>JANAVB010005596.1:9857595-10457595 GCA_029216955.1 Iris pallida | reverse complement strand
TCGTCTAAACCGACACTGCTTATTAAGGATTCAGGCATACGAAGTGATCTTTCTATTTAGAACTATATGAGTTGCAGTTCATATCGAAGGCACATTTTAAACGATAACAACATAACCCATTTAAAGGCATTCTTACCACGGCCGTGCTCCTTTCCTGCACAAAATATACATGATACTTACCACCTGCACAAGACAATAGGTGAGCATGCAATCTATCCTATATGCGGTCATTGGTGATATCGACACCAAGAAGGACGATTACGTAGCCTTGCGACGCGCCCTCCAGTCCAGGTAGCGAGCCTAACTGGAGGTCTCGCAATGCCTCGTGCCGAAGCACGATTTTCATAATTTCCTCCTAGGCCGATTCGGTCCCAGGGCCCCGGGTACCGTCTCGAGGAAAGCTCACCTTGTGCACAAGTCGTCCTTGACCATGCGAATGTATGAACAGTTATATATGTATGAAGAAAATTGTATAGCGTAACCATTATCAAATCACATAATCATTCCTACTCGCGCAAGGGTCCTTTCCCCCGAAACCGTACGTTCTGATTTAGCATCCCGTAGGCACCAAATTCTCCGAGGCATAATGTACCGCCACCAAGGTTTTCATAGTTGTGTTTTGCATGGCATGAAATATAGTCTATCTCTTTCTTAGTGTGAACCTATCGATTCAGAGTTTACTTTTCTAGGTTGATATATTATCCCGAGCTCTTGATCTTAGTGGCAAGCATACATCCCGTTAGCATCATCGATTTGAACGTTGAACTTTAAGAATTTAGTTGGCGGGAAGGAGTAGAAAAGAAGGGGCCGAAGAACCACCCACCTAAGGAGATTGCGCCGAGAGTAGGAGAACGCTTCGCGACGGTCAAGCGTCAGTTACACGAACTCCTGCAATGGCACGAGCATCGAATTAGAACCCTTCCTTCAATCCTTCCTTCGAAATTCTCAAGGACGCATTCAGAAATCGACGCGAAAGCACACTATCAAATCCACGCAACAATACGTTCAGAAAGCCAAGAAAACCAATAAAACCAACGGCAGACGGGTTGCGTCGCTCCCTTTAGAGTTCCTTCGCCAAGACGCCGCCTACCGCATCTAGGACTTATTCCAACAGTAGTCGATCCATTAGTTGGAACGGTACTCATATCACTCGTCCAAATCGATTTTATTGATGCCATGGTTTTTGTATCCAAACTCGTCGCCGAGTCAGACTAGCCATCTATGTTCCCGACCATGTCTGACTTGGCACGAGCCTATTACATAGTGCTTCGCCCCAACGGGAGCGGGGCACTACAACATCTATTCGGTAAACCCCCACATATCTTGATTTACAAGACCTGCATGGGCCACCACTTAAACCATGTCACGCCCCAGAACCAGAATACTGGAGAGCGGGGGCAGACATAGCCAGCTACGTATATGAAATGGATTCCATCTCGCTATACGGTCACGGCTGTCTAGATACATGAGGGTTTACTACAAGCCAACAGTCTCCTATGGTCATGAACAAGCCTAGTGTCTCAATCACAAGCAAGTAAGTAAATGTTACAAGATGTATGATCATTAAATATACAATGATAAGGCGTCCCAAATATTACATATTCAGCTGATCATGAAGCTAGTCGTTACAAAATGTTAGGACTAGCAAGAGTGTAGTCATACATGATCAACCCTAGGATCTGTTAATCATGTTACAGCCCGTAGGCAGACAGTAAGTAAAGTGCAATCGAGCTAAATAGGTGCTCGTCGGCTAAACGCCTCAAAAGAATATTTTTACAATAGAGCAGGAGAGCCAAAAATAACCCACTCGTTGCCAGGGTTCCGTCTAGTGGCCACCATCTGGCTGGAAGGTCGGTAGATCCTCTGGAGCTGCTCCGAAATCTGGCCATACAAAACCAGCTGGGTCAGACCCCAGAAAGAGCAAGTGCCACAAAGGAGACTTCACTTAAGAACTAAAACCAGCAATCAGCACAAGATATAAATATAAATAAAATAAGGACTGGAATAAAAGGAAACATATCAGGATGATATACGACGAGATAACCATGGAACTATTCAGATAACCAGGTTACAACCCGTAAACCAAACAAGGACCGGGGTTGTAACCCTTCGTCTGAACAGAGCTTGGAATTCTCACCATTTATCGGTAAAATAAATACAGGCATTCAGGTCATTCAATAATCTGGAACAGGATTCAGGGCAAGACTAGACTGGTTAGACTCCATCTAATCACTTCACGGCCAAGCAAGAACTACGGCTTGATACTTTAACTAACTAGGGTTGTCACAAGCCTAATTACTAACAAGATGCAGTGAGATTATTCCACAGCCACAAGCCCTGCAGACCATCCAGGTTTCCCGGGTTAAAAGATTTAGAGTTAAATTCAGGTGGGTACATCGTCCAGGAAACGAATGTACCCTTAGGTAGCTTGAAGGGTGCAACACATAACAGTGTGCTGGAAATGTGCCCTACTCGACGGCAGGCTACAGATCCCAAGGCGTGCCCAGGTAACGGGATTGCCTGTAGCTGGGAAATCTCTTCATGACTAATGTATTAATCTAGTTATTAGCCTTAGTCCATTTCAATAGGTACTCCTGACCGTGGTACTCAGGAGCTCCCTCCCTAGACATGATGCAAGACAGGACTGGTTTATTTATACAGGCACAATCACCCACGGTGTCCAGGATTAATTATACAGGTCATGTCATGTCAGGTAGCCGTCGTAACAGCTATTCGAGAAAATCATGTCAGGTAATCATGTCGAGTGTACTAGTCAGGAGTGCGCCACGACGGGCCACTATCAGGTCATGTCAGGTTATTATGTCAGGAGTGCACCACTATGGGTCACTGTCGTGTCATGCTCAGGTATCAATTCCAAACATATTAAGTAAATTCATGATTATCAAGTTCAGGACAAAAGGCGTAAGGATATAAAATGGACGTTAAATATCTAATAAAATATCAATATACATGGCTATAGAAGATCAAGGGTAATCAGGCTACGCTCAAGCCAGGCTATGCTCAGGCTAGCGTACGCTCAGGATTGCGTACCAAAGGGTCCATACACTTCCAATGGGAAGCGTACGCAAGGGTCAGCGTACACAAGGGCACGCTCAAGCTACAGGTCAGCGTACGCTCAAGCTAGCGTACGAAAGCTAGCGTACGCTCGCTAAACAGCAGCGTACGAAGGCTAGCGTACGCTCACTAAACAGCAGCGTACGAAGGCTAGCGTACGCTCACTAAACAGCAGCGTACGAAGGCTAGCGTACGCTCACTAAACAACAGCGTACGAAGGCTAGCGTACGCTCACTGAACAGCAGCGTACGAAGGCTAGCGTACGCTCACTAAACAGCAGCGTATGACTCAGTGGCGTAAGCTAAAAAGCTAGCTCACTGTTCACTGTCTTCTCCAAATGGCAAGAACAGCAAGAGCTCTGAAGTTGAATCTAAGCTTCCATTGTCCATATCTTGGTCAAAACAAGTCCGAATCCAACTTTCCAAAGGTCAAAATTGGGTAGAATGAAATTCTCTAAAACATGGAGCCATCAAAACTTGAAAACAAGCAAGTTTGATAGATCAAAACACCAAAAATCCGAAAATAGCAAAACTCTAGATCTACAAGAATTAAAGCCTCAAAATGGAAAATGACAAGTTCTAATGTGGTTTAGAATCATGAGGAGAAGCTAATGAAACCATCAAAAGGAGTTCTCTTATGGAAGCAAGTTGCACTTGCCTATGGTGTTCTTGGTTGGTGGAGAAGAGTAATGGTGGTGGAAGAGAAGTAAATGAGAATTATGGAGAGAGAGAAAGAAGAAATGGCAATAAATATCAAAGGTGGTGGTAGGTAGGGGGGTTGTGGTGGAAATGAAGGGGAAGCATAGGCTAAGGTGTTCCACCCTTGGCCCATGATGAACCAAGCATTGGGCCGGCCGAACCAAGCCAACCCAAACCGAGAGTAAACAAGCCAAGCCAAACCAAGGAGATATGCAAATACAATACGTATACGTATTCCAAATACGTAATACGAACAACATGCATTACATAGATCCTCGGGAGCTGCTCCGAAATCTGGCCACACAAAACCAGCTGGGTTAACCCCAGAAAGAGCAAGTGCCACAAGGGGGCCACAAAATAAGAACAAAAGCCTGCAATCAGCACAGAAAATCTAATATTCAAACTAAAATTTACGAAAATATGTCAGGATGATATACGACGAGATAACCATGGAACTATTCCGATAGCCAGGTTACAACCCGTAAACCAAACAAGGACCGGGGTTGTAACCCTTCATCTGAACAGAGCTTGGTTTCCTACCATTTATCGGCAAGATAATAATGTAAGCAATCAAGACAGGAAACAATCTGGTACTGGATCCAGACATGCCCGGACTGGTTATACCTCATTCAATCAATCACGGCCAAGCAGATACTACGGCTTACTACTTTAACTAACTAGGGTTATCACAGGCCTAATTACTAACAAGATGCAGTGAGATTGTTCCACAGCCACAAGCCCTGCAGACCATCCAGGCTACCCAGGACGAAAGATTAGGGTTGAAGTGCACCACTACGGGTAAATTGGGCTTCCCCAAATTTTCGACAGTTCGTCTGTCGGATGTTATCGTTTCCTCAAATTTTAAAAATTTTAAAATATTTATTGTTTCCTCAAATTTTAAAAATTTTAAAAATGTTCGTCTGTCGAAAATTGGGCTTCCCCAATTTCCGACAGTTCGTCTGTCGGATGTTATCGTTTCCTCAAATTTTAAAAATTTTTATCGTTTTTAGTAATTTATATTAAAATATTTATTGTACAGTAAATTTTTTGTTTATAAATTCCAAAAAAAGTAGTATAAATTTCTATAATTAACAAGGATCATTTTGGTACTTTATTTTATGTATATTTAAGCTTTTTGTCTATCTCAAAAATTGATGGATCATAGTGTACAGTTTGATTTATTTATTGAGTAGTTACGACTTACAAGTTTTGTGTTGTTTTGAGTTAATATAGTATTGGACTGCCCCCTACACTAGTGTAAAGATCCTAGGAAGTTAGTTTGGATATAGTGGCGCTCCACATTAGACTTTTATGTTAGGTCCCCACTTGGCTAGTATCCAGTTAGGAGTCGTGTCACACCACTAGTGTATTATTGAGCATAGCTTAGAACTGAGTTTGTATATCATTATTGACAGGACACCGTACATCTATATCTTCGTACTAGTATTCTTGCTTTGCTCGAGGCAAGTACATCTACAAACTCATTTACTGTCTTTTAATGCTAGAACATGTATTAACCCTGTTAAAATACTGATCCTTGAGGTAGCGAGTTAAATCTTCACATGTTGTATTACTTTCAGTACTTTCCATGCTTAGGACAGTTATCATATCTTCGCATGCTTCTTACTGGTTCTCAGTACATGTTTTATTATCCTTTATACTACTCGGAGTATTCACGTGTTTCATACGGCTCCCAGTACCTGTCATGCTTATACTACTCCCAGTATCTCTCACATGTTTTTACTGTTCTCGTATCTCTAACATGATAGAATATGGGCTATGGAGAAACTGTTAGTAGCGTACGTGATCATGTCCCCCTACTCGTACGTACGTACCGAGCAAGGTTGACATTTTATGTATACCTTATCGTAGGCGTACCAGCTGTATTTGTACGTATGTACATCTATCGCTTGTTTTACTTGTACGAAAGTACATTTTATATACTTGTACCACAGTACATTTTACACCTATTGACGATCACGTACCTGCTACAGTTTTAAACATTACATATGCATCTGTCTCTATGACATATGTGTCCTTGCCATGATAGACTATGAGATATGTCATGTTCCCCATGTTACTATGATACTGTGATCCCAGTTGTACCATGAGGCCATGTTTCCAGTATTTCCTATTTTATAGACTTATCATACCATGTTTCTTGTTGTATATCTCTTTCATTATATATTCAGTACTTTAGTTGTAGAGGTTGTACTTGCTTCCGTCCTGACAGGATAACGTTGTAGGTTCACTTTTCGAGGAGGAAACGCTATGTGTTACATATTATGGCACTGATTTTGAGGACCTGGCCTAGCTCCAGAAGAGGCCCCAGCGGGGAACCTTGTTTAGTTATTTTGTGTTTTGAGACTTAGACTTTGGTCTGTTCTTATATTTGGATACTGGACTTTGTCTCCAGTTAGATACTTTGGATGTGTATTATTTAGTCTGTGCTTGTTTACCTTCGCTTATAGATGTTGTGTTGTGATGAACTTTAAATATGATTTTAGAACTGTTAGTTGCTTAGATCCTTTATTGTCTATTCTTAGAACAGCTTACTACGCTTTGACCAAGCGTAGGCTGGACATGGCTCGGCCCGGCCCAATAATTTGGGTAACGGGTCGTGACATGTTTTTAGTGGTGGCCCATGCAGGTCTAGACTTATGTTGTTTGGTTACGCCAAGCATGCCTACAATTAGGATCTAGGAAAACTTGTTAACACTAGGGATAAACATTTAGAACACCTAAAGAATTTCTAGGATTGCAACATAGGAGAACTCATCACAGCATAGGATCGTTAACTGTATTTAGTTTATTGTTTGAAATTCAGTGGATTACGATTTTGACCAGGATAGTACCCTTGGGATGACCCCTGAGGATCTCACTTTAAATCTTATCTAGAAATCTGTTTCCATATTTCTATTTGCTCTTCCTTAAATTCGTTGTTGAATTTAATTTCTGATTTTCGTTGTTGACTTTGATCTTGCATCGTGATAAATTTTGTGGATTGAATTATGATATATCCTGATAAAGTAAACGTCTGCTTTATTTATAGAGTTTAGAATTTATCGCAGCCATATTAGCTGGTATGACAAAAACATAGAGCCTGATTTTGGATATACTATCTTATTCATAGAATTTAGATTTTCTTGCAGCCATACCGATTGGCGTGGTAAGGAATCTAGATGATATGACTATAGGGTGTATACCTTAGTTATGGACTCACTCGTTTATTACATATAAGCTTACTGGTGTGGCAAAAATTCTGCCAACATGATTTCAGGAAGACGTGTATGGTTATCAGATCATATCTCAGCTTGGTTCACTTCGTTATGACCGAATGAGCAAGAACAAATTTGTATTATCATTCTTTCCAGTCTTGATTAACTCTGTTCTATCTACATCTACAACTAGGATTACAGGTTCTCTAGGACTCTCCAGTAGGATTGCTTTCGCGTTATCTTTTGGATATAATTATTTTTGTGTTCCATCTTTCCTATGACTTGACTAAACTCTTCTTCGTTAACCTCTTGGGTAATTCTTCTCGTTATGTATCCCGTTGTCTTCGTACCATTCTTGAAGATATTTCGATAAACTTTCCTGTCTTGCTTGACCCTTTAACTTGTTTGGACATTGTTATGGATTGCTTGACCCAGTCTTAGGCCTTGTTACCTTCACTTTTCGAGGAGGAAACGCTATGTGTTACATATTATGGCACTGATTTTGAGGACCTGGACTTAGCTCCAGAAGAGGCCCCAGCGGGGAACCTTGTTTAGTTATTTTGTGTTTTGAGACTTAGACTTATGTTCTTATATTTGGATACTGGACTTTGTCTCCAGTTAGATACTTTGGATGTGTATTATTTAGTCTGTGCTTGTTTACCTTCGCTTATAGATGCTGTGTTGTGATGAACTTTAAATATGATTTTAGAACTGTTAGCTGCTTAGATCCTTTATTGTCTATTCTTAGAACAACTTACTACGTTTTGACCAAGCGTAGGCTGGACATGGCTCGGCCCGGGCCAACAATTTGGGTAACGGGTCGTGACCTACCTAATCCCAAATTATGTTTGTGGGCTCCTTTTATTATATGCTCGTTTGGCTCCCCATGTTAAGATATCGTATGTCCGTCGATCAAATTAAGTTACTGACAACTATATTGATTCAACATCTTTTATCCTTAAGTAATACCGCTCAACTTTATTTGTCATGTCAGATATAATCCACCTGTAGGGTTTACATGACAATCCTTATGAGCTCCTTAAGGGGACATCATCAACCCGATGTATCGGGACATGGATTCCCATTTATAATCAACAACCCATCATACGTACAATGTTATTACCTAATTCATAAAGGTTGTTGATCCATAATGAATCTTACTCTTTCATGAGTCAAAGTAATGCACACTGCATGTACATGTCTGTTATTATATCCGGATTAAGAGCACGAGCATCCATAATAACAGAGGTGTTTGTTCTCTTATGTAGTCAGTACAAAGAGAACAACCTCAAATGGTCATGTTCAATACACACAAAGTGTACTAGTGTAAACCTATAGTCAAGATAGACTAATACCAGATTACACTACAACCATTCCAATAGATTGTCCAAGTCCATCTAGGTTGTGAACTATTTATATACTCCATAGGGAACTGATAATATGATCTTCTGTGTGACACCACACACCATATTACCTACAATATAGAATATCAGACATTTGTATTAACACTTGCAACAAATACAATATGCAAACATTTGCCCATATGATTCTCATTCAAAATTTAAGGAAATAAGGTTTAATACAAAAGTGATGCTTTTAGTATATAATCCTAACATGGATGTCATCTATGACTCTCCTTTCTAATATTCATCTTTTCGTCTCTTTTGTTCATCTTTACCACAAAAAAAAAAAAATCTGTGAACACACAACACTCTCTCGGAAAAAAAAAAAAAAAATTTAAACACAGTCTCTCAACTCTCTCGATGGCCGTCGGTCGTCCTCCGGGAGCGACTGCTGTGGTTGGCCATCCTCCTGAGGCCACCGCCGTCAAATCTGGAAGATGCCACGTTGGTGCTCGTCGTCCGCATCGTCGGTGCTCGCAGTCCTCCTGGAGCCACTATTGTTGTCGTCCGCATGGTCGGTGTTGCCACGTTGGTGCTCGTCGTCCGTATCGTCGGTGCTCACCGTCCTCCTGGCCCAACAGTCGTCGTCCGCGTCGTCGGTGCCAGCCTCGTCGTTCACGTCGTCGGTGCCGACCTCGTCGTCCTCTTCGTTGGTGCCACTGCTGTTGTCATCCGCGTGGTCGGTGCCGGCCTCGCCGTCCTCTTCGTCCGAGTGCCGCGTCGACAATCTGACCTCTTCCATTTCTCTCTCTTCACTTACTATGCACTTCCCCCAAATTTTTTATGCAACTAAATGTTGGAAAAAAGCATAGAATAGTTACCACGCAGTTGCTACGATTAGACACTTACCATGCACTTGTTGTGTCCAACCAAACATCGGATCTCGTCGGAACTGCGTCCAGTTGCTGCGGGGACTGCCACTTGCAGCGCAGCCTCCGGCAACCAAACAGCCACTTGGTTGGTTTGGTTCGGATGTAAATATTTTCAAACCGATTAACTTCGATTCGACTTCGGTTATGATCAAATAGGTCGGATACACAGCCCTAATACATGTAAGTTTCTTTCTCCCAAGTCCTATGCTGTCAAACCGTATCAGATATTTTTAAGCCCTATATCTCTAAAGTACAAATCCTTAAATAAATAAACCCTATACATCTCTAAAGTCTAAACAAGAACTGTATCAATGGACTCTGCATTCTCATGCCGGAATAAACATTAGAAAATAAAATCACACAAGTGACAACCCTAAAAAGTTAGACCTAAACCATTTTGCGTCTCCATCCCAGGAAATAAGAAAGACCAACCTAAAGAAGAGGGCCATCACAGGAAATACGAAAGAAAGACCTAAAGAAGAGGGGAGATAATAAAGCACCTAGTTGAAAGTTGTTTACCTAACAGTTTTGAAATTGAATTAAATAGTATCGTAGCAGTTTTAAAATTGAATAAAATAGTAATCAATCTACAGGAATTACATAATTTTACTGCCTTAGTATGCTTTTACATCATTGTTGGTTGGTCTAGAAAAGCGACCGTCAATGTCGGTATCAGATCGGTAAATGCTAAATCGTTTCAGTATCGGCCGGATACTACAAACTATGGTTAAAATAACTGTAAACCAAAATCTTATATCTTTCGTAGTCTGAGAAGAAAAAAAAGGACGTAGGAAAAAAAAATTAGAAATAAATTCACTAACCCTAAACATCCGTATTACAAGAATCATCTCTATTTTAAAAATAATTACACAGACCATCCCCTACTTTATTTTTATTAAATAAATAAAAATGCAATCAAGCAAAGCCGATTGCCTAGCTTTTATAAGCTTGAGCTTGGCTTGAATAAACTAATCAAACTCCAACTTGATAAGTTTTTTTATTTTAGGGCTTGAGCTTGGCTCGAGCTCGTTTACATTAAGTTGGAACTTGGTTTGGTTTGAGCGAGCTCAACTTGATAAATAAGCTCGATTCAAACTTGATAAACAAACTCGTTAAGCTTAATTTCAAGCTCGTTAAGCTTGATTTCAAGCTTGTTCAGCTTTATTACAAGTTTAATGAGTTTGATTTCAGGCTAGTTAAGCTTGAATTCATCTGTAATATTAACAATATATTTATAAAAATTTAATTAAAAAAGTTTCTTAATTTTAATTATTAAGAAAATATAAATAGATAATGCACACAACCATATTGTTATACAACACTTCTGATTTCAAGCTCAACGAGTAAGCTCGCAAGCTCAAACGACCCACGTACTTCTAAGCTTGAGCTTGGCTCGTTTATTAAACGAACTTGAAAATGAAGTTTAAGTTCAGCTTATTTACCAAATGAACCGAGCTCAAACGAGCTTTTTATCGAGTCGAGCTTCAAGTAGCTCGCGAACGACTTGGCAGATTACAATCCCAAGAATGATTAGTGTGATAACTTTCTATAAAAAATATAAACGATAGAGACAGTCTAACTAGTTTCAAAATAAGGATGATCTCTTTAACAAATACAAACCATAGAGATAGTTAACAAAAATTGCCCAAAAAATTATTGTCAGGTATTTGAACAATTTACTAAACATTGTTTTGTTTTGTCTTATGTACCTTGAAATCCTAATAAATTTTACTTAACCTTGGAAAATAGAGATATTTTAAGATTCATTTTTTCACTTGGGCTATGTTTGATTGGGTTTTTTTTTCCATGGAAAATATTTCCATCACAAATTTTCCACCAATTGTAGTGTTTGATAGCTTATATTTTCAACTATCATTTTCCATATTTTTATCTAAAATGGTGAAAAATAAAATTTGTAACCCATAGGAAAATATCATTTTCTATAGAAAATAACTATTTTTCGTGGAAAATAATGACAATCAAATACCCAAATTAAGTTTCCCATGAAATTTTTTTAAAATTCCATGAAATTTTTTTCTAGAAAAATAATTCCATGAAATTAATTTCTTTTCCACTTTTTTTCACCTTGCAATCAAACGCACCCTTGACCCTTAATTAAATAGGTGAATTGTGCTACAAGTATCAAGAAAACCAAGTGCTATATTGAATTTCGGCCTAAATTAACATATGATTTCGGTGATGGTATTCTTTTCCCAGCAGAGAAAAAAATAGCTATTTTCCCAGCAGAGAAAAAATCGCTAGTTAATTTATAAACGGAAGCAATCAACTTGATATCTAAAATCATATTTCTAAAGAATGAACTCAGCTGGTTCAAATGGTCAACGACGAGACGTATAACATACTTGGCTAGCAGGACAGTCTCGGGTCGAACTGCGGGGAGGTGTCTATGAAAATTGAGAGGCATTGGCACATGCAACACAGCGTGTAAAAAATTCCGTACGTCGCAAATTTTTTTTAAAACTAATCATACATAAATCATATTTCTAATAGATACATGCATAGACTACAACAACCAAACTAATTAAAAGAAAACTATACATCAAATAGAGAACAATCACAATTAAGTAACCAAAACCAGAAATAACAATAGAACTTCACAAAGCCGACATCATTTTCGATCGGAAATATGCCTCTTTTGTTCCAGTGCACACAGTTATACGCATGACATAACTGTTCCAGTGCAAATTATCAGAAAAAAAATTGCATCCAAAAAGAAAGAAAATAACTTTAGATATATTAAATTTTCGATCATCCAAGGTTCAACCTAAATAACCAGAAGCTGATAAAAAAAACCTAAATATTGATTAAATTCCATCATAATAACATAAAAAAAAGACTTAGCCAAACAGTGCCAAAGTCGCCAGCTTTCTTAATTCTTCCTAGTCTCCCCCGGCCTTTTGGTAAACATAAGTGAGGCCACACTTACCGCAGTAGTGCCGGTCGAAGTGGTTCGCCATGAAGGTTCCGGCGCCGCACTCGGCGTTCGGGCACTCCTTCCTCAGCCTCTGCACCTTCCCGGAGTCGTCCACCTTGTAGAACTGGAGCACCGCGAGCTTGACCTTCTTCTTCTTGTGCTTGATCTTCTTGGGCTTGGTGTACGTCTTCTTCTTCCTCTTCTTCGCGCCGCCGCGGAGGCGGAGGACGAGGTGGAGCGTCGACTCCTTCTGGATGTTGTAGTCGGCGAGGGTGCGGCCGTCCTCGAGCTGCTTCCCGGCGAAGATGAGGCGCTGCTGGTCCGGGGGGATCCCCTCCTTGTCCTGGATCTTGGCCTTCACGTTGTCGATGGTGTCGGAGGACTCCACCTCCAGGGTGATCGTCTTCCCCGTTAGGGTTTTGACGAAGATCTGCATCTTCGCCGCCGCCGCTTCTGAAAATTAGGGTTAGGGTTTCTGGGAGGAGGGATTTTTGTGGGGAAACGGAACTAGGGTTTGGGATTGGGAGAATTTATAGAGAGGGGATGGGTTGATCTGGACCGCAGGTTATTATTATTAGTCAGGCTGGGCTGGTCATGTCGGATTTGTTTTTGTTGGGCCTTTGATTTTATGTTGTTGGGAAATCTAATTAGGGCTTTATGCAAATATAGAGTTGTTGTTGTTAAAAATAGTTTGTGTAGGGATCATAAATTATCGATTTGGTTTATGATCTAATTGGACTTTGAGTACTGTAGTTTAGTTTGTCTATTTAGAGTTTGGATACTCAAACTTTTTAGTAATATATTTTAATGAGGAACATTCGTCACTGAAAGTCCAATTTTGTCACTTAAACTGTTTCACTAAAAAAGTTTGAGTACCCAAAATCTAAAACGGACAATTCTAGTACCCAAAGTATAATTAGGTTTAAATCCGATACCCTTATACAAAATAATCCAACAATAAGCCATTTTTGTAAGCATAGATGACATTGTTTCAAAAGATGTTACAATTTACCAGGGCCGGCCCTGGCCCAGGGCGGCCCGGGCGACCGTCCAAGGCCCCATGAAATTTGGGGGCCCAAAAAAATTAATTTAAATGTATATATATATATTAGTAATCTTGTATTGAAAGTAGAACTAATATATAATATGATCCTCCTTTACCACAAAACATTTGTGGTGTAGTGGTAGTTTGTTATACTTGTACACAAGAGATCCTAGGTTCTAGCCTTGACTGTATCATTTTTTAGTTCAATTTTTGGGAAGATTTATGAAATGCCCAAAAACTAAAAAAGTTTTATGTAAAACCCACCGCTAAAAAAACTTTCATCGCGTGCCCAGAATTAGAGAAACTTATCCAAAGCGGGTTCCAAATGACCCTTTTGCCCTTCCTTTTAATTTATTGGAAACACCCACAAAACTGCTCTTAAAAAAAAGTTTCAATACTCCATCTTCTTCCATACGCTGCTCACTTTCGAATCTAGGTTTTCTCCTCAAAAATCTTCAAAAACTCATCGAAAATTTTCGGAAAGGCCGGGACGAACGACAAAAGTGCTAAAACGGAGGTCCAAACATCATTTTTTTGCGAATCTAAAATTTCGGAAGGCCGTCTAACTGTGAAGCTGTTACTTTCAGTCTCCTCGACGATACGCTCATTTTGCGACAAACGGGACCTCGTTTCGACCTCCCAGTCAAAAGTTATGGCCCTCCAAAGTTTCAGCTAACCATAAAATGCAGGAGAATGGCATTCTCCGTCTAATTTACACGGAGAATGACCATTCTCCGTCTTAATTAGGACGGAGAATGAAATTCTCCGTCTTAATTTACACGGAGAATGGTCATTCCAGTGTTAAAACGCAGGAGAATGACCATTCTCCGTGTTAGAAACACGGAGAATGCCATTCTCCGTGTTAAATGAAACGGAGAATGTCATTCTCCGTGTTAAATAAAACGGAGAATGACCATTCTCCGTGCTAAATTAAACGGAGAATGACCATTCTCCGTCTTAATTAGGATGGAGAATGCCATTCTCCGTGTAATTTATCACGGAGAATGGTCATTCCAGTGTTAAAACGCAGGAGAATGACCATTCTCCGTGTTAGAAACACGGAGAATGCCATTCTCCGTGTTAATTAGGACGGAGAATGCCATTCTCCGTGTTAATTAGGACGGAGAATGCCATTCTCCGTCTTAAATAAAACGGAGAATGCCATTCTCCGTCCTAATTAAGACGGAGAATGGCATTCTCTGTCCTAATTAAGACGGAAACGGAGAATGTCATTCTCCGTGTTAATTAGGACGGAGAATGGCATTCTTCGTCCTAATTAAGACGGAGAATGGTCATTTCCAGTGTTAAAACGTGTAATTTAGTTTTTTCAGGAATAAAGAGTTTCGTTCTTCTTTCAAAGCGATGATAATTCTTATGGAAAAGAAGAAGAAAGATCTTCTCTCCACAATTGAAGATCTGAGTTCAAATGTGTCCACGATGAAGATGATGATGATGGTGATGATGATGACGAGCGATGATCTGAGTTCGACTGAAGAAAAACACACCGAACTACGAACGATCTTTGCGATCTCTGCTGAATATGAGAGCAATGGAATTCAGATTTCCCGTGAAGAAGAAGAAGACGAAAATCGCAATCTAGATCTGAGTTTTTTGAATTCAAATACATATAGATGACCAATTCGCGCGGAGGGGTAGTTTCGGTATTATAAAAATAGCAGTTTCTAGCGGGTGGCATCTAAAAGGGAATCTTGGAATATTTAACGTAAAAATACTTAATTCTGGATATTTCATAAAACTTATCCAGCGGGTGGACATTTCATAAAAGCCCACCCCGAAATTGGGTTTCTCAGCAATTTTCAGTTTTTTATATTATATATGGCCTCATTTTAAAAATTTGCCTAGGGCCCCATTAACTCAGGGCCAGCCCTGCAATTTACCACTGTATCAGTGTTATTTTCCCAAACCTTTGCTCTTTTCTAAACTATAACATATTTTTTACTTGCACCTTTTATTTTTGTCGTTTCTAGTAATTTTGACATTCAAAATATTTGACAAAAGCAAGTCATATTAATATGCTCTATGCTCTTCCGCACTAGACTCTCTCAAGAGGAACGACCAAAGACTGGTAAATGTTTATGACCAAAATATCATATATGTGCAATATTTAAATTAGTAAAGTAAATCGACCTCAACCATACAAACTGCAATATAGAAAGGCTTATGCAAGTTGTGTCGAACTTTATTTTTGACGCATTTTCGCCAGTAAATATGCTGTTTGCAAAATTACTTTTTCAAAGTTGGCCTTCTTGTAACTGCTGGCATCACCTCTCTCTCCTCATCCAAGCTTTCTTCCATCAATGGAGTGGAGTCCTATAAAGCACAAAATAGTTCCATGAAATAATTGACAAAGATTTTATGCCAGGTACTCAACCCTCCTGATTTTAACTCTGTGAATGACAAAAGAAGTCCTTACTAAGAAACATCAAAATTTTATCTGCAGCAGATAGATCGTCTCACTTGGGTCACATATAGCTACCTTTTCTATTGTGCAATTTGTGATCATGCAACGAAGCCCGTCCCACGGTGGGCTAGCCCGCGGGCCAAGTGGATTGGCCCGCAATCTATTTTTTTATAAAATTTTTAATTTTTTTATTTAGCACATATATGAGATATGTATTATAAATAATAAAAAAATTTATTTAATGCAAGTAATGAGGTATAAAATATTAAATTTGGTCATTTATTTACATGAATGAAGGTGTTTTAAAGAAATATCTACTATTATAATGTTTCTTGTATTTTACTTGTAATTTGATACATATGAGAGTGAGTAGAAAATATTATATATATGATTTTTTTTCCTTTTAAGAAACTAAACAATAATTAAAAAATTTAAAAAAATTAAGCGGGCCGGCCCGCCTAGCCCGCGGCCCGCCGGTGGATTGGGCTGGGTTGGAATTTTTTCAGCCCGCCGAAATGGTGGGTCAGCCCGCCCCGCCAAATGCTGGGTTACGGGCCGGTCCGCCCCGCCGGCCCGTCTTGACAGCTATAGGATTGATGTTCATCTGTATGACTCTAGAATAGTTCTTACAAAACAACTACAGTGTTTGAGTAGTCTTGTGTTTTAGTCCAGTGCATATCAAAGGGTTTTAGCTTAAAACTTCAGGTTTATTGCAACTTGTGCAGCTCAATCACTGGTTACACTGTACAGATCCAGATTCAGGAAGTGAATTGATGCCTGGAAGAAGAGTTTGTGCTTTATTATGAATGAGTAAACTGTGAATCACTTGTTATACTCATGCGAGAAGCAGCAGTTGATGACATCATTTGCGGCATGGCACGGGGCCCACTGATGACATTATGTGGGCCAGGTGTATGGTGTAATGTGATACTCGTCATTTATTTGTTAATGTGTTTATTGTTGTCACGTTGACAAAAATAATGACGAAAATAACGATTAGAGAATTTTCAAGAGGGAAAAAAAAAGTGAAAGAGAGTAATCTCTATTGATATTCTATACTGGCCATGTGCTGAATCAATATCAGCATAATTGATTAGCATTTATACTGCAACAAATATTAGTATAGCTTTACAGGAGGTTAAATGATTGAAATGTCACATGCTCTGAGAAACGCATTCTTGGAGGAAGTTTTTCATTTCAGAGTTCTGTAATTTGTTATCATCAGGCCATTGACCTCAAAAAGAATATATATATATATATATATATATATATATATATATATATATATATGGAAAAAATATTGACATTCATAGGATCTTGTACGGATATAGAAAAAAAAAAAGTTTTTTTAACCACAAGTTATTTTTTGACATTCTAAGAATCTTGTTAACAAAATAGAGATTTAAATCTAAAAAAGTAGATTTCATGTTAGTAATATAAATGGAGGTTAAAAAATTTGGGGCCTACTGATTTTTGTGGTCCCGATCGCACAACTTGTACATGCACAAAAGCGGTGTTTTTTTTTAAATTTAAGGTTTACAGGAAAGAGAAGCATGTGATTTTTTCCAGGATGTATTGCAACTGGCAAGTTTGTTTAACTAGGTAGTTAGGAGCTGAGGAATCAATTTTAAGAACTAGGAATGTAAGATGGCTTGTCATAATGCTCTCATGTGACACAAGGTCAACATTCTATGGTTCCACAATGAGAGAGCTTTTATTCGGAAAAAAAAGAACTAGCTAGGATAAATTACAAACAAAAAACAAAACAAAAAATTACATGTAAGGCACTACTTTAGGTTTCAATTCATCTCGCAATAACCGAATTCGAGTGGCTCTTGTGGTTACCGAGAAGAAATATAAGATCCTGACTGGATGACGGAAGGTCAGTGGATCGAGCCACGGGAACGTATTTCCTTCCACTTATTTGGTGGAAGTTGGGTGGCAGTAGGTTCAACAAGTATGCACAAAGTTCCGAACGTATTGCGGGACATCGCAATAGATGTCGCACTATCGGTCGGCATAATTCCTTAGTTCGAAAGTAATGCAGAAATTAATGATTTTCCGCAATTTATATTGGCATGATAGAACATTAAGACTTAGGATATTAATATTAGGGGATACATGTCTGAATTAAAAGAGAATAAAAAACATAATTATCCAACCGACAAAATCAAACAATGTTTGGAATATGATCACATTTCTGATGTGACTAGTCGGCTATTATCAGCCTCTTATTCTTTTAATTTTTTTAACTCAATGTAAGAGTGTATGCGTAAGTAAGTTATCTTTCTATTCGGATTACATAAGTATGGTTGACGTGTTATTTATTTATTTAGAGTTGTATCCATCTTCATTTGATTTTTCAAATTTGCTGTGTCACCACTAGGGCTGGCGATTTTGTCCTGGTGCCCTCTACCCGAGTCGGGTACCCTGCACCCTCAGGTGCCCACGGGTACCCTCTACCCTAGAAGGGCAAGCCCTGCCCTTACCCTCTTAGAATTAGGGTAGGGTAAGGGTTTTATCTTGTTACCCTAGTGCACTTACCCGGGTACCCGCCCTACCCTACCCTGAATCACTACCCTACCCACTACCCTTAACCCTCTCAAACCCTCGACCCTACCCTTCTTCCAAACCTGATTACCCACACTCCCACTGCCATGGTATTACTACTACATACTTGTAGTTTTTTGTAAGTAGTTAGTACTTAGAATTAGGAGAACTACATGGTGCTTGATCCTAAGGAGTCAGGTCTAGTCCCCTCCTTGGGTATGTAGGCAGCTCAGGTTCCACTATATAACTGGGTTCAGCGCCTTTAGTAAAAAAAATATTCCCCATGTTATTTCTTATTAAGTTGTCATGATTTTTGAATGTTGTAAAAATCTTAAGTATCAAGGTGTTTACTAGCAAAAAAAATGATTTTCAAAGTTAAAAAAAAAACTTAAATGGCAAGGGTGATACCCTTACCCTCCCTACCCTGACCCTCAGGTACCCTGTGAGGGTAAAGGGCAAGGACGGGTAATGGGTATTGATTTTTTGGAAGAGGGCTACCCTACCCTACCCTCATGACTCCCCTAGGGTAACAAAAAAATGTTAATACCCTACCCTGCCCTGCCCTCTTCCTACCCTTACCCTACCCTACCCTACCCATCGCCACCCCTAGTCACCACAGACATAAAGTTCCCAATTATTATCAGAAGGGATTGAAAGTTGTAACAGCTATTCGGGAGAAGAACAACATGCCGCAAAGTGAAGCTCCGGCTACGCAGATCTATCTTAAAAATTATAGTTTACAGTATCGACCGATATCGATCTGATATGATTTGGCATGTTAGATTCGATACAAATCGAAACTGGCCTATAACAACTTCGGAGATTTTTCTTTTCAGTCAATTCGGATAATAAAACTTATCTATTATAGGTAAATCAATCTACAAGGTAACTATTAAATGAAACTTATCCATTTCATTTAATTCAAAAGTTACTAAAAACACAAAAATACTTAAAATTATATATATATATATATATATATATATATATATATATATAAACATGTCATATTTTTTTCGTCATGGGAGCGGACGACCTAGGGTTTTCTCGTGCGAACCATCGGGGGTCCTCTTCGTGGGACCCCGGCGCCAAGGACGGGAGCGGGATGGCAGGCGGCGGCGGCGCGCGTGGTGGGGCTGACGGCGGTAGCGGGGTGTGGCCGCCGGAGAGGTCGGACGGTGCCCCCCCAGGCAGAGGGGGGGGGGGGGGGGGGGGGGTGGGCGGGAGAAGGATCGGGCATTCGGTTTATTCGGTTCCAACCGAACGAATAACCGAAAACCGAATTGGACCGAAATCGAATAAGCAAAACCGAAACCGAACCGAATTAAATCGGTTCGATTTTCGGTTTATTCGGTTTATGGGTTTATTTGTGATTTTTTTGTTAATATATATAATAACTAACTATAACTAGATATATTTAGTATATACCTATAATTAATACACCCCCCCACACACATATATATATATATATATATATATATATATATATATATATATATATATATATATATATATATAAACTAAATTTTCTTATTCGGTTTTGGACCGAAACCGAAACCCAAAACCGAAACCGAAACCGAATAAGAAAATTTAGTATTTTCAAAACCGGAACAAAACCGAATTTTCTAAAACCGAACCGAATCTCTTATTCGGTTCGGTTCGGTTTTCGGTCCAAAATCGAATAATGCTCACCCCTAGGGGGGGCGGGGGCGGCCACTCCGGGAGGAGGGTCGAGCGGCATCCGTTTGGTATCGGGAGGATCGGGCTCGCTACGGGGTAGCCCTATTACCCCGAACTTTGAATTCGGAGCTGGCTCTGGATCTATGGGGAGCCAAACGGAGGATGGTGGATGGACGACGGTTACGCGCCGTCGTGTGGCAAAGACCGGGAGGAAGACATGAGGCGGACATGGTATGGTTAGGGATCGGCATCCTGATAGCCGTCAGAGCGGGTCAGGGTCTCGTCCATTTGCCCGGGGTCCGGGGGCAGCTACTGGAAGATCGGTGGGTTGACGGCCAAAGGCGACCGCGGCGGCCAAGGGGAAGAGCAAGGTGGTGGATCTGGATGCTCAGGGACCTAGGACTCCTCGGCCGGAGGCTGGCCCGAGAACTGTTGGAACGTCCACTTGGCCTACGGGACGGTCCTGGGCTGAGATCTGCAAACCTGTGGGGCCGAAAATGTCACCCTCATTTCTCGTATTTCCCGTATTTCGTATTTATACTCGTATCTAGATTTTGGCATGTATTTTTATTTTTCTCAACTTGTGGAATTTCGGTATTTCTCGTATTTTGGGTTTTGTCATGGCTCGGTTTTAATTGATTTGGGTTGGTTTGATTTGGTTTAATGTGTATTAGTACACCTTAGCCTATGCTCCACCCTCGACACACCACATCCCACCCTCTTTAAAACTCCACCAACTTTTTCTCTCTCCTCATAAACCTCCATTAATTTCTTCTTCTCCTTCCTCTACACAACACTCTTCTCCTTCCTCTACACAACACCCACCCATAGGCAAGTGCACCTTGCCATCACATGAGAACCCCATTTTATTTGTCCATTTGCTAGTTTAGGACATGGTGATCAACATTAGAACTTGGTATTTTGTGATTTCGAGTCTCCATTGTTCTAGATCTAAGTTTTTCCTATTTTCGGTTTTGCATGGTTTTGATCTATTTAAGTTGGATTTTTATGGGTTTTGATGTTTCCATGTGGAAGAGAGTTCAATTCCACCCTGGTTGGAACTTTGAAAATTCGGATTTGGAGTTCGGATGGCCAAGTTGTGATGCCTTGAAGTTTTGGGAGCCATTGGAGCTTCTTCTCAGCCATGGAGAAGAAGACCCTTTCCCTGCGTGCGTGCCTTTGCGCGTACGCAGCTCTCCTGCGTGCGTGCCTTTGCGCGTACGCAGCTCTCCTGCGTGCGTGCTTTTGTGCGTACGCAGCTCCCCTGCGTGCGTGTTTTGTGCGTACGCAGCTCCCCTGCGTGTTTGCCTTTGCGCGTACGCAGCTCTCCTGCGTGCGTGCTTTTGTGCGTACGCAGCTCCCCTGCGTGCGTGTTTTGTGCGTACACAGCTCCCCTGCGTGCGTGTTTTGTGCGTACGCAGCTCCCCTGCGTGCGTGTTTTGTGCGTACGTAGCTCCCCTGCGTGCGTGCTCCTGTGCGTACGCTGCTCCCCTGCGTGCGTGCTCCTGTGCGTACGCTGCCCCCTGCGAGCGCGCTCTTACGCGTACGCTTCCCCCTGCGAGCGCGCTCTTGCGCGTACGCTTCCCCCTGCGAGCGCGCTCTTGCGCGTACGCTTCCCCCTGCGCGCGCGCCCTTGCGCGTACGCTGCGTGACCCATGCACCCTGACCCCCTTGCTTAACCCATTAGCTCTTGGAGTATTGATTTTATTTCTCGACTTGATTTCTCTTTTGTGGATTGGGTTTTCCTGAGATCTGTTCAACACAGCATGACTATCTTGACTCAACACGGCCTAACACGGTTTTCAAATAATTGTTTATGACTAGTACGGTTCTCGGGATTTTTGGTATTCTCTGATCTCCTTGCTAGTGACCCAGTGGGGTGCACTCCTAACTTGTAACTTGTAATTAATCCTTGTGACTTGATAACTTGATAGTGGCTCGTGGCGGCGCACTCCTGACTTGTAGCATGACTTGATAACTTAACGCTGTTGCGACGGCTAACTTGACATGCTAAGTGAATTCTTGACACCGTGGGCGATTGTGCTTGTACAAATAATCCAGTCCTGTCTTGCATCATGTCTAGGAGGGGACTCCTGAGTACCACGGTCAGGAGTAACTACTGAAATGGACTACGGTTAACGACTAAAATAATTTACTAGTCATGAAGAGATGTTCCCCAGTTACAGGCGATCCCGTTATTCCGGCCGCAAATGTTTGGACTTGTAGCCTGCCGACGAGTAGGGCACATTTCCAGCCCACTGTTATGTGGGGCACCCACCATTGTCACTTAAATGATTGAACTCTATTGTCACTCTTATGTATTGTACTCTCTAAATTGTCACTATAATGTTCGCCTGGATAACCTGGATAGCTGCAGGGCCTGTGACTACTTGGAGCATCTCATTGCATCTTGTTAGTAACTAGGATTGTGATAATCCTAGTTAGTTAATGTAGAAAGCCGTAGGCAATGATTGGCCGTGATTGCTTGGATGGAGTCTAGTCCAGTATAGTATTGTCTAGAAGTGATTGATTGAAAGATTGTACCAGAATGATTGAATGATTATCACTCCAGATTGTTACTATAACGATTGTACTCCACTGTCACTCTAGCGTATTGTACTCTTCATTGTCACTTTTATCATTGTACTCTCTTCTTTTCACCTTAATGATTGGCACCTTTAGCAATAAATGATTAGAGACTAAGTTCTGTTCAGGTGAAGAGTTACAATCTCGGTCCTTGTTTGGTTTAAGGATTGTAACCTGGCTTCCGGAATAGTACCTTCGTTTTCTCTTCATATATTGTCCAGCTATGTTTTATTTAGCATGATTCTCCAGTTCTTTTATGTCAATGATGCTTCTCTTAATTATTTTCTCTGATTGGGGCAAGTGCATTGGTAGTGCACAAACCTCAGTCTGTGTTACTTATTGTTGCTTTCTTACATATTGAATGCTAATGATTTGTTGGTTTTAGTTCTTATGTGAAGTCTCATTTGTGGCACTTGCTCTTTCTGGGGTCTGACCCAGCTGGTTTTGTATGGACAGATACCGGAGCAGCACCAAAGGATCTCCCTACTTTCCAGTCCGATGGTGGTCACCAGGCGTAACCAGGGCATCGAGTAGGTTTCTTTTTGTTCTTCCACTGTAATATTGTACATTATTCTCTTGAGGCGTTTAGCCGATGAGCAAGTGTTAGCTCGATTGTACTTACTTACTGTCTGCCTACGGGCTGTAACATGATTGACAAGCCCCGGGGGTTGATCATGTATGACTGAACTCTTGCTAGTCCTCACATTTTGTAACGACTAGCTTCATGATCATTCTGAATATGTAATGTATGGGACGCCTTACTATTGTGTATTTGGTGGTCTGACATCTTGTAACTATTGTTAGTTGGTTGAGATTGAGACAATAGGCTACTTTATGACCTTAAGAGACTGCTGGATTGTAGTAAAACCCTCACATATCTAGACAACCGTGACCGTATAGCGGTGTGGATTCCATTCCGTTATACGTAGCTGGCTATGTCTGCCCCCGCTCTCCAGTATTCTGGTTCTGGGGCGTGACAGAAAACCCCCACATCGATGGAGTATGTTCCGTCGATCAAGGCAGGGAGGGGTTTTCGGGCCTCTTTTCCTGCGGAGGAGATCCAGAAGGTGACAGCATACTGGGAGAATACTCTCGTCCTGTATGTATTAGGCAACAAGCCTTTCTACGGGCAGATCCGGGGATATGCAGCTCGTGTCTGGCAGCCTAAGGAAAGTATGGAGTTCTTTGTCCGTGAGAACGACTTCTATTATGTGAAGTTCGGACTGGCGGATGATGTCGCTCGGATCCTCCAAGGAGGCCCCTGGACGTTCGATGGCAGACTGATCATTCTCAAGGAGTGGACCCCGGAGCTTCGATATGAGAGGGAAGTTCTGAATGCCATCCATGTATGGATTCGCTTCCCTGAGTTCCCAGTCAGGTTTTGGAGCATACCTTTGTTGATGCGGCTAGCCAGCTTGGTGGGCACCCCGATCAAGGCAGATGAAGCTACTGCCTTTCGGTCGCGGTTGATGTACGCGAGGATCTTTGTAGAGATTCGGGCAGGGGGGACTTCCGAAGGTGGTGGAATATGAGATCCCTTCTGGGGAGGTGCTTACCCAGAAGGTGGAATATGAATGGGTCCCACCTACCTGTTCATGCTGTTCCTGCTTCGGGCATCTGGCAAGTGCGTGTTCGGAGGTTGGACATCCGGTGGAGCCTACTATCCCTCTTAGTGAGGCTACAGAAGCTCCCTGCGATATGGATCTCAGAGATGATAGTGGAGCAGAGGTCTTGGAGGGAGAGGTTACTCATCCAGTGAGTGATGGTGGGTTGAGCCTCGTTGTATCCACTCAGTTTGCCCCCACGATGGGGGTGATGACCACGTGCCAGGGACTGAGTAGCATAGTCACTAGAGGTATGGCGGCGGCGGAGATTGAGGCACGAGGGGATGGCAGTTCGTCTGGAGGACAGGTTTACTGTAACACCCAGTTTTCCAGATGAGGGTAATTTTAAAATTTTATAATTATAATTATTATTTAATGATATTTATTTTATATTATAATTTTTAGTGATTTTTAAATTATTTTAAACTATTTAAATTCATGACTTGTGGTTTTGACGTTTTGCTAGTGAAACCCTAGATACTGTTTGACCTAGAGCCTAACCATGTGATTATGATATTTTAATATCATTTTTGGCCTAAGGATATTTTTGCATTTGACCTCTTTGAATTATTTTGATATCATTTTATTATTTATGATATTGTTTTGGGGTTATTTGAGTCGGGTTCGAATTTCAACTCAATCCGACTTGAAACGGGAATCCGGGGGTAGTTTGACTTTAGTGGGACCCACACACTAGTTAGGCATGGCCCACATGATATTAAATTTAGTCCACATGATAGAAATATTTTAGTTAGAGGTTAGACTAATTATTATGGATAAGGTTAGTGTGATTAAAGACTTTAGAATGACTAATTTAGCCCCAACCAATTAGCCCTTTCCTAATACTCATAGAATAGGTTAGTGGGGGCATTTTGGACCTTACCATAATAGACAAATAGCCCCATATGGCCAGCCACTTTGGGAGAGGATAGGCTCAAGTTCATTTCATTATTCTCATCCACACTCTCTCTCTTGTTCTTTCCCAAATTCCTAGAGAGCAATCCCTAGCAATTTCTCCACCAGATCCTTCCATTTCGCCACCAAATCTTCTTCTTTCCTTCTCCATTCTAGCCAAGGAGGAAGCTACCCAAGTTTGGGAGGATTCGGAGCTCGTTCGTGTCCTTTTGGAATCTCTACGTGTCGGTGTCGCTCCGGGAAGGCTTCTCTTCGATTCGATCTACCGGGAGGTATAAATCCCTTCTCCTTTTCATTTCCTCATGCATATAGGTCTATTTTGAACCCATAGGAATGACCCCCATGGTTGCATCTCCATTTGTGTCCATTTCGTGTCTATTTGGAGGTCATAGGAGTGTCCTTTGTGTTGTGGTTGTGTCCATGTGGGAAAATCCCAAATTTGGACACACTATGTGTTGTTGTTATGTATGAATGAATTATTACATGTTTAATCTCATATTTTTGTATTGAAGATGTGTTCTATAGTGTCTCATATATATATATTAGTGTAGAGAGTGAGTTCTTGATATATTATGTTATATACTTGTGTTCTTTTGTCTCAAACTACCCAAATCCGTAATAATTTTTATCCACGTTTTTAATTTCAGCCCTAACTTAGAAATGTCATAACTTCTAGCTCAAATCTCGGTTTAATCTTTCGTTTTTTTTAAAAGAAGCGTATTGAAGTTAGCTTTCCAAAAACATGTATTAATAGGCCTAATTCTTTCTTTAACTTTCTGGAGAATTATTTGAGTGTCAGCTGTACGAAAGACAAACGCGTTCTCGGTGTTTTCGCGATTCCGGGAGTTTTCGGAAACGAAAACGCGATCCGTTTGAAGTTTCGGAAAGCTAACACATAGATCTATAATATAATTTAATCCTAGATTTTAATTCATGCTGAAATGGTACAGTATTGATTATTAGTAGGAGTTACTACTCGGCATATAGATTTTGTGCACCCTTGTGTGTAATATAATGTTCTATTTGATTTTAACCCATGTTAATGTATATACATTATGTAATTAAATAGAGGGTGCAAGCATGAGTAAATGTTTAAATAAATAATGTATGAGGTGTAAGTATCATGTCTAATGTAAGCATGTATAAGTGTGGCTTGTAATGAATATGTAGGTTCCATAGTATGTAATGTATGGTGTATATAGTGGTGCAAGAGAATAAATAAATGATGAATGAATGCAATCTTGAATGTAATGTAATAATAGATGTAATATATGTAGCCTTGTTAGGAATAAAACTGGAATTTAGTTTTGTTTCACTAAATAAGAGATACATGAGAACTCATATATGTGAATGTTAACTTCCTATTGACACTTTGCTACACAACTGTCATGCCTCACTATCACTCCACACACAATGCACACTACACTATATAACCCTCACACCCTCACTCATTGACACTCTCACTCACACATTGTCTAACACTCATTCCATGATAACACACACATGTTCTTGTGCACTTTCATGACACACACACACACCCATGAACACATACACATGCTCTTCTCTCTCTCTCTCTCTCTCTCTCTCTCTCTATATATATATATATATATATATATATATATATATATATATACTATACATGGCCAAATGTGTTAATGTGGTAAATAGAGTTTTCCTATAGTTATATATACATATATGTGATATAGGACCTAGTGTTGAATTCTCTTTTCATGTACACCTTCATGTTCACACACACACATAGCTTTACATGTTAGCTTCCTTTCTCTTATGTATAATTTTGAATGTGATGGCTTGTGTTTGGCTTGTATAGCCTTGTGATTGGTGTGTGATTGCTAGACTAGGCTTGGTTAGGCCAAGTGAGACTTATTAGACTTGTTGGGCTAGGATTTGACCTAGTTGACCTAGTTTGACGAGTCCAGTTGACTGGAGTTGACCAAGTGTTGACTTTAGTCTAGTTTGACCTAGACAGCATACAGATGCATTGTAGATTATATTTATCATTCCCTGTGTACATCTTGACTTGTGTTGCTCTAACTAGGAGTCAGGTACCTCATCTCGGACAGTACATTTACTTCAGACATTCAAATACGAGGCGAGTACATTCTCTGACCGTTTCATACTTGTCTGGATTTACATTCTTGCTCTAGATTACTGTACTTGATGCTGACACGATTGTTATCACAGATTGGTACTATATGGATCTCCTTTTGGGATGTTATCCCCTTGTATTCACTAGATACATATTGTGATGTGCGTTTTACTTTTATATTGTATTTATTGAATACCTATATCCTTGTATACTCCTTGTGCATATTGTACTCTCAGTATCACATGAGTCCCAGGGATAGACCATTGTACACTATTGTATAACATTGTACAACTATTGTATAACATTGTACATCTATTGTATAATATTGTACATCCATTGTATAACATTGTACACTATTGTGCAAGATAACGTAACTGGAGTGGATCCTTGTGTATTGATTGGGGAGGGGGAGTAGAATTGGTTATGTACTCAAATCCTATTGTACAAGATTGTATAACTATTGTATATGTCTATTGTACACCCACGTACAATGGAGTTACCATTGCATTTTCCTAGACCGTTTACATAACCATATTGTACTCTAAATCATAGTAGGCTTACAGTTCTTACTTTTCATATTTAGATATTTCCTGTTATCAAATCTCTATTGTTTTTTATATACTTCTTTCTTCCAGTGTTTCATGTACCTTACTCTATTGCATGCTTTATATTTCCTAACATTATATAAAATGCGTGAGATATTTTATGCTCGCTTCGGTCCTGACCGGACCTGTTAAAATTTTTACAGAGGATGATGAGGAACCCTGCACCCTTACTTGGAGTTTGCCTAGTTGACACTCGCGACCTAGACCCCAGGGGAGGTTCAGGCAGCTGCTGAGGACGATACCTTGCTTAGTGTAGATAGTTTAGACTGTTTTCCTTTTATGTTTAGTTGTTGATCTTGATTCAGAGTTTGTATATTGTAGAGATGTTGAGACTTGTATTTCATTTCTATTGTACCTCGGTTGAGGATTCTCTTATCTATTTTATCGTGCCATATTCTATCTCTAGATTGTGATTGAGTTGTACCTCTGTGTTGGCCTCCTTATGGAGAGCATTCATATTATGTTAGTTATAGTTCATGACCTAGAACAGCGTTCTACCGCCGACACTGCGGCGTAGGCTGGGCGTTGTTACGCTCTCGTACCCTCACAGTGGGTGCGGGTCGTGACACTTACCATAGGAAGAGACGTGCTGTCGGCCTGCTGAGGGATGGCCCCTCCAGGGAGGTGGGACATACTACTGACAGAGAGGAGGCGGTGTGTGTTGACAACCCTGCCTGGGCGTTGGTTCTATCTCAGGTCGCTCCCCAACAGGCAATTCCGACTGGGATGGAGGAGGATTCCTTAGCGACGGATGCGGCACTTTCCCCAGGTGCTGATCCGGTAGTTTCTCAGGGGGATCCCACCGCTCATTAATTAATGGCCATTATCGCCTGGAATGTGAGGGGGGACGTGTTCGCTAGGGAGGTGGAGAGAGATCTGTGGGGTGCTCCACAGAGGAAAATGTGACATTTTGTTCTATTAGAATCCAAAATAAAAGGTGAGAAGACTCTTGTTCGGCGGACCCCTTCTCATTGGGCCCAACTGCACAACCTGGCTCTATACGACATGGCCAGGATTTGGGTTCGCTGGAACTCGAAGGATTGGGATGGTGACTTGATCTTGATGACGCTTGATTGCTATCTCCTTCGTGAACAAGGACGGCTTCCGGTTCTTGCTGGGGGCTGTCTACGACCACAATGACAGAAGGAGACGGGAGTCTCTATGGAGCGAAATCTCCTGGGTTGCATCTGTTGCTGACATGTCGTGCTTGCCTCTTCACTTGATCGGGGACTTCAATGCCCTTTTGCATCACGGGGAGAAGCTGGGGGGTCGCCCGGTTCCAGATTCTATCCTCTATGATTTCCAGAGATGCCTCCTGCTTGCGGGGCTCCAGAGATTGTCTCGCTCAGGCTTCATCTGGACTTGGCACAACAAAGCAACTCATAACAGGGTTGCTTGTCAGCTTGATCGAGCTCTGGGCAATGGGGAGTGGTTCCGTCACTTCTCCAACACTTCGGCTGAGGGCCTGGCTGCTGGGACGAGCGATCATTCCCCCATTAGGGTTGGCTTCACTGCTCGGGCTCTTGGGAAGTTCCGTCCGTTCCGGTATAACAACAGTTGGTATCTATCTGAGGGATACCTTGAGGCTGTCGCAGAGGGGCTTACTAGCGGTCAGGAGGGGACGGCTCAGTTCCGCCTGGTTCCTCGCCTCAAGGCCACAAAGAGAGCTCTTAGGAGTTGGGTGAAGGGGTTGTCCAAGTCCACCTTAGAAGACAAGGAGGCAGATTTGCGAACCTTACAGCTGGATATGCAAGCTGACATGCTCAATGGGGACTTGGCGGCTAGAGAGAAGGAGCTGATCGGAGAAGTCAACATCCTGAGGCTGCAAAAGGAGATTAGCTCGGCACAGCGGGCCAAATGCTCCTGGCTTAAGGACGGTGACCGTTGCTCCAAGTTCTTCTATGATGTTATCCGAACGAGACTGAATAGGAATCATATCTTCCAACTTTTTGATGCAGATGGTACTCTGGTGGGGACGCCGGCTGAGATCCAGGACGATGCGGTCAGGTACTATTCCGAATTATATTTCCAGACTGACTACCTGTCTGTGTTCCTAGAGGTTGTTACGAAGAGACTGGTGACCCCATATGGGAATGGAATTCTTCTTGCTCCTGTGACGTTGGAGGAGGTAGAATCTATTATCAAGGTGGCGGATCCCAACAAGGCTCCTGGTCCGGATGGCTTCAGCAGTGGTTTCTTCAAACGACACTGGGACATACTGAAGCATCAGGTCGTGGAGGTGGTGCAGGAATTCTTCACCAAAGGAAAGCTTCTGAAAGAACTGAATCATACTTTCCTGACCTTGGTGCCAAAGAAGGAGGGAGCGACAGCATTGGCGGATTTCAGACCTATTGCGTGTTGTAATTATCTTTATAAGATAATTACGCACCTTATGTGCCGGCGGATGGAGGGGATCATGCAGGACCTGGTATCTCCGAATCAGGCTGCGTTCATCAAAGGGAGGTCGATCGCAGAGCACAGTCTCCTGGCTCATGAGATGGTGAGGGAATTTAGCAGACCCGGAGGGGAGAAAGCATGTGTTAAACTGGATCTGAGGAAAGCGTATGACATGGTCAATCGTGACTTTCTCTGCCATCTGATGACCGCCATGGGATTCGCGGAGCATTGGGTTACATTGATCCGGGAGTGCATTATGTTCCCTACTTTCTCTGTTCTCATCCAGGGTGTTCCTTTTGGGTACTTCCAAAGCAACCGTGGGCTTAGGCAAAGGGATCCACTGTCCCCTTACCTGTTCACGCTTGTTATGGAATACTTTACTTGCCTGATGGATCTGGCAGTACACCGTGGACGGATGGTTCCTCTGTTTCGGAGGATGGACCCCCAGTTACTCATCTTATTTATGCGGATGACCTGCTAGTCTTCATCCAGCCGTCGACGGAGGGGTTGCAGACGTTTGCGGCTATTATGGAAGACTTGAGGTCCTTTTCGGGTCTCCAGATGAATAGGGATAAGAGTAGGGTCTACTTCAGATCCTTGTGTACCCGGAAGGAGGAGCGGGCTGATGTGCTGGGTATCGCGAGGAGTGATCTTCCGGTGCGTTACTTAGGAGTGCCTCTCACTGTCAACTATGCGCGGGATCAGGACTGCCATAGTCTGGTGGAGTATGTCCAGAGGAGAGTAGAAGGTTGGCAAGCCGCCGGTCTGTCTTTTGGAGGTCGCATCGAGCTGGTCAGATCGGTGATCTCGGTTGTGGCCCACTTTTGGCTGCAGTCCATCCTCCTCCCTGTGGCCACGATTCGACGAGTGGAGAGACTGTGCCGATTTCATTTGGAGGGGGGTATGCATGCGATCTCCTGGGAGCAGCTCTGTCGTCCCAGGAAGGAGAAAGGAGTGGGGCTCAGGCCATTGCTGGAGATTATGGAGGCTTCTGCGCTTAAGCTGGCCTGAAGATTCATCAGCGGGAGGTCTCTCTGGGCGAACTGGATGCACCGCAGATACGTGAGGCAGGGCAACTTTTGGACGTGTTCTAGTGACAACAACCATTCAGTCACGTTCAAGACTATCCTGCGACACATGGGGGTGCTCAAGTCTGCTATCCGGAGGGTCATGAAGGATGGGTCGGGTATGGACCTCTGGCGGGATCCTTGGCTAGATCGACGTTCGCTGTTGGACATCAGGGGAGTCCCGACTCATCAGGAGGACATGCGTGTTCTATCGTGTAGCCGCATCATTCGAAATAGGGAGTGGAGGCCGAATTCTTATCGGTTCACTGAGGAGCTGGGTGAGATCATTATGTCTACAGCCATTGATCCGGCTTTGCCTGCGGATCGATGGATTTGGGAGCCTACAGATGCATCTTCGGGAACTGGGGAGTTCCAATTTCGTAGCTGCTACAACCTCATCCGGCGTACCTTCCTTCTGAGTCCCGATTATGAGTTCGTTTGGTGCAAAGGTCTGGCAAGGAAGATACAGCTGTGTGTTTACAAGCTTTTGCTGGGCCGTCTATTGACTAGAGATCGCCTGAGTTCGTTTGGTATGCCAGTTTCGGAACCCAAGTGTGTGCTTTGCTGTTTGGAGCCTGAATCTATTAAGCATATCTTCTTCGAGTGCGCTATGGCATGGCAGATCTGGTCGAAGCAGGGTCGTGTGTTGGGAGTATGCGCCTCCGGGAAAGGTATTGGAGATATCATCACGGTAATCCGGGATAGCAGGGGCCGAGGGCGGGATTGGTTCCGAACAGCTAGAGTTCGCCTGGCTGCCTCGGTTTGGCACGTATGGCGGGAGCGAAACCGTCGAATCTTTGTGGGGCTGGTCACCCCTCCGGTTGGCATTCTCCATAACATCGAGTTTGATGTAAATGCTATAGAGAATTGATGAGTGGGAGTCTCACTCAGATTGTATGTTGTAAGATTATGGCTTTTCTTTTGGAATAAAATTTACCTTTTTCCATATATATATATATATATATATATATATATATATATATATATATATATATCACAGCGGCCCCGTAGGGACTCCACATGCTTGGCGGGTTCTTTGGCTAGATTGAGCTGGGCGGATGAGGTGGAAATTGCTGAGGAGGCACTCGGGGGTGTGGAGACTGGTATGAGAGAGTCTAAGTCAGATCTGATCCACAAAGTCGGGACTGATTGTAGTGCCCCATCCCGCTCAGTCAATCGGAGGAATCGAAATGCCGACGGCGTTCGGACTTAGCCTTACAACGGCGACTCGAAGACATCTCGGTCAAGGCGACCGCTCGCTCAGGTGGGGTAGTTTCGGTGAACTTGCCTCATCTTTGCCTTCACATAATAAATCGTGTTTTCAACTTGCACAAGTAGGCTTAATAATAAAAGAGATGAATCCACATAGCTAAGGGAATAATCCCGATGGGTCAAAATGAGTTAGAACATGGAAAACGTCCCACGGTCGGCTTAGAGTTGGTGTACGGCGTGCTTTGAAAATGACACTCGGTCCTTCGTCCCGTGGCTTGGGAGAAGGGAAGTTGGTCTTCGACACAAAGTTATGAAATAGCCTAAGTCATAGGCGTCGCCTGCGTGAATGCTTGTTAAAGCATGCACGGTCCCGTCGAATTATCCCGACACTTGAGTTGGCCTAAGTCATAGGCGTTGCCCACATAAATGCTCGACAAAGCATGCACGTTTCCATAACGCAAGGCTTGCCATAGCCTTTGCTCGTCCCTTAAGTCAAGTTATAGGCTCGATTAAGTTAGGCAAAGTTATGCCGATCGACCTAAGTCATTTCTAGTGCTGTCCCGCTCTTTCTGCGGCTGTCAACTTAAATAGTCCCACGATCCCACGGCCCGTCATATAAAGTATGACTTGGGCGATAGCGCCGCGTAGAGCGGAAGTCGAGTTGAGGCACGATTGCACGATCCTAGAGTTTTTAAAGGCACAGGCCACGATTGATTAGTTGAGTTTTGGAAAGTGTCTAAATAAGTTGTTGTCTTGAGTTAAAAGAAAGGAAGAAAGAAAGAAATGCTCACGACTGGGTCGTTGAGGCAAGAAAGAACAATGCTCGCGACTACGGGTCGTCGAGGCAAGATCTCAGATGTGAGAAATGGCACTAAAAGAGAGGAATGGCACTAAAAGAGATGGTAACACCAGAAGTGAATGACTATGTGAGACGTCAGTTTGAGTCGGTCTTGCATGGTCATGGACAACTTGTCGACAAGGTAGAGTTTCCCCGAATCGGCAACCTGTGGCGCCACGGGACCGATTGCGGCCTAAGGAAACATAAAGGCTCTGGGAGCCAAGCTGCGCCTGGGGCAAAGTATTCGGTGGATGCGGAATATGGCTAGCTATCCAAAGAAGGTCCATCCTATACTCAGCAAAAAGGAGTCCACTATGGCTCTGGGAGTCAGTGACCAAATCATATAGATGAGTCGGCATAGCGGCAGATCCGCGGGTATGCCTTTGGATTGAGTTGAGTTGTCGAAGGTGTATACAAGCTAGAATACAAGTATTGGACTTAAAGAATGGCTACAACATAGGCGACGTGCTTCGGCACGAGATGTGGCATTGAGTCTTGAGTTGTCGGCATATAGTTGCATAAGTTGGTTGAGTTGTTTGAGTGTAAGTCGGGAAACCGCCGCAAGGCAAAGTCAGTCGTGTGACACTAAACCCATAAGTCTTGATTGGGTCAGTTGGCGATCAAAGTAACAAAGGGGCCGCGAGGCGGCGATATGGTTGAGTCGCACTGAGTTGCGAGGCACGGCACGAAGGAGTTATAGCACGGTCGTAAGGAAATTGGGTACTACCGCGTAGTTGCGTCTCTGATTCTGGCCGAAAGGCAAGCACGACCTGATAGGTTAACGTTGTGGCACGAGAAGTGGTCTAGAGGCAAAGTATGAGTGACGTTGACATTGCAAGCACGGGATGGTTTTGACACACAAGTTGCGCCAAGGCGCCGGTCCTAAAACTGAAACTAAGGCAAGAGTAGAAAGACAATCGAAAAGGGATTTAAGCTGCACAAAGTAAATGAACGTGTAGGTTTTGTATGGGTGGGCGAGAAGCTCACTCCACCAGTACAGTTGAGTACTGACACCCACACAGTGTTCATGTGCTGGCACAGGTAGAAGCTCGTGGCGCGGAGCCCGCTTGGATGCGTCGAGGCACAGGAGTTCCTTGGCGATTCGAAGCGTGCGGCCGCATGGATTGAAGACTTATACAGGACATAATGTATGGACATCACCTTCCGAAGCTTCCGCTGGATCGACAAATATTGAGAGATGAGAGAGAGAGAGAGAGAGAGAGAGCAGAGTGAACTTGTAATGAGAGAAAAGTGAGCTTGAGTGAGCTTGAGAGACTTGTAACATTGGCCTTGCGCCCCATTGTAATCTTTGTTTCAATATCAATAAAGATCATCTTTTGAGAAACTTGTGTTTGTTCTAAATTCTGCTGCTATTATTTAACGTCTCTGCTTGGGACTTCTGTGCGACGACCCCGTCGCAGCCGCTGAAATCGACCGTTATGGAACCCGCCTTGCACGAGCGCAATTTAGGCTCGTGCGGCATCACGCCTTAGCGAGGACGATCGCTCCTACGGGAGCGAGGCGTGACATAGTGGTATCAGAGCACGGCTTTACGTCCTTGGACTATCGATTGAATTCTTTAACTCGTTGTTTCTGCAAACTCTGAATCGTTGCTTCCGCAAAGTTGAAATCGTTGGTGCGCTCTCTCTCAAATGTCCTACGGGATGTCCATATAATAAGTCTATCTATTTTGCAAAACGTAGGAGAACAGTCTTTGACAACAAAACAAAAGATGGTTTGCGTAAGCACGGTTGGCTAAGTAGGGCTGGGCATATACACTAAAGTTGCGTCGACCTTAGAAAAGTCGAGTGCGGGATTCAAATTATGTCGGACTAGAATGAGTTGAACTCGATTGGGTAAAGTGAGATGACTATCGACAGGGGTACTATCGAGCGACAATAACGTCGGTGCGATATAGACGAGCGTGCTTGGATTTCGAGGAACGATTTGGACAAAAAATTTGAAGAGGTAGATTGTGAATCAAATGTTAAGTTGAGGATTTGTTGAATGACTTCATCCTTGAGTGGTGTATGCGATAGGCTCAGGGATGTCGAACGATACGAATTGAGGAAAATACGTTGGTCGATGACTTAAGATTAACGGATGAACGATACTTGAAATTGGTCTGAGGGAAATCGATGATTATAAATGTAGAGGAGATTATCCAGTCGGACGATAGCACCATTCGCACGACTCAGAATTTGGTTGCAAAGGAAGATCGTCAGGTTACGCATATCGTCGACGGTATTGAGGCGTATCAAAGATCGATATGCGATAACTCGGGGGCACTCCAACTCGCCGAGTGACGATCGTGCAGTGTTATCGTTCGGTCGGATGTGATGCCTAGGATTTTGATTGAGATGGATGTTGGATGAAAATGAAAGTGTCTTGATGGTTACGCGGATAATCACAACGTCAACATTCTTGTCTTGCGCGAGCGCAACTCTAGCCTCGCACATACGTTGCGTCGGGTTTGAGGCAATCGTTCCGCGTGAGCGCAGACATGGTGATTCATGTCGCGAGAATGATCGAACTCGGAGTCAGGACGCGGCAACTACGATTGTCTTGACTTGTCGGTTTGATGCAAAGGAGAATTCGAGGATGACTTGTGATCAATGAATGAAATGAACTTGAGGATTGAGTAGGTCCAATCCACGCATCGAGAATGAATTAGTCTAGACGTAAAACAAGAGTTACATCCCGATGAGAATGACTATCTCGCGGGAGCGTGCATGGTGATTCATGCCCATCGCGGATAATCTGACTCGCGTGAGATCGGGGCGCAACATGTTGTTAAGCTAGACGACCTTGTGATCGATTTCGTGAATTGGAATAGATGACTTCGGAAATATGAAATGTGGATTATGGTTTAGCGGTGAATTACGTAGTAGTGTGCTTGACTTGGAAGGGTTTGATAGGCAGATTATGTCGAACGTGTTCGAAGAGATAGACCATGCATGATGGCTTGTTGAACGGGCGATATTGATACGTCGGAGAATTTGGTTGAACGTGAGTTGTAGGATGGCTTTGCTAAATGACTCAGGTCCCGTGCGGCGAATGTTGGGATGTGCGTAGGGAATCGATGCTCGATGTTTAGAAATCGGAGTGATGCGAGCTTGGGTAGAAAATCCTGTACTATCAACTTGGTTTGACCTTAGGATGGGGGTCAGTGTTGATATTGTTGTTTGGGAACTATGATTCCAATACTGACGAATGACTTTAGCCAAAAGATATAGCCTAGCGATTAGGCAGACGTCCCGGCGAAAAGCGATAGGAGTTATGGTGGCACCACTCGTGAGCTCGGTTGAGATGCATGTATATCAGGGACGCTTGAATACGTGCACGATCCGACTCGAGTGGTGATGGCGGATTCTCTATCACAAGGCTTGGCTAAAATGTATGTATTTTGGGGACGCCTGGAATATGTGCACGATCCAACCAAGTGATAAGTTGAATCAAGTGAGACTTGAGGAATGGAAAGTGTTGAGGATTTCGAAATAGAGATTCGAAAAAAGATTGAGGGTAGTGCGAACGTGGCTCGGATTGAGGAAACGCATAGGCGTAGTGTATGCGAGAGTTCCTGAATGTTGAGTAAGGTGATAAGTCAAAAAGTAAGTACTCAGTAAGTCTTGAGGATGAGACTTGTTCTGAGTGGTGTATGTTGTAGTACCCCATCCCGCTCAGTCAATCGGAGGAATCGAAATGTCGACGGCGTTCGGACTTAGCCTTACAACGGCGACTCGAAGACATCTCGGTCAAGGCGACCGCTCGCTCAGGTGGGGTAGTTTCGGTGAACTTGCCTCATCTTTGCCTTCACATAATAAATCGTGTTTTCAACTTGCACAAGTAGGCTTAATAATAAAAGAGATGAATCCACATAGCTAAGGGAATAATCCCGATGGGTCAAAATGAGTTAGAACATGGAAAACGTCCCACGGTCGGCTTAGAGTTGGTGCACGGCGTGCTTTAAAAATGACACTCGGTCCTTCGTCCCGTGGCTTGGGAGAAGGGAAGTTGGTCTTCGACACAAAGTTATGAAATAGCCTAAGTCATAGGCGTCGCCTGCGTGAATGCTTGTTAAAGCATGCACGGTCCCGTCGAATTGTCCCGACACTTGAGTTGGCCTAAGTCATAGGCGTTGCCCACGTAAATGCTCGACAAAGCATGCACGTTTCCATAACGCAAGGCTTGCCATAGCCTTTGCTCGTCCCTTAAGTCAAGTTATAGGCTCGATTAAGTTAGGCAAAGTTATGCCGATCGACCTAAGTCATTTCTAGTGCTGTCCCGCTCTTTCTGCGGCTGTCAACTTAAATAGTCCCACGATCCCACGGCCCGTCATATAAAGTATGACTTGGGCGATAGCGCCGCGTAGAGCGGAAGTCGAGTTGAGGCACGATTGCACGATCCTAGAGTTTTTAAAGGCACAGGCCACGATTGATTAGTTGAGTTTTGGAAAGTGTCTAAATAAGTTGTTGTCTTGAGTTAAAAGAAAGGAAGAAAGAAAGAAATGCTCACGACTGGGTCGTTGAGGCAAGAAAGAACAATGCTCGCGATTACGGGTCGTCGAGGCAAGATCTCAGATGTAAGAAATGGCACTAAAAGAGAGGAATGGCACTAAAAGAGATGGTAACACCAGAAGTGAATGACTATGTGAGACGTCAGTTTGAGTCGGTCTTGCATGGTCATGGACAACTTGTCGACAAGGTAGAGTTTCCCCGAATCGGCAACCTGTGGCGCCACGGGACCGATTGCGGCCTAAGGAAACATAAAGGCTCTGGGAGCCAAGCTGCGCCTGGGGCAAATTATTCGGTGGACGCGGAATAGGGCTAGCTACCCAAAGAAGGTCCATCCTATACTCAGCAAAAAGGAGTCCACTATGGCTCTGGGAGTCAGTGACCAAATCATATAGATGAGTCGGCATAGCGGCAGATCCACGGGTATGCCTTTGGATTGAGTTGAGTTGTTGAAGGTGTATACAAGCTAGAATACAAGTATTGGACTTAAAGAATGGCTACAACATAGGCGACGTGCTTCGGCACGAGATGTGGCATTGAGTCTTGAGTTGTCGGCATATAGTTGCATAAGTTGGTTGAGTTGTTTGAGTGTAAGTCGGGAAACCGCCGCAAGGCAAAGTCAGTCGTGTGACACTAAACCCACAAGTCTTGATTGGGTCAGTTGGCGATCAAAGTAACAAAGGGGCCGCGAGGCGGCGATATGGTTGAGTCGCACTGAGTTGCGAGGCACGGCACGAAGGAGTTATAGCACGGTCGTAAGGAAATTGGGTACTACCGCGTAGTTGCGTCTCTGATTCTGGCCGAAAGGCAAGCACGACCTGATAGGTTAACGTTGTGGCACGAGAAGTGGTCTAGAGGCAAAGTATGAGTGACGTTGACATTGCAAGCACGGGATGGTTTTGACACACAAGTTGCGCCAAGGCGCCGGTCCTAAAACTGAAACTAAGGCAAGAGTAGAAAGACAATCGAAAAGGGATTTAAGCTGCACAAAGTAAATGAACGTGTAGGTTTTGTATGGGTGGGCGAGAAGCTCACTCCACCAGTACAGTTGAGTACTGACACCCACACAGTGTTCATGTGCAGGCACAGGTAGAAGCTCGTGGCGCGGAGCCCACTTGAATGCGTCGAGGCACAGGAGTTCCTTGGCGATTCGAAGCGTGCGGTCGCATGGATTGAAGACTTATACAGGACATAATGTATGGACATCGCCTTCCGAAGCTTCCGCTGGATCGACAAATATTGAGAGATGAGAGAGAGAGAGAGAGAGAGAGAGAGAGAGAGAGAGCAGAGTGAACTTGTAATGAGAGAAAAGTGAGCTTGAGTGAGCTTGAGAGACTTGTAACATTGGCCTTGCGCCCCATTGTAATCTTTGTTTCAATATCAATAAAGATCATCTTTTGAGAAACTTGTGTTTGTTCTAAATTCCGCTGCTATTATTTAACGTCTCTGCTTGGGACTTCTGTGCGACGACCCCGTCGCAGCCGCTGAAATCGGCCGTTATGGAACCCGCCTTGCACGAGCGCAATCTAGGCTCGTGCGGCATCACGCCTTAGCGAGGACGATCGCTCCTACGGGAGCGGGGCGTGACACCGATGAGCAGTCTCTGGAATTGTGTGGTGTCCCTAGTCCTAGTGGCCTAGCGGTGGAGGGGCAGACCATCGAGGCCAAGGATTTAGAGATGGTTGATGAGGCTTCTTTGTCGTTGCAGGATGAATTTTTGGTGGACATGTGCGGACAGGGCACCTCTAACCGTGTCGCTGAGGAGACTCTCTCATCTCCTGCTGATGTGGCGAGTAGTGGATCAGGCCTCAAGTCCAACCGGTTGGGTGAAGCTAGGATCTGGTTCTGGGGTTGCCATGTCCGGAGATGGGGAGTGCTCCCGAAAGCCCAAGGACAAGGTGACTAGGGTAGCAATGGGAGAGGCACGACAAGATGAGGCCATAGCTGATTCTCTACAGTCAGTTGTAGCCTCGAGGACTGGTGATACAAGTTCCTGGAAGGTGGTCAAGTCCAGGAGGACTAACAGAGTCATTGCACAACAACTCATGAACCTTCGGGCTTCCTCCTCCATCCGAGCCAAAGCCCTCTCCAAATTTGCTATCGGGTGATCGTATAGTTGGATTAGTTTCTTTTTGTCTCCAACTATTGGCTTTATTAGTTTCTTTTTGTCTCCAACTATTGGCTTTGTCCTTTTTGTTTGGTGTAGGCTGAGCGTGTAATCCTTTAATTAGCTTTCCTTATATATATATATATATATATATATATATAAAATTTATTAATAATTATTTATTTTCGGAGATCAAAATATTGGATACCTTCATATGAAACAGTCAATATTGTTGATAACGTCGATACCGTCGATTTCAATACTCATAGGAAGTGTCTTTTTTGTTTATTTTCAGATAGAAAAAAAAACTGTCGATACCGTCGAATACTCATAGGATGTGTCTGATACAAATTTCGATATCCATAATGTGAACCTTGCTATAAATCAAACAACAAAATTACAAAGAATCAAGCGTCTTTAGTCACACTCATGTGTGTCTGTAGGTTTTCTTGATTGCTGGCTGCATCATTCTGCATTAATTCGAGTTACTGGTATGTGCCACGAGAACTAGTAACGGTGGTCTCTGCTATCTCGGCCCCGACACCTCCTGCGACGACACGAAGGTGGTGAGCGGCGAAGCAGTGGCAGTGGTGCCGCCCGACTCTGACACGACGTAGCCGACCGTCACCCCTCCCTCCCTCCTCCTGTACATCCTCAGGAACCTCAACCCCGCCACTACCGGCTCCCTCACCGCGGCCGTCCCCTCCAGCATCCCCGCCACCGCCGCCATGCTCGGCCGCGTCGCCGGCTCCTCGTGCAGGCAGCACAGCGCCACCTTCACCACCCTCTCCACCTCCTCCGCCGCCACCCTCCCTTCCATCCTGGGGTCCGCCAGCTCCACCCACCTCCTCTCCACGTGCTTCTCCACCGCCACCATGGGGAAGTACTCCTCGCCCGACCCGAAGGACGTCGACCCGCTCGACCCGGCCGAGCCGCTGCCGCCGAAGCTGTTCTTCCTCCCCCTGACCATCTCCAGCAGGACCATCCCGTAGCTGTAGACGTCGGTCTTGTCCGTGATCGCGGAGTTCGTCAGCCACTCGGGGGCCAGGTAGCCTCTGGTCCCCCTCATCGTCGTGAACAGCCCGGACTGGTCGGGGCTTATCAGTTTCGCCATCCCGAAATCCGCAATCTTCACCTGTCCGCCGTCGGCGAGGAGGATGTTCTCCGGCTTGATGTCGCAGTGGATGATCTTGCGGTCGCAACCGGAGTGCAGGTACGCAAGCCCTCTCGCTGCGCCCACCGCGATTTCCAGCCTCTCCTGCCATCAGAGTCTCATGTCACAACCAGACTCGAGTTCGAATGTACTACTGCATATGACTATTGCAACTAGACTAGTTACCTGCCATTCGAGCACGGGGCATTGGCCTTGGCCGAACAAGGACCGGTCGAGCGAGCTGCGGTTCATGTAGTCGTACACCAGCATCCGGTCGGTCCCCTGTACGCAGTAGCCCCGGAGCCTGACGAGATTGACGTGGTGGATCTTTCCGATGACGGCGATCTCCGTGCAGAACTCCCTCTTCCCCTGGATCCCCATGTTGGTGATCCTCTTGACGGCGACCAGAGCGCCGTCGGGGAGCTCCCCCTTGTAGACCGACCCGAACCCGCCGGTCCCTATCAAAGTGCCGAAGTTGTTGGTGGCCAGCGCCAGCTCGGTGTAGGTGAAGCGCGTGGGGAGCCCAGGTATCGATATCTCGTCCCCGTCGCTGAACTCGTCGTCGTCTTCCGCTTGCCAGTGGTGGCATAGCCGCCTGAGCTTGGTTTCCTTCACGGGCAGCTTCGACGCGTGATTGTTCTTGTTATTCGTCCTCCTCCTCCTCCACCACTTTAAGCCGACAAAGGAAAGAGTCAGGACGAGGAGAATTGCGGCTATCGACGGCAGCAGGATGGGCAGAAGATTGGTAGAACCCCGTCCTGCTGCCGCGGGCGGCGAGTGTGATTTCAGCGTCTTCATGTAGCCAACGCCCGTAGACGAAGGCTGCGATGTTCTGACCAGCGAGCCGAGCTGGTCCTTGAGTAGATAGCAAGACTGAGAGGAGTTCCTATAGAAGAAGCCGAGACAGGAGCAGTTGGCCGAGCATAGGCTCTGGCAGGAGGAGAGGTCGCCACCGGAGGCCGTGGCCGACAAGTAGTCGTTCGCGAAGTATTCGACTCCGTTCCCCAAGCTCAAATAAGATGACGCGCCACCACAGGACGACGGTGATCCAAGAACGGAGCCGTCAGCCGGGGAGCAACCCATGTTTTCTGCGGCAGCGAACGAGGGCGGGCAGCTGCAGGACCGGTTGGAGCCGGAGGTGCAGAGACCGAGCGAGCCGCAGTTCAACGGGAGGCCACAGACCCCGGGAGGCGCCACGAAGTCGTTGCCGCCGACAGTGAACCGTCCGTCGTGCTCCAGTCTCCCGGCCCGGAAGCCCGTAGCGGGCGGCAGAGCCACACGGAAGACGGGCCTGTCGGAAGCGTCCAACAGGAGCAGTCCCGTCGCGTTGAGCGCCATGTAGGCAACGTCCGCGCTGTAGTCCTTGACGGATTTCGGGTCCTTCGACAGTCTCCAGTACTGCTGCGATCCTTTCCACGTCAACGAGGCGTCGTCGGGGTCGATAATAAGGCGGTGGCCGCCGTCGGAGAGGTCGGAGTCCGATTTGGGACTGGACAGAGACGAGCCTACGGGCAGCCTCTGGCCGGGGAGTAGAGTGTCTGTTGGGTGGTCGAAGGACTGCCAGAGCGTAGAATTGTTCGCGCCGAGGAGGACTAGATTGCCAGAATCGAGAAGCTGGAGCGCGAGGATGTCGAGCTTGGGAGTGGACCACGCGACGGAGCCGTTGGGGTAGAGGAGGGAGAGGGAGGTGGAGGAGAGGGAGAGGGTGGAGGAGAAGGGGACGGGGGAGTCGGGGTTGGCGGTCCACACGACGGTGCCGGAAAGGGGGTGGAGGAGGGCGAGGTAGAAGCGGACGCTCTTGCGGTCGGGGTCGTAGAGCGCGGCGGAGAAGGTGGAGTTGCGGGAGTGGAGGAAGACGCCGGCGGTGTCGACGAAGTGGAAGGTGGTGAAGTTGGAGTCTGGATAGAGGAACTCCTCCGAGATCGGACCGGCACGAGAGGAGGAGAAGTGGAGGAGGAGGAGGAGCAAGGAGAGGAGAGGGGCCATTGAGGATGGTGGTGTGAGTCCATGTGGGGATGATTTGTGAGGGTGGGGGTGTTTGTTGAGTTGACTACGAACTGAATGGTGGGAGAGGGGGAGGGTGGGGAGTGGAGAGGTTTGAAAAAAAAAAAATAGGAGGGAGAGAGACAACTTGGTACGCAATTAATTGGTTGAGTCACATGGTCAATGGTTTGTGAGATAAGTTATTGTTTTAGGACTCTAGGGCTACCCATGGCCATGGCAAGAGGAGGATGACATGGTTATATGGGTCCACTCTTGGTCTTATGTTGAATCTTCAACCCCATGTGAAGATGTTATATGGGCCGGGCGGGTCTGGATGACCTGGTCTCAAAATTGATCAAGCTTGACCTGATCTGGGTCGGGCCGGTCCGGTTTGGATAAGTCGGTCGGTCAAGGCCGGACCCAGACCTGAAATTTCAATGTCAGTCATATCCAGAACTCAGTCTGAGTCGGACTGGACGTGTCGCGTCCCGATTCTGGAAAATCGAAAGATAGCCACTGGACGTGATGCCGTACAAGTATAGATTATACTTGTACAAGGCAAAACCATCACGGTTAATAATATTTCTCATAAACAACAACATTGCAGCGAAACTAAGCAGATAACTTGAATCTATTTGTGTGTGTAGAGTAGGGTGGGGTGAGGTGGGGTGGGGGTAGGGGGGGGGGGGGGGGGGGGGGGCACAAATACAGCCCGACCCTGGATTTCTTGCAGGCCGGGCCGAGTTGGACCGTTGACCGAGCATGGGCTAGCACAACTAGGGTTTGACCAAGTCGGTCCTAGGCCGGGCTTCAGGCTGCCATGCCCATATCACACTTATAACTCCATGCCACATTGAGGAATTATCTATATTTATTAAAAAGTTGTAGGACTGTATGACAACTCTAGAGGGAGGAGGTAAATAGAGTGCAACAAAATAATAATTTTCTAATTAAGCAAAAGTTAATCAACTAGATAACAAATTAAAATGCGTAAAATAAAAGAGTAGAGAAGAGCAAACGCAAACACCGAGATTTTATACCAGTATCCCGATGAGAGGACCAGTCCAATCTCGAGAACTATTGCTTGATGTTGAATCCACTATAAGTAAAACACAAACTTTGATTCAAAGGTCTTGCGACTTCTTATACCTCGTGCTTTGATCGATGGGCATAACGAATTCACAAGCACAAGCTTTTGATACAAAAAGCTTGTCGACTTCAAACAACAAGTGTAAATAGAAACACTTGAAAATCTAAGTTTTATAACTCGATCAGACTTATAAACTGCGTTGGCACTAGGAGGCTGGGAGTTGATTTGGGAATGGAGAAGGTTTATAGCTCAACTATATAGACAAATAAACATTGAAAGAATTGATGAAAAATAATGGGGAATTCAATGCCTATTTACAGATTTATTGGGGACCAAGTTCGGACAGAGCTCGGTCCCCAAACGTTCATAAATTCGAACGTTAAAGCCTGGTCTTCAAGAGGGAATGGTCAAATAGCAAACTGGGTTAGAGGGACCGAGTTCGGTCTGTATCGACTAGGTTTAGTTATGTGGATTTTTGTAAGCCCCTGTTTTCAAATTTCAGTTAATTAAGTGTTAATTAATTTTTAATGTCATTTATAGCCTTAAAATAATTATTAGAATTTTTTAGGAATTTTTCTAGAATTTTTAAATGATTTTTAAATGAGTTTTAAAATACAAAAATATTAATTTGTAATTTTCTAAATTGTTTTAATATCTGTTTGTAATTTTCTAAAATATTTTGTAGTCAGTTTGCAATTAATTATTTATTTTAGTTACGGAATGCAAATTCTAATTTGCATTTAGAGCTGGGAGGACCTAACTGTAAATCCTAAATCTAGGGGGACCTAAGTGCTAAACCCACGTTAACCCCCCCCCTCCCACGACCGGTCGGCCACCTGGCCCGACGACCCACCGCCATTTCCGGCCAGCGCACAGCCCCCCGACCGTCCTAACTAGCCTATTTAAACTCCCCTTCCTTCCCCAGACCAAGCCCTAACCCTAAACCACTACCACGACCACCCCCGACCACCGTAGAGCCCCAGCTCCCCCAAAAATCCTAACCGGAACCCTAACCCCGACGAACTTCCCCGTCCAGCCTCCCCAGTCGACGTCGTCGCATTCGACGACCACCATTCGACGTGCCCGGCCAAGGCGAACGCGTCGCCACCCGAGCGCCGCCGTCCTGACGCCTTCTCCGCCGTCCACGACTCTCGAAACTCCCATCAACCGTCGGACACGTAAGTAACGAGACTCAAATCGTGTCGTGCGTGTCTCGTTTTCATGCACGAGACTCGCCAGGACACGACGAACCTAACGTTGTGCTTGGACACGCGTTTCATGACTTGTACGTGTCGTGCATAGCACGGACACGTAGACTCTGTGCCCCAAACAGTCAGGACACAAAGTTGATTTTTCGGGTTATTATTATTTTTAACTAAAACAGCAATAAAATAAACTAAAACCTAACCCTTAACACAAGCTTCGGACTGACCCCTTGGCCAGCCCGATCCGACTTAAACCCACCCCCCCTAGCGCTGGCCCAAGTTCGAGCCCCTCCCCTTTGTTTGTGCCGTTGTTTCTTTTCCTTTTCCTTTTTTTCTTTTGTTTTTCTTTTGTTTTATTATTTATATGTATGTATGTATGTATATATATATATATATATATATATATATATATATATATATATATATATATATATATATACATTATATAAATAAGAATACTAAATATAATATATATATATACACAAGTATAAATGTTGTATGTATATACTTATATAACAGTATATACTTATATATATATACTGTTATATAAGTATATACATACAACATTTATATTTGTGTATATATATATATATATTATATTTAGTATTCTTATTTATATAATGTGTGTATATATATATATATTTATATATATATATATATATATATATATATATATATATATATATATATATATATATATATATTATATATATATATATTTTATATGTATATATATATGTGTATATATGTATATGTATTTCTTTATGTATATGTATATTATTATATATTATATTTACTGTTTTTTTATACATATCATATGTATGTATATATTCACTATGCATAATTTTACCTTATTAAAATAATAATATTTATTTTGTACTTTTACCAATTTGTATTTTAGTGTATTTAAATTACTGCAACCATTTGGTGTCCAAGCCTAGCATGGATTTTTGGGTCCAAATGTGTTTTCACACATTCAAGACCTGTACAAGTCATATTGGACTTGATTCATGGCCTTGGGTCCTGTATTTGAACTTTGGTTCAAATTATGTACATGGACAAAATATGCTGATAATTAATTATTTTAATTTCAATTGTGTGTAATGTTGTTTTTGGATTTTCTAAAAATACTTAAAATACTGTTAAAATTTTGGAAAAATAGTATTTAGATACTATATTAAGTTAGCTAATTTAGTATAATTTTTATAGTATTTAAATTACAGTTTTACCACTAGTTTGGCATATGGAACCAAAACTCATTTTCTGTATACTTAGGAAAACTGATTTTTATGAAATACTTGTACTGGTTAATAAATTCCAAAAAAAATATAATAAATTTCTATAATTAGCAAAGATCATTTTGGTACTTTATTTTATGTAAAATTTAGCTTTTTGTCTATCTCAAAAATTGTTAGAAAATAATGATCATTTGATTTATTTATTGATTAATTACGACTTGTAACTTTTTGTGTTACTTTGAGTTTAGCCGTGTTGAACCTCACCCCGCATTAGTGTAAAGACCCTAGAAAGTTAGTTAAAGTAGTGTGTCACCCCACATTGGTCTCCTATGCTAAAGTCATCAATTTTGGCTAGGTGCCCAGTCACAAGTCGTGTTGTACCAATTAGTGTCTTAGCGTTTTAGCTTAGTGTAAAAACTAAGTTATTGCATTTATTTCTACAGTGACGAGTTACCGGACATCCATAGCACTTTTATTGCAGCTTGTTTTGCTTTGCTTTGCTAGAGGCAAGTACTTTCTACAAACTTTATATACTGTTACATAAATGAACTGCTAATCCAACCATGTTAAATGCTGATCCTTGGGGTAGCAAGTTAAAATATCACATGTTGTACTTTCCATTACTACCATGCTTAGAATAGTCTTTATGTATCTCTCACATGATTAGAATATGGGTTATGGGAAAACTGTTAGTAGCGTACGTGATAATGCCCCCTTACTTGTACGTACGTACCGAGCAAGGTTGACATTTTATATGTATACCTTGTCGTAGGCGCACCAGCTGTATTTGTACGTATGTACATCTATCGCTTGTTTTACTTGTACGGAAGTACATTTTATATACTTGTACCACAGTACATTTTACACCTATTGACGATCACGTACCTGCTACAGTTTTAAACATTACATATACATCTGTCTCTATGACATATGTATCTTTGCCATGATAGATTATGTGATGCCATGTTTACAGTTATTCCTCTATGTTCATTTCCATGTTTCATATGCTAGTTTGCTAGATTCAGTACTTGCTCCCGTCCTGACAGGATAACGTTGTAGGTGTCCTTACTGAGGACGAGTTACTCTGTGACACATATTATGGAGTTACTGCCGAGGACCCGGCTCTGCTTTACGAGGATGTTCCTACGGGGAACCTCGCCTAGTTGTCTTTTGTTTTTAGACTTTTGAGTAGACATGTATTAGACTATATATTTTTGTAACTGGACATGTATCCAGTTTTATATTTCAGATCACTTGTACTTTGGACGTTTTACAATATATGACGACTTTTGTGTTTGGAGCATCTCTGACTTATATTCACTTATAGAACTGTTAGCACATTTTAGTCTTATCCTGTTGTCTTTAGAACAGCTTACTACGTTTTATATCAAACGTAGGCTGGGCATGACTCGGCCTGGCCCAACAATTTGGGTAGTGGGTCGTGACATGTTTTTAGTGGTGGCCCATGCAGGTCCTGACTAAATTGTTTGGTTACGTTATTGTACCAAGCATGCCTGCAATTAGGAACTTAAGGTAATTAGACAACATTAGGAATGACGCTTGGAACACCTAGAGGAATGCTAGGATTGCAACATAGGAAATACGTCACATGTTTGCTATTATAATTAGATTTTTTTGCCTATGATTGCTTACTTTAAACAAGTCCTTATAAGTCCTTTTTATTTTTCTTTTTATTAGATGGTGCTTACTCGTTCGTCCCAGTATGTTACACCTGAGAATGGTACACTCCCTATCCAGTCAGCTGACCAGTTGACTGATACACCTCCACCTCCACCTCCACCTACCACACTTCCCCACTCCACAGATCCACAGACCCAGATGTCTCCACCACCTTCCACATCCCAGTCCCAGCAGGCCCCGATACTTCCACCACCCCCTATCATCATACCTACCCAGGCTTCCGTCACACTCGACGGGAACCAGCTGCTCACTATGATCCAGGGGTTCCTAACAATCCATCAGGAGCAGACTGCCCTACTCCGCTAGAGCATGGAGCGTTCCGAGGAACGTCCCGTGGTCCCACCACCTGTAGAGCCACGGCAGAGAGCGGGAACGATCAAGGACTTTATGGGTCTGAATCCCAAGGAGTTCTCAGGGACTGAGGGCATCGTAGTAGCAGATGACTGGCTAGATTCGGTAGAGAGGAAGCTCCTAGGAGTCAGGATGCCGGATGACCTCCAGGTCGAGGCAGTGGAATTTTTGCTGATAGACTTGGCAGGAGTCTGGTTCCGGAATGAGCCGTTATTTGCGAGAGGGAGGGCCACTTGGGATCAGTTCAAGACCCAGTTCAAGAAGAAATTCTTCTCGACCACTGCTAGAGTAGCCATGGGGCTACGATTCCAGAACATCCAGCAGGGAAACCGTTCTGTTGATGAGTATGCGGCAGAGTTTAGTCGCCTGAGCCGTTTCGCTCCTAGTCTGGTTGCAGATCCAGAGGAGATGACCCGTAGGTTTTGCCATGGTCTAGTTCCAGACATTGGCATCCTTATAGTGGCGAACGGTACGACTGACTACTACCAGAGCCTAGAGTTGGCCCGGAGCATTGAGGAGCGTCTTCTGTCTAGCAAGAGGCCGGCTTCTGTACATCATGAGGGACCGTCCAAGCGTCAGGCTTTCCAGCAGAGAGCGCCGACGCCACCCCAGCAGACTTACCGTCCCCCTACATCACATCACCCGACCCCGCCATTTAGAGCCCCGGGACCCCGACAGCATCAACAGCAGCAGCCGAAGGGAGCTATATGTTCTTTTTGCGGAAAGACCAGGGCATGATTACTCCATCTGCAGGAAGAGGTTGAAGCAGTGCTTAGTTTATGGGTCTGCCACCCACATGATACGGGAATGCCCAGTAGCCAAGGGACCTAGAGGACCGCTTTCGACTCAGCAGCAGAGGTTTGGACAGCACCTGCAGTAGCAGAAGGGACCTCAGGGGAAGGTTTATAGTCTAGCCCTCGAGCCAGAGCCGGAGCAGGTTTCGGAGCCGGATTACTTAGCTGACGTCATCACAGGTCATGTTTATTTGTATACTTTTCTAGCTGTATGTTTGTTTGATTCTGGTGCATCTCATAGCTTCCTATCATTAGAGTTTATGCATAAACACCATCTAGTAGCTACACCTACTGCGGAGATTAGTAGAGTGATGACGGGAGGAGGACCAGTACCTATTAGATCTATCTATAGGTATTCTATTTTTATAGCCGGAAGAGAGTTCAGGGGACGATTCTTTGTGATGCCACTCCCGGTTATGATATCATATTGGGGATTGTCACCCCTAATTTTTCAAATTAGGGGTATTTTCATCATTTTCAAGTTTTAAAATATTTTAGGAAGTTTATTTGATTTTATATAATTTTTAGGAATTTATTTGAGTCGGTTTGAATTTTATCCAATTCGGACCCAATTTGGAGACCCGGGTAGCCTGGACCCTAGTGGGACCCCCATACTAGCTGGGCTTAGCCCATGTACCATCATAAATAGGCTAGAAATTATTACCCTATTTTCCATGGCTTAATTAGTCAATCTAGAGACTTAATTAATCGTTTAGAATCAAACCGAGTTGAACCGAACCAACCCAAATTCAATTAAAACCAAACTTGGATTAATGGGTTGTGGGCTATTGGATCCCAACCCAATAGCCCAAGGGGAAGTGGCCGGCCATGACTTGGAGGTCCCCCCCCTTTGTCTTCTCCACAAAATCTCTCTCTCTTTCTCAAATTCTCTCTCCAAGCTCTCTCTCTCCAAACTCCATTAGGTACGCCATTAAAACCTCCATTTATTACTCCTTTTCAATTAAGTTATTTACATTAAGTGTAGAGAATTGAATTCTCTACACTTTGCCCCCACTATTTGTAGGTTTCTCTCTAGAATTTAGTTAGTGTTAATTTAGGGGTTTTTATATGGTATATATATATGTATATATATATATATATATATATATATATATATATATATATATATATATATATATATATATATATATATATATATTTTTTTTTTTTTTTTTTATATATATATATATATATATATATATATATATATGTATATATATGTGTATGTATAGATATATATATGTAGGGTGTTATATGTATGTATGTATTTGTGTGTGTGTGTGTGTGTGTGTAGAGAGTGGTGGGAAGAGGATGAGAGTGGTGGTGTGGTTGTGAGTGGTGGTGTGTGTGTGATTGTGTATGTATATATATATATATAGGTATATGTGTATTTGTATATGTATATATATGTATGTATATATAATATGTATACGTGTGTGTGTGTATATATGTAGAGGTGTATGTGTATATATATATATATAGATGGGAGGAGAGGATTAGATATAAGGTTATATATGTATATATATATATAGATAGATATATAGATAGGTATATATATAGGTATATATATATAAGAGAGATGGGAGGAGTGAAGGGAAGAAGTAGGAGTTAGAGGGAGGAGAGAGCAGCAGCTGCAGGAGCTAAGCAGCAGCAGCAGCTGTCACGACCCGATTCCCAAATTGTTGGGCCGGGCCGAGCCATGTCCAGCCTGCGCTTGATTAGAGCGTAGTAAGCTGTTCTAGACAGTCAGGTAATAATGATAAATGTGCTAATAATTAAGATAGTTTAAGAATGATCACAACACAGCTTCTATATAGATAGATGAAAAACCACTAAGTTTGTTATAAATAGTACACAACCAAAAGTAGTACTGGAGACAAGGTCCAGTTTAAAGGTAGAAAACAGCGTTTGTGATAATAACCCAACACTAAGTCAAACTAAGCAGCTAAGCAGGATTCCCTGCTGGAATATCCTCAACTGGAGCTCCATAGTACGGGTCACAAAGCATTTCTTCCTCGGTCAAAATACCTACAACGTTATCCTGTCAGGACGGGAGCAAGTACAACCTCTACTACTAAAGTACTGAATGTATAATGCAAGAAATGTACAACAGGAACATGGTATGATAAGACTGAAAAATAGACATACTGGAATCAGGGTAAATCATATAAAGCGAGAAAATTATGGTATATCTTGTTTATCATTTTAAGACACTCTTGTCAATTGTGGCATATTGTACATTATGTATTAAAACTGGAGCAGGTATGAGATCGGTCAATAGGTGCTATGCTAGTTTACTGCAATGTACGTATGTACATTCCACAAGTCCAGAAACTATATTCTTAGTTTACTGCAATGTACGTAAGTACATTCCACAAGTCCAGAAACCGTACTGCTAGTTTACTGCAATGTACGGGAGTACATTCCACAAGTCCAAAAACTACACAATTAGCATACTACAATGTAAGTGAGTACATTCCACGAGTCCAGTAACTATACTATCAACTCTCTCATAACCCAGTAATCATCATGTAAAAGATACGGGAAATAGTGTAAAGCATGGTGGGAACTGGCAATAGTATGAAACATGTTATGATTTGACTTGCTACTCCAAGGATCAGCATTCACATGGGTTGATTAACATTCTTTTATCAAATAACAGTGTTTTAACATGTACAATTAACAAAAGACTTGCAACTGGATTAATGGTAATTCACAAGGTTGTCACATATGCTTAACATTAAAAGACAGTAAATGAGTTTGTAGATGTACTTGCCTGGAGCAAAGCAATGCAATGACAATAAAGCTAAGATGTAGAGTGTCCTGGCACTGAAAACATATATATACTCAGACTCTAAGTTACAAGACAATATAAATACACTAGTGATGTGAGAAGGCCAAATTGGACATTGGCTAGGTGAACTTAGCCTAGGGGTTCAAAGTGAAGTGATTTGGCATCTAAACTAACACATGGGTCTCCCATATTAAGGCTGGTTAGCAATCCAAATACTAGAAATACAAAAATCACAAGTCATGACTTAGTCATAATTATTGGTAAAATAAACATTCTGTGCACTGTGTTCTAACAATTTTAGAAAATACTAGAAATCTCCAATAAATACAAAATAATATACTGACAGAAACCTTGTTAATTATAGAAATTTATTATAATTTTTCTGGGATTTATTACCCAACAGAAGTATTTTATAAAAATCAGTTTTCATAAATATATAGAAAATGAGTTCTGGTTTGATATGCCAAAACAGTGTTAAAACTATTGATAAAATGTTATAAAAATTATATTAAATTGTCTAAATTAACAGAGAATCTTAATAGTATTTTTCTAGAATTTTTATAGCAAGATAAGTATTTTTAGAAATTCAAAATCAATAAGTGTATAATTCTGAAATTAAATAATTAATACTTTACTTAATTTTGTCAATGTACATATATGAACCATAGTCCAAATACATGACTCAAGACCATGTATCAAGTCCAATATGACTTGTACAAGTCTAAAATGTGTGAAAACACATTTGGGCCCAAAAAACTCATGCTAGGTTTGGACACCAAATGGTTGCAGTTAATTAAATGTACAAAAATACAAAGTATAAAAAGAGCAGGGAATATAATACTATTTTATTCAGAAAAATACACATAGAAGATGCAAACATGAAAATATAGTAAGTAGGTAATTTTACATAATTTTATGGAGGCTAGTTATGTACAATTATATGTAATTATACAATATATATATATATAATCATAAGGAAATACATATATTTAAAGGAATAATATATATATATATATATATATACAATATATAGGAAAAGTATATATATAGGGATATATATACACTATATATATATACAATGCTAACTAGCAAAGATATATATATATATATAGAAAAATATATATATATACATTTATATAAAAAAAATAACGTATATATATACATAGATGTACCTAAGTATATTTATATATATATATATATTCATAAATAATTTGTATATATACAATATATATAACAGTAAATATATATATAATATATACAGTAATACATATATACATATACATATATACATATATAAACAGAAAAAAGAAAAGAAAAAGAAAATGAAAAGAAAAAGAAAAAGGAAAAGAAATAAACAGCAGGGGGGGGCTCGAACTCGGCCTCCTGGCTAAGCCAGGGGTGAACCCAAGTGAGCTCGGGCTGGCCAGTGGGTCGGTTCGGCTCGTGTGATAGAATAGGAACTCGTGTAATAATAAACCTAAGTTAGGTTAATGGGTAGGGATTTAGCCCAGACCCGTTAGCAATTTGTTAATGGGTTTTATAACCCGATAATACGAATTTTAGACCCGTTAACCCATTAATCTATTTGTAACAGTTAGTCTCGTGTCCACACAGTCCAGGACACGAGAAGGTGAGATCTGACACCGTGTCGACGTGTCCATGCACTGTACGATACGTACGACACGATCTACGCGTGTCCACACAGTCCACTAGGTTCGTCTAGGCTGGGCGAGTCTGTGTCCGTGTACACGAGTCGAGATTCGATACGAGGACGAAGTGATACGTACGTGTCCGAGCTCGACTTGCTGTCGAGAGGGCGATCAGGCGGAGGAGGCGTCGTGGTCGTGGCGGAGCGGTGGCGATCGACTCGTCGTGCTGTGGCGAAGCTGGGGGTGGTGGTGGTTGTCGACGAGAGGCTGTGTAGAGGTGGGTTTGAAGGCTGCCGGAGTTAGGGTTCCGGCTGGAAGAAATGGGGAAGGAAGTGGTCGGGACGGCGTAGGGACGGTTCGAGAGTGGTGTGGTCTGGTCGGGGAAGGAGTGGGGTTCATTTTATAGGCTGCGAAGGCGGTGGTGTTAGGAGTAGTTTAGGGTTAGGGTTACGGCGATCGGCCGGGAAATTAGGGGAAGGCGGTGGGGAGAGATGGGTAGTTAGCAAAAAACCCCTTAGGATTTAGGAAATTTTGTCTAGGTCCTTTTTCTAAGGTTATGCAAATTAAATTTGCAAACAACAAATAGAAAATTGCAAACAGCGTTTAAATAATTCTAAAAATTGCAAAACCTATATAAAATAATTCATTTTATTGCAAAAAGGTATTTTATGTATTTAAAACCATTTAAAAATCATTTAAAAATACAGGAAAAATTCCTAATAATTATAATAAAACATTTTAATGCCAAAATAATCATTAATGGCCAATTATCACTAATAAACAAAAATTTTTAAAATCAGGGGTTGACAAGTCTTTCCTCCTTGAAAAATTTCGTCCTCGAAATTTACAAGAACTGAAGACACGCGAGGCAACTAACATTTTTAAAAATAATTACAATGATGACTAAGGCTATCTCCTAATGATGGAACGTCTATGAAACAGGTCTACTGGTCAATGGCTTGGTCTCATGGGTGCAGTTACTAAATGATGGTTTGGCATGAGTCTAGTGATAGGTAACTTAATGAGGCACTAGAATCAAACAGTCATATGCAAATAAATCCAACCTGTGGCACCGTCTGTCAAGTATTCTGGCTCTGGCTCTGGGCCCTGCACTGGTACTGCTGCCTGGATGGCTAAAGGGTATGCTCTCCCTGAAGGTCCTCTGGTAAATGGCTTCGCCTTCGGGCACTCCCGAATCATATGGGTGGAAGACCCGCAAGCAAGACACTGGCTCAATTTCTTCCTACAGATGGAGACATCGTGCCCTGGCTTTTTGCAGAAGGCACAAGAGACCCACTTCTGCTGCTGTTGCCCCGGATCTCGGACAAATGATAACTGATGCTGAGGATGAGCTGGTGGAGAATAGGCTTGCTGGTGCTGGGTAGTCATCCTCTGCTGGAAAGTCTGGCGCTTGGACGGCCCGTCATGATGTGTGGTAGCTGGCCTCTTGCAAGACAAAAGACGCTCCTCGATACCTCGGGCTCTCTCCAGTAGCTGGTAGTAGTCTGTGATCCCGTTGGCCACTAGTAAGATGTTAATGTCCGGGACAAGACCATGGCAGAATCTGCGAGCCATCTCCTCCGGGTCGGCTACTAAGCTCGGGGCAAAACGACTGAGTCTGCTAAACTCACCTGCGTACTCATCGACTGTACGGCTCCCCTGTTGCAGGTTCTGGAATTGCAATCCCATGGCAACTCTAGCAGTGGTGGAGAAGAACTTCCTCTTGAACTGGATCTTGAATTGCTCCCAGTTTCCTCTGCCGCCAATGAACATCGTCTTATTTCTGAACCAGACCCCTGCCAGGTTTGCTAACAAAAATCCTGCTGCCTCGACCCAAAGGTCGTCAGGTAATCTAGCCCCTATGAGCTTCCTCTCTACGGAATCTAACCAGTCATCAGCTACAACTATGCCTTCCGTCCCAAGAAACTCCTTCGGATTTAGGTTCATAAAACTCTTGATACTACCTAGCCTCAATTGATGTTCTATAGGTTGCGAGACGGGGGTATGCTGAGTATTCAGGAGCCCCTGGATCAAAGCCAGTAATTGGGTTCCGTCAAGGGAAACAATAGTCTGGGGAGGCATGATAGGAGGTGGGGGTGGAGGCATCTGGGTCTGCGGGGTAGGAGGTGGTGGAGGTGTACGTCACCTGAGGTGGCGGAATCGGGAGAGTGTGTAGGGTCCATCTATTTATAAAAGACAAAGGAATTATAAGAATAAAGCAAGCAGTCATAAGCAAACAATTTAGTTACACTACCGGTCCTACGCTGTGATGAGTTTTCCTATGTTGCAATCCTAAAATTCGTCTAGGTGTTCTAGATGTTGTTCCTAGTGTTATCTAGTTATCCTTAATTTCTGCAGGCGTGCTTGGTACAGTAACGTAACCAAACAACTTTAGTCAGGACCTGCGTGGGCCACCACTAAAAATATGTCACGATCCGATTCCCAAATTGTTGGGCCGGGCCGAGCCATGTCCAGCCTACGCTTGATTAGAGCGTAGTAAGCTGTTCTAGACAGTCAGGTAATAATGATAAATGTGCTAATAATTAAGATAGTTTAAGAATGATAACAACACAGCTTCTATATAGATAGATGAAAAACCACTAAGTTTGTTATAAATAGTACACAACAAAAAGTAGTACTGGAGACAAGGTCCAGTTTAAAGGTACAAAACAGCGTCTGTGATAATAACCCAACACTAAGTCAAACTAAGCAGCTAAGCAGGATTCCCTGCTGGAATATCCTCAACTGGAGCTCCATAGTACGGGTCACAAAGCATTTCTTCCTCGGTCAAAATACCTACAACGTTATCCTGTCAGGACGGGAGCAAGTACAATCTCTACTACTAAAGTACTGAATGTATAATGCAAGAGATGTACAACAGGAACATGGTATGATAAGACTGAAAAATAGACATACTGGAATCAGGGTAAATCATATAAAGCGAGAAAATCATGGTATATCTTGTTTATCATTTTAAGACACTCTTGTCAATTGTGGCATATTGTACATTATGTATTAAAACTGGAGCAGGTATGAGATCGGTCAATAGGTGCTATGCTAGTTTACTGCAATGTACGTATGTACATTCCACAAGTCCAAAAACTACATTCTTAGTTTACTGCAATGTACGTAAGTACATTCCACAAGTCCAGAAACCGCACTGCTAGTTTACTGCAATGTGCGGGAGTACATTCCACAAGTCCAGAAACTACACAATTAGCATACTGCAATGTAAGTGAGTACATTCCACGAGTCCAGTAACTATACTATCAACTCTCTCATAACCCAGTAATCATCATGTAAAAGATACGGGAAATAGTGTAAAGCATGGTGGAAACTGGCAATAGTATGAAACATGTTATGATTTGACTTGCTACTCCAAGGATCAGCATTCACATGGGTTGATTAACATTCTTTTATCAAATAACAGTGTTTTAACATGTACAATTAACAAAAGACTTGCAACTGGATTAATGGTAATTCACAAGGTTGTCACATGTGCTTAACATTAAAAGACAGTAAATGAGTTTATAGATGTACTTGCCTGGAGCAAAGCAATGCAATGACAATAAAGCTAAGATGTAGAGTGTCCTGGCACTGAAAACATATATATACTCAGACTCTAAGTTACAAGACAATATAAATACACTAGTGATGTGAGAAGGCCAAATTGGACATTGGCTAGGTGAACTTAGCCTAGGGGTTCAAAGTGAAGTGATTTGGCATCTAAACTAACACATGGGTCTCCCATATTAAGGCTGGTTAGCAATCCAAATACTAGAAATACAAAAATCACAAGTCATGACTTAGTCATAATTATTGGTAAAATAAACATTCTGTGCACTGTGTTCTAACAATTTTAGAAAATACTAGAAATCTCCAATAAATGCAAAATAATATACTTACAGAAACCTTGTTAATTATAGAAATTTATTATAATTTTTCTGGGATTTATTACCCAACAAAAGTATTTTATAAAAATCAGTTTTCATAAATATATAGAAAATGAGTTCTGGTTTGATATGCCAAAACAGTGTTAAAACTGTTGATAAAATGTTATAAAAATTATATTAAATTGTCTAAATTAACAGAGAATCTTAATAGTATTTTTCTAGAATTTTTATAGCAAGATAAGTATTTTTAGAAATTCAAAATCAATAAGTGTACAATTCTGAAATTAAATAATTAATACTTTACTTAATTTTGTCAATGTACATATATGAACCATAGTCCAAATACATGACTCAAGACCATGTATCAAGTCCAATATGACTTGTACAAGTCTAAAATGTGTGAAAACACATTTGGGCCCAAAAAACCCATACTACGTTTGGACACCAAATGGTTGCAGTTAATTAAATGTACAAAAATACAAAGTATAAAAAGAGCAGGGAATATAATACTATTTTATTCAGGAAAATACACATAGAAGATGCAAACATGAAAATATAGTAAGTAGGTAATTTTACATAATTTTATGGAGGCTAGTTATATACAATTATATGTACTTATACAATATATATATATAATCATAAGGAAATACATATATTTAAAGGAATAATATATATATATATATATACAATATATAGGAAAAGTATATATATAGGGATATATACACTATATATATATACAATGCTAACTAGCAAAGATATATATATATATATAGAAAAATATATATATATACATTTATATAAAGAAAATAACGTATATATACATAGATGTACCTAAGTATATTTATATATATATATATATATTCATAAATAATTTGTATATATACAATATATATAACAGTAAATATATATATAATATATACAGTAATACATATATACATATACATATATACATATATAAACAGAAAAAAGAAAAGAAAAAGAAAATGAAAAGAAAAAGAAAAAGGAAAAGAAATAAACAGCAGGGGGGGCTCGAACTCGGCCTCCTGGCTAAGCCAGGGGTGAACCCAAGTGAGCTCGGGCTGGCCAGTGGGTCGGTTCGGCTCGTGTGATAGAATAGGAACTCGTGTAATAATAAACCTAAGTTAGGTTAATGGGTAGGGATTTAGCCCAGACCCGTTAGCAATTTGTTAATGGGTTTTATAACCCGATAATACGAATTTTAGACCCGTTAACCCATTAATCTATTTGTAACAGTTAGTCTCGTGTCCACACAGTCCAGGACACGAGAAGGTGAGATCTGACACCGTGTCGACGTGTCCATGCACTGCACGATACGTACGACACGATCTACGCGTGTCCACACAGTCCACTAGGTTCGTCTAGGCTGGGCGAGTCTGTGTCCGTGTACACGAGTCGAGATTCGATACGAGGACGAAGTGATACGTACGTGTCCGAGCTCGACTTGCTGTCGAGAGGGCGATCAGGCGGAGGAGGCGTCGTGGTCGTGGCGGAGCGGTGGCGATCGACTCGCCGTGCTGTGGCGAAGCTGGGGGTGGTAGTGGTTGTCGACGAGAGGCTGTGTAGAGGTGGGTTTGAAGGCTGCCGGAGTTAGGGTTCCGGCTGGAAGAAATGGGGAAGGAAGTGGTCGGGACGGCGTAGGGACGGTTCGAGAGTGGTGTGGTCTGGTCGGGGAAGGAGTGGGGTTCATTTTATAGGCTGCGAAGGCGGTGGTGTTAGGAGTAGTTTAGGGTTAGGGTTACGGCGATCGGCCGGGAAATTAGGGGAAGGCGGTGGGGAGAGATGGGTAGTTAGCAAAAAACCCCTTAGGATTTAGGAAATTTCGTCTAGGTCCTTTTCCTAAGGTTATGCAAATTAAATTTGCAAACAACAAATAGGAAATTGCAAACAGCATTTAAATAATTCTAAAAATTGCAAAACCTATATAAAACAATTCATTTTATTGCAAAAAGGTATTTTATGTATTTAAAACCATTTAAAAATCATTTAAAAATACAGGAAAAATTCCTAATAATTATAATAAAACATTTTAATGCCAAAATAATCATTAATGGCCAATTATCACTAATAAACAAAAATTTTTAAAATCAGGGGTTGACAGCAGCAGAGCTAAGCAGCAGCAGCAGCAGGCTAGCTGCAGCAGCAGCTAGCAGTAGCAGTGGCAGCAGTAGGGGCTGCCCTTGGCAGCTCCCCCCCCCCCCCAATTCACCCTCCCTATATACCCTAACCCCCCCTAGTACGTAGGTATATATATATGTATATATGTAGGTAGATATATATGTATATATATGTATGTATAGATAGATAAATGGATGGTTAGATAGGAGAAGTTTAGAAAAGTTAGAATAGGAAGTTGAGAAGAATTAGAGAAGAGGGAAACTAGAGAAGTTAGGAAATTTAAGAAGAATAGGAAGGAGGAGTAAGAAGAAGAATTAGAGAAGAAGAAGATTAGAGAAGTTGAGAGAAGAAGAACTAGAATTAGAGAAGTTAAGAGGAGAATTAGAATGGGACAAAGGAGGATTTTTGGTAGAATCGAGTTAGAGGGCGAAATTTAGCTCGGAGCGTCGGATCGCGACAAAACTTGACATGGGCCTAGGGTACGTGATTTAGATTTTGCGGGTAAGCTTCCGGATGGAAATCGTGGTCATAGGGCGCCGGTATCGCGCCGTGTCAGTGCGTATCTCGAAATATTCAAGATTTCTGCAACGGGCCATAAGGTGGACTAGACGTCCACTTTATCTAGGTATTATGGTAGATAACGAACCTATAGGATAGTACCCTACTACCCTAGGAAGATCGGGTCAAAATAACTAGCGTAGGTAGGCTATCTAGATTATCGCCGAGGGTAGAATTTTACCCTTAAAAAGGGTAAAATAGAGATTTGGCCCACGGCCAAGATTTGAGTTTCCGAGTCCAAGATAGACTTGGATATGGGTTGTATAGGTTGGTAATGAGTAGGGTTAGCTATCTAAACCTAGTCTTGGACCCGGTTGACCACGATTGACTTTTTGGACAAAAAGTCAACTATGGGTCAACACTTTACCCAATTTGGTCCCAAATTCCATCTAACTTGGACAGTTGACCAAAAGTCAATTGTTAGTCACCAGTGACCTAGAGTTGACCTAGGGTTGACCACAGTTGACTACGGGTGACCAGAGTTGACCGGTTGACCAAAAAGTCAACCGTTGACTCAAATTGACCTAGATTGATTCCGTTTGACTTGCATTGACCCAGTATGACCCAAATAGACCTAAAATGACTTAGGTTGACCTCGTATAGTCTAGTTTGACGTGACTTGACCTAGAATGACCTAATAGGATTTAAATTGATTTGACTTTATTTCCTAGATTGAGTATTGATACGTCTTGTTCTCTATAGGTCCTCGAGACGCTGTATTTGCTCCGGTTGACATATCATACCATATTACAGGCGAATACATTCTCTGACACTTTTCCAATTTATAATGATCGTTATGATTCATGTAATTAGTGTGGATATGCTTGTTCTCGACACATTGGTCACACGGATTGGTATTCATGGATCCCGACATGAGATATTATTCCTCGTTATCTTGGTATATCTTGTGCAAGCCCCCTTGTAGTTCTTGTGCAGTATATGGACACCGATTCTCGAGAAGACTTGCTCCCTTCTCGTAGAATCCCGTGTCATAACGTGTCTTGCTTGGATCCACTCTACCAGTCGGGGACGGGGAGTACTAGTGTAGATGTGTAGTCATTACCCACCTTGTTTATTCTTGTAGACCTTGAATGCTACCAATCCTACACTCCAAGTGGGATTGGCTGATCATAACCTTGTGCAGACCCAATCCGGCCACATATTGTAGCTAGTACTCACACACCTAGAGATATGATTCTTGATTCTTGTATATGCCATGATCAGTTTACTTGCCTTGTTCTAGCTCTAGTTTTACAGCTTACCTTGCCATGATACTCGCATGTACATTCCATGATTTTCTTGTATATACTCTATATTTACTGTCTTATAGCTTTTGTCATATCTTGTGAACTGTTGTTAGTAGATTGTACTCGTTCCATCCTGACAGGATATGTTGAAAATATTATAGATGCAGACGAGGGAGACTATTCTACCTACTACGGTCCGGATGACGTAGTGGGCCTAGACCTGGAGACCTTGGTCCAGCAGGGCTTAGCTCCACCTGACGAGACCATACCACTTGTGTAGTTTAGAGTAGGTCTTTGTACTGGACTTAGTATCCAGTTACTTTTTGAGACTGTATTACTTTTGAGTCTGTATTATATTTGGACTGTATTTAGAGACCGGACATTGTATATTATTTGTTTCTGGACTTGACAGGTTATATATTATTGTCTTGTTGTCTTTATCTTTCCGTCTTTACTTTTCGTCTTAGAGTTGTGATTGAGCATTATATATATTCATTGCTTGTCCTCCGTTCGGAGTTGACCATATTCTCGACAGGTTTTGTTATATATATAAACTGTTTAGAAGTAGAGAAATCCACAGCGTTCTACGCCGATTTTTTTTCGGTGAGGGCTGGGCGTTGTCGCGTCACATGCCCTTTTAGCGGGTGCGGGTCGTGACACGTTTTAGTGGTGGCCCACGCAGGTCCTGAAGTCGCAATTAGTGCGATGTCGTAGTGGCACTCGACTTAGAGTGCTATTACGAGCCTACGGTACGTATCTAAGATAGAATAGTAGGCTAGGAGTGCTCAATCACAGTAGGATCTCTCATTGCTTATCTTGCTTACCGTCTTTGATATTGATTTACTGCATTCTAGCTGTCCTCCTTTGATATTGCCTTCATGTGCCATATTGATATCTTCTTTTCAATTTGTCTCCAGGATAGTTATGACTCATTCTCCTGGCGAGGAGCACGGGGAGACGGAGAGGTCAGCCACTTCTGGCGGACAGGCTCCGGTTACTTCCCCGGCTGATGGGACTTCTGTTGGGGCTCTCGGGGGTACTCCTCCAGCTACCTCTATGACCGTCCCTGGGGCCATTGCGGGTGCTCTTCCCGTAGTGCCAGGGGCTACAGCGGGAGCTGCCGGGGGTATTCTTCCTCCTCAGCAGGGGACTCCTCCGGTGATGATGGGAGCTATTCCTCCATTGCCTCCTCTGCCCACAGATATGGGGCAGATGCTAGCGTTCTTCCGCCAGGTGTTTGAGTCCCAGCGGGCTCAGCACGAGGCTCAGCACGAGGCTCAGTTGAGGCAGACAGAGGTCATACGCCAGGGCATGGAGGATGCGCACAGATTGGCTATGGCGGCAGTAGAGCGTCAGGCTCCACAGAGGGAGGTTCAGCAGCAGCAGCCGAAGATCGGGGATATCCAGGCTTTCAAGAAGCTTGGTCCGAGGGATTTCAAGGGGACTGAGGGTATTATCTATGCTGATGACTGGCTCGAGGATACCGAGCACCAGATGGGGGCCTGCCGCCTGGCAGCCGACCTGAGGGTCGAGGCGGTTGGGTTGCAGTTGTTAGATATTGCCCGGACATGGTTCCGAAATGAGCCGGCTCTTGCAGGAGAGGGCCATACTTGGGCGGAGTTCAGGGCCCTGTTCAGAGAGAAGTTCTTTTCCCCTACGGACAAGATTGGCCTGGTACGACAGTTCCAGAACCTGCAGCAGGGCAGCATGACCGTAGAGGAGTATGCGGCGAAGTTCGGCCGGCTGAGCCGATACGCCGAGTACATGGTGAGTGACCCGGTGATCCGAGCGGAGCGCTTCAGGGAGGGATTGGCATGGGATATCAAGATCCTGATCCCTTCCTTCTATGCGACATATGCGGAGGTTTACGCAGAGGCTCGGAAGGTAGAGAGGGAGTTGGGCTTGAAGCCGAAGAGGGATCGAGATGTGTTTTCTGGGGCCAGTAGCAGTGCAGGACCTGCTAAGCGCCCTCAGCTTCAGCATCAGTCGTTCCAGCATCACCAGCCGCAGGTACAGGCCAGAGCACCGGTCCAGCAGCAGGTGCAGCACACTCAGCAGAGGCAGGCACAGCATGGGGCTCCTGCAAGAAGCCCGGTCACATCTGGGAGGTCTGCCGGAAGAGGCTGGGCTTGTGCCTCTATTGCGGGGAGGCTGGACATCAGTTGAGAGATTGTCCTACGAACCATCGCCGTGCAGCTCAAGGAGCACAGGGTAGGCCACCTATGGCACCGCATCACGCCCTCCACCAGCAGCGGGATATACCCCGCCAAGACAGGGTTTTTGCGATGGCAGTTGAGGATCCTGCACGCATTGGACTAGGAGGTAGGATCTTGCCCTTTCTTTTTACCTGTTCTTTTCGCCCATTGATTGATGATTGCTTTTTTAGTACCTTTAGTTTGCATATGTGATGATCATGCTAGATTAAATAGGAAACCCCAATGAAGACTGCAATAATACGATACTGTAGAGATATAAAACCATGCATGTGTTCTGACTTCCTGGGTTACATGTTATATAACTTAGGATAAAAATTTAGTAGACCTTGATTGTGGGGTGCTTGACCTAGAGAAGAGTACGACCGTTTGAATTTCGAGGACGAAATTTTTTTAAGGAGGGTAGATTTGTCACCCCCAGTTTTTCAAATTAGGGGTATTTTCGTCATTTTCAAGTTTTAAAATATTTTAGGAATTTTATTTGATTTTATATGATTTTTAGGAATTTATTTGAGTCGGTTTGAATTTTATCCAATTCGGACCCAATTTGGAGACCCGGGTAGCCTGGACCCTAGTGGGACCCCCATACTAGCTGGGCTTAGCCCATGTACCATCATAAATAGGCTAGAAATTATTACCCTATTTTTCATGGCTTAATTAGTCAATCTAGAGACTTAATTAATCGTTTAGAATCAAACCGAGTTGAACCGAACCAACCCGAATTCAATTAAAACCAAACTTGGATTAATGGGTTGTGGGCTATTGGATCCCAACCCAATAGCCCAAGGGGAAGTGGCCGGCCATGACTTGGAGGTCCCCCCCTTTGTCTTCTCCACAAAGTCATCTCTCTCTCTTTCTCAAATTCTCTCTCCAAGCTCTCTCTCTCCAAACTCCATTAGGTATGCCATTAAAACCTCCATTTATTACTCCTTTTCAATTAAGTTATTTACATTAAGTGTAGAGAATTGAATTCTCTACACTTTGCCCCCACTATTTGTAGGTTTCTCTCTAGAATTTAGTTAGTGTTAATTTAGGGGTTTTTATATGGTATATATATATATATATATATATATATATATATATATATATATATATGTATATATATATATATATATATATGTATATATATGTGTATGTATAGATATATATATGTAGGGTGTTATATGTATGTATGTATTTGTGTGTGTGTGTGTGTAGAGAGTGGTGGGAAGAGGATGAGAGTGGTGGTGTGGTTGTGAGTGGTGGTGTGTGTGTGTGGTTGTGTATGTATATATATATATAGGTATATGTGTATTTGTATATGTATATATATATGTATGTATATATAATATGTATACGTGTGTGTGTGTATATATGTAGAGGTGTATGTGTATATATATATATAGATGGGAGGAGAGGATTAGATATAAGGTTATATATGTATATATATAGATAGATAGATATATAGATAGGTATATATATAGGTATATATATATATATAAGAGATGGGAGGAGTGAAGGGAAGAAGTAGGAGTTAGAGGGAGGAGAGAGCAGCAGCTGCAGGAGCTAAGCAGCAGCAGCAGCAGAGCTAAGCAGCAGCAGCAGCAGGCTAGCTGCAGCAGCAGCTAGCAGTAGCAGTGGCAGCAGTAGGGGCTGCCCTTGGCAGCTCCCCCCCCCAATTCACCCCCTCCTATACACCCTAAACCCCCCCTAGTACGTAGGTATATATATATGTATATATGTAGGTAGATATATATATGTATATATATGTATGTATAGATAGATAAATGGATGGTTAGATAGGAGAAGTTTAGAAAAGTTAGAATAGGAAGTTGAGAAGAATTAGAGAAGAGGGAAACTAGAGAAGTTAGGAAATTTAAGAAGAATAGGAAGGAGGAGTAAGAAGAAGAATTAGAGAAGAAGAAGATTAGAGAAGTTGAGAGAAGAAGAACTAGAATTAGAGAAGTTAAGAGGAGAATTAGAATGGGACAAAGGAGGATTTTTGGTAGAATCGAGTTAGAGGGCAAAATTGAGCCCGGAGCGTCGGATCGCGACGAAACTTGACATGGGCCAAGGGTACGTGATTTAGATTTTGCGGGTAAGCTCCCGGGTGGAAATCGGGGTCATAGGGCGCCGGTATCGCGCCGTGTCAGTACGTATCTCGAAATATTCAAGATTTCTGCAACGGGCCGTAAGGTGGACTAGACGTCCACTTTATCTAGGTATTATGGTAGATAACGAACCTATAGGATAGTACCCTACTACCCTAGGAAGATCGGGTCAAAATAACTAGCGTAGGTAGGCTATCTAGATTATCGCCGAGGGTAGAATTTTACCCTTAAAAGGGTAAAATAGAGATTTGGCCCACGGCCAAGATTTGAGTTTCCGAGTCCAAGATAGACTTGGATATGGGTTGTATAGGTTGGTAATGAGTAGGGTTAGCTATCTAAACCTAGTCTTGGACCCGGTTGACCACGGTTGACTTTTTGGACAAAAAGTCAACTATGGGTCAACACTTTACCCAATTTGGTCCCAAATTCCATCTAACTTGGACAGTTGACCAAAAGTCAACTGTTAGTCACCAGTGACCTAGAGTTGACCTAGGGTTGACCACAGTTGACCACGGGTGACCAGAGTTGACCGGTTGACCAAAAAGTCAACCGTTGACTCAAATTGACCTAGATTAATTCCGTTTGACTTGCATTGACCCAGTATGACCCAAATAGACCTAAAATGACTTAGGTTGACCTCGTATAGTCTAGTTTGATGTGACTTGACCTAGAATGACCTAATAGGATTTAAATTAATTTGACTTTATTTCCTAGATTGAGTATTGATACGTCTTGTTCTCTATAGGTCCTCGAGACGCTGCATTTGCTCCGGTTGACATATCATACCATATTACAGGCGAGTACATTCTCTGACACTTTTTCAATTTATAATGATCGTTATGATTCATGTAATTAGTGTGGATATGCTTGTTCTCGACACATTGGTCACACGGATTGGTATTCATGGATCCCGACATGAGATGTTATTCCTCGTTATCTTGGTATATCTTGTGCAAGCCCCCTTGTAGTTCTTGTGCAGTATATGGACACCGATTCTCGAGAAGACTTGCTCCCTTCTCGTAGAATCCCGTGTCATAACGTGTCTTGCTTGGATCCACTCTACCAGTCGGGGACGGGGAGTACTAGTGTAGATGTGTGGTCATTACCCACCTTGTTTATTCTTGTAGACCTTGAATGCTACCAATCCTACACTCCACGTGGGATTGGCTGATCATAACCTTGTGCAGACCCAATCCGGCCACATATTGTAGCTAGTACTCACACACCTAGAGATATGATTCTTGATTCTTGTACATGCCATGATCAGTTTACTTGCCTTGTTCTAGCTCTAGTTTTACAGCTTACCTTACCATGATACTCGTATGTACATTCCATGATTTTCTTGTATATACTCTCTATTTACTGTCTTATAGCTTTTGTCATATCTTGTGAACTATTATTAGTAGATTGTACTCGTTCCATCCTGACAGGATATGTTAAAAATATTACAGATGCAGACGAGGGAGACTATTCTACCTACTACGGTCCGGATGACGTAGTGGGCCTAGACCTGGAGACCTTGGTCCAGCAGGGCTTAGCTCCACCTGACGAGACCATACCACTTGTATAGTTTAGAGTAGGTCTTTGTACTGGACTTAGTATCCAGTTACTTTTTGAGACTGTATTACTTTTGAGTCTGTATTATATTTGGACTGTATTTAGAGACCGGACATTGTATATTATTTGTTTCTGGACTTGACAGGTTATATATTATTGTCTTGTTGTCTTTATCTTTCCGTCTTTACTTTTCGTCTTAGAGTTGTGATTGAGCATTATATATATTCATTGCTTGTCCTCCGTTCGGAGTTGACCATATTCTCGACAGGTTTTGTTATATATATAAACTGTTTAGAAGTAGAGAAATCCACAGCGTTCCACGCCGATTTTTTTCGGTGAGGGCTGGGCATTGTCGCGTCACGTGCCCTTTTAACGGGTGTGGGTCGTGACAGGGATGGACTGGCTTAGCTATGCACATGCATCTATTGATTGTCATGAGGGTAGTATTTTGTTCAGTCCCCCAGGCACAGCACCATTCAGTGTTAGGAGGACAGGGCCGGAGATCAGCCTAGAGCCGAACTGTTGTGTGACAGTTGGGGACGTAGCACAGCCACACCCTATCATTAGAAAGTTTATGGATGTATTCCCAGAGGATCTTCCAGGGCTTCCGCCTGACAGAGATGTGGAGTTCACCATAGATTTAGTGCCGGGTTCATCACCAGTATCCCGGGCTTGCTATAGAGAGAATCCCAAGGAGGCAGTAGAGATGAAAGAGCAGATTGATGACCTGTTGAAAAAGGATTTCATTCGATCCAGTGCTTCTCCATGGGGAGCACCAGTGCTCTTTGTGCCTAAGAAGGATGGTACAGTCCGGTTGTGTATTGACTACCGGGCCTTGAATGCCATCACCATTAAGAACAAATATCCTCTGTCCAGGATAGATGATTTGTTCGACCAGTTGAGCGGGGCGAAGGTGTTTTCCAGGATAGACTTGAGATCCGGGTACCACCAGGTAAAGGTTAGGGCAGCAGACATCCAGAAGACGGCGTTCAACATGAAGTACGGGCAGTACGAGTTTCTGGTAATGCTATTTGGTCTCACAAATACGCCAGCTGTCTTTATGAACTTGATGAATAAGATATTTCACCAGTATCTGGATAAGTTCGTCGTAGTGTTTATCGACGACATCCTGATATACTCGAAGACGCCAGAGGAGCATGCAGAGCACTTGCGGATAGTTTTGGGGATTCTGAGGCGGGAGAGATTGTTTGCCAAATTGCCGAAGTACGAGTTCTTTTTAGACCGAGTGGAGTTTCTCGGCCATGTAGTCACTGAAGATGGAATCTCGATGGATCCCAGGAAGATTGCTGCAGTTGAGACATGGAAGGCTCCGACGTCAGTTTCAGAGATCAGGAGCTTTCTGGGTTTAGCAGGCTATTATAGAAAGTTCGTCCAGGACTTTGCTAGGATAGCTGAACCCATGACGAAGCTGACGCGGAAGGACGCAGAGTACATCTGGTCAGAGGACTGCCAGGCAGCATTTGAGGAGCTGAAGAGGAGGCTGACGACCGCTCCAGTTCTGACTTTACCTTCAGGTTCTGGAGGTTTCACCATTTACAGCGATGCTTCTGGGAAAGGGCTAGGATGTGACCTACAGCAGCATGGGAAAGTGATTGCTTATGCATCTAGGCAATTACGGACTCATGAGAGGAATTATCCTACCCATGACCTAGAGTTAGCTGCGGTGATCTTTGCACTCAAGTTATGGAAACATTACTTATACGGAGAGCATGTGGAGATCTTTACTGACCACAAAAGTTTGAAGTATGTGTTCACGCAGAAAGAGCTGAACATGAGGCAAAGACGATGGTTGGAGTTGATGAAAGACTTCGATATCGATTTACAGTATCACCCTGGGAAGGCAAATGTGGTGGCGGATGCACTGAGCAGGCATCCGATGGCATGGAACCTGATGATTGATCGGCATTTATGGAAGGATCTGGAGAAGCTCGGTATCGAGCTAGTCCGGCCAGGATCAGTGATACAGATGATGGCGCTTGACATTTAGTCATGTTTGATAGAGCAGATCCGGGAGGCACAGTCTACAGATGAGAGCCTTCGCAGACTTCGAGCCCAGGCGTTAGCTGGATTGCTGGATAACTTTACGATAGCAGAGGATGGATCCTTGAGGCATGGCAGCCGATTGTGCGTACCGAAGGGAGAGCTGGTAGAGGCAGTCTTGGAGGAGGCGCACCGATCGAGATATTCTATTCACCCTGGTGCTAACAAGATGTACCGTGACTTGCGGGAGCATCTTTGGTGGCACGGGATGAAGAGCGATTCATCACGTTTTATCTCGAGATGCCTAGTCTGCCAGCAGGTCAAGGCGGAGCGCCAGAGGCCAGCTGGTTGTTGCAGCCGTTACCTATTCCCGAGTGGAAGTGGGAACATATTATGATGGACTTCGTCTCAGGGCTTCCTCGTTTCTAAGGAGGGAAGGATGCCATTTGGGTCATCGTGGACAGGCTGACGAAGTGTGTGCACTTCATACCCTTCAAGGTGGGGCTTTCCACCGAAAAGTTGGCGGAGCTATACATGCAGCAAATAGTTCGCCTACACGGAGTGCCAGTGAGCATCGTGTCAGACAGAGACAGCAGATTCACATTCCACTACTGGAGGAGCTTGCAGGAGGAGTTGGGCAGCAGGCTCAAGTTCAGTACGGCGTACCACCCGCAGACCGATGGACAGTCCGAGAGGACGATACAGATACTGGAGGATATGCTGAGGACCTGTGTGCTGGACTTCGGAGGATCATGTGAGAGCCATCTGCACTTGGTAGAGTTTTCATACAACAACAGCTACCAAGCCAGTGTCGGTATGTGTCACCCCCAGTTTTCAGAAACAGGGATAGTTTTGTCATTTTATCTTTTAAAATACTTTTGAAATTTATTTTATTATTTATGATATTATTTTGTGGTTAAAATTTATTTTATTATTTTTGATATTGTTTTGGGGTTATTTGAGTCGGGTTCGAATTTCAACTCAATCCGACTTGAAACGGGGACCCGGGAGGTAGTTTGACTCTAGTGGGACCTACGCACTAGTTAGGCATGGCCCACATGATATTAATTTAAGTCTACATGATATTAATTTTAGTTAGTAGTTAGACTAATTATTATGGATAAGGTTAGTGTGATTAGAGACTTTAGAATGATTAATTTAGCCCCAACCAATTAGCCCTTTCCTAATACTCATAGAATAGGTTAGTGGGGGCATTTTGGACCTTACCATAATAGGACAAATAGCCCCATATGGCCAGCTACTTTGGGAGAGGATAGGCTCAAGTTTATTTCATTATTCTCATCCACACTCTCTCTCTTGTTCTTCCCCAAATTTCTAGAGAGCAATCCCTAGCAATTTCTCCACCAAATCCTTCTATTTTGCTACCAAATCTTCTTCTTTCCTTCTCCATTCTAGCCAAGGAGGAAGCTACCCAAGTTTGGGAGGATTCGGAGCTCGTTCGTGTCCTTTTGGAATCTCTACGTGTCGGTGTCGCTCCGGGAAGGCTTTTCTTCGATTCGATCTACCGGGAGGTATAAATCCCTTTTCTTTTTCATTTCCTCATGCATATAGGTCTATTTGAACCCATAGGAATGACTCCCATGTTTGTATCTCCATTTGTGTCCATTTCGTGTCCATTTGGAGGTCATAGGAGTGTCCTTTGTGTTGTGGTTGTGTCCATGTGGGAAAATCCTAAATTTGGACACACTGTGTTGTTGTTATGTATGAATGAATTATTACATGTTTAATCTCATAGTTTTGAATTAGAGATGTGTTTTATAGTGTCTCATATATATATATTAGTGTAGAGAGTGAGTTCTTGATATATTATGTTATATACTTGTGTTCTTTTGTCTCAAACTACCCAAATCCGTAATGATTTTTATCCACGTTTTTAATTTCAGTCCTAACTTAGAAATGTCGTAACTTCTAGCTCAAAGCTCAGTTTGATCTCTTGTTTTTTTAAAAGAATCGTATTGAAGTTAGATTTCCAAAAACATATATTAATAGGCCTAATTCTTTCTGTAACTTTCTGTAGAATTATTTGAGTGTCAGCTGTACGAAAGACGAATGCGTTTCGGTATTTTCGCGATTCCGGGAGCTTCCGGACACGAAAATACGATCCATTTAAAGTTTCGGAAAGCTAACATGAAGTACTACAACATAATTTAATCCTAGAATTTAGTGAATATCCAATTGGTATAGTATTTATTATTAGTAGGAGTTACTATTCTGCATATGCATTTTGTGCACCCCTGTGTGTAATATAATGTTCTATTTAATTTTAATCCACGTTAATGTATATCATTATGTAATTAAATAGAGAATACAAGCATGAGTAAATGTTTAAATAAATGATGTATGAGGTGTAAGTATCCTATCTAATGTAAGCATGTATAAGTATGGCTTGTAATAAATATGTAGGTTCCATAGTATGTAATGTATGGTGCATATAGTAGTGCAAGAGAATAAATGAATGATGAATGAATGCAAGCATGAATGTAATGTAATAATAGATGTAATGTATGCAATATACAAGTTAATGAGATGTAATGTTCTATGTTAACACAAATCCTATATTACCTCATGTACCCCTTACACTATGTAGACACTATCACACTTGACACTTTGTTCACTTACACTTTGACACTCTTTGATATATACACTATGTATGCCCATTTAACCCTCACTTGCCCCTTTGTCATGTTCACATACACACACATAGCCTCTTAAATAAGTATTTATGAATACAGTTAACTTAGCTATGTATGTATATTGTATATATGTTAGCATATTGTGTTGTAATATATAAGTTTATATAACCATTTGAAATGCCATGATTATAGACCTAATGTAGAATACCAATATATGCATGTGTATATATGTGTAGACATATATAGTTTAAAGTAATAGATTACCTAGTGTATATCCAATGTGAATTCTTGCCTATTTGAGTATTGAATAATTGCATGCTATATAGAGTTGGGTGTATGTTGGTTTGTATAGCCTTGTATTGATGTGTGCTTGCTATCATAGTCTTGGTTAGGCCTAGTAAGACTTACTGGGTTAGGACACGACCTAGTTTGACCTAGTTGACTAGTGTGGTTGACTAGAGTTGACCAAGTGTTGACTTTAGTCTAGTTTGACCTCGACAGCATGCATATGCATTATAGATTACTATTATCATCTCCTGTATACATCTTGACTTGTGTTGCTCTAACTAGGAGTCAGGTACCTCATCTCGGACAGTACATTTACTTCAGACATTCATATATGAGGCAAGTACATTCTCTGACCGTTTCATACTTGTATGGATTTATATTCTTGCTCTAGATTACTGTACTTGATGATGACACGATCATTATCACGGTTGGTACTATACGGATCTTCTTTTGAGATGTTATCTCCTTGTATTCACTAAATACATATTGTGATGTATGTTTCACTTACATATTGTATTTATTGAATACCCTTATCATTGTATACTCATTGTGCATATTGTACTCTCATTATCACATTGAGCCATTGTACAAGCCATTGTACAAGCCATTGTATAAGGTAACGTAACTGAATTGGATCCTTGTGTATTGATTGGGAAGGGAGAGTAGAAGTGGTTTTGTGATCAATCCTATTGTATAAGAAATTGTATATGTCCATTGTACACTCACGTACAAAGGAGTCCCATTTTATTGTACAACCTAACCCGTTTACATAACCATATTGTGTAGGTCAAAAAAATCAAACCGCGCCTAAGTTAAATTCAACAGATTAATCAGAATGCGCCTACAAACAAATGGCGCCTACTTCATCAACAAACACAGAACGCGCCTATTTCTGCATCATAGAGGCGCATTTCACAAATCGTGCTTAGCTGACGTGGAGTCATCATTACCCGACAAACACGAAGATCGAGAAGGCGCTATCATTCCTATGATGGCGCGGCGCTCGAGGAAGATATGACAGCTGTCTAAACAGATTGCGCCTACATCAAAGAACTAGGCGCTATCAACAGACTGCACCTACTTTTTACTATATCAAGCACACTTCGCAGATTACGCCTACTTCTATCCAAACTCAGCACACTTTGCAGATTGCGCCTACGAAGAAGGCGCAATTCAAAACAACATCAATTCAGAGCTTACCACGTGTCCCTGAAACAGGCGCACTTTGACTAATTCAACGTCTAACTACCACTCTACATGTCCAACACGTGTCCCACTAACTGTACACGACCAAGCGCATTTCAATCAAATAATGCCACGTGTCTAAAGCAGTTGGTGCACGTTCGTGATAACGGAGTGAAAACAGGCACAGTTTGTCATACGTGCTCAAAACAGGCACACTTCAATCAGGCGCTCTCCAGAATAACTGCCCAAAACAGTTATTTCAGAACTCTATAAATAGAGTTTCGTTTCCATTCAGCAGGGGACGTACACAATCAAGAGAAATCAGAGTTTTTGTCCAAGTGCTGCTGCGTTCTTCAGAAATTCAAGTCTTCAAAGTTCACATCGTCCAAGGGATAAAGCGATCGTCATTTCAGATCGGATTCTTATAGTTGTACTTTCCCAAAATTCTTGTAATATTCTTTACAAAGTTTGTGAAATAAATATCATACTTTTGTTTTTGCAAACAAAATGGCGACTCTGCTGGGGATGACCTTTTCCTCCGATGAAAAGGTGACAACTCAATGTGACACGGCGTCTATCGGCTCGACGCAGAAGACTTTGGTCGTGAAAGTTGACCAAACGGCCTACGAAGCAATGATTAATGCACAAAGCACTCCTCGCCGCACTACGACTTCCGTCAAGAGCAAGACTCGCTCAGTGTGGGCTCCCAAGAACTCTGCTACTTCTCTAATGAAGAACGCTGCCACTTCCTCGGTACAACCTGCTGTTTCTAAGACACCAGTGTCTATCTCTGGTAATCAGGCGCAGTCTATTCTCTCCTTAGGGAAACAGGCGCAGTCTGCTGTTAAACCATCTTCTGGCACAGTTCATGCCAAAATAGCACAATCTCTGCCTCACAATCAGGCACAGTCTGTTCTCTCCTTAGGGAAACAGGCGCAGTCTGTTGTTAAACCATCTTTTGGCACAGTTCATGCCAAAATAGCACAATCTCTGCCTCACAAACAGGCGCAGTCTGCCACCAAACCTTCTTCTGGCACAGTTTGTGCCAAATTGGCACAAGTCAAATCTTCTGCTGCTACCAAGGCGCAGTCCAATGCATCTGCTACCCTGACTAAATAGGCACAGTCTGTTCAGGCGCAGTCTGCCCAGGCGCAGTCTACTCCGGATCACTCCAGAATCCAGAAACCCTAAACTGCTCAGACGCAGTTTGCTGAGGACAGTCCTTTGGCTGTTCCTTCTTCCATTCCATCAAAAGGAAAAGGCCCCTTGGTCTTCTCCCAATCTTCCCAAGCTCAAAACTTGAAAGATAACAGAGGGAAATGCTCTTTAGCTATCCCTTCATCTCAAAACAATGGGAAAGGTCCTCTGGCCTTTTCTAAGTCTTCTTCGATTCTTATCGAGGAGGATCCAACTGATAGTGCCTCTGCACCTATTAGTACGAAAACTTCTTTTAACAAAGATTCTCGTACTAATCAGAGAGGTATTCTACCTACTCCCAAGGCAAATATTCAGGAATTGCCCAATTTGCGGATTTCTCGATCCAGACAAGGCAAATTACAAGTTTCACAAACTGAGGTTCCCAGGGGCGGTTTAAATGATTTACGGGCATATCTTAATAGAAAACCCCAATCAAAATCTACCTCTGTAAAACGCAAGCATGCTAAGATCAACTTGCCTCAGTATCAACCTTTTGAGGCAAGGAATCCTGACAACTACGCCAATCAGATGAGTACCTCTCTTTATACTCATGGAATCGAACGTTTACGAAATCGGAATCATGTTCCAAATGTCATCTATGAGTATATCCCTGCTACTTCTTCTCATCCCGTTGTCTCTGATCTTCGGGATCATCTCAGGCAGAAACGGGATATCACCCCCACTTCTCCCAAACAATCACATGTTCATCATTGCATCCTCTTCAGCCTAATGATGCCCTTCTTACTCGGGTATTCGTCAGTTGTTTAACTGGCGCTGCTTATGACTGGTACCGAAGTCTACCAGACGGATGTATCACTTCTTTTGCTGATTTCAAACAGATGTTCCTTGAACGATTTTATGAAGGCGTCAATGACATGACTATGTCAGCCCTCATTAAAATTAAACAAAGAAATAATGAGCCTGCTGAGCAATTTATCGAGAGGTTCCGTCGCGAAGCTCTCAAAATGCCAATGGGAACCCCATCTGCTGTTACAATTGATACTTGCAAGAATAATCTCTTGCCAATTATCAGTATGTGGACAGGGGCAACTCAATTCCAAGACTGGCCTTCTTTCATTATCAATGCTAAGGCAGCAGAACTCAGCGCTGAAAAATTCAAGACATTGGGGGTTCACATGAATCCTGACCAAGGCGATCATAGCTCAAACTCTAACAACAATCGCCAGAATAATAATAGAAAAGGCAAAGATACATCTGCTCCTAAAGAAACTTTGGCCATTGACTTGAGAAGCAAAGAAGTACTGGCTGTCAATGTTGCTCAATCTGCACCTATTCCATCACAACAACCTCAAAGAGCACCACGTCCTAAAGAAGAATACTCTTTCGATGAAGATGACATCATGGGTATCTTTGAATGTCTTACAAAAAGCAACAAACTGCAATTACCCGACCCTAAAAGGCCGGAAGAGGTTGGTAAGACTGATCATCCTAAGTATTGTGTTTACCACAGATTTATCGGACATCCTACTCGAGCATGTTATGTGCTTAAAGGAAAAATACAAGAGATGATCAAATCCGGAGCAGTGACTCTCGAACAGGATGAAAAGACGGTGACGGCTAATGTCGTCTCTGTTCAGTTCGGCGAATTTCCACCAATGCAGATAGAAGATGGTGTAGTTCCCATTCCTCGAACCACTCTCGAGCTTGTAAACCTTCCACCTTTTCGAAATGAAGGACTAGTCCCTTTATCTACTTCTAAAGGGGAAATCATGTGGATTCATCCAGATCTGGTCTCAGATTTTGAATCCTCCACCTCTTCTTCATCTAAACAAAAGAAAAATTCCAAAAGCAAGTTTAAAAGTTGTAATATGGTTTCTCTTGAACCATTAAATGAAGAAGATATCTTATTGGGTACCAGGTCTGGTAAACCCTATTTACGGGAATACCCAGAGAATCAGGAAGCTCCAACCTCATCTTCCACTCCTGACACGCCTCCTGAAATTCAACCCTCTTCATCTTCAACTAATCCAACTCCTCCTCCTGCTAAACCAGCAGTTACTGATAAAGGGAAACAACCAGCTCGTTTCGATAAAGCTCTCAAAAAGTCCACTTCTCTCGGACTCGAGAAGCCGTATAACTTTGACATACTGGCTCAACTGGCCAATACTCCTGCCAGATTGTCAATATTCGAGCTCTTGCGCCTCTCTAAGGAAACTCGAGAGACGTTAAGTGAAGCTTTGTTGCAGGCAGAAAATTGCCTTGAAATTCTGAAGAAACCGGAGAAAGAGCCTCTCTCTTGTCTCCATTGTCATAGCGTGTTGGAATTAATTCCAAATATTACCTTCACGCAAGATGACATGCTCCTGGAAGATAATCGACATGATCGCCCTTTGTATTTCACAGGGTATATTGATACCATGAAGGTCGATCGTATCCTGATAGATCCAGGCTCTGCACTCAGCATTATGCCTAAAACAATGTTGGATGCTTTGAAAATTCCCGTACGCAGTCTTACTGGCACAATCACTACTATTCTGGGGTTCAATCAAGGAAGAAGTGAACCTCTGGGCAAGATTCGCCTAAAATTCCAAATAGGCAATCTTCGTACAAAGGTAACCTTTTACATCATTGATAACCATGGTTGTTCCTACAATGCTCTTCTGGGAAGACCATTCCTTCATGAGCATAATATTGTGCCATCACTCTTCATCAATGTTTCAAGTATGTTGATGACAAAGGAGAAGTCCAAAAAGAAGTTGCTGATCTCTATCCTTTCAAGGGCGTCGAAGCGTACTGCAACGATGCTCGCATGTACAAAGACGAGTTCATGAAAGTTGTCTTGGCTTTAGACATTGAAGAAGAGCAGGGAACTGAATCTCAAGACACTCTTGTAATTCCTGTTAAAGGGCGCGTCTCTCAACCCTCTTCTTTTGAACCACTAACCATCTATCTTCCTCCTAACAAAAAGGAACAAGAACCAAAGTCACAGGATACTCTTGTGATTCCTGTCAAAGGGCGCGTCTCTAAGCCTTCACATGCTGAACCACTGGTCATTCGACTTCCTGCCAAGAAGACAATTTCTATGACTGACCAAGAAAAAAGGGAGCTCACCTCTTCTGAGCCACTTGTTATCGACCTTCGTCGTAACAAGCCTTCTCTTCCTCCTCGTTCTTCTTCTCCCCCTCTTGTTATCAATTTGACTAAGCCTGCTAAGGCTAAAGGTCCTACTGTAAACACTGTTGTAAATATCAATAAAGATGCATCTCCTTTACAGTATACTGATGTGTTATATCATGCTGAGTGTTACTTAAATATGTTAGATAGGTTGAAGCCACTCACAATTGAAGTTGTACAATCTTACCAAACAGATGTATCATTGGAATCAACGGATAGTTCATACTTTATAGTTCCTGCTCGAAAAGCTGACGAAAGTCCAATAATCTTTATTAGAGGACCAGAACAAAAGTTTTCTTATACCGAAGACTGCAAAAACGATGACACGGGACATTTACAACTCCGTCGTTACAGCACTCAGTCTAAAGAGATCATTTGTAAAATGGGATATGATTTCAAGAGTGGACTCAACTATGGAAGAGGGAGACGAACCCCTATTCATGTTACTAGCAAGAAGAATAAACTCGGCCTTGGTTATGTATTTACATTTCCTGCTATGGCTACAGCTCCTAAGATAATTGAATCCGATGACGATGAACGCACTGTTTCATCTGATACAGTTTCATGGGATTCTGACACTAGCATTGGTCACGTACATCGTATTGCCATATCCTCCAACATGGTCTCAGTTGAATTTCCAGATATCAACAACGATGCTATTGATGATAACTTCGAAGAAAGCCCTGAAACTGATCCTTGGGTACAAAAGATGGACAATCAGTGGAAGCTTCGGTTTGAAAAACGAGAACCACCTACTGAAGATCAGCTAATCCAAATTGATGTAGGAGAAAACGGTATATCCCGTCCTATATTCATTAGTAAGAATCTTCCCGAAGATGATAAACAGGAGTTGATTCTTCTCATTCGCGAATATATTGATGTCTTTGCTTGGAGCTACGAAGACATGCCAGGTTTAGATCCCAAAATTGCTACGCACAAGCTGAATATATTACCTAATGCGAAACCTGTTAAACAACAACAACGGCGCTTCAAACCTGAAATGATGGATGCAATTGATGAAGAAGTTCGAAAGCTCATCGCTTGTGGCTTTATTCGTGAAGAGCAACATCCAGACTGGGTTGCTAATGTTGTTCCAGTTTTGAAGAAGACTGGGAAAATCAGAGTCTGCATTGATTTTCGGGATCTGAACGACGCTTGTCCAAAGGATGAGTTTCCCCTTCCAATCACTGATGTCATGATTGACAATACCTGTGGGTTCGAGAGGTTATCTTTTATGGATGGATTCTCTGGATATAATCAAATCAAGATGAATCCTGACGATTAAAAGCATACTTCTTTTCGTACTCCTCGAGGAGTTTATTGCTACACTGTGATGCCATTTGGTCTCAAGAACGCCGGTGCAACTTATCAACGAGCCATGAGCACTATCTTTCGAGATCATTTGAGAAAGACTGTTGAATGCTATGTTGATGATATTGCTGTCAAAAGTCGTCTGAAGGAAGATCACATTCAAGACCTGAGAACTATCTTCAATCTCATGCGCCAACATCAACTCAAAATGAATCCCACCAAGTCATTCTTGGGTGTCTCTAGTGGTAAATTTCTCGGCTTCGTTATTACCTCTAAAGGTATACACGTAGATCCTGAGAAGATCAAAGCCATTCACGAGATGCGTCCTCCACGCAACCTAAAAGAGCTACGAGGATTTCAAGGTCGACTTGCGTACATCAGGAGATTCATTTCAAATTTATCTGGACGATGCAGACCGTTTACACAACTCATGAAGAAAGGTGTATCTTTCGTTTGGACCGAAGAATGTCAACAAGCATTTGATGACATAAAACAATATCTTATGAGCCCACCAGTCTTGGTGCCACCAATCTCCGGCATACCTTTCTTAATGTATGTCAGAGCAATGGATCACTCATTGGGTGCTTTACTTGCCCAAAAGAACAAAGAAGGACATGAACAGGCTATCTACTATCTCAGTCGTACTATGATCGGTGCCGAACATCGATATAGCATGGTTGAGAAAGAATATTTAGCCTTAATGTTCGCTGTACAAAAGACAAGACATTATATAATTGGTCAAACAATCCATGTCATTTCCCGAATTAACCCTCTACGGGTACTCATGAAGAAGCCCAGTACTCTCAATTCAAGGCTGGCTACATGGGCTATCTTACTTGCCCAATACGACATGATTTACGTCCCTCAAAAGTCAGTTAAAGGACAAGCCCTTGCTGACTTCTTAGCTGCTCATCCTGTTTCTGAGACTTCTAAACTCTACGACGAGATTCCTGATGAGACGCTTGAAACAAATCTGATCTCGGAAGAATTTCCCACATGGCGTCTATTCTTTGACGGAGCTTCCAGAATTGGACCAAATGGGATTATTATAGCAGGAGTAGGGATTGTGCTCGTTTCGCCAGAAGGACTAACTATTCAACGGGCTTATTCTTTGGATGAACCTTGTTCCAACAATGTTGCAGAGTATAATGCTTTGCTTATCGGCCTTCAACTGGCTAAACAATTAGACATCCAATATCTTGAAGTATACGGTGACTCTAAACTGGTTGTTAACCAGGTTAGAGGAATATATGAAGTTCGTCATCAAGATTTGATTCCGTATCATGAAGCAGCCATTGCTATGGCCATTTCCTTCAAAGCTTTCTATATTGAATACGTTCGTCGGGCTTACAATACCGAAGCAGATGCTCTAGCAAACCTTGCAGCAGTCTTGGCGATTCCTGTCCAAAGACAGCAATTGGTTGTTATTTCCAACAGAGAGTTATTTTGTATTGAAAATAATCACAATATTGAGTTTAGTAATTCTGCTGAGGTCAATATCATCAATGAAGATTGGAGAACTCCTTTCATTGATTTTGCAGTCTATGGAATATTGCCTGAAGATTCCAAAGAGGCCACCAGCATTCGAAGACGATCTCTCCGTTTCTATTATAATCATATAACAAAAACTCTCTACCGACGAACTTATGATGGTCTACTATTACGTTGTCTTGCTGGTAATGAAGCAAAACAAATACTACGTGAAGCTCATGATGGTGTTTGTGGAGCGCATCAACCTGGTCCTAAATTACAAGATCGTATTCGTCGTATGGGCTATTATTGGCCTTCTATGGTATCCGATGCTATTGAATACGCAAAGAAATGCAGAGCATGTCAAATTCATGAAGATTTCATTCATCAACCATCAGAATATCTACATCCTACGGCTGCTTCTTGGCCTTTTGAAGCTTGGGGCATGGACATCATAGGCCCAATCAACCCTCCTTCTTCTAAAGGGCACCGGTTTATTCTAGCCATCACAGACTACTTCTCTAAGTGGGCTGAGGCTATACCTCTGGCTGAAGTCAAAACCAGCAGTGTCATCAACTTCATTAAACATCATGTGATATACAGGTTTGGTGTACCACAACGAATCATTCATGACAATGGACCTCAGTTCATTAGTCAAAAGTTCACCCGGTTCTGTGACGATCATCGCATCGACAATGTTGCTTCGACAGCCTATAACCCTGCAGCAAATGGTTTAGCTGAAGCTTTCAACAAAACCATCATTAAACTCCTTAAGAAGTTTGTATCCACAAACAAACGGAATTGGAGTGAGAAGCTTGGCGAATGTTTATGGGCTTATCGCACTACAGTTCGCAATCCTACCGGTTGTACACCTTTCTCCTTGGTATATGGTTGTGAAGCAGTTCTGCCACTGGAAATTCAAATCCCGTCTCTGCGGATAGCCATTGCCAATGAACTTACAACGGAGAACAACGATCTACTTCGATTGCAAGAGTTGGAGGCACTTGATGAAAAAAGGCTTTTGGCTCAACAGCACATTGAGTTATACCAGGCCCGTATCTCAAAAGCCTTTAATCGCAAAGTTAAAGTACAAACATTTCAAAAAGGTGACTTGGTCCTTACAGTCAGACGTCCTATGATTATGACTCACATGAGTAAGGGCAAGTTCGACGCCAAGTGGGAAGGTCCTTTTGTTGTAAACAAAGTGTTTTCCAATGGTGCCTACCAGTTAGCAGAGATGGATGGCAGAATAGCTATGATGCCTATCAATGGCAAATTTCTTAAGAAATACTATGTATAAATGTGTAAAGATTTCTTGACAGACGATGTAAATAAAATTTTTTTTATTTTCAAAGAAGATATTACATTACATTAAGGGAGATCACTATCATCCCTATCAAACTTAGGACGAGGGTCAAGCCCCTCCTTCTCACTAACAAAATCAGCAAAGGAGTCGAAGACATCTTTGCCTGAACTCAGCAAGAATTTGAGGAAAGCTATCCTCTTTGCCTCTTCTTCTGCCGTCTTCCTCGGCTCTACCAGGAGGTCGAGAATATCCTGTGAAGGCTTTGGTGCAGAGGAGCCTTCACCCATCTCCTTTTGATCCGATAAGACTGAGTTGACGAGAGGCTTGGGTGCAGACGACCCTTCGCCTTTCTCCGTCCCAGCAGAAGGTTCCCCGGTGACGCTCTCGGCTTTCGGCACGATTTCAGTCTCCTCAGACATGTTGTTGGAAGACATCTTTCCTGTTGAAGGCAGTGATAAAATTCTTCATGAGTCCTGTACTATTTATACTAACCTACTGACTCTTCGTGAATCGAGGTGACTGTTCACCCCTTTCGATGAATCTAAAGGTTCATTCATTAAAATCCCCAGCAGACATTTTTGATGAATCATTCATTCTGACGGTTCATTTTCAATCGTTCATCATATCATCATCGCTATTAAAAAAGAATTCACATATTTTCTATTGCAACTTGTTACGTCCCTATTGCCTCTGACTAAGTTGTCTATTGAAATAACAAATATTCGATATTTATATTTTGCCATGTCCACATTACCTCTGAGCAAGATATAAAGAATATAGTTATTTTCTACATCAAGAAAATATATCACGTCCTGTACCGCTGAATATGTTTTCTCGTTCTATTGCTTATCTCCTATAATAGGGTATGTAACAAGTAAATAGAATTATCTGAAATATCATTCCATTCAAAATAAAGTCCATTACAGCTCATCAAAGACTTCTACCATTTCAGCATTTTCAGATTTCAGCCTGTTTAATTCATCTTCAGTGGGAACATACTCCTCATAAGGAAAATTTCCCATAGGCAGCTTGGAGATATGATTCATCTCGTGAAGAGCGAAACCGATTTCTCCTTTTGGGGTCATGAAAGTTCCCGTCCTATAATTGTACCTTTCGATCAGTGAAAGGAATAGGTGTGGATTTGGAGGGAAGCCATGTACTAAAGAATAAACAGCTTCATACAGACTGATATTAAGAAGCTCTTCTTCATAATGTTCTAAAACCCAGTTGGCAATGCAGCTCCATCGTTTATAATCTGGGTTGACTAAACCTTGCATCCTTAAGGTGTTATCAGTATAATACCTACCTTTCCTAGCAAACTCATTTGCAAAAATTGGTATTCTCACTGGTGATAGACGAGATGAATTCTCGGGAGGGATGCAACCTGGTTTCAAACCCCTGAGATGAGTTACATAAATATCAGATGAACTATAGAAGATATCTCTGTTGTTCACCTTTTTATAACATATTTTGCCCACCCGAGCCTGCTGAACGGGAGTGATATCCCACGCCATTTGGCGGGGATAACTGGCAAATTCATATCTGGAAAGAGGTAAACTCCTAAGCATCTCTGGCAAATATATAGTCTTTTCACCTTTCTTAAAAATCCTCTCTTCCACCCGCTGTTTTGGCTGAGATTCCCTGCCAAAGGCATCTCCAAACAAGAAGAGTGGTTTCTTGTGGATAGCTGCATCCAATGACTGTAAGGGCTGGCCGTTCATCAAACACAGAAGAGTCTCATTATTCTGAGTAGTCAGGATTTCTCTTCGAGACTCTGGTAGTTCATAATGAGGGAACTTAACGTGTGACAAGTCCTCTTTGAATTCAGGTTCAGACATAGTTCCTTGGAAGATCTCGAAGTTGGGATCTTCCCTGATATCAACTGCAAAACAGAAAAGAGCAACATCACAACAAAGTTATCAGATTGCGCCTAGTTGACTGCTGCGCCTAGTTTTCAGCCAACTAAATTAAACTGCGCCTAATTCATGAATCTGGGCAGACTGCGCCTAGTTTTCTGTCAAATAGGGCAGATTATGCCTAGCTTTCATTCAACAACAAACAGCGCCTGTTTTATCAGACAAAGCTATATCCGATAGCGCCTAGTTTTGTTACTAGGCGCGATCGAACAAACAGAGTCTAATTTTCTAGGCGCTATTTGGTGGAATGTTTAAACTTCATAAACATGAAGTTTAGAGAATCACCAAACCCTAAAAAGAGTTGGCGAATACAACTGAGCCCTAAGAAGAGCCAGTGTACGTTCCTATGACCCACCATTAATGGCCGGATGTGCAGTTTCGTGTCGAGAAACACGAATTTGTCCAGGCTCTCGGATTTGAAGAGAACCGTGCGATTCAACTATGGGATGCGGCATGGTCTTCTTGGATTTCTTTGAAGATTCAATTGGAGCGGGTTCTTTCCCTTTATCCGAACGTCGAGGCGCCATCGGAGTTGATTTGAAAAGCTCGTCGGAGAAGAAAGAAAATCATAAAAGAAAACTCGAAAAATTTCACTCTTGAAGACAATAAAGGGTTTACGAAGGATTTTGTGGGCTATTTATAGCTACAACGAAACGCGCCTAAACAGATTGCGCCTATTCAGCCTGAAGATCCGTTCTCGCCTTAAACTGCGCAACTTCTTCAAATATCAAGCGCGGTTTGACTTGGTCATATGGAAAATTCAAAGTATTTCGAACTTTTGAAAATTCAAAATTCGAAAACTTTGAAGGGGGTCTTGTAGGTCAAAAAAATCAAACCGCGCCTAAGTTAAATTCAACAGATTAATCAGAATGCGCCTACAAACAAATGGCGCCTACTTCATCAACAAACACAGAACGCGCCTATTTCTGCATCATAGAGGCGCATTTCACAAATCGCGCTTAGCTGACGTGGAGTCATCATTACCCGACAAACACGAAGATCGAGAAGGCGCTATCATTCCTATGATGGCGCGGCGCTCGAGGAAGATATGACAGCTGTCTAAACAGATTGCGCCTACATCAAAGAACTAGGCGCTATCAACAGACTGCGCCTACTTTTTACTATATCAAGCACACTTCGCAGATTGCGCCTACTTCTATCCAAACTCAGCACACTTTGCAGATTGCGCCTACGAAGAAGGCGCAGTTCAAAACAACATCAATTCAGAGCTTACCACGTGTCCCTGAAACAGGCGCACTTTGACTAATTCAACGTCTAACTACCACTCTACATGTCCAACACGTGTCCCACTAACTGTACACGACCAAGCACATTTCAATCAAATAATGCCACGTATCTAAAGCAGTTGGTGCACGTTCGTGATAACGGAGTGAAAACAGGCGCAGTTTGTCATACGTGCTCAAAACAGGCGCACATCAATCAGGCGCTCTCCAGAATAACTGCCCAAAACAGTTATTTCAGAACTCTATAAATAGAGTTTCGTTTCCATTCAGCAGGGGACGTACACAATCAAGAGAAATCAGAGTTTTTGTCCAAGTGCTGCTGCGTTCTTCAGAAATTCAAGTCTTCAAAGTTCACATCGTCCAAGGGATAAAGCGATCGTCATTTCAGATCGGATTCCTATAGTTGTACTTTCCCAGAATTCTTGTAATATTCTTTACAAAGTTTGTGAAATAAATATCATACTTTTGTTTTTGCAAACATATTGTACTCTAAATCACAGTAGACTTACAGTTCTTACTTATCATATTTAGATATTTCCTGTTATCAAATCTCTACTATTTTTCATATACTTCTTTCTTTCAGCGTTTCATGTACCTTACTCTATTGCATGCTTTATATTTTCTAACATGATATGAACTGCGTGAGATATTTTGTGCTCGCTCCCGTCTTGACTGGACCTATTGAAAATTTTACAGAGGATGATGAGGAACCCTGCACCCTTACTTGGAGTTTGCCTAGTTGACACTCGCGACCTGGACCCCTGGGGAGGTTCAGGCAGCTGCTCAGGATGATACCTTATATAGTGTAGATAGCTTAGACTGTCCTCTCTTTTCATGTTTAAACTGTTGTCTTTACTTTCAGAATTGTATATTTTATATATGTTGAGACTTGTTATTTATTTCTGCTGTACCTTAGTTGAGGATTTCTTATCCATTTCCATCGTGCTACATTCTGTCTTAGATTGTGATTGAGTTGTACCTCTGTGTTGGCCTCATTTTCGAGATTATATTCATGTTATGTAGTTATAGTTCATGACCTAGAACAGCGTTCTACCGCCGACACTACAGCGTAGGCTGGACGCTGTTACGTACTCGTACCCTCCCGGTGGGTGCGGGTCGTGACACGTTTTTAGTGGTGGCCCATGCAGGTCGAGTTTATGTAGTGGTATTCGAACTAGAGTATCACTACAGCCTGCAGTAGTATTAGGATATATATTTTGAAGGTACTCAATCACAGTTAGGATTCCTTGAAAGATTCATGGGACGACCCTTGAGAATCTTATTTAAACTTTAATTTGAATCATTTCCCTTGTTTTGTTGCTATCACTCCTTGATTATTGAATTTGATTTTGTTGGATCGTTGTTGATTTGATTTTTCTATCGAGATGAATTTTTATGGCCTGAGTTACGATATTTTTCTAATAACATATGTCGACGGAAATACAGGGATGGTAAAACGTCTACTTGATTATGGAGCTTGTAGTTTATCGCAACCATATTAGCTGGCGTGGCAAAAACATAGAGACCTGACTTCGGATGTACGTATCTTGGTTATGAGATTTGGAATTTCTCGCAGCTATACTAGTCGGCATAGCGAGAATTCCAGACGACATGATTATAGAGGTGCATGCCCCAGTTATGGGACCTATCGTTTATCGCAGCCTTGCTTACTGGCATGGCGAGGACTCTGAGTAACATGATTTTGGACAGACGCATATGATTATCAGATTATATCCTGAGAAGGTTTTTAAACATATCATCTCTATCGTACCCTTATGTTATTATAAATTGTATTCCATCATCAAATAACTTAGGAGTAGGAGTATGAGTAGGAGTAGCTTGGCTGTTATTATAAATCTAGTGTAACTTCTTGCTATAAATTTTTTTTCTAATACAATGAATCGATGATTTTGCTAGACCTTAACTTGGATTTGATATTATAGCTCTGGTTTCAAAATGGTTCCTTCTTTTAAACAGATAAGCAGAATAGATTTTATCATTATTCCTTCTTGCCATTATTTCTTGTATTACCTTAAAATATATATATATATATATATATATATATATATATATATATATATATATATATATATAATGGACACAGATACTTGCCTGACATGTATGCATGCTACACTTGATTACCAACCTATCTAAATGCATATTAATATGTTTGATGTTAATTTTTCAAAATCTCAATATTTCTAATATAGTACAGTATCAGTGACTAGTTCTATATTTTCCAGATTAAATTCGTAAATTAAATGTAAATTTCATGTTATTAGTCATTGTTTACATCACTGCACATGTATGTTATATATAGGGTTTCAAGTTTTAAAGAAATTGGTTGAGTTTTGTGTTTGAATTTGTCAAATCTGAGACTGTGTGCATATTAACCCTTTAAGCCTGAATTCTAAGTGATTAGTCAATTTACAGTTTTTTTTAAAATGTAATGTTTTGAGCCGTATACATTGTTGTATGTAGGGATATAATGTTAGGTTTCATACTCTTACATGTTAGGTTGTGGTTGTGGTAAACGTTGGATTGGTTTTGATGTTCGAATTTTTCCAAAATTCTGAAAACTGAATACATGTTAACATTTTTACATTGCTTTTAAATGTTTAGTTCAATTTCAGATTTAATATGTAATGTTGAACTAAACTGAATGATTGAACCCTTTATTTCAAGTTTTAACCCATGTACACTTGACACTCTACACTAATGTTCACAACTGCCATGTAAACATAACCCTTCATCTCCATGTTATGTTCATAAATCTATATAGATTTATATATATATATATATATATATATATATATATATATATATATATATATATATAGTTTATGCATACATGATATAATGTATATAGATACATAATTAAATCTCTACATCTCTATACATATAGATATACATATATATATGGTTAGCCATGCATGCTATGAGTAAATAGCTTGTGCCTTGTAGACTGTTTAACCAATATGCCATGAATAGTATAACTTGATAGCTATTGTTTTGAGACCCAAATCCTCCTATACACTTTCATGTAGATTTCACACACACAAGACTACTATCTAACCATATGAACATGTCCACATACACCCATACACATACTAACCATATAACATTTACATAATGTTAGCTTTTTCCTCTCTAACACTTTCTCTTTCTATATATATTATATTGTGATTGGATTCAATGCTATTGACCTTCGTTCCTCAAACTTTTGGTTTTGATTTTTCTTAAATAGTACCCCTTTATAGATGATTAGTAGTTATCTTATTTTATTTTTGATAATTACCAGTTTTCATATAGGATGGTAGACTGCCTTACAGCTTTGATGATTGTTGTTTTTGTAACTTTTCTAGTTCAACACCCTTGATTGCTTGTATGTTTTGATACCTTATGATTGTTTTGGTCTAGTGTGACTAGTATACCTAGATGAGACTTTCATTACCACCGTATGCCATGATCCTGTATGTCGTCCTTTTAAATTGTATGATTGATTAAGTTTTGAGACTTTGATTGTGGGGGTTTGACCTGGAAGGGGTAGGAACATTTTAATTTCGAGGATGAAATTTTTTAAGGTGGATAGATTTGTCACCCCCAGTTTTCAGAAACAGGGATATTTTTGTCATTTTATCTTTTAAAATACTTTTGAAATTTATTTTATTATTTATGATATTATTTTGTGGTTAAAATTTATTTTATTATTTATGATATTGTTTTGGGGTTATTTGAGTCGGGTTCGAATTTCAACTCAATCCGACTTGAAACGGGGACCCGGGAGGTAGTTTGACTCTAGTGGGACCCACACACTAGTTAGGCATGGCCCACATGATATTAATTTAAGTCCACATGATATTAATTTTAGTTAGTAGTTAGACTAATTATTATGGATAAGGTTAGTGTGATTAGAGACTTTAGAATGACTAATTTAGCCCCAACCAATTAGCCCTTTCCTAATACTCATAGAATAGGTTAGTGGGGGCATTTTGGACCTTACCATAATAGGACAAATAGCTCCATATGGCCAGCCACTTTGGGAGAGGATAGGCTCAAGTTTATTTCATTATTCTCATCCACACTCTCTCTTGTTCTTCCCCAAATTTCTAGAGAGCAATCCCTAGCAATTTCTCCACCAAATCCTTCCATTTCGCTACAAAATCTTCTTTTTTCCTTCTCCATTCTAGCCAAGGAGGAAGCTACCCAAGTTTGGGAGGATTCAGAGCTCGTTCGTGTCCTTTTGGAATCTCTACGTGTCGGTGTCGCTCCGGGAAGGCTTTTCTTCGATTCGATCTACCGGGAGGTATAAATCCCTTCTCCTTTTCATTTCCTCATGCATATAGGTCTATTTTGAACCCATAGGAATGACTCCCATGGTTGTATCTCCATTTGTGTCCATTTCGTGTCCATTTGGAGGTCATAGGAGTGTCCTTTGTGTTGTGGTTGTGTCCATGTGGGAAAATCCTAAATTTGGACACACTATGTGTTGTTGTTATGTATGAATAAATTATTACATGTTTAATCTCATATTTTTGTATTGGAGATGTGTTCTATAGTGTCTCATATATATATATTAGTGTAGAGAGTGAGTTCTTGATATATTATGTTATATACTTGTGTTCTTTTGTCTCAAACTACCCAAATCCGTCATGATTTTTATCCACGTTTTTAATTTCAGCCCTAACTTAGAAATGCCATAACTTCTAGCTCAAAGCTCGGTTTGATCTCTCGTTTTTTTAAAAGAAGCGTATTGAAGTTAGCTTTCTAAAAACATATATTAATAGGCCTAATTCTTTCTGTAACTTTCTGTAGAATTATTTGTGTGTCAGCTGTACGAAAGACGAACGCGTTTCGGTATTTTTGCGATTTTGGGAGCTTCCGGACACGAAAATGCGATCTGTTTAAAGTTTCGGAAAGCTAACATGAATTACTACAACATAATTTAATCCTAGAATTTAGTGAATGCCCAATTGGTATAGTATTGATTATTAGTAGGAGTTACTATTCGGCATATGCATTTTGTGCACCCTTGTGTGTAATATAATGTTCTATTTGATTTTAACCCACGTTAATGTATATACATTATGTAATTAAATAGAGAATGCAAGCATGAGTAAATGTTTAAATAAATGATGTATGAGGTGTAAGTATCCTATCTAATGTAAGCATGTATAAGTATGGCTTGTAATAAATATGTAGGTTCCATAGTATGTAATGTATGGTGCATATAGTAGTACAAGAGAATAAATAAATGATGAATGAATGCAAGCATGAATGTAATGTAATAATAGATGTAATGTATGCAATATACAAGTTAATGAGATGTAATGTTCTATGTTAACACAAATCCTATATTACCTCATGTACCCCTTACACTATGTCGACACTATCACACTTGACACTTTATTCACTTACACTTTGACACTCTTTGATATGTATACACTATGTATGCCCATTTAACCCTCACTTGCCCCTTTGCCATGTTCACATACACACACATAGCCTCTTAAATAAGTATTTATGAATACAGTTAACTTAGCTATGTATGTATATTGTATATATGTTAGCATATTGTGTTGTAATATATAAGTTTATATAACCATTTGAAATGCCATGATTATAGACCTAATGTTGAATACCAATATATGCATGTGTATATATGTGTAGACATATATAGTTTAAAGTAATAGATTACCTAGTGTATATCCAATGTGAATTCTTGCCTATTTGAGTATTGAATAATTGCATGCTATATAGAGTTGGGTGTATGTTGGCTTGTATAGCCTTGTATTGATGTGTGCTTGCTAGGATAGTCTTGGTTAGGCCTAGTAAGACTTACTGGGTTAGGACATGACCTAGTTTGACCTAGTTGACTAGTGTGGTTGACTAGAGTTGACCAAGTGTTGACTTTAGTCTAGTTTGACCTCGACAGCATGTAGATGCATTATAGATTACTATTATCATCCCCTGTATGCATCTTGACTTGTGTTGCTCTAACTAGGAGTCAGGTACCTCATCTCGGACAGTATATTTACTTCAGACATTCAGATACGAGGCGAGTACATTCTCTGACCGTTTCATACTTGTATGGATTTATACTCTTGCTCTAGATTACTGTACTTGATGCTGACACGATCATTATCACGGATTGGTACTATACGGATCTTCTTCTGAGATGTTATCTCCTTGTATTCACTAAATACATATTGTGATGTGTGTTTCACTTACATATTGTATTTATTGAATACCCTTATCATTGTACACTTATTGTGCATATTGTACTCTCATTATCACATTGAGCCATTGTACAAGCCATTGTACAAGCCATTGTACAAGGTAACGTAACTGAATTGGATCCTTGTGTATGTAGAAGCATGGAATTTCACAACCGGAAAGCCCATGCGCCAGACACTACATGCGCCAGAACTCGGACAGAACACTTCACAGCAAAGACAAAAAGTATAGACATTTGAAGAAAGACTTTTTATTTATATACAAAAGTCTATTACATGTCTAGAAAGGTTGTACAAAGGAGAATTTCTACAAAGAAAAGATCCTAAGTCTACAGCCAGCGGCCACCATGCGTCTCCAGATAGGCGCAGCAGTTACCATGCGCCGCCAGTTAGGCACAGCAGATACCATGCGCCTCCAACCAGGCGTATCCTACCATCTCTTCAGCAGCTCAGTTATGTGCATCCAGCTCAGTTATGTGCATCCCTTCAGCAGTCCAGTTATGTGCCGCTCTTCCAGCCAGGCTCACCTGATAAGTGCTTCGATTAAACAAAGCATTTAACCCTCTGGCTGGAACCAAGGAAGAGAAGAGCACCGCAAATCTGTGACCAGGGGAGGCTTCGGAAGAGCCTCCAAAGACCAAGGAAGACCGTAATCGAAATACGGCTAAAGGAGCAGCTTTCAGAGTGGGCGACACCCCCTTTGAAGGAAGAGAGAGCCTAGCACCGCCATTCCGATCTACGGCTCTTCCGGAACAACGGAGACGAGGCCCGAGCATCCCTATCTTTGGATGCAACAGGCACCTTCCGCCCGCCTCGGAAGCCCTCAACTCCGTCTTTTGGATGTAACAGTCACCTTCAGGAGCATTAACGACGACATGGCGTCTCATCTTCACCCTCGGGAGCACTTCGTCAACAGAATGCACCCGAGAACCCGAGTTCATGTTGGAAGTACGTGAGAGAACGAGGAGCAAACCTTCTCTCCATGCCACTATTTATAGGCCGGGCAGATCAAACCCATGCGCCAAGTGGATGGCTCTCCGAATTCCGTGCAATGAACTCACATTAAATGGATGAACCGGACGCCTTGACTTCAGCCGAACGGCTATTAAAGGCACTCGAGAAGCAAAACAGCCGCATCATTAAAGACGTGTCAAATGCGCCGGCTGGACAGCGTATCACACTCCTTCAAACACCAAGCGCCTCCCACAGATGCGCCCTGTACTGAGCGCATCACAGAGGATGCGCCCCCATACGTCTCCATACGCCTAGTGGAACGTCAACCGACGTGCCCACTCAGCTGTCCATCGAATGTCACCAACATTAAATGCTGAACTGACAGAGTTGGCAGCACGCCTCCCCAAGCCTGAATGTCTGACAGCTTTTGCAGAAAACGAAGCGTACACAACGTCAGCAACATCATGACTTTACTTCGACGGCTACAGCCACGTGGCCACTCAACCGCCCGCATGCGCCTTCGCAGCCATGCGCCCAAACCGGCATGCGCCTCAAAAGCCATGCGCCTCAGACCCTTCACTGATCCCTAAAGACAGAAGAAGAGTCTCCAATTGAAGCTTTGCATGTGCCTCAAAAGCCATGCGCCCCAGACTGATCTCTGATCCCGAAAGACAGAAGGAAAGTCGCTCGCATGCGCCTCAAAAGCCATACGCCCAGAACGGCTCGTGACTCCTAAAGATCACGAGCCAAAATCTCATCATGCGCCCAATCCAAGGCGCATCCCACCAAATCGTCCCCCCCATCAAATCCGAGATCTTTGAGCCATGGGTCGATAACACGTGTCCTTTGACTCAACTCATCCAAGATTTCAGCAACAGAAAGATCTTCCCCTCTGCTACGTGTCGGCTCACAACAGCAGTATGAAGAATTCAACCCCTCGAGTAGGGCACATCATCCATGCGCCTCCATCAGCAATCTCCACGTGGCGTCCCCACGCACCGGTGCATCCTACATATGCGCGCATGAGCAGCCAACCTGTCCAGCTATAAATAGAGGAGTCATTTCCTTCTTCCACACCAACACACAGACAGATACGAACAAACATACCACCCGGGAGGCAGATACAGACATTCAACGTCTTCTTTCTCTCAGCAAGCTCCAGCACCCAGAGCAATCTACACCTTCAGAGAACCGATAACCGTCGTCAGCCCGTCAACGGAGTCAACGCATTACCACTTGCTCCATTGGCACTAGGAACCCAGATTAAACAAAAGTGTACTCCTAGGACTACATTCAAGTCCTATATTGTAACACTGTTCTGTTTGTATTAAAGTTTTCAATCAAAGAATTTTAATAGCAAATATGCTGGCGACTCTGCTGGGGACCTCTTTCTCTTCTTCCGAGAAAGCCGTGTCACAGGCCGACGACGTGAAGGTGGGCTCCTCCCACAAGACGCTGGTCGTGCGCCTCAATCAACAGGCGTACGAGGAGTTCATTTCTGAAGGAAGTGCGAGTCCTTCGAAGCGGCTGCCGAAGCCGAAGAAGACCCGCCGTGTCTGGGTGCGCAAAGTCGACGCCTCGAGCACCACCACTGAAGGAAATGTGCCAATCCAGCCCTCCCTTCCTGCTGACGTTCTCAGCAACCAAGGTGCGCCCGCTGATGCAGTGCATCTCTCGGGGAAGCGTGCGGTTGACCACGTTCCCCAGCCATCTCCCTCTCAGGCGAGGAAGATGCGTCGACGGAGCAGGGGCGCAGCCAATGCCCCACGCATCACCTCTGATACGCCACAAAAAGTCTCTGTCTTTGACAGACTCACTCGCTGTAATGGCGAGGAGAATTTGGATGCTGAGTACTATGCGCCCCAGCGGGCTAGTACAAAAAATCCAAGGCGGCACGGGCCATGCGCCACAAACGTGCTATGCCAGCAGCAGGTCAGAGGCACGCGCTCACAATCATACGTGCCGCCGATGGCAAGCTGTACAAGGTCGAATCAGGTGCCTCTGCACTAAAAACGAGTCGACCTTCAAAGTCCTCATCTCACTTGGGCGCATCTACTGCGTGCACAACCAAGTCGAGTGAGGCAAATTCAGTGGTCTTAAACTCCCGTGCCTCCTCTGGTTGTGCGTTTGAGGTCCGTTCAAGTCACTTCAAATGTTGTGGTTTTCCCACTACTGATCGTGATGCCTGCTTGGTATTAGATCAGGGGGCGCAACACTCACCTGTCCACCCTGGCGTTTGGCCTTGCCATGCGCCTGAAGGGGGTGTGAAGGTAGCACTCTCCTCTAACGAACTGCGTAACGTGATCACTCACAAGCGCCGGTCAGGAGAGTCGACCAACAAGTACGATGTGCCTCTCACGGGGCATACTTGTGCGGTGGTCACCATCAACTGCTGTTGCAAGGCAGCAGCACCATCAAGGCAGTCAGTCTTCTAGCGACTGCAATCATCGACACCCCTCCGACATCGTCTCGGAATGAAGGTGTCAACAGAAGAGGAGCCAAGGGTTGCTTCATGCAACGTGACCTCCAACTCCTCCTCAGTCCGAAAGACGACTATCAATTCCTCGTCTTCATCCAAAAGCCAGCCAAGGAAAACTAAGGCAGCTGTCTCGACCTCTGGAGTGTTCGAAGGCACTCGGTCGAGGAAGAAGTTCTTGGAGGAAGCTGGAGGTAGTCAGACCCTTGTCGAGCCTCCTTTCGAAGACGAAGATGTCCAAAGCACAGCTGCGACGGATCTTCGTCCGCAAGGCGAAGTCAGCCTCCCAGAAGCCCCTCAAAACGAGGACACGGCTGGGGGTAGAGACGAAGAGGCCCTTCAAGACAGAGCTGAGGGCAATCAGGCCCATGCAGATGCGCCCGTCGAGAATGACCTCCAGAATGTGGCTGGGGGTGGTCAAGGTGGAACACCAGGAGAGGTGACTTCCCCACATGAAAGTGAGGCCGAGAGCGAAGCCTCAACCAATCCATCCACTCCCGGCCGTGTCAGGACAGTATACGTGACTGGGGGTGATTCCGAGTCTGATGCGCCGCCGCAAGACATTGTCCAGCGCATAGACTCATTAGAGGGAGGACTCAAAACCCTCTCTGCCTCTATGCAAGCACTGACTCAAGCAGTGTTTGACATACGGTCGGCCTTGACCAGAACACCTTCAGCCGGTCCCGACCCAGGAGCCAATGGAGAGTCGAGCGTACCTCTTCAACGGGCACCCTCAGATACAGAAGCACCCCGGACGTCGGAGCCCTCAAACGCTCCACTCCAGATAGTACCACCTTTTCCGACTCCTAGCTTCACGGAGGATGTGGTCGAAATGATCAAGGACTTGCGGGAGCGCTTCGAGTCCAAAAACAGGCAAGAGGAGCGCCATAAGATGGGCATTCCCCAGCCTTATCCTTTCGAGTGGAACAAGGTGGTTTATCCTCCAAAATATAAACCACAAACACTCACGCCGTACAACGGAAAGGACTCTCCACGTCGGTACCTGACATATTTCTAGTCACAGACGGAGCATCTTCCAAAGGAGGACGCGCTCCTCACCAGCATCTTTGTTGGGGCTCTAAAAGGGGTGGCGTATGACCGGTACTGCAGCCTCCCCGACAATTCTATATCGTCCTTCGACGACTTGACGCGCCTCTTCCTCGATCGCTTCTACGACGGCGGGAAGGACATGACGATGGCATCTCTCATAGAGATACGCCAGAAGGAGAAAGAAACGGTTCGGGTGTTCATCGAACGCTTCCGACAGGCCTGCTTCAGGCTACCTCCAGGCATGCCAGAACATGCGCTCCTCTCCTCTTGCAGCATGAACATGCTGCCTGCAGTGAAGCTCTGGCTCAACTCTACTCCCCCTCCCGACTGGAGCTCCCTGATCATTGAAGCTGAAGCCGCAGAAAAGAAGGCGGCCAATGCACGTCTTCTAGGTGTCAGCTTCCCCGCCTTTGATGATAAGGGGAAAAGGTCTGCAGCCAACAACTCCGGACGAGAAGCAAAGGGGAAACAAGCATTGCTGTTAATGCCTCAAAAGGCGCATCTGCGCCTACTCAGAAGCCTCCACTGGCACCGAGACCCAAGGAGGTGTATTCATTCAATGACGAAGACACCCTGCAACTCTTTGAAATACTGAAGCAGGGTGACAAGATCAAGCTCCCGGACCCAAAACGGCCCGATGAAGTCGGGAAAATGGACAACCCGAGGTACTGTCACTACCATCGGTTTGTCGGACACCCGACCAAGGACTGCTACGTCCTCAAGAATTACATCCAGTGCATGATCAATGCCGATGTAATCTCCGTCGACTATGAAGAGAAAACGGTGTCAGCCAATGTGGTGTCACTTCAGTTCGGCACCTTGCCGCCAACCACCACACAAGATGGTGTCGTCCCTATCCCTAAGGCGACAATGGAGGTAGTGAACTTGCCACCTACCCGTGACAATGCGAGTGGACTCGTCCCACTCACCATATCTCGAGGAGAGGTCCTCTGGGTTCACCCCGACCTCGTCTCCGAGGTGACTCAACCGGAGGTACGCTCTACCTCCAAATCTAAAGGCAGGAAGATCAAGTCTTGCCGTACAGTCTCTTCTTCAACGGAAGAGGCACTTCCAGTGTAGACGCATGCACAACAGAACGCTCAGCCCGGCGAAGCTGCCATCGAGGTGGTACCTCCTGGCACCATCTCTGAGGAGGGCCTGTCTAAACCCTCAGCAGCCAATAAGCAGAAGCAGGTGGAGGCTCGTTTCGACAGACCTCTACGGAAGGAGAATGCTTCGGGGCTAGCCAAGCCCCACCACTTTGACATACTGGCACAACTGGCCAGTACTCATGCACGTCTGTCTTTGTTTGAGCTCCTGCGTCTTTCCAAAGACTCCCGAGAAGCTCTCTGCGAAGCTCTGAAGGACGCTGAATCCTTTCTCAGTCAGGTCAAGCAACCTGAAGACCTCCCAACTGTTTGTGCGCACTGTCATTGTGCGGATGAAGTTATCCCAAACATAACTTTCACCCAACAAGACATGCTGCTCAAGCACCACCGACATAACCGACCGCTGTATTACACAGGGTACATCGGTTCAGTCAAGATGAGCCGGATTCAGATCGATCCGGGGTCTTCCCTCAGTATCATCCCGAAGGCGCTGCTATCAAAACTGGGGATCCCAATGCATCGGCTGGCGCCCTCCAACACAACCATCAGTGGCTTCAACGCTAGCAAAAGCGAGCCACTGGGCAAGATCCGACTGAAGTGTCACATCGGCAACCTTAAAACTGAGGTGACCTGTTATGTGGTGGATGTCGAGGTCAACTACAACATCCTGCTCGGCCGATCATGGCTACATGAATACATGGTGGTGCCTTCCACGCTCCACCAATGCATGAAATATGTATCCACCAACGGCGTCATCCGGACGGAGTTCGCAGACATCGATCCTTTCAAAGGGATTGAAGCCTACTTCACCGATTTCGACTTGTACAAGCCACTTGATGAGGAGGAAGCCAACGATGCTGATGATGAGGCAGAGACGGCAACTGAGCCGGACACGGAGCCTGAGATGACTCCAGACGCCCCTTTGAAGATCAAACTCAAGGGCAAACCGCCCCAGAAGGTGCCTCCAATGAGCATCAAACTATCAGGGAAAGCACCGACTCCTGAGGCTCCCCTGAAGATACGCCTCAAGGGAAAACCGCCTCAAACATCGGCTCCCCTGGTGGCAAAATTACAGGGGAAAGCACCACTCACAGGAGGCGCAGTTGAGGCACCTCTGAAGGTGCGTCTCAAGGGCAAGCCCCCGCAGTCATCCAAGACGTCAGAGAGGGCTCACATAACATACCCCAAAGTCAAAGCTGTGGTGGATTCTCCTGATCAGACCCCAGTGCTTACAGATGAGAAGCTTGGCGAATATATCTCTGCTGATGTAGATGCACCCTCCTTAGACAATGTAATCCCACGGGATAAGATCTCGTATTTTATCAATAATAGAGTGTCTTTTAATTATTCTTGTCTTCCACATTGGAACGCCATGTATACATTAGATAATGCTCTACGGTCATTGCAAACACAAATAACGACCGTCCATAATGTAAATCGAGTAGTCCCGTCTCAAGGAGTCTGTTTCATAGCCCCTCCACGAAGCCGAGACGAAGGATCCATCATTTTGGACAAAGTCGAGCGTCATCAAGACCTCCCGCCACTCGAGCCAGAATCCGATACCGGCAGAGTATAAGTCTATCAGTACACGGATACGGTAAAGCACATCATCCAAAAGATGGGCTACGACCTAAAAAGCAACAAAGGCCTAAACTACGGCAAGGGTCGACGTCTCCCTCTCCGGCTTCTAACACCCAAAGGAAAGCCGCAGGACTACTACAACAAAACTCGACGGAGGATAGGCTATGTCACGCCGCCAGCAACTCCAGAGAGTTCAGACGCAGAAGACGTAGAACATTCCCACTCGTCCGAAGCATCGACTTGGGATTCCGATACCAGTATCGGATCAGTCTTCAGGAAGGTGCTTTCAGCTAACATGACGTCAGCACAACCTCAAAAAAGTGAAGGCGAAGACCAAGCGCCGGAACCCTTCGAAGAAGAACCCTGGGCTCAACGCCTAGGAGAACAATGGGAGTCTCGTTTTGAGTTACGTGAACCTTCCACCGAAGACGAGGTCGAGCAGATCGACCTTGGTGACGGATCTTCTTCCAAACCCATCTTCATCAGCAAAAGCCTAGAAGGAGAAGACCGAGAGTCTCTAATCCAGCTGGCTAAAGAGTATATCGACGTCTTTGCTTGGAGCTACGAAGATATGCCGGGACTCGATCCACATATCGTAATGCATAGGTTGAACATCTTACCTGATGCCAAACCTATCAAACAACAACAGCGACGTTTCCGTCCGGACATCATGAATGCCATCGATCAGGAGGTGGACAAACTCTTGACCAGCGACTTCATCCGTGAGGAACAGCACCCAGATTGGGTAGCCAACGTCTTACCTATCACCAAGAAGAATGGGAAGATAAGAGTCTGTATCGACTTCAGGGACCTCAACTCTGCTTGCCCGAAGGACGAATTTCCGCTTCCAATCACCGATGTGATGATCGACAACACATGTGGCTTTGAACGCATGTCCTTCATGGACGGGTATTCAGGCTACAATCAAATCAAGATGTTCCTCGATGACGCAAAACACACGTCATTCAGGACTCCGAAGGGTGTATTCTTCTACACAGTGATGCCTTTCGGCTTGAAGAACGCCGGTGCAACATACCAACGAGCTATGAGCACCATCTTCCGTCAACATCTTCGCAAGACAGTCGAATGCTATGTTGACGACATCGCAGTCAAGAGCCGCCTCAAAGGAGATCACCTACAGGATCTGAAGACGGTCTTCGATCTCATGCGGACACATCAACTCAAAATGAACCCCGCTAAATCCTTTCTGGGGGTTTCTAGCGGCAAATTCTTGGGCTTTGTTATCACGGCGAAAGGCATTCATGTTGATCCCGAGAAGACCAAAGCCATCCTCAACATGGACCCTCCGAAGAATCTTCGAGAACTTCGGAGCTTACAGGGACGTCTGGCATACATCCGGAGGTTCATAGCAAACCTCTCCGATAAATGTCAACCCTTTACTCAGCTCATGAAGAAGGGAGTCTCTTATGTCTGGACAGAGGAGTGCCAAAAGGCTTTCGACGACATCAAAGCCTACTTGACAAGCCCACCAGTCCTGGTGGCACCTATCGCCGGTAAACTATTTCTCCTCTACGTCCGTGCCATGGATCATTTCCTTGGCGCTTTGCTGGCTCAAAACAGCGATACAGGCTATGAGCAAGCAATCTACTACCTCAGTCGAACGCTCATCGGGGCCAAACACCGGTACAACCCTGTTGAAAAGGAGTGCTTGGCTTTGGTGTTTGCCATCCAGAAGACTCGTCATTATGTCTCGGACCAGACAATTCATGTCATTTCCCGAATCAATCCGCTCAGAGTCCTCATGACGAAGCCAGGTTCATTGAACTCCCGGCTAGCCACATGGGCGATCTTGCTAACGCCGTATAATATGGTATTTGTCCCACAAAAAGCTGTTAAAGGTCAAGCCCTGGCTGACTTTTTGGTTGCACACCCCATCCCAGAATCCTCAAAACTCTATGAAGACATCCCGGATGAGGTCCAAGAATCCAACGTCACCGAAGGAAGCTCCGTTTGGCGGATGTTTTTCGATGGCGCTTCAAGAACAGGCCCCAAAGGCCAAATCATCGTAGGAGTGGGGGTAGTCTTGGTCTCCCCCGATCAGTTGGTCATCCAGCGTGCTTACTCCCTTTCGAAGCCGTGCTCCAACAATGTTGCCGAGTACAACGCACTCATCATGGGACTCCAGCTCGCACAACAGCTGGGGGTGGACTATCTGGAAGCCTACGGTGACTCAAAACTCGTCGTGAACCAGATTCGGGGGCAGTACGAAGTTCGCCATGAAGATCTGATCCCTTACCATGAAGTTGCATTGAACATCATTTCAACCTTCACCGGATTCTTTATCGAATACGTACCTCGTCTACGAAACTTGGAGGCTGACGCTCTGGCTGGCCTCGCAGCCTCATTGGCAGCGCCCTTTGGGACCCAACACTATGTCACGGTAACTGGCCGAGACTTGGTTTGTCCTAGGAACAACCTATGCTTGCGAGTGGCTCACGCCATGCCGGCGAACACTGGTGTTAATGTCCGAGACTGGAGGTTCCCGTTCATCGACTTCGCTGTCTACGGAATCCTTCCAGAGGACCCGAAGGAAGCCGTCTCAGTCAGGAGACGCTCTCTTCGATTCTACTACGATACAGCTACCAAAACGCTGTACCGACGCTCCTTCGATGGGCTCCTCCTTCGATGCTTGTCTAACGAAGAAGCAGCCGAAGCTCTCCAAGAAGCTCATGACGGAACTTGCGGAGCTCATCAACCCGATCCTAAGTTGCAGGATCGACTGCGACGTATGGGCTACTACTGGCCAACCATGGCCGCCGACGCTGTTGAATATGCTAAGAAGTGTCATGCATGTCAACTCCATGCAGACTTCATACATATACCGTCTGAACCACTACATCCTACAGTCGCCTCCTGGCCCTTTGAAGCCTGGGGCATGGACATTGTGGGACCAATCACCCCTCCTTCATCAAGAGGATACCGCTTCATCCTGGCCATCACCGATTACTTCTCCAAATGGGCAGAAGCAGTCCCACTGGCAGAAGTAAAGAGCTCCAGGGTGGTCAGCTTTATCAAACACCATGTTATTTACCGTTTCGGAGTACCCCGACGGATCATTCATGATAATGGTCCTCAGTTTATCAGCCACATTTTTAGCAGGTTCTGTGACAAAAATCTCATTCAAAATGTGGCATCTACCGCCTACAATCCGGCTACAAACGGGTTAGCAGAGGCGTTCAATAAAACTATTGTCAGGCTACTCAAAAAGGTCGTGTCATCTAACAAACGCGACTGGGATGAAAAGCTTGGCGAATGCCTTTGGGCCTACCGCACAACGGTACGGACCACAACAAGCAACACACCATTCTTCCTGGTCTACGGGAGCGAAGCGGTACTGCCTCTCGAGATCCAGATACCCTCACTTCGCGTAGCAATAACAAACAAACTCACAGAAGAAGATAATCAACGTCGTCGTCTGCGAGAACTGGAGGCACTAGATGAGAAGCGTCTCCTGGCTCAACAACGCATCGAACTCTACCAAGCCCGTATATCACAGGCTTTCGACAAGAAGGTCAAACAGAGGACTTTCCAAGTTGGCGACCTGGTTCTAGCATTCAGAAGGCCAATGGTGTTAACTCACAAGACACCAGGAAAGTTCGAGCCCAAGTGGGAAGGACCTTTTATCATAGAAATGGTATACTCCAACGATGCTTACCGCCACGCCAAACCCAATGGGGACTTGTTCATGATGCCCATCAACGGCAAGTTCCTAAAGAAGTACTATTCTTGACACCCTTCAGACATGTACTTCCCCAAAGGGGATCTGTGGGTCCAATCATCGGGGCTCACACACAATCTCCTTCCACAAACTCATACGCTTCTGGAACCCAGCTGTTCCGTGGCATCCTTTAGTAGAAAGACAACCACGTCCACATCACCTCTGAGTTATTCCTCTACACCCTACAAAGCGGAATCTTACACTACGCAAGCCGACGCTACCTTTCATGTTTACCACGTCCACATCACCTCTGAGTAAACATCTCGTACAAACAACCCCTGCGTTGTCGTACATTGATCGTCGAACTTCCACGTCCACATCACCTCTGAGTTGTTCAGCGTATCCCCCAAGATCATTCCTACCACATCCATAATACCTCTGAGTAGGAAGATTCTATCATTTTGAACCTAATGATTGCCATGTCCACATCACATCTGAGCAAACATGTTGGTTCCTTCAAACTTATTATCTGTACCTAAAAACCAAGGTGCGCAAAAGATAATAGGTCCACACAAATCACCAAGTTCATAATAACAAAAGTGAACACATCACAAAAAAAGCTTGCGTACTTCTTTATTTTTTCTGAAAGAGAGAGTACAAAACTACACTATCCCTTCAGCAAGGGTTACAAAAGAACAAAAAAAAGGAGAAGTTACAGTCCCTGAACCTCTCCAAGATGGGCTGAGAGCTCTCTGACTCGACGTCTTAAGTCGGCTGTACGGGTCTCCACAGTCGCCAGGACTCGACGCTCAGCTTTCTGACGCATCAATTCAACAGCCTCAGCGAAAGTTTCGCTCTCATGCTTCTCATCAAGCTGTTGTCGCAGCTGAGCCAAGGCAAGAGTCCGCTGAGTAAAAGTCGCTTCCTCCTTCTTGAATGCTGCGTGTTCAGTTCGGACACGTTCGACATCTAACTGGAGTCGGGCCCGTTGGTCCTCAAGGCGGCGCATCTGGGTGTTGATCTCTGCGATGTTAGCATCCAACGCAGCTCGCGTTTCCATCGTCTTCTTCATGGACTGAGACAACTGCTCTACCGCAGCCTCAGTCTCAGCCACCTCGTGCTTCCAAATGCCCACAGTGGCCTGGTAGGAAGACTCGATCTCGGCAATCAACTGCCCCTTCTCCGCATCTACCAAGACGGAGAGGTCATTTCGCTGGATGCGCTGAAGTTCCGCAAGCCGCTCGTCCAGCTCGATCAATGAAGCCTCTAGAATTTCGGCCATATGGTCGTGGCCTTGGTGAACGCGGATCAGCTCGATACAGGGCATTGCCAGAGTTCTTGCCGTCGCAAAGCTCCCGTTGGCATCTATCACCGCAGATACACCCCTCTGCAGCATTTTGTACACCCCCTCGACGAGGAATTTCACATATTCGTCTGCGTCCGCCAGTACCTGCGACGTCATAGCAGGAGTTGGAGGAGCTACTACAGTTAGCGGACCGGAAGAAGATCCGCCAACCTCAACCTGCGAGGCCTGAACCTCGGCATCAATAGGCTCTTCGTCAACAGGGGCTGGACTGCTAGCCCGAGGAGCCGAAGCAACAGAGGAAGCCGGCACAGGCATTGAGATAGTTCCCCAAGTAGAAGGAGTGACAGAGGGTTCCACACCCTTGCCCTTCTCAAGCCCGGAGGAACCACCGGTGTCAATGGCCACTTCTTCAGCCCCCAACGTTCTATCAACAGCCAGTATTTTCCCTGGCAGAATGGAGAGATCATTACTTGTCTCTTGACCCGCCTCAGCGGTCGTGATCGGCAGACGGGTCTCGTCACCAAGTCCCTCTACAGGGACTGAATCTGTCGCTACCTCCTGATCGGTAGCCACCTCAACTTCCACTGTTGAAGCTGGGGTAGGACTCGGCAATGATACCGCCGATCCCCCCTCATCAAGACAAGGAGGGGAATCAACCCTCTCCTCTGTTCCAACCATACCTGTTGCCCCCGCAACAGGTTCTTGCAATTCTGTTGGACCCTCGGCATCCAAGGCCGACGCTGTGGCCTTCATCTTCTCGGAAGCTGCTGCATCCTCAGCTTCCCTTCTGACATAATCCGGGGATGCTGGAATCTCTACCATGGGAGACATCATAGTTGGCAGAATACGCACTTCAGACGAGCCCGCCATCTCCTTTGGCCTGCTCCCACCAGATTTTGGAGTGCGGGGCTTTCTTTTCAGCGGCTCCTACAAAAAAGGAAGAGGCATTGATTACATAAGAAGCTGAACTTGAAACCAGACCTTACGGGACACCTTACCTCTGCAGATGCTGAGTCCGAGGACACCGTCGGTGACAATGCCTTCTTCTGCTTCTTCGATACAGGAGAGTCGACCTTTGTATCCACACGCCTTTTCGTCGGATCGACCGAGGGTTTTGTCTGACCCCCGGTAGACACGGCGGGTGCGCCTCGATAACCCGACTCGGGCGGACGGTACGATCGAGCCTTCGCCAAAGTGTCTGCACCCGCCGCTAAATGGGTGCCTACAATAAAACTGGTCTCCCTATCATATCCGGCGGGCGCGGCAGCCATAAGAATCGACGGTCGTGGATTCTGGACATGGAGCGTAAAGCGGGTTCCGGTACATCCGGCATTGCCAAGCTCGTGCACCATCCAGCAAACTTCCAGCGTACCCCAAGGTGATACTGGGATTATCCAACATCAATTGAGTGTACCCAAATTGCCTTGCAAAGCGGCTCGACAAATACGGTTCCAGGTAACACTGGTTCCTGTTCCGATACACCAAATTGGACGGCCGGATACTTTGCAACCAGCAAAATCCCCATAGAGACAGAGTGGTGGCATCTTCACCCGAGTCCATCAGATCTTCGTTGGCCTCAAAATCGGAAAAGACATGACCAACTTTGGCGATCTTCCATCCCTGAAGATGGGATAAAACTTTCCTACAAACGGTAACACCAGTGTGCGACCAGTTCCTCCGGTGGAAATGTCGGAGGAATGCATCTCCGGACCTATGGTCTTCCTCCGAACCTGGGCTCATCACATTGGGATGGTGTAAAATTAACCACCCCATCAAATAATGAAACGGCAGTTCGGCGCACGGGAAGTTGTTGTTTTTGCCTCGCTCATGAACGACATCTCCCGTAAACTCTCGTAGACCCCGCAGCAGGTTACACACCATTGCGGGGAGTAAAGCTAAAGGACGGCCGAAGGCCAACTTCACAGCCGGCAGAATTAAGTTCCGAGACACCCTCTCTACAGAGCCAGACCCGCCTGAGAAGACATGGTCCCGGAGCCAAATCATAAGATACGCGACTAGTACTGCTTTTGGCGACATCCGATAGGTGAGATGCCAAAAACAGCTATAAGAGCGTTCATCCGACTGCTGGTCCTCGTTCTCCCAAGGATTTTTCTCGCCTAACCTGCTCATTTCGGAAAGCAACTCGTTACGAGAAAGTGCCGGCGGAGTAGAAAAATGGGAAGGATCCTCTTTGTCCTGCCTAAAGATGTGATCTCTCCAAGCAGTCACATGAGGCTGTGTCCCATCCCTATCCTTCTTCTGCATATAGTAGTCGTGACTCGCTACTTCTTTGAAGACAGCCATCATCTCATCACCGCTGTCCCCCAAGACCTAGAATTCTTCATTGGTCGGGAAGTACTCCTCGTAAGGTTCCGATCCCCAGGAGAGTTTTGATACCTCGTGCATCTCATGAAGAGCGAGCTCCAGCTCCTCCACTGGAGTGAAAAAGGTCCCAGTATGGGTATCAAACATCTCCAAAAGCGCAAGGAACATGTGCCTGTTAATTTCTACACCTGCCTGAGTGGCTCGGATTGCGGCGGTCAGCCCAATCTCTTGGAGCTCAGTTTGAAACCGCGACAGGATCCAGTGTGTCAGTTTGTCCCATTTTGGAACATAATGACACCAACCCTCTACCCAAAACTCTCCCTTGGGGTATGATTGTTCCATCAACAACATGCGATGAGCAAAAGTCGAGGCACCCAAGGCAAAAGTATTGACCGGAATATCACTATAAATACTCCCAGGACGAAGAGTCCGCCAGATGAAAGAGGTACCAGCTCGCGAGGCGGCCAGTGTATCCTTCTGATCAGAAGAAGAATCAATTCTGATGATACCTGTTACCGCTCCCCCCTGAGATGGAGTAAGGTCCCAGGACATTCTCCTCTTGGAAGCAAGACGACAGAAAGCTAACAAAGGCCACTGACGTTCGAGCTGCCTGACAGTCATATGCACACCCCTGGCTGTAAAGAACCAGTCTTCTTTTACCTTCAGCACCTTGGCTTCAGTAGAAGAAAGGCGGTCTCCGAACAGGAACTCAGGCTTTAAGAAGGTCACTTTATCGGAAGTGACAGATTTCAGAATGCCACGTTCCATCATTCGTTTGAGGAACCCGTGATGTTGTTCCCGAATTTGAGCCATTCTTTCGGGATGCTGATCCAGCATAATAGCCGCTTGAGCAGGGTTTATCACCTCTTCATCATAATCTACTCCCATCTGGCAGAGCGCGGCGTCCAGGAGCACTTCGTTCAAGAGTGGGATAGTCATTAACACTGATAAAAATGCAAAGATATTAGAGACGACACGAAGATCAGAGCTTCATTTTCGACAAAAGCGCGTATCAAGCGCATCTGAAAAATGATCCTCGGCGCATCATCAGGGTCTAAACCCATGCGCGTCAGCGGTCGGGCCTCGGCGCATCATCAGGGTACAAAACCCATGCGCGTCAGCAATTAAACCTCGGTGCATGATAAAGGCCTGAGCCTATGCACGTCGGCGGGAAAGATCTCAACACAGAACGATGGAAGACAATAAAGCTCACCGACTACCGTCGGCCGAACTTCGACAGGCGGGCGAGGAATGTCACTCACGACAGCCTCTACAGGCACCTTCTCTTTCCCCTTTCCTTTGCCGGCACCGCCGTGAGAAGTCTTGGGAGCCATTCTCTCAAAGAGGAAGAAGTTAGGGTTTTGAAGAAGAACTCTAAAGGAGGCAAATCAAGGAGAAGGACAACTCTCTCTCTCTCTCAATCTTTTGCCTATTTATAGGCCGTGGTCGCACGCGTGGACCGATGACGAGTGATCTCAGCCGTCACCTCGGGTCCTGTGAAGATAATAGCAGATAAAACCAAAAGATCATCATTAATCTTTTCGGTTACCGAGGTATTATCATATGCATTAACTGAGAAGAGCATGCGCCCGAACAGGTATGCTCCCCAACAGTCATGTGCCCTGATCGCCATGCTTCTTATTCAAAGTATTCCAAAACTTATTCAAAAGTTTTGAAAACTTTGAAGGGGGTCTTGTAAAAGCATGAAATTTCACAACCGGAAAGCCCATGCGCCAGACACTACATGCGCCAGAACTCGGACAGAACACTTCACAGCAAAGACAAAAAGTATAGACATTTGAAGAAAGACTTTTTATTTATATACAAAAGTCTATTACATGTCTAGAAAAGGTTGTACAAAGGAGAATTTCTACAAAGAAAAGATCCTAAGTCTACAGCCAGCGGCCACCATGCGCCTCCAGATAGGCGCAGCAGTCACCATGCGCCGTCAGTTAGGCACAGCAGATACCATGCGCCTCCAACCAGGCGCATCCCACCATCTCTTCAGTAGCTCAGTTATGTGCATCCAGCTCAGTTATGTGCATCCCTTCAGCAGCCCAGTTATGTGCCGCTCTTCCAGCCAGGCTCACCTGATAAGTGCTTCGATTAAACAAAGCATTTAACCCTCTGGCTGGAACCAAGGAAGAGAAGAGCACCATAAATCTATGGCCAGAGGAGGCTTCGGAAGAGCCTCCAAAGACCAAGGAAGACCGTAATCGAAATACGGCTAAAGAAGCAGCTTTCAGAGTGGGCGACACCCCCTTTGAAGGAAGAGAGAGCCTAGCACCGCCATTCCGATCTACGGCTCTTCCGGAACAACGGAGACGAGGCCCGAGCATCCCTATCTTTGGATGCAACAAGCACCTTCCGCCCGCCTCGGAAGCCCTCGACTCCGTCTTTTGGATGTAACAGTCACCTTCAGGAGCATTAACGACGACATGGCGTCTCATCTTCACCCTCGGGAGCACTTCGTCAACAGAATGCACCCGAGAATCCGAGTTCATGTTGGAAGTACGTGAAAGAACGAGGAGCAAACCTTCTCTCCATGCCACTATTTATAGGCCGGACAGATCAAACCCATATGCCAAGTGGATGGCTCTCCGAATTCCGTGCAATGAACTCACATTAAATGGATGAACCGGACGCCTCGACTTCAGCCGAACGGCTATTAAAGGCACTCGAGAAGCGAAACAGCCGCATCATTAAAGACGTATCGAATGCGCCGGCTGGACAGTGCATCACACTCCTTCAAACACCAAGCGCCTCCCACAGATGCGCCCTGTACTGAGTGCATCACAGAGGATGCACCCCCATACGTCTCCATACGCCTAGTGGAACGTCAACCGACGCGCCCACTCAGCTGTCCATTAAATGTCACTAACATTAAATGCTGAACTGACAGAGTTGGCAACACGCCTCCCCAAGCCTGAACGTCTGACAACTTTTGCAGAAAATGAAGCGTCCACAACGTCAGCAACATCATGACTTTACTTCGACGGCTACAGCCACGTGGCTACTCAACCTCCCGCATGCGCCTCCGCAGCCATGCGCCCAAACCGGCATGCGCCTCAAAAGCTATGCGCCTCAGACCCTTCACTGATCCCTAAAGGCAGAAGAAGAGTCTCCAATTGAAGCTTTGCATGCGCCTCAAAAGCCATGCGCCCCAGACTGATCTCTGATCCCGAAAGACAGAAGAAAAGTCGCTCGCATGCGCCTCAAAAGCCATGCGTCCAGAACGGCTCGTGACTCCTAAAGGTCACGAGCCAAAATCTCATCATGCGCCCAATCCAAGGTGCATCCCACCAAATCGTCCCCCCCATCAAATCCGAGATCTTTGAGCCATGGGTCGATGACACGTATCCTTTGACTCAACTCATCCAAGATTTCAGCAACAGAAAGATCTTTCCCTCTGCTACGTGCCGGCTCACAACAGCAGTATGAAGAATTCAACCCCTCGAGTAGGGCGCATCATCCATGCGCCTCCATCAGCAATCTCCACGTGGCGTCCCCACGCACCGACGCATCCTACATATGCGCACATGAGCAGCCAACCTGCCCAGCTATAAATAGAGGAATCATTTCCTTCTTCCACACCAACATACAGACAGATACGAACAAACATACCACCCGAGAGGCAGATACAGACATTCAACGTCTTCTTCCTCTCAGCAAGCTCCAGCACCCAGAGCAATCTACACCTTCAGAGAACCGATAACCGTCGTCAGCCCGTCAACGGAGTCAACGTATTACCACTCGCTCTATTGGCACTAGGAACCCAGATTAAACAAAAGTGTACTCCTAGGACTACATTCAAGTCCTATATTGTAACACTGTTCTGTTTGTATTAAAATTTTCAATCAAAGAATTTTAATGGCAAACAGTGTATTGATTGGGGAGGGAGAGTAGAAGTGGTTATGTGATCAATCCTATTGTATAAGAAATTGTATATGTCCATTGTACACTCACGTACAAAGGAGTCCCATTTTATTGTACAACCTAACCCGTTTACATAACCATATTGTACTCTAAATCACAGTAGGCTTACAGTTCTTACTTATCATATTTAGATATTTTCTGTTATCAAATCTCTACTATTTTTCATATACTTCTTTCTTTCAGCGTTTCATGTACCTTACTCTATTGTATGCTTTATATTTTCTAACATGATATGAACTGCGTAAGATGTTTTGTGCTCGCTCCCGTCCTGACTGGACCTGTTGAAAATTTTACAGAGGATGATGAGGAACCCTGTACCCTTACTTGGAGTTTGTCTAGTTGACACTCGCGACCTGGACCCCTGGGGAGGTTCAGGCAGCTGCTCAGGATAATACCTTATATAGTGTAGATAGCGTAGACTGTCCTCTCTTTTCATGTTTAAACTGTTGTTTTTACTTTCAGAATTGTATATTTTATAGATGTTGAGACTTGTTATTTATTTCTGCTGTACCTCAGTTGAGGATTTCTTATCCATTTCTATCGTGCTACATTCTGTCTTAGATTGTGATTGAGTTGTACCTCTGTGTTGGCCTCATTTTTGAGATTATATTCATGTTATGTAGTTATAGTTCATGACCTAGAACAGCGTTCTACCGCCGACACTGCGGCGTAGGCTGGGCGCTATTACGTACTCGTACCCTCCCGGTGGGTGCGGGTCGTGACAGTATGTCTCCTTTCGAGGTACTTTATGGACGACGATGCCGTACACCGCTCTTTTGGGATGATGTTGGAGACAGAGTTATGCTTGGGCCAGAGATGATCACGGATGCAGCAGAGAAAGTCGGGATGATCAGAGACAAGCTGAGAGTAGCTCAGGATAGGCAAAAATACTGGGCTGATGCTAGTCGCAGACCGATGGAGTTCGCAAACGGTAATATGGTGCTAGTGAAGATATCACCTACTAGAGGGACGATCCGGTTCGGACGAGGAGGGAAGCTGAGCCCCAGATACATCGGGCCGTTCGAGATACTTGGCAGGATTGGAGAGGTAGCTTACCGGGTTGCACTTCCACCCAACCTAGCAGGAGTTCACGATGTCTTTCACGTATCTCAGCTGAGGAGTGTCACGACCCGTACCCGCTAAAAGGGCACGTGACGCGACAACGCCCAGCCCTCACCGGAGAAACGGCGTGGAACGCTGTAGATTTTCTAGTCTGACAACAGTTTATATATATAACAAAACCTGTCGAGAATATAGTCAACTCCGAATGGAGGACAAGCAATGAATATATATAAGTGCTCAATCAAACTCTAAGATGATAAGTAAAGACTGAAAGATAAAGACAACAAGACGATAAAATATAACCTGTCAAGTCCAAATACAAATAATATACAAGTCCAGTCTCTAATACAGTCCAAATATAAATACAGTCTCAAAAGTAACTGGAAACAAAGTCCAGTACAAAGACCTACTCTAACTAAACAAGTGGTAAAGTCTCGTCAGGCGGAGCTACGCCCTGCGGGACCAAGTCTAGGCCCACTATGTCATCCGAACCGTAGTAGGTACTGTAATCTCCCTCGTCCGCATCTGTAATATTTTATCAACAGTCCAGTCAGGACGGAACGAGTACATATATCTCATAACAGATCTCAAGATAGAATAAAAGCTATAAGACTGTAAATAGAGCATATACAATAAATCATGGAGTGTACATGTATGTATCATGGCATGGTAAGCTGTAAAGCTAGAGCTAGAACAAGAAAATGGAACGAGATCATGGCATGCATACAAATCAAGGTAAGCTATATATCCAATGTGTGTGAGTAGTAGTTTCGACTTATGATCGGCTTGGGTACCTGTCGAGAATCGGTCTGGCAAGTCATAAGTGCGGTATATGACTCACACTGTTCAAGAATACAAGGGGATATGATCACAGGCATACGCTACTACTCCCCCTACCCCAACTGGTAGAATGGATCCAAACAGGATACGTCACTGCACGGGATTCTAATGAGAAGGTAGCTAGCCTTCTCTAGAATCAGTGACCATATATTGAGCAAGAGCTACAAGGGTGCTTGCACAATACATCCCAACCTAAGAAGGAGAAAACATCTCTCGTCGGGATCCAAGAATACCAATCCGTGAGAACCATGTGTTGGGAATAAGCATATCAATACTAAGTAAATGAATCATAACAGTTATCATAAATTGGAAATAAGTATCAGAGAATGTACTCGCTTGTAAGATGATAAAATACGTCGACCGGATCAACTGCAGTGTCTCGAGGACCTATAGAGAACAAGATGAATCAATACTATGTTTAGGAATTAAAGTTAAATCAAATTAAATCCTATTTAGTCATTCTAGGTCAAGACATGTCTAGTCGGGTCAATCTTGGTCATGGAAGAACATTGGAAGTCAATCCGAATCAAACTAGGTCGAAAACTGGCTTACCGTTGACTTTTGGTCAACGGGTCAACTCTGGTCAACTCTAGGTCAACCCTAGGTCACTGGTGACTAATAGTTGACTTTTAGTCAACTGTCTAAGTTAAATAGAATTTGGAACTAAATTGGGTAAAGTGTTGACCCATAGTTGACTTTTAGTCTAAAAGGTCAACCGTGGTCAACCGGGTCCAAGACTAGGTTTAGGCGGCTAATTCTACTCATTACCAACCTATACAATCCATATCCAAGTCCATCTTGGACTTGGAAACTCAAATCTTGGCCATGGGCCAATTCCCTATTTATACTTAAAAAGGATAAAATTCTACCTTCGGCGATTATCTAGATAGCCTACCTACGCTTGATATTTTGACCCGATCTCCCTAGGATAGTAGGGTACTAGCCTATAGGTTCGTTATCTACCAAAATACCTAGATAAAGTGGACGTCTAGTCCACCTTACGGCCCGTTGCAGATATCTTGAATATTTCAAGATACGTACTGATACGGCACGATACCGGCGCCCTACGACCCCGATTTCCACTCGGGAGCCTATCCGCAAAAATTTAATTCACATAACCTAGGCCTACGTCAAGTTTCGTCGCGATCCGATACTCGGAACTCGATTTCGCCCTCTAACTCGACTTCTACTAAAAACCCCCTTTTAGCTCTCGCTCCAAATCTCCTCTTTGACTCTAAATTCTAATTCTTCTTCTTCTTAACTTCTTCTTCTTATTCTTCTAGCTCTAATTCTTCTTCTTGGCCTCTTCCTCACTCTCTCCTTCTAATCTTCTTCTAGTTTCTAACTTTTCCTAGTTTTCTTCTTCTACATCTTCTTCTAACTCCTTACTTCTCCTACTTCTTTTCTTCTACTTCATCTATTTCTTTTCCTTCTTCTTACTTCCTATCCTTCTATCTATATATATATAAACATATACATCTATATATATATATATACCTACATATATACATATATATATAATACTAGGGGGGTGTTAAATAGGCTTATAGGGGGCTTAAAAAGGGGGGGACATGTGCTACTGGTGCTGCTGCTAGGCTAGCTGCTGCTGCTGGCAAGTGCTGCTGCTGCTGTTGCAAGCAGCTGCTGCTGCTGCTATTTCCACAGCTGCTGCTGCTCTTCCCATTCTTCTTCATCCTCTTCTCCTCTTCATCTCTACTCTCTATTTATCTCTCTCTCTCTCTCTCTCTCTCTATATATATATATATATATATATATATATATTTTTTTTTTTTTTTCTTTTCTCTCTCTCTCTATATATATATATATATATATATATATATATATATATATATATATATATATATACTCTCTATTTATATATCTATATATATATATATATATATATATATATATATATATATATATATACCCACACACACAACACTCATGACAACACCACCACTACCACTCTCTACACCACCACCACCATCTCTCATTCTCTCATCCTCCCACAAATACACATATACATATAATATATATATACATACATATATATATATATATATATATATATATATATATATATATATATATATATATATATATATATATATATATATATATATATATATATATATACATATCTATATACATATATATATATTTATTTTATTTTTTTTTTTTTTTTTTTTTTTTATATCTATATACATATATATATATATATATATATATATATATATATATATATATATATATATATATATATATATATATATATATATATATATATATATATATATATATATATATATATATATATATATATATATACCATTCAATATATAAAAACTCCTAATTAAACTCTAACCTAATCTCTAGGGAAAACCTACAAATAGGGGGCAAAATGTAGAGAATCCTATTCTCTACATTTATGGTGAAGGAAGTAAATAGAAAAGAGTAATAAATGAGGATTAAATGACATACCTAGGTAGAGTTCTTGTAGGGAAGAAGAGTTGGAGAGAAAGAATTTAATTTGGAGAGAGAAGGAGTTGTGACTTAATGAAGAAGCAAAAGGGGGGGTTCTCCTAGTCATAGCCGGCCACTCTTGGGGGGGCTATTGGGTTGGGATCCAATAAGCCCCCAACCCATTAAGCTTAGTTTGGTTTGGTTTGAAATCGGTTTGTTTCGGTTTAGATCTAACTAACTAAATTAGCCTCTATAATGACTAATTAAGCCATAAAAATAGGGTTAAAGATTTCTAGCCTAATTATGATAGTGTGTGGGCCAAACACAGCTAGTTTGTGGGTCCCAAAAGGGTCCAGGCTACCCGGGTCTCCAAATTGAGTCCGAATTGGATAAAATTCAAACCGACTCAAATAAATTCCTAAAAATTATATAAAATCAAATAAAATTTCTAAAATATTATAAAACTTGAAAATAACAAAAATATCCCTAATTTAAAAATTGGGGGTCACAAGGAGATATGTTCCAGACCCCAGTCATGTGCTAGATCATACAGAGTTGGAGGTCGGACCGAGCCTTACAGTTTCTGCGCAGCCAGTGGAGATATTAGACAGGAGAGAGAAGAGGCTGAGGAACAAGGTTATACCCCTAGTGCGAGTAGCTTGAAGCCGTCACTCCCCAGGTGAATCTACTTGGGAGAGGGAGTCGGACATGAGGGAGAGATACCCTTACTTGTTCGATCCAACCGCTGCGAGAGAACCACCCGTTCCCGCTTGGTACCTTAGAGGTTAGTTTCGATCGCAGCCTTAGTCATTTTATTGCATTGCTTGCTATGTTAGAATATTGTCGGGTCTTCAATCCTTGTGAATTTTGAGGACGAAATTTTTCAAGGAGGGAAGACTTGTAAGCCCTTGTTTTCAAATTTCAGTTAATTAAGTGTTAATTAATTTTTAATGTCATTTATAGCCTTAAAATAATTATTAGGATTTTTTAGGAATTTTTCTAGAATTTTTAAATGATTTTTAAATGAGTTTTAAAATACAAAAATATTAATTTGTAATTTTCTAAATTGTTTTAATATCTGTTTGTAATTTTCTAAAATATTTTATAGTCAGTTTGCAATTAATTATTTGTTTTAGTTACGGAATGCAAATTCTAATTTGCATTTAGAGCTGGGAGGACCTAACTGTAAATCCTAAATCTAGGGGGACCTAAGTGCAAAACCCACGTTAACCCCCCTCCCCCCACGACCGGTCAGCCACCTGGCCCGACGACCCGCCGCCATTTTCGGCCAGCGCACAGCCCCCCGACCGCCCTAACTAGCCTATTTAAACTCCCCTTCCTTCCCCAGACCAAGCCCTATTTAAACTACCACGACCACCCCCGACCACCGTAGAGCTCCAACTCCCCCAAAAACCCTAACCGGAACCCTAACCCCGACGAACTTCCCCGTCCAGCCTCCCCAGTCGACGTCGTCGCATTCGACGACCACCATCCGACGCGCCCGGCCAAGGCGAACGCGTCGCCACCCGAGCGCCGCTGTCCTGACGCCTTTTTCGCCGTCCACGACTTTCGAAACCCCCATCAACCGTCGGACACGTAAGTAACGGGACTCAAATCGTGTCGTGCGTGTCTCGTTTTCATGCACGAGACTCGCCAGGACACGACGAACCTAACGCTGTGCTTGGACACGCGTTTCATGGCTTGTACGTGTCGTGCATAGCACGGACACGTAGACTCTGTGCCCCAAACAGTCAGGACACAGAGTTGATTTTTCGGGTTATTATTATTTTTAACTAAAACAGTAATAAAATAAACTAAAATCTAACCCTTAACACAAGCTTCGGGCTGACCCCCTGGCCAGCCCGACTCGACTTAAACCCCCTCCAGCGCTGGCCCGAGTTCGAGCCCCCCTCTTTGTTTGTGCTGTTGTTTCTTTTCCTTTTTTTTCTTTTTTTTATTTTGTTTTATTATTTATATGTATATTTTTATTTATTTATATGTATATATATATATATATATATATATATATATATAAAATATATATATATATATTTATATATATGTATATATGTATTTATTATATATTGTTATATAAGTATATACATACAGCATTTATATTTGTGTATATATATATATATTATATTTAGTATTCTTATTTATATAATGTATATATATATATATATATTATATATATATATATATATATATATATATATATATATATATATATTATATGTATATATATATATATGTGTGTATATATGTATATGTATTTCTTTATGTATATGTATATTATTATATATTATATTTACTATTTTTATATATATATATATATTATGTTCATATGTATGTATATATTCACTATGTATAATTTTACCTTATTAAAATAATAATATTTATTTTGCACTTTTACCAATTTGTATTTTAGTGTATTTAAATTACTGCAACCATTTGGTGTCCAAGCCTAGCATGGGTTTTTGGGTCCAAATGTGTTTTCACACATTCAAGACCTGTACAAGTCATATTGAACTTGATTCATGGCCTTGGGTCCTGTATTTGAACTTTGGTTCAAATTATGTACATGGACAAAATACGCAGATAATTAATTATTTTAATTTCAATTGTGCGTAATGTTGTTTTTGGATTTTCTAAAAATACTTAAAGTACTGTTAAAATTTTGGAAAAATAGTATTTAGATACTATGTTAAGTTAGCTAATTTAGTATAATTTTTATAGTATTTAAATTATAGTTTTACCACTAGTTTGGCATATGGAACCAAAACTCATTTTCTGTATACTTAGGAAAACTGATTTTTATAAATACTTGTACTGGTTAATAAATTCCAGGAAAATTATAATAAATTTCTATAATTAGCAAAGATCATTTTGGTACTTTGTTTTATGTAAAATTTAGCTTTTTGTCTATCTCAAAAATTGTTAGAAAATAATGATCATTTGATTTATTTATTGATTAATTACGACTTGTAACTTTTTGTGTTACTTTGAGTTTAGCCGTGTTGAACCTCACCCCTCACTAGTGTAAAGACCCTAGAAAGTTAGTTAAAGTAGTGTGTCACCCCACATTGGTCTCCTATGCTAAAGTCATCAATTTTGGCTAGGTGTCCAGTCACAAGTCGTGTTGCACCAATTAGTGCCTTAGCGTTTTAGCTTAGTGTAAAAACTAAGTTATTGCATTTATTTCTACAGTGACGAGTTACCGGACATCCATAGCACTTTTATCGCAGCTTGTTTTGCTTTGCTTTGCTAGAGATAAGTACTTTCTACAAACTTTACATACTGTTACATAAATGAACTGCTAATCCAACCATGTTAAATGCTGATCCTTGGGGTAGCAAGTTAAAATATCACATGTTGTACTTTTCATTACTACCATGCTTAGAATAGTCTTTATGTATCTCTCACATGATTAGAATATGGGTTATGGGAAAACTGTTAGTAGCGTACGTGATAATGCCCCCTTACTCGTACGTACGTACCGAGCAAGGTTGACATTTTATATGTATACCTTGTCGTAGGCGCACTAGCTGTATTTGTACGTATGTACATCTATCGCTTGTTTTACTTGTACGGAAGTATATTTTATATACTTGTACCACAGTACATTTTACACCTATTGACGATCACGTACCTGCTACAGTTTTAAACATTACATATACATCTGTCTCTATGACATATGTATCTTTGCCATGATAGATTATGTGATGCCATGTTTACAGTTATTCCTCTATGTTCATTTTCATGTTTCATATGCTAGTTTGCTAGATTCAGTACTTGCTCCCGTCCTGACAGGATAACGTTGTAGGTGTCCTTACTCAGGAGGAGTTACTCTGCGACATATGTTATGGAGTTACTGCCGAGGACCCGGCTCTGCTTTACGAGGATGTTCCTGCGGGGAACCTCGCCTAGTTGTCTTTTATTTTTAGACTTTTGAGTAGACATGTATTAGACTATATATTTTTGTAACTGGACATGTATCCAGTTTTACATTTCAGATCACTTGTACTTTGGACGTTTTACTATATATGACGACTTTTGTGTTTGGAGCATCTCTGACTTATATTCACTTATAGAACTGTTAGCACATTTTAGTCTTATCCTGTTGTCTTTAGAACAGCTTACTACGTTTTATATCAAACGTAGGTTGGGCATGACTCGGCCTGGCCCAACAATTTGGGTAGCGGGTCGTGACAATTTTTGTCAATTTGGTTTTGTGGGCTGATGTTTGTTTAGGATTGGGTTTGAGCTTCCTAGTGCCAATACTACACAATGCACATTTTGTAATGCCCCACTCCGCACGGTGCATTATGATGAGTCGTTGACTCGAAGAGTTGCATTGACCCAATGAAGTATCGATGCGAGAGTTACATTGGCCAAAGGTAAGCTTTGAGTCGGTTGGAATCTATGAATCGAATCGATGCAAAGGATAAGTTTCGTTTGAGCAAGTGCTAATGTTAGTTGATCTGGTGTGCATGCTATGCCTTTATGCTGGATTACGGATTGTGGTATGGGCGCGATAGGCCAAATCAACCGAGTAGTCCAAAGGAATGGCTAAGTCCGGGAGTTAGCTATGCGATCGAGTTATGGAAGCGAGACGCTTCAATCGGCGAAACGACAAGGCGTATCGGCTTAAGGTGGGCGGGTTCTTGACTCTCTCTCCCTATTCCTTCACGTCTAATAAGAGATATCATTGTATGCGTAATATGTTATCGAGATAGCGAGCGTGGCTCGGCGAGTAAGTGTCTAAATATTTGTTGAACACTAAGGTAGAACATTGAACAATCGAACAATTGAAGCGACGTGCATCAAGTGTACGAGTCGCGGTAGGGCAATGATGGTAGAACATTGAAAGATGATATTGAGATGTACATCATGTGTACGGCTCTGAGAATATTGAACACTAGGCGTAGAATATTGATTATGGTGCTGAGCTTGCCCTCGTGCACTTATGTACGAAAAGACTAAGTAACTACGGAGTTAGGCTATGTGAACAACTTACGAATGGTACACACTGAATATGAAAACGAGATGACTAAGCCGTTGGGCGTCGTGCATCAATATGGATGTGTTGGGGTATAACGCCGACGGAGCTCTCCATATGGCTGGTAGATTATGTTTATGAGACACGAATATGTTTATGGCACGGGAAACCGTTTATGGAATGAGACTATGTTTATGCGACGGAGGATTTGGTTGGAATGTTATGTGTGTTGCTATGGTACGTATTGCATGGTCAATGGACTCGGATGGCCCGTGCACGGGTACGGCTTTCCTCGAACGGTTACGACCGGGGCACCGGGACCGTTCGGCCTAGGAGGGAATTATGTGTGGTATTTATGGTGCACAATATTCGGACGGATTGCGACCGTCCAGTGCTGTGATAAGCTATGATATCCGTAAGTTTGGGATCCTTCGGATACTGGACTAGCAACCCGTATCGAAGAGATCGTAGTCTTACACATAAGAGATGCCAAGTCTATTACGGTGCAAAACACCGTGACCTTCATATAGATAGGGCCGGTGGGCTGAAATGAGAGTTGGGTGCAGGCGCAGGGCCTGCGACCCTTATGCATGGTTTAAGTTTATGACTGGAATGTTGCGTGAATGATATAGTTTCTTACGTAAGTTTTAACCAGTACAGGCTAGGCAATATGGGACGGAGACGAGCACGAACACTATGATTATGTTCAAATTATGTCTATTTGTATCTGCTGCAGGAACACGAGCTTGGTCACATTTACATTAAGAGTTATGCATGGAATATTGCCATGAAATTGATCCTAAGGCTAAATAGAAAGATCACCAATTAAGATGCATGTTCACTAAATGATTTAGTGTTTGGTTTGGATGCGAGCGGGTTTTGATCAGTGCGAAGCGAGGACGAAAGCACTAATCCCCCACTAGTTTATGTACAGGCTCAGGTTATGATCGGCTCGGGGCGGAGCTTGGCTTGGACGTGCCGAGGCATGGAGTCCTTGGCGTTCAAGAGGAGCTTCCGCATAGGCGTTCGGACTTCCGACATGGAAATGTTCGGCCGAAGACTACTTGGTGGCTATATAGAGGCATAATGTATGGAACAATGTAATCCTTTGTGAGCTAGAGAGATCATGAGCGTTGTAGCTAATTGGCATATATGTCGGGCTATTCAGAGCCTTTGTAATCTTCAGTTCACTATGAATAAAATAGATTCATGTGTTATACTTTGTTTTCTTCCGCTGCTTATGTTACGAATTTGAGATAACCACTATGTGAATCGTTATCTTGCCTTGCACGAGCGTAACTCCAGGCTCGTGCGGCATCACGCCCCAACGAGGACGATGATTCGGATAAAATCTAGCAAGGACGAGCGATTTTCCGGGTCGGGGTGTGACAAGTTGGTATCAGAGCAGTTCCATCCTTTGGACCGTACGTGAATCTCTTTGACCCTCAGTTGCTTCGCTATCGAATTCAGTTGACTCTAAGTTGTTTCCGCAACCGCATGGCTCATGGATCTGCTCGACGCTACATTGGATGTTCCATACAATAAGTCTATATTAAGTGCGTACGTCTGCCACAAGTATGTCGTGACTATCACGCTATCTCCGGGTGCCATCGGAGAACGTTGGTTGCACGCAGTGCAACGAGTTATGGAGTGTAGGTTGCACGAAGTGCAACGGATTACGAGATTATGGTTTCCCGAAGTGTAAGAAAGTTATGAGTCGTTGATTGCACGAAGTACAACGAATATGGTGATATTGGTTGCATGAAGTACAATAATATATGTGTTGTCTGATATATGTGTTGTCGGTCGCATGAAGTACGAGGAGTTATGTGTTGTTGGTCGCACGAAGTGCGAGGAGATATGTGTTGTTGGTTGCACGAAGTGCAACGGATCGATATGTGAGACGATGCGTGTTATGTTGCTATGCGAACGATTATGTGATGTTGGTTGCACGGAGTGCAGCAAGTCGTGAATCGTTCGTTGCATCGGTACAACGAGTCGATATGGTATAATGCGTGTTGTATGGCTATGCGGATGGATAGCGATATGTTGCGCGAGATTGAGTAAAGACCTTAAGTATCGAGAATGAGTTGTTGCACGAGTTGCAACGAGTGAGACTGGAAGATCGCGGATGCGATAGTGCGATTCGAGATGGTCGCTAAGTCGAGTTTGAGTAGGCGAACGTTTATGTTGGCCGTATGTCACGTTAAGATGTGAATAAGCAAATGTTACGGGTGTGATCGATATGATCGCCAAGATACGGTTAGAGTGAATGCTTGTCAAACTTGAGCGAACCTAGAGCTGGGATCGAAAGGATCGCCATACGGGATAGTTGATTGAGGAATAGATGTCGGACCTATGCGGAATGTGATGTCGAGTAATGACTCAATTTTGAGTGGTATATGCAATACCAAGTATGCGATCAGTATAGCGAAGTATTGTATCGGTGACGATAGGCTCGATTTTTGAGTAGTATATGGAATACCACTTAGCGATAGCTATGTTAAGCCGGTTGGTGACTTGCGATAGGTTACGTCGAGACAATTGTATTGTTACGATATGTTTGTCCTCAACGGACGGAGTAGTATCGAGACTCGTATGGGAATGACTCGGTAGAAGTCGATGCAAGTATGCTTCGATGAATTGAGTTGAACGATTTTGTGCGAAGTCGTGCCTATGGATGATACGTCGGATGAGGATTCGTTAAGTATAAGTCTAACGATAGGCTGTGCATAACGAAGGAATGTTACGTTGAGGAAATAGTCGACCCGGTCGAATGTACGTGAGTTAGTACGAAGATTTGTTCGGAACGTGTTAAGTAGGTACGAAGAAATCGTACGAACGAAATTGGGTTAGTGCGATGAATCGGTAGCACGATTGGAAGTGCGAGTTAGGGATATGAGAATGAATGTAAATTGGAAATTGTGTCGCGATGATGGTAGTTAGTTATAACGGAATGAAGCTTGATGTGTGCAAACTTGATTCGTATTCGAGTTCCGATAATGGCAGTGATTGCAACGAATTGGAGCTTATGAGAAAGAAAGATGTTCAAGTTACGCATATCGACGATGGTAGTGAGGCGTATCAAAGATGATATGCAATAACTCGGGGATACTCTGATCGAATGAACGAAAATTATGTTGAGCATTGTTGTTGGATGAATAAGATGCAAGTTAAGTTAATGGCAGTTAGGATGATGACGGTAGGAATGCTTCAAAGAATTTGAGAACGGATGGGTATTACTTGGATGAAAACGAAAGTGTCTGGATTGCTTCGTGGATAACCACTATGATGACATTCTTGTCTTGAGCGAGCGCAACACCAGTCTCGTACATGCGTCACGTCAAATTAGAACGATCATTCCGCATGAGCGCTGGTATGGTGATTCATTCAGCGGAAATGATCGAACTTGCGAGACGTGGCAAATTTGATATGGACTCGTGGTTTGATGCGAAGGTGGAATCGAGGATTGTGCGATAAGCCTAGAAGTGTGTCAAATATTGGTCGTGAGTGGATAGACTCGTACGGAGGCGAACAAATATTGCTCGGTTGCGATATTGTTAACGGTAGTGCCTAAGTAATTCGAATAGTAACGGCACGCAAGCGCATGAGTCATTCGAGTAGTTATCGGCACATCAGTTGCGCGGGAAAAGATAAATTTTGGATTTGTAAAGTATGTCGGATTGGGTAAAGTCCCATAGGAAGTGTCGTGAATTGATTTGGCTCCGCGATAGGATATAGCATGGTTCGTTGTAACTGTCCCTCGTTGATGATCTTCAATTATCGAGCGTAGTTTCGGGGCAGGTGACCCTAGAAGACTTGACCGCCAAATCAAGTAAATGTTGAAGTCCTATAGGATGACCCTAAAGAAGTTGCGTAAGGAATTTTATCGAGAAGGAGGAATAATGTAGTGCATGCTGAGGATAAGTCTAAGCGAGTGAGTATCGTGTTTCGGAAGTTAGCGAGTAGCCGTCGACTAGAATCGATATGGTCAAGAAAAGTTATGTTGGATCGAATAGATGTTGAGAAACGTGCTTAGCGTAGTGATGCGGTAAGGCGATTGCAAGAATTTTGTAATGCGCGAGAGCAACGAATAATAGAATGACCCTAAGAGTTGTGTCGTAGATCGGTTTGAAACAACGGTTAGGCTATGTGTGTTGAGCGCACGATTTATGTTACGAAACGAACGGGTTGGGATTGATTTGAGAACTGAGTAAGGAGTCGTACTCGGTCGAGAATCAGAGATAGGCGTATTGTAAGAGACCTTGGGTCGGGAAGATTGTTGCCTTTGAGCATCGTAGACTCAAGTTGACCTCTTATGTCGAGAGAATGCGAGCATGATGTCTGGATAAGTTACCTAGCGGGGGTAGCCCCAGACGCGATGCGTAGGTAATTCAAGAACATGGATCGTGTTGAGATAATTGCGTGCGAGACTTAGTGCAAATGGTAGGCAAAGAAATTTGGACATGTTGGACTTAGTCTATGTCGTTAAAGCTAAATGTTATGAATGATTGGATGAAAGACTTGAGTTATGCGAGAGATAGGCGAACGGTTGGGCGAATAGGCGTTGCAGAGAATTGTTGTGATCGGATGCGCAATGACTCGATGCAATGCGAGTGTTAGGTGGCCAGCGAGAAACTTATGAGATCAAACTAATAGTTTCGAGTTAAGTTATGCGCAAGAAGTTGGAAGATGATCGCATGTTATGGAATACACATACGAGGAGTATTTTGGGAATATGCGCTAAGATATGACTAAGTCGAGTACGGACTGATTGGTGCTTGAGGAGTAAGTTGAGCTTGTTAGTTGTCCCGATATCCTACAACTGAGCTTGGCTGAAATGCATATATTAGTGGGACGCCTAAAATATGTGTATGATCCAAACTAAGTTGTATGATTCAACGATAGTAGCACGAGATCGTGAAGCGATCTATGCGGGACACTTGGATTTAAGTGTTGGTTTCGGTTCGAGGACGAACCTGATTTTGAGTGGTATATTATGTAATGCCCCGCTCTGCACGGTACATTATGATGAGTCGTTGACTCGAAAAGTTGCGTTGACCCGATGAAGTATCGATGTGAATCGATGCGAGAGTTACATTGGCCAAAGGTAAGCTTTGAGTCGGTTGGAATCTATGAATCGAATCGATGCAAAGGATAAGTTCCGTTTGAGCAAGTGCTAATGTTAGTTGATCTGGTGTGCAGGCTATGCCTTTATGCTGGATTACGGATTGTGGCATGGGCGCGATAGGCCAAATCAACCGAGTAGTCCAAAGGAATGGCTAAGTCCGGGAGTTAGCTATGCGATCGAGTTATGGAAGCGAGACGCTTCAATCGGCGAAACGACAAGGCGTATCGGCTTAAGGTGGGCGGATTCTTGACTCTCTCTCTCCCTATTCCTTCACGTCTAATAAGAGATATCATTGTATGCATAATATGTTATCGAGTTAGGAAGCGTAGCTCGGCGAGTAAGTGTCTAAATATGCGTTGAACACTAAGGTAGAACATTGAATAATCGAATAATTGAAGCGACGTGCATCAAGTGTACGAGTCGCGGTAGGACAATGATGGTAGAACATTGAAAGACGATATTGAGATGTGCATCATGTGCACGGCTCCGAGAACATTGAACACTAGGCGTAGAACATTGATTATGGTGCTGAGCTTGCCCTCGCGCACTTATGTACGAAAAGACTAAGTAACTACGGAGTTAGGCTATGTGAACAACTTACGAATGGTACGCGCTGAATATGAAAACGAGATGACTAAGCCGTTGGGCGTCGTGCATCAATATGGATGTGTTGGGGCATAACGCCGACGGAGCTTCCCATATGGATGGTGGATTATGTTTATGAGACGCGAATATGTTTATGGCACGGGAAACCGTTTATGGAATGAGACTATGTTTATGCGACGGAGGATTTGGTTGGAATGTTATGTGTGTTACTATGGTACGTATTGCATGGTCAATGGACTCGGATGGCCCGTGCACGGGTACGGCTTTCCTCGAACGGTTACGACCGGGGCACCGGGACCGTTCGGCCTAGGAGGAAATTATGTGTAGTATTTATGGTGCACAACATTCGGACGGATTGCGACCGTCCAGTGCTGTGATAAGCTATGATATCCGTAAGTTTGGGATCCTTCGGATACTGGGCTAGCAACCCGTATCGAAGCGATCGTAGGCTTACACATAAGAGATGCCAAGTCCATTACGGTGCGAAATACCGTGACCTTCATATAGATAGGGCCGGTGGGCTGAGATGAGAGTTGGGTGCAGGCGCAGGGCCTGCGACCCTTATGCATGGTTTAAGTTTATGACTGAAATGTTGCGTGAATGATATGGTTTCTTACGTAAGTTCTAACCAGTGCAGACTAGGCAATATGGGACGGAGACGAGCACGAACACTAAGATTATGTTCAGATTATGTCTAACTGTATCTGCTGCAGGAACACGAGCTTGGTCACATTTACATTAAGAGTTATGCATGGAATATTGCCATGAAATTGATCCTAAGGCTAAATAGAAAGATCACCAATTAAAATGCATGTTCACTAAATGATTTAGTGTTTGGTTTGGGTGCGAGCGGATTTTGATCAGTGCGAAGCGAGGATGAAAGCACTAATCCCCTACTAGTTTATGTGCAGGCTCAGGTTATGATCGGCTCGGGGCGGAGCTTGGCTTGGACGTGCCGAGGCATGGAGTCCTTGGCGTTCAAGATGAGCTTCCGCATAGGCGTTCGGACTTGCGACATGGAGATGTTCGGCCGAAGACTACTTGGTGGCTATATAGAAGCATAATGTATGGAACAATGTAATCCTTTGTAAGCTAGAGAGATCATGAGCGTTGTAGCCAATTGGCATATATGTCGGGCTATTCAGAGCCTTTGTAATCTTCAGTTCACTATGAATAAAATAGATTCATGTGTTATACTTTGTTTTCTTCCGCTGCTTATGTTACGAATTTGAGATAATCACTATGTGAATCGTTATCTTGCCTTGTACGAGCGCAACGCCAGGCTCGTGCGGCATCACGCCCCAGCGAGGACGATGATTCGGGTAAAATCTAGCGAGGACGAGCGATTTCCCGGGTCGGGACGTGACACATTTTGTCCTATAAAAGAAACATAAAAATACATAACAATTGATAAAATTCAGAGCAATTTGATGATGCATTTTTTCTTGATGACAGTTGTCCAAATATAAGCTGATCGAATTCTGTTTATCTTTCGGGAACTTCGTCCCCCAACCCTCACGGGGGCACTATCTCCTCGACCCCCCAAGTGCGAGGCCCGAAGATGTCGTTGGCGGTTCAAAAAAAATTGTGGTATAATACCGCCCTTGCCCCGTCATGAATTCTTCATGCATATGTTATGGTTTGATCTTTCTAACTGCTTGTATGCAAATACATGCTAGACGAACAAAACAGTATAATATATTTAATACACATTTAGAACAACGCTAAGTTTAAGTATCAACAATGTCGTGATTGGATGAATACTAGTGATATTATAATATTAAACTTAAGCGATTAGCCATACTAAAAAAATATGACAAAAGCTGGTCACGTCACTTTGTTCTTCTCTGCTACTTTATACTACTTTCTTTCTAGTTGGTTTGTCAGGATGCAAGGTGGGTCAAGCATTAGCTGGCTCAACATACTTTTGACCATGTTTAACCAAGTTTGGTTCGACCCAGTTCAGTCCGATCTACAGCACCGGTCCGGACCGGATGAAGGGTAAAAAAAATCAAAATCCCAAGTCAAGTTCGACTAAGAATTTAGTTTGGGTCTCAACAGGTTAGATAGGCCGGGTCTGTACCAGCTCCTTGCCGATTAGATGGGGTTTAAAAAAAAAAAATTAGGCCCCTTGAGTTTCTTTATATAATTAAGACTACATTACAATTTTATACCTTCAACTATTTGTATTTTTCAACTTGATATCTGAACTTTCATATATATATATCAACTTAATATCATCTCCCTATTCTTTCCTTACCAGTGTCAATTGAAAAATGACTGAAATATCCTCCTCATTTTTCCTCCTCTCTCCGACAACCACTTCTCTATAATAAGGCTCTAGTATGCGACAACGCATCAGCAACAACGACGACGGGACATGATGGCACGCCCAGAGGGACGCGGGGCCGGAGTGGTAAAATATATATATATATATATATATATATATATATATATATATATATATATATATATGTGTGTGTGTGTGTGTGTGTGTGTGTGTGTGTGTGTGGGGGGGGGGGGGGGGGGGGGGGGTGTTGGGGGGGGGTGGGGGGGGGGTGTGTTGAGAGAGAGAGAGAGAGAGCCCCGCGGAAGTCCCATCCGTTCCTCTCGACCGTTGGATCGAGCCCCCTCCCCTCCCACTCCCGATCCAATGGTGCATGGGGAACGGGACTTCGACGAGACTTTTGATCTACATTATATATATATATATATATATATATATATATATATATATATATATATATATATATATATATATATATATTAGTCTACATGTACGTGCTTTGCACGTATTTTAATTAGAATATCATAAGTCAATTGTACGTACATTATAATTTTAGTCTACATGTACGTGCTTTGCACATATACAAAGCACGTACATGTAGACTAAAATTATAATGTACGTACAATTGACTTATGATATACGTACATGTATATATATATATATATATATATATATATATATATATATATATATATATATATTTGCACGTACATGTAGATATATTGTACGTGCAAATATATATATATATATATATATATATATATATATATATATATATATATATATATATATATATATATATACTAGTCTACATGTATAGGGGTGTAAAATGGACAAAGTAGTCCGTTGTCCGTACGTGTCCGGCTCGATAAATGGTTCGACCGCGGACCGTCCGATTGATTAACGAACAGAACATGGACTATTTTTTTGGTCCGTTTAAAAATCGGATCCGGACACGGTCATATCCATGTCCGGTCCGCATTTGTCCGCGAACCGTCCGATAGTGGAGACTCATTTTAGTTTTGCATCAATTATGTCATATTATTTTGGTTTTGCATCAATTTTTTGTTGTTCGGTCTCGATTTTTGTTAACCTTTTACTATTGTTTGTTGTATTCTATAACCTTCTATTGTATTTTCTTTCAACTTGATTTTTTGTACCAACTATCAAGGTATCTTGATAAAATAATGGCTTTTGGTAATATATTTTATTTGTCCGCGGACCGTCCGATTGAATTAACGAACAGTGGTTGTCCGTGTCCGTCCGGTCCGAACTCGAACAATGGACTGTCCGTGTCCGTCCGTCCGAACTCATTTTCATTTTCGGTCCGAACTCGAACAAATACAAGAATAATCATTGTCCGTACGTATTTTAATTAGAATATCATAAGTCAGTTGTCGTTTTTTTCGTCTTTTTCAGGTGATTATTCTTGTATTTGTGCTTTCTTTTTACGATGTCAAAAGATTTGAAGTACAAATTTTGTTCTTTTTTTAAATTTTCTATTGAAAATAATAATAATATTTCAAAAATGGTAAGAATAGAAAATTTTATTACTATTAGAACATGAATAATTGTATAGAAAAAAAGAAAACTTGCATACAAATTTTATTGCTTTCTCTTAAACATAAATGACATGAAAGTTGAAAGATATTTTAGGAATTCAAATTAAAGTTTCACCACAAAGCTTTCCTATTATTTATATATATATATATATATATATATATATATATATATATATATATATATATTACAAAAGAAAAAAAGAGAGAGTCCATTTATACAAAAAAAAAAAAAAAAAGAAGAAGAAGAAGAAGAAGTCCATTTAACAAGATCCAACCAATAAGAAAAACCATACATGGCCGCTTATTTTTAAAACAATAAGAGGGTCAATTAGTAAACGATGGCTCCGTCATTTGACATAAAGTTTCGATGGCGACCAGGACCAATATACGTTGGATGAAGGCCGCCTTTTGGTTGTGCCAAAATCTGGAATTGCGAAATGGTCAAAACTTAGCGTAGTCGAGGAAGTACTCTCCACCGAACCCTTTCCACAATCTGAGTCTACAAAGTACTCCCCCCACTAAGTCCATCTTGAGGATCAAGTCAATTTTTAATATCATCTATTCCCTAAATATTAAAATGTAAGTAAACATTGAAAATTCTCTCGAATGTTTCTAAATAGAAATATTATATAATATTTATTGTATATGATATTCGATGAAGTGTTGAAAAATCATCATCTACTTACAAATAATGATGCATTATTTGTAAATTTATAGTGTTTCTATAGTTGTAGTCGGACACAATATTGCTTTGGTAGGTAGTTGGAACTTCATCATGCCAGAAGTAACAATGACAGTATTATATTGCAAAAATAGGGACAATATTATTGATTTTTGGTGTAATGCAAACATTTTAGTCACAACAAAAATTATGATAAGAACAACCTTTGTACAATTTTATAAAATGCTTCAAGTGGTACAACATTTGTTTCAATATGTTAAGAAAATATATTTCAAAGTAGAAAGATCATTTGGGACACATATTGTATTTTAATGTAGATATCTTGTTTTTATAGGGGTACTCTAGGAATAATAGAATAGAGAACTCTCTGTCTCATGGTAATGTGTTGTTAATAAACAAAATATCTCATTAAATGCTATTTCTAAAAAAACTCTTCCAAAAATAGGAATAATCTCCTATAACTTCAAGGGTTAGAAAATGAATTGATAAAATCTCTCTCATTTTTAGTCCCACAAATGAAGAAAAAGATTGGGGAACACTCGTGACCTTGTTCTCATCTCCTCCAAAATTATTTGGAAACTCTTTGGAGAAGAGTGCTTTCTTACAGACCGCAGGGACGATTGGCGTGTGAATCGATGCCATGTGTCGTCCCCCATTAGTTGGGCTCGTTTACTTGTGTTAGGGGACTTGTTTCTATGGGTCCCCCCAACCAAATTGTGTGTGTGCGTGGGAGGGGGTGTCACGACACGTGACGTCATATTCGACCGTGTGATCGCCTTTCTGAGCTCGTTTAGACTTTTCCTATAGAGAAACTCATTAATTTCTCAGGTGGCTATCCTAGAACTTTTTTTTTGAAGTGTCATGCGTAACACACGGGACTTTGTGCACGCTACGTTACACGCAGTTCGATTATGAGACCGTTCGTCTAGCCAAGGAGATTATACCTTTTTTTCACTGACCACAAAGGGGGGGGGGGGGGTGTTGGGGGGGGGGGGTGTGGACGACACGTGACGTCATTTTCGACCGTGCGATCGCCTTTTTCAATTTGTTTAGACTTTTCCTATGGAGAAACTCATTAATCTCTCAAGTGGCTAGTCTAGAACTTCTTTTGAAGTGTCCTGCGTAACACACTGGACTTTGTGCATGCTACGTTACATGCAGTTCGATTACGAGATCGTTTGCCTAGCCAAGGAGATTATACCTCTTCCGGCTGACCACGAAAGGTAGCTGAGTTTGGTTATTTATATGCAAAGAACTACATTATTTAGTATTAGTTTTTCAGAAAATATTTGGGCTTAGGCCTATAAGATGGGCTAGGTTATGGACATGGGCCTTTTCTAGCTGGTCTTTATATATGTATTCTTATTATATTGCAGTCCCAGAAGGAAGAAAGAGATGCCATTGGGAAAATACTATTGCGATTACTGCGACAAGCAGTTCCAGGACACCCCCTCTGCCCGCCGGAGGCACCTCTCCGGCGCGCAGCACCACCGCGCCAGAGCCCTCTGGTACGACTCCTTCAAAGGTCGCATCTTTGTATCTCACTCTGTCTTCCTCTTGCAGGATTATTTACAAACAGTTTGTATGCATTCGTTGATTGATTAAAAGAAACCTCTTTTTTTTTTTTTTTTGAACTGTGGATTGCACATAACAGACCCGCACGGAGCGATTCTCCGGAACCCCGACGGGAGCGCCGCTGCCGGGGTCTGCCACCACTTCGTCCGCACGGTACAGCTCTCCGCATTCTCGTTATTCGCGTTGTTTCTTTACGAAGACTAGAGTCTAGAGATTCATTTCAATTGGGTGTTTTTTTGAATGGTGGAAATAAAGTTCGATTTTTTTGGGATAAACTGGTGAAGATGGTAATGAATTGTTTGCAGTATCATGTTTATTATAGGCTTATAGCATAGGTTGTGGTGAGACTTGGTATAGGAAGCGTAGAAGCAATATTTGTTGGATCAAAATAGGGCACCATAGGTTAAGGGGTCATAGGAAATTTCCTAAGGAGAATGCACGTGTCAAAGTCCGATAGGATACCAATACCCACGTGCACTGCACCAAACCCGAACGAAATATATTGTAGAAATGGTAGCTATGAGAGGATATAATGGGCTGCCCAGATTGTGACCATATTTGTCAAAAGAGCGCTTGAGACGTTCCTTAGGCGTGACGTTCATCCCTTGACGCCTTAATGTAGGTGGAGCGAGGCTCCCTTCATGATGCTCACGCCTCATAGAGCGAGATTCAAGCCCGTATGAGTTATGCCTCATACATATTCCGTTTTAGATATTATCTCAAGCCCATCTGAGACATGCCTCGTACATATTCTATTTTGCATATTATTTTTACTTACCATTGGAAGTAAAGTACTTAAGTCTCATCTTCCTTTTAATTTGAATTCTTGGTACCTACTATTACAGTATCAGTATGGTATTGCCTATTGTTAATGTGAACAAAACATTAAAAAAAATCAATCACATTATCGTGTAAAAAAGAAAACATCAAGAATCTAGTGTTCGTTTGCTTATAAGAATTATTTATTACAAATGATTCATCAATAACTTTTACGTAGTTATGAATTAATGTGTGCCTCGCCTTCAAGAGACTCGCACTTTTTCTCACACCTCACTCCAGAATGCTCTTTACGCCGTGGAGTGCCTTGCACCTTTTATATCTATGATTGTGCATGTGGATTCCATCTTAGTGGACCCCTATATATATCTGTTCATGTGTCTAGGTAACTAGTGGATGGTTAATCGCAGTTATGCAACAACTTAGAAACTTTGCTTAATTTGTCAATTGATTATTTGGTTTAACATCTGATTACTTGTCCAATTAGTAGCTATTCTTTTAGAACACTGCCGAGGTTTGATCTCAGTACACTAGTCCTAGTGTCAACCTTGTATCCGAAAAACACAAGATGGTTGCATGCGAAAGTTCGGTTAGAATTGATTCTAAGTTCTTGTGCTCAATATTTGCCTACCTTTGAGTTCATCCAAAGCAATTCTATTCTGCAAACCCTGATATTCTATGTAAAGTCTTTCTGCTGGACAGATGATACCAACTTGACACTTGGCCATTAAAGCTGAATGTCTCTAACTACTGACCCTCCTAATGGATGTCGACTCATTCTTTCAACGAAACATTTTCTTTAGACCGACATAGGGAAACTGCAAGCTGGAATGCGATAGTCCTCACATGTGGCTTCTGCTTCATCCCTCCTTAACTTTAAATAAGAACCTCAACCATTTCCCACTTTTTCCTTTTGACCATTCTTATGTATAAATGATTTTTTTTCCTCTTATCCCTTCTTCTAGAGATGGAGTTATGGTCTCGTCTTTCCCTCTATAAATGTGGCACATGGGTGTTGGATGAATTTTATTTCTTCCGAGAGATCCAGCATATAGGGCAATTGATCTATTTTCTACACCATGGTGAATGAACCATTGTAATTAGGAGAGAACTTTTTGGCTCTCCTCTTCCCTATAGTAACTTGTCCGAATGGTTTGAATTTAAATACACCTTGATTCCGTCTCTTTGTTAATGCCTGCTTCTTCATCCTTTCCTGAGTCATTTCTATTCTGATCTTTCAGCAACAAAAGAATGACATTGACAGTACTGTTCTTCAACTATATGCATTTTAGCAGAGTTGGGTTAATAGGTGATTAAGTGACTGGCTACCTTCCAATTTCCATTAAAAACTTTTAAGTAGTCATTTTGTAAGATGTATGCAGTTGCTATTCAAACAATGCTCAGCCGACGGTAGCCACTGCAATATTTGGTACCTAAAAGCATCTCATACTGGCATATTCTAGTAACCTCTGAATGGCCATATGTTTGGGGATGATAAACTGTGCTCATTATTGTAATGCCCCGCTCCACACGGTGCATTATGATGAGTCGTTGACTCGAAGAGTTGCGTTGATCCGATGAAGTATCTATGCAAGAGTTACGTTGGCCCGAAAGGAAGCCTTGAGTCGATTCGAATTTATAAATCAAAACGATGCAAAACATAAGTTCCGTTTGAGCAAGTACCGATTTTAGTTGATTTCGTGTGCATGTTACACTTTTACGCTGAATCATAAGAGGTCGGCTTTTTGTCTTATTTGCAACGGTGTCCGCAAAATTAAATCGTCGCCTTGCAACGAACAAAGGCATAGACACGGTAGGCCGGATCAGTCGAATAGTTCAATAGAATGGCTAAGTCAGGAGAGTTAGCCGTGCAACCAAGTTATGGAATCGAACCGCATTAACTCGGCAAAACGACAAGGCGTATCGGCTTAAGGTGGGTGGGTTCATGACTCTTCTCCCCTACTCCTTCACGTCTAATAAAATGTACCCTAGTATGCGTATGTTGCTATCAAGTTAATGAGCATGGCTTGAATCGAGTAAAGATCTTAGTGTGTGTTGCACATTAATATAGAACATAGAACATTGAACAATTGAAGCGACGTGCATCAAGTGCACGAGTCGCGATAGGATATTGATGCTAGAACATTAAAAGAAAGTATTGAGATGTGCACCAAGTACACGACTCGGTAGAACATCGAACACTAAGGCTTAGAACATGGAAATACGGTATCGAGGCGTGCATCGAATGCACGACTCGAAGGAAAAAGGATATATGTGTCAAAGTGTACGTAGGTGCACGAGACTCATAAAAGATGGCTTCGTTACGAAGAGAACAATTGTGGCACGAATGTTGTGACAGAACTGTCGAATGTGGCATGATGCCTTTGAGATGGTTGGGACCTTCGGGTCGATATGTTGAGAAATATTGAGTCGGGGCATCGTGCCAATGGAATAGAGATAGACGAACTTGTTTGGTTGTATGAAAATCAGAACGTGTTGCATATGGTCAATAGACTTGGATGTATGGTCCGTGCACGGGCGTGCTTCCCTCGAAAGTAGGATCGTCGGGGCACCGGGACCGTTCGACCGCAGAGGGAATTAAGGGGTATTGGTGGTGCACTTCATTCAGACGGGTTGCGCCCTCCTATTGATGTGATAAGCCACAATACCAGTAAGTATGAGATCCTTTGAGTAGTGGGCTAGAAACCCGTACCAAAGCGATCGCCGGCTTACAAGTTAAGATGCCAGTCCATTAAGGCGCGGAACGTCGTGACCTTCATATAGATAGGACCGGTAGGCTGAGACTAGAATTGGGTGCAGGCGCAGAGCCTGTCATCCTTATGCATATGTCTAAGTTTGGCTGGTTAGCTGCGTGAATTGTATGATTGGTTATGTAAAGTTCTAACGATTGCAGGCTAGGCGAAACGAGACAGAGATGTGCACGATCACCATGTTTATGTTCATATTATGTCTAACTGTATCTGTTGCAAGGACACGATATTGGACACAATTATGATTCAGTTGTGATTCAGTTGCTATCGATAATTGCTTGAATATTGCCATGAAACTGATCCTAAGGCTAAATAGAAAGATCACCAAATAAAGATGCATGTTTTACTAAATTTACTTAGTGTTGGATTAGTCGAGTGGGCCTTGATCAGTGCAGCGGGGACGAAAGCACTAATCTCCCACTAGTTTGCTTGCAGGTTCAGGATATGTTCGGCTCGGGGCAGGGGTTGGCTTGGACGCGCTGAGGCATGGAGTCCTTAGCGATTCAAGAGGAGCTACCGCATTGGCGTTCAGACTTGCAACATGGAGATGTTCGGCCGAAGACTACTTGTTGGCTATAAAGAGGCATAATGTATGGAACAATGTAATCCTTTGTGAGCTAGGAAGATCATGAACGTTGTATCCAGTTGGCATATTCAGTTGGGCTATTCAAAGCCTTGGAATCTTCAGTTCATTATTAATAAAAGAGATTCTTATTGTATACTCTGTTTTCTTTCGCTGCTTATGCTATCAATTTGAGATAAACTTACGTGAACCTGTTATCTTGTCTTGCACGAGCGCAACTTCAGGCTCGTGCGGCATCATGTCCCAGCGAGGACGATGATTTTGGTTAAATCTAGCGAGAACGAGCGATTTTCCGAGTCGAGACGTGACAATATGTGCTTTTCAATCTTCCCAATACTGACAAGTGGATACTACATCGTTGTTTGAGAGTATTGTTAGTAAAAATTGCCAACTCTGTATTTTAGAGACAAAATAATATAAATAAATGATCTGACTGAGACCGAGGCTTGAACATGGTTCAATGTCCTTAAGACAATATTCGTTCCACACAGGTGCTTATGGTTTAGTGACGACTTTGTCTCCCAGGATACAACGGTACTTTTCCTTCGGTAGCAGCACTTCACACCGCAGGAATTGGACGAAGTAATATAGGTAGTCTCTCTCTTGGACTTTATGCTTGATGTTTGAATTGAATTACTCGAACACTATGCTTTTATAAATGACAAAGAGACACAATGTGAGTAGACATAATGTTTGGAAGGGACACACCTTTCCAATAGATAGATTCGTTGCAAATTGGACACACCTATTGGAACTTTAATAAAACATTTATTATTAATTAATTATCCAAGTAAAAAATACATTCACTTTTCCAACAAGTATAAGTTTGTTACTTCTGAACCTGATTGCCCCTTCTACTGTGCTTTGGGTTGCTTTTATGTCATATACGTTGCTTGCAAGGGACACAATTAGCATGCACAATAAATAAACAGATACGTTTTCCTATACTTTCTGAGACTGGAAGTGACTACGGCAAACCGGGGCTCCATGACTCAACCTTGTCTTGTGACATACATAACATGATCTTAAATAGGATTTTAACATTAGACTTGTGGGCTTCTAGTAGAAGACCCCTGAGACTTGTTTGGGTTTTGAGGATAGCCAAAGTGGCCTCTAGAAGGTGTATTGTCAGAGATTTTTAGAGTCGATCATGTTGCCCTTGTAGTAGATTACTACAACCATCTGATACTTGCCAGTATACAGTTATGTTACTATGTATCCATTCTCTCTTGCATCAACCGAACTAGAGAGACTTTGCTGTAAATTGTTAATGCTTACCATCTAATTGTAAACTATGAATTGTTAGTGCTTACCATCTATGTAGCCACGATATTAAGGTATTTCTGCAAGGTCCCTAACTCTAATTGCGTTTCCTTCTTTTCCATATTCTATTGGTCTACATATCTAACCCGGCCTACTACCTATATTTGACTTTAGCCTTTTCCATGCTCTTAGGATGGGTTGGTTTCATTTGAATATATGATTTTGGTGCTTACAGGGAACTTGCAAATATGGAGATGCATGCAAATATTTTCATCCAGTGCGAAATGTAGTCAACCCACCAACCACTACTATGGGTGAGTAGTGTACTGTAAATGTTCTACTTTTTCATTTTAATTTTTCTCCTATACAATGGTCAAGATTGACCATAAATCTGTACTACTAGAATTCTTCTCTTCTTATAAGTTTGAATTACTTAGTGCTTCTTGTCTGTTGATGGAAAGTCATTGCCAATAAGGTAGTTTTCCTATTGTTGGTTATATGGCAATCTCTAACAATTATAGTTTACAATCAGATGGCAATCAATTATTCTGTTATAACCTTCCTCATACAAGTCTATCCAATGTGGAACTACACAGACTAGACATACAAACAACTATAAACTCCAATTTTTGTGTGGCTGGCTTTTGGTGGGTCGACTTTAGGTAGAACAAAGCCTTTGTCTAGGTGTTGCGCAAAGTGAACTACGACTTCACATCTGTCCATACATGTTTTTTCAGACTACACAACTGTCCACTGACCATATTTTGGTAACTTGCCAGTTGCCATCACTATTATGGATAAGATTAAACTTACTTTCCCCTTTATTCTAATATAACTTTTAATACATAATTCTTAATTGCATTAATTTTGTGTGTATATATATCACTATAGTGAATTTACATTAAAGCGTGACACCCTCCAGAATATTCAACTTTTCCCTTTATTTTTATTCGTTGTTTTGCTTCTCCCTTTCCTCTATTATGTAGCTACATGGTTATGCCAAAAGCCATTAAATTTCTTTTCTACATGTTTTTTTATTTTTGGACGAGAGAGGTTTGATAATACATAGCTTGGTTATTCAAATTCAAAAGCTGAAGTGTATGAATTTCTTTCTAGTATTGATTCTGAGAATGTTGAACACGTCCGGTATGGATGGTGTTGCTAGTTCTAGGACTAATAAATCAATGCAACCGAAGGAAAAAACAAGTTAACTCGCATTTGGTGGCTTCGCATGATGAAATTATCTTCAACTTCAAGGTTACATCACAAGGAAACAAATCCAAGTGGTGCTAATTGATGGGAGTTTATGCAATGTAAAAAACTTTCATGTGCACATGTACTTGTATTCATATTTTATGGTGCTCCAATGGGTACAAGTAAGAAATAAAAGATATCTTGCTACACTAAAATTCTTATGGAGCTTGAAGGGTTTAATGTTATAACTTATAAGGACCCACAAATTTGTGAAATGGCGAATATTATTAATGGAGAACCAAAATGTTAAAAAACACTATCTTCTGACTTTCTGAGAAAGTAAGAACTTAACTGGATTAGATGAAAACAGGTGCCAAAAGGGATTTGATTTCTGTGAAAGACACGTGGATGGTGTATCAATTGTTTTTGATGGGTGATCGAAAGTGAGAAAAATTATTTACTTATGTCCTAGCAATGGATAGTCAGGGTGCAAGTGATTATATGTCAAAGACTAGTTTGGGGTTGAGAAATTAGACATAATTATCGTTGAAGGCAGTTGAGGAAGTGGATCTTTCTAATGTGATCAACTAGTGACAATGTTTTAACTTGAACAACTCTTGGAAGGGAGTACAAAAGTGAAAAGCTACTCTCATATTTTATTTTCTCTCTGTTTAGTTCATACTTTAAATTTGATATTTAAAGACTTCGCAAATTATTTTGATTGGTGTCAAGTTTCATATCCTAAGGGTAAAAGTACTATCAAGTATTTTATTTAATGCATTGACAATATTTAGAACTTGTTTAAAGTTGGAACTTCTCAAGGTAAGCTAAAACAAGATTTGCATCACGTATATATTGCTCAAACGTTTGATTGATGAAGGAGACCTTAACTACGTCGTTAGTTTTGAATTCATGGAAGGAATGAATGAAGAATGGGGATGAAAATACAAAAAATAGATGGTACTTTGGTCACAAATTATGGAGGAAGTGATAAATTTCAGGATGAGACTCAAAACTTATTGGCCATCACAAAGCAAACTTATATGCTCGTTACAATTTGCGACCAAGATGGTCAGATAATGGGTGAAGTATATGAAGGGATGATAACACGCTTGATAGGGTTAAAGATGCTTTGAAAAATAACGTGTATACTGAAGTGCATAAAACTTTTTAAGTTGTCTGATCACTACGTCATTTGCTAAAAAATCTTGGAGCACTAACTCCAACATCCATCGTGAAAGTGAAATAAATTTCTTTCTTTTAGCTCAAATTTAATTTTAGAATTTGTGCTGGTTGAGGCGAGCGAAGTGAGGCGACAAACCCAAACCCATAAGTAGGAAGCCTTCTACCAATATATGGAGTTTGCCCTTATGTGAATGGATCCAATTTTCATAAGCGCATCATCTCATGTCGTGTGTTTTTACCGTGTTTTCCAAATAATGGATATGTTCTGTTAGAATTAGTCTAAATTAGTTACTGTAACTATGTTAATTCCTATTTCTTAGGATTAGTTACTGTAACTATGTTAGTTCCTATTTCTTAGGATTAGTTATCTGCTCTGTTTATCTATTTATGCTATTAGATAAGTTAGAGAAACTGACTATGTATTCAATCCTATTAGTTAGGAAGTTAGTTCAATTGTATTCCTATTTATACCACTCCATTAATGAAGAGAAATACAACGCTCAATTACACCTGCTTTTATGGTATCAGAGCCATAAAATACCTATAAACACCTATATAGGATTCTGCCAATTCTAGATGACCAATTCAAGTATTAATAGCACCTGTTCTAGTGGTGAATCTTCTTGGTCTAGTGGATCAAATTCTATCTCCACCATCGGATCTCTTCAAAACTATTCTATTACCTCACATAAACTCAATGGAGGTAATTTCATGGAATGGTCTCAATCCGTAAGCTTTTTGTCCAAGGACGAGGCAAATTCGAGTACCTTTCAGGAACGATGATCAAACCAGACGCATCCGAGAATCTAGCCAGCTATGAGAAGTGGGAGGCCGAGAACTCGATGATCATGTCCTGGCTAGTGAATTCCATGGAGGCAAACCTGGGAAGGACTTATCTGTTTCTCCCATCAGCAAGCGCAATCTGGACGGCGGTGAAGGAGACGTACACAGATCTCGGAAACGCAGGCTAACTCTTTGAGATCAAGATGCGGCTGAGAAAAACAAAGCAAGGTGATAAAACCGTCACTCAATACTACACCGATCTCAAGATGTTGTGGCATGAGCTAGATCTCTACTGCAACTATGAATGGAGCTGCTCAAAAGACAGCGCCTTCTACCAAAAGACCATCGAGAAGGAGCGACTTTTCGATTTCCTTGTTGGGCTAAACAAAGAGCTCGATGTAGTCAGAGGAAGAGTGCTTGGCCGAGAGCCACTTCCAAGCACTCGAGAAGTCTTCGCAGAGGTCCGTCGAGAGGATAGCTGCCGCCAAGTCATGCTCGGACCCGGTATCATCGACACCTTAGCCACTCAGATGGACACCATTACCATGATAAACGTTTAGGTCTGACTCGAACCAACGCTTCACCGACTCCAACTACCGCTTTCCGAAGAAACCCGATCGTCCGATCTGCGACTACTGCAACAAGCTAGGACATATCAAGGCCAAATGCTGGAAGCTCCATGGCAAGCCAGTCGATTTTCAGCCATCTCAGCGATGCTTTCGCGAAAAAAAAAAGTGCTTATCAAGCGTCTCAAACCGTTTCCAACGAGCAAGTAGCCCAAACTTCATCATCTGAGCAGACATTCTTCAACAAAGAAGACTTAGAACAACTATATAAGCTATGGATCTCACATAAGTCATCATCCTCACCTTCCTCATCCTCACTTGCCCAGAAAGGTAGCTTTAAAACAGCCCTAAGTGTCTCTACAAAATCCCTAACCCCTGGATCATAGATTCAGGGACCACTGACCATATGACCGGGTTCTCTTATCTATTCAACTCATATTTTTTATGTTCTGGGTATGAAAAAGTAAAAATTGCATATGAATCTCTCTCAGCTATCGCCGGAAAAGGTTCCATCATTATCTCACAATCCATCACTCTAAACAATGTCTTACATGTTCCTAATCTAACATGTAATATATTATCTGTCAATAAATTAGCCTCTGATTTTCAATGTAGACTCATTTTTTTATATACTGGTTGTGTCTTTCAGGACCTATGCTCGGGGAAGATGATCGGCAATGCTAAAGCGCACGGGGGACTTTACTATCTCTCATAGGTCAACTCGAGTAAACAAATTCAGAAACCTCAATGTTCTAATTTCGTTTCCTTATCTGATGAAATAATGTTATGGTATTTTCGCTTAGGCCATCCTAGTTTTGTGTATTTAAAATATTTGTTTTCTACCTTATCTCAAAGTAAAAGTGTTGATTCTTTACAATGTGAAATTTGTCAGTTAGCTAAACATAAAAGAGCTTTTCTTTTTTCTTCTGTTAAATATACTCCATCTAAACCATTTTTACTAATACACAGCGATATGTGGGGACCATCTTGAATCAAAAATATTTCAGGAACGAGATGGTTCATCACTTTCATTTTTGACCATACTAGGAACACATGGATCTATTTGTTGAAAGAAAAATCTGAGGCAGCTAATATATTCAAAAAATTCTACACTATGATTGAAACTCAATTTCAAACAAAGATTCAAATTTTGAGAACTGATAATGGTAGGGAATATTTTAATGAAATCTTAGGACAATTCTTAACTGAAAAAGGCATCATCCATCACAGTTCTTGTTGATACACCTCAACAGAATGGTATTGCCGAAAGAAAAAATAGACACCTACTTGAAGTCACCCGAGCTTTAATGTTTTCTATGAATGTTTCCAAGCATTTTTGGGGAGATGCTATACTAACTGCTTCATATCTAATTAATAGAATGCCAAGCAAAGTACTTAACTATCAAACCATAAATGAAAGTGATGAACCATCTCGTTCCTGAAATATTTTTGATTCGAGATGGTCCCCACATATCGCTGTGTATTAGTGAAAATGGTTTAGATGGAGTATATTTAACAGAAGGAAAAAAAGCTCTTTTATGCTTAGCTAACTGACAAATTTTACATTGTAAAGAATCAACACTTTTATTTTGAAATAAGGTAGGAAATAAATGTTTTAATTACCTAAAGCTAGGATGGCCTAAGCGAAAATGCTATAACATTATTTCATCAGATAAGGAAACGAAACTAGAACATTGAGGTTTCTGAATTTGTTTACTCGAGTTGACCTCTAAGAGATAGTAAAGTCCCTCGTGTGCTTTAGCATTGCCAATCATCTTCCCCGAGCATAGGTCCTGAAAGACACAACCAGTAGGTGAAAAAATGAGTCTACATTGGGAATCAGAGGCTAATTTATTGACAGATAATAGATTACATGTTAGATTAGGAACATGTAAGACATTGTTTAGAGTGATGGATGGTGAGATAATGATAGAACCTTTCCCGGCTAATTTTTCAACGAGTGTAAAAGAGGAAAATTGGATCCAAGAGCTACTAAATGTATTTTTTTAGGATTTTCTCCAATACAAAAAGGTTTCAAATGCTTTGACCATAGCTCGGATAATTTTTTCGTAAGTATGGATGTCACATTTTTCGAACAAAATCTTTTTTGAGAAAACTTCTCTTCAGGGGGAGAACACTCATAATGAAGATCGGTTTTTGGAATTACAAGCCTTACCTTTATGTGAAAACATTGAAAATACCCACCACCAACCACATGATGTGCCTCGGGCTGAGAATAACAGTAATAATATTTCATCTATTAATGAAACGAGTCCTATTGAGGACCAATCTACTGAATTCCAGGTTCACTCGAGAGGGCACACGAGAGCTGCACAAGATTCTCCGGCGCTGCCAACATTCGAACCGAGCACCAGTTCAGGTAATATTTTTTTATTTCCTGATTTATCTCAAGCCATTGAATCCCAAGAAGAGTCGGTCAACCCTGAATCAGTAGAATCATTCCACAATGGCCTAAATGAACCCATAACCCTAAGAAAAGGAACCCGAACCTGCACGAAATTTCTTTTGTATCTGCTGTCAAACTATGTTTCCTATCAAAACCTATCTCCAAGTTTTAGGGCATTCACGACCAGTATAACTAATGACGAGGTTTCTAACTCTATACACGAAGCTCTAAGTATTTCCAAGTGGAAGGAGGCAGTCTTAGAAGAAATGAGGACCCTAAAGAAAAATGAGACGTGGGAAATGACAGAATTGTCGAGGGGCAAACGCACGGTTGATTGCAAGTGGATATTTACGGTAAAATACAAAGCTGATGGTAACGTGGAAAGATACAAAGCGAGACTAGTCGCTCGTAGGTTCACTCAAACATACGGTCTAGACTACGAGGAAATATTTGCCCCGGTTGCCAAACTTTAACACAGTTAGAGTTTTGCTCTCCTTAGCAGTGAATCTCGATTGGCCATTGTTACAATTTGATGTCAAGAACGCGTTCTTAAATGGGGAGTTAGAAGAAGAAGTATTAATGCAAGTTCCACCCGGTTTTGACAGGAACTCCGATGGAAAGGTGTGCAGGTTGAAGAAGGCTTTATACGGCCTTAAACAGTCTCCCCGGGCCTGGTTTAGAAGGTTTTCTAAGCGATGAAGGATCAACACTACAAACATGCTCAGTCTGATCACACCATGTTCTATAAGCACACTCCGGGAGGTAAAATGGCTATACTAATTGTTTATGTAGATGACATGGTCATGACAGGAGACGACGAGACTGAACTCAGAAAACTAAAGCGTTTCTTGGCTCAACAATTCGAGATAAAAGACTTGGAAAACCTCAAGTATTTTCTGGGAATGGAAGTCCGAAGTCGCAAGATCACCAAAAGGAATTGCAATTTCACAACGGAAGTATGTGTTGGACCTCCTGTCTGAAACTGGTCTCCTTGGATGCAAACCGGCTTCAACACCGATCACCAGCTTAACAAGAAAGAAGGAGATGTACCGGCGAATAAAACCAGGTATCAAAAACTCGTTGGAAAAATGATTTATTTGGCTCACACTCGTCCTGACATCGCTTATGCCGTGAGTCTTGTAAGTCAATACATGCATAGTCCATCTGAAAGTCACCTCGAGGCTGTGTACAGAATATTACACTACCTTAAGGGCAGTCCAGGAAAAGGAATACTCTTGCAGAAAAACGAGAGCAGACAGATTAAGGTTTATACCGATGCAGACTGGGCCGGGTGTTTAGATGACAGAAGATCAACCTCAGCATATTGTACCTATGTTTGGGGCATACTTGGTGACGTGGAGAAGTAAGAAGCAGCAGGTAGTGGTTCGAAGCAGTGCGGAAGTTGAATTTCGAGCTGTAGCACAAGGAATATGCAAAATCATTTGGATAAGAGGCATTCTGGAGGAACTACAAATCGAATCAAGCTCACCTATAAAATTTTTCTGTGACAATAAATCCGCAATCAACATTGCTCACAACCCGGTCCAACACGACCGGACCAAGCACGTGGAGATAGATCGCCATTTCATAAAGGAGAAGCTCGAGAAAGGAGAAATCTACATGCCATTTGTTCCAACAACAGAACAGCTTGCAGACGTACTCACAAAGGGGCCTATATATGCAGAAGTTCGATGATTGTCTCAGCAAGTTGGGTATGAAAGATATTTTCGCACCAACTTGAGGGGGAGTGTTAGAATTAGTCTAAATTAGTTACTGTAACTATGTTAGTTCCTATTTCTTAGGATTAGTTACTGTAACTATGTTAGTTCCTATTTCTTAGGATTAGTTATCTGCTCTGTTTATCTATTTATGCTATTAGATAAGTTAGAGAAACTGGCTGTGTATTCAGTCCTATTAGTTAGGAAGTTAGTTCAATTGTATTCCTATTTATACCACTCCATAATGAAGAGAAATACAACGCTCAATTACACCTGCTTTTATGTTCAAATGGCTATTCTATCAACACCTAGCCTGTGTAGCGATAGGCAAGGAACATTGTTTTGGCTTACGTATCCGTAAAGATCTTATTTTACTTTGTAAAAGCTAATTGCTCGTGTGCTGTGAAGTGCCTGTTTTTTAAAATTTCCGAGACTTGTTTATATTTCTAAACTAAATTGTTGGCTAAACTCCTCACGTGCTGTAAAAGTCAAATGCTTTAATATGATGCCAACATTTTTTTTTCTTTCTGAGAGGGAGGTTTATAACCTTTGAGAAAACTAAAAATTTCGTAGAATATTAAATAGAATTCTGTTAAGACAGTGCATTAACAATTGTTGCATCAATTGTTTGCCTCTTCGTTAAGCTAAAAGACCGTTCCAGTGGACTTGTAATTTTCAACTCTACTTACGAAACGGAATTGGCTGGAGAAACCAATAGGTCCATTCACATCAAGTTTCGTCCAGATAGAGGAAAAGAAAGTTGGTTTGTGACATCAAAGCTTTTTTTGACAACAATGCTAGGTCCGGGAGATGGACCAAATAAGATAGAAGTGTCCCATAACCGATCATTTTTTTTTTCTTCCCAGTCAAGGAGTGATTGCGAATCCACCATGCACGGGTTCAATTCCCGTCGTTCGCTCATAAATAAATGGACCATTTGTTATAGAGACACAAGACAAACCTTTCCTAACATCAAGTTTTTCTGTAAGAGTCAAATCGAGGCTTGCAAACAAAACCAAGCAATTGGTATCCGATTGAAAATCTTCATCATAGATTTGCGTCCCCTACTTGCTGAAAGCTCACAAATGGAACATTAATCATTCATTAGGATATCCAATAATTGGACGACTATAAGCGATGTAGGTAATTTGAAATTCGAATACATGTTTATGATTTTTAAGTTGTAACCACGTGATAGATGGCTTATCAAGTTTATTGTAACCACGATAGATGACATAACTATTAATTGTAACCATATGGTAGATGACATATTAAATTTAACCATATAATTTTACTCTACATATATTGATCAATACAATGGAAGAAGAGATTAATTCTGTAAGTTGGAGATACTCAAGCATGTAGCGATTACCTTGATAAGTGTGAGTGAGTTTGTGGTTTAGAGAGATATCCTTGGTTTGGTCTTATTGGCATACAAATGTTTGAGCTTATGCCAAGCTTCTTCGAATCTATTTGTAGAGTTGATGTGTGCCATAGCTTCTGGGGAGCTTGATGTCATGATTGCATTATGCAGGAGTTAGTCTTGACACTCCCACAGTGCATAAGATGGATCAATATTAGTCTCACCTTCAAGAGTTTGAGGTTGACATGGACTGATTTCGTTAAGGAAACCATTAAGTCCATAACCTTTGGTAACAGTCATGAACTTTCCTCCAAACGGGACAATTTGTTGTTGTTAGGTTTGAGGGTAATTGATCTGTAGCATTATTGGAGATGATGGGTTGCGTATTGGAGTTGGAGATTGTGGTTTAGGTGTTGTGTTTGATGATGATAGAGGAAGCAGAATAATTGCTTGAGGTCATGAGGGGATCAATGCTTTGAAGCTTATGCTCTGATACCATAAAGATTTTTAGGTAGGCAGTTGATTCTCTCTCTTCTATTTTATGCATCAATTTATATACGTATATATGGAGGACATTATATGATTAAACTTGATATGTCGTCTACCAGATGGTTACAACTAATAAATATGTTATTTACCATGGTTACAAAGATATTGTTACAACAACTTGATATGCCACAATTGATAGATATGCATTTATATATCAAATTAACTACATCTCTTAGACTCATTCAAATATTGGATATACCAACTATCTTGGTGAAGGAGGTTGGCCTTTTGCAATGGGTTGCCGACTTGAACACCTGTTACAATATCAATCACAATAGGAAACACCACAAATCATTGGATCGTAAATTTATAAATTAAATAACATTTGAAGTATCAACCTCAAAAATAACTCTACTAACATTAGACAATGTGAGTTTTTAAATATTTTAAGATGGGAACTATTTGCATGGATACATACACGGATACGGGATACAAGCATTTTCTACATACAATGCAGTCAACTATGTTGCACGGGTATGATCACAATATAAACACCATTTTCCTCTGTCCGTGCAACATCAGATAGCAATGACCTCTCATCTTTCTACATCTTCTACTTTTTTCTGAGTCTTTTGAAGCTTCACATGATTCTTTAGCATAGCAAGAATAGCCGAATTCATGCCAGTAGTAGCACTAAAAATGCATATGAATACAAGTGCTTTTGTGCTTGTAATAGTTTCTTTACCGTGCTTACATTCCCATTAGTTAGCACCATGTGGATTTTTTCCCAATGTACCTTACCTTGAATATGACTTATGTACCAATGCGAGTTGACTTGTTTCTCCTCCAGTTGCATTGATTTGTTAGTACTAGCACTATTAACACCATCTACATTAGTAGATATACTTGTTCAATATTAACACCATCTACATTGGTAGATATCTAGACTTGTTCAATATTCTTATCATTACTATTGTGAAGATTTCCATACACCTCATTTCCTGAATCTTATGAATCATCAAGTTGTGTATTATCAACCCTTTTCCCCATCGCAAAAAGCTCTCTTAGCAAAGAAACAAATAAGTAAAATAAACGAATATTTAATGGTTTTTGGGGTAAATGCACGATTCAGTTATAGAATAGAGGAGAGAAGCATAGAATGGTGAAAATAAAGGTTTAAAGTTGGCTAGGGTTGAGTGGTGGCAGGGACACTTTAATATACATATATAGGGTGGTTGGCTCATAGTCCGTATTAAGACACACGATTCGTTTATAGAATAGAGGAGAGAAACATAGAATGATGAAAATAAAGGTTAAAGTTAGCTAGGGTTGAGTGGTGGGAGGGAGATACTTTAATATACATATATAGGGTGGTTGGCGCATAGTCCATATTAAGACACAATCCATATATATATATATATATATATATATATATGTTAATTTATATATTAATTAGTATTATAGTAAAGGGGAAAATAAGTACAATCTTGTCAACAATAGTGTTGACAGCCTGACATGTTATTGAATATGGAACAACGTACAGTTACTTAGTCTCAAAAAGAAATTAGGGACAACTTGTTGGCTTGAGAAAGAAATTTAAACCATGTCTGTTTACTTTGCCCAACGCTTACACATAGATTCCCTCTCTCCCGAAGGGAAATTGTGTATTACAATACAATGTCTTCTCTCCTCATTATGGGACTAGGATAGGTGCGTTGTCGTTGGGTGGACGAAGGGACAAAGCTTCGGATGGAGCAGCAGTCCATGGGATGAGAAGACGGGCTAACAAGTGGTCGAGACCGCCTGTGGGAGTAGTTGTTCGTGGGAAGAGAGGTCCTTACTATCTGACCTTGGTACCCTTCTACGACATCTTGAGACGAACTGGGATCTTTGACTTTGCCGTAGGCATGGAAATAGGAGATCTCCACGTTGGTTTGAAGTTTTTGACATGGATTTCCATGTTCCAATTCGCTACTTGCTGCCTATATAGTGAGTTCTAAGTCCATGTTATCATGAGAAGGATCTTGACCTCTCAACCAATTTTCCCTAAATGTACGCTTGTGAAAAAGAATATTAATACTATTCGAAAAGCATTAAATATGTTTTGCCATATTCAGCGCACTAATACTATGAAAATCTTCACTTTTTATGTCTCGGCATGGCAAATATCATTTTAATCTTGAATATGTAAGAATGAAAGTGATGCTATCATGATTGATTTTCTGGTGAAATACATTACAAGATGTTTTCCATACTTTTCGCATTCAGTTCTACCTATTTCCGGACATCTTGATCGACATAAACGACAAATATGCATCCCAATCCCACCCACCCATACACTTATACTACTTTTGGCCTTGTAGGAATATCCTTCACTAATTTACTAAAAATGGAACAAAATGATATTTTCTTGTTCCTCGGTTGAGAAGAGATTTCTTGAGCAATCAGAGAAACACTTTGATAAACAGATTTGATATCTACCGACTCAATTAAGGTATTTGTCTTTGTTCTATTAGACGAAAAAGATTGCATTTTAGCATAGGGCATGAAGAAGCAAGATGTGCAGTACCAAGTAGGAGGAAGAAGATGAGCATACATTATGAAGATGATTAACGATTTGTCAATGTTCTTTTGTCGTCTTTCTTCAACAGACAAATTAGGATGGCCTTTATAGACTTAAAATGAAGAGAAGGATTATGCAGCATTCCAAAAGAATCATGTGAATGCTTTGTTTTTTTTTTTTTTTTGAAACTCACTCTGGTTTTGTTAGCAATAATTTAGATAATATCGAATGTGGTCTTATGTCTAGATTATCCCTGTTGTGCCATATCCCACTTTCTCGAAGAATTGTCAGTATGGTACTTGCCTTCTCCAGATCCATGCGAGGTTCGATTTTCCATCTATGAATTCAGATCATATGATTACACAGTTGAATGTTGTCTTTCTCAAATCAATATTAGCTCTTGCATACTAATTTTCTATACTTTCTAATATCAATTATTTGATATGATAAGTATCTTGATAGTACATACTTCATCAATTTTCTTAAAAGGGGATGGTTCTAAAGCAATGTTTATTTAGGAAGCTTGAAGTAGTAGTTCAGAGTTGTTCTCTGTAATAAGGTCTTTGACTTCAGAGGAGAAGGTTGCAAATCCATGTTTATATTAAGAAATTTGATCAGTTTGAATATATCTTGTTTGGCATCATGTACAGGTATTGACGCTACTTCTGTGGTGATATTCAAGGCATGTGCCATAAATAGTGTCTATCGAAGGACCATTCTAATAAAGAAAAGCCAGATGTTAATTATTAAGAAAAAAAAATAGTTAGTCAAATATTGATTTAATTTAGAAGCTTTTTTTTCTTTCAGAAATTGCATTGCATCATAGTATATTGTGATAAAAACTCAGTTACTAGTTAACTTTTTATGTGCAGGGCCAATTTTCATTGAGCATCCTAGCTTTGCAGGAAATCAAGTATTAAGCAGCAGCTCTCTGACAGGTATATCAACTGTTGCTATGTGACTATGTTTGGGATTTCTTATTGGAGGCTGCTTCTTTTTTTTTTTCCTTGGAAAATGGTCAAAAGACTACTTATCAATTTTTTTAAGTCTATTCTATTTTGGGAGCTTTTGACGATAGTCGCCTACATGTTTTCTAAAGCCGCTTCTGCTGCTAGATTTTGAAAAACAACAAGAATTCCAAACCAACCCTAACTAATTCACCTTACGGTCAATGTTTCCCCCCCTTATTTGAAGTGCAACAACAACAAAGCCTTATCCCAAATTTCTGGGGTCGGGCTCTTTGAATCCTGGAATCGTGTTCTTCCATTCGACTCTGTTAAGAGGCCATGCCCTGTTTTTATTCTAGAGCACTTCTACTCTTGTTTCTGAAATCTTGGGTTGTAAATCGTCAGACAACATAGTTTTCCAAATGTGTACGATTAAATCTAACCTCGTCATGCATCTCCTTTCGCAGAAGTATTCAAACAATGTATTGTTGGAAAAATAATTGTTTTTCTGTCTTGGCCGGAGAGATTGGCCGGAACTTAACTCTTGCCCAGAGTAGGAGAGATTGAATGGAAAATAAAGAATATATGGTTGTGAAGGTGGAGGAGGAATCATATGATAATTTTTCTCAAGTATGTCTCCTCAAGACAAATGAATGAATTAAATAGACAACCTTATGATTTATTAGGATTAAAATAGCCAATAAAGTAGCTAATAATATGTAGAAATTTAGGCTCAATAATATAGCCATTTGGGAATGATAAATATGCTACATCAATGTTGAAACGGTCAAAAATTAAGTGCAAAATAATGAGGTTTTGTAAATTGATTTTTTTCACTAATAATAACATGATGTACTAATTTGTTGTGCTTATTATACAGGGGATGTTGTTGGAGATCGCATCGGAATATCCTGGGGTAACTTACCTCCGTCGCTGAGACCTCCCCCAGAGGGTGGTTATCCACCACTCCCCTTTGTGGACTGGGGATAAGTTCTTTTAAGTTGTCGTCGATGTTCCTGCAGAGTTTGTTTTCCTGTGATTATGAGGTTGTGCAATTTAGTGGCTTCTCAAGATGACATGCATTTTCGTTGTCAAATATGAATTGGGCTAACACTGGTCTGTTGCAATTTGATGTGCATATATTAGTCAGTAACATCTTTCCTAACTCCTCATGTTAACCTCTTGTTTTTCCGAAGTATGTGGTTCTTTCAATTTGAGAGTTGTCTAATCAAATATTTTAAGTATGTGGTTGTCTCTGCACACGTCCAACTCCCAACTCCAACTTTAACTTTACAAGAATGCACTAATCGCTTGTTATCCTTAATTGCTGCCACCTCCAGGTCACTAATAAACTGCAGATAATTCCAATTTGCAATTACTTAATAGGTAGTAGATAGTGTTTTTTTTTAACTCATTGAAACCAGAAAGGAAATTCTGATGTTGGAGATGGACGGCACTGAACCGACCAATTGGTTCTGGGGGAGAAGGAAGTTTTTGCAATTGTTTATACAGAGGTCGGTGAGAGAAAAAGTCTCTTTTAAAGGTAGAATATGATCGTCGAGCGTTTGTAGCTCGTGGTGAAAAGCAGCACGGACACGAAGCTAGCAGAATTCGAGCCCTTTAAACCGTAAGGACGTGTAGATGTGCATGAGTTGTAATAAAAAAGTTTGTGATGACCAAAACATATCTAGCAAGTACTATTAGCAAAATGAACTCCTCGAAAATATAGAAGTGTTTAATGTTCCATTCAGAAGACCAAGTACCAACTACGAATTCGAACCATTTTGGACTAAACTAATTTTGATTTTTCATTTTTAGAACAATATATTATTATAGGTTATAGCAAATTGTTTAAAAGTATGTAAATGTAAATTACAATTTCTTGCTTACAACAACACAAAATCTGAATGATTACAAACTGATTTTGCTAGAAACGACTACGCAACCAAGTTGCTACAACAAGAACCAAGATGCTTGAAGAAGACAGTTTGCTGAGCTGATGACTATCACCGTTACTCAAAGCAAGATTCAACCTTATTTTGTCGATCTGCTACCAGTAAGTTCACGGTGTTGAACTTCTGGAATGTTCTTTTGTCACCCTCGAAATAGGCTTCACACGAATAGGACCTCGGGCAACACTTCGACAGAACTTCGTAACTTCCTCCGACTGCTAACTCTCCTCTCGTAGTATATATTCACTTGTGTTATCCTAAGACAAAAATCGAAAGAATATATATGAGAGGCAAGTCTCCTAGCAGCCATAATCACACAGGGGTAAGTTTGATTTAAGCTGAGATTTGCGTTGATATATATATATATATATATATATATATATATATATATATATATATATATAGTCAATGACCACTAGTCCAAGTGGTTAGTGTGGAAACATGTGACTCTTGTGGACAGAATTCGAATTCCAGTGAAAATAATTCTAGAAATTGATTATCCTTTCTTCAAAATATATATATATATATATTAATTTTAGTTGGACTGAAGTCCATCTTAGTCCATAGGTCCGCTCTTGCAGATGAGTGCCGTCCATTCCTCTGAACTCAGAAAAGACGACAACATTTTAAGATTGATGCCAACTTGTAATGATGATGATAGATAGGTTGTGCATTCAATGAATAAGTGTATAATATTAAGGAGTGTGGGCTGCCGAAAGAAGGGAAAATGTGGTAAGAATGTTGTAAACCAACCATGTAGGATCTATGAGCGTGCTAATAATCCTCCGTGCAGGATTTCCACTTCCAGCCGTCCCATTGTTGCATCATCATCATCATCATAATTATATTTGCCGAACCAGACCCACTCACTGACTGAACTCCCACCAGAGTGCAACAAATTCTTAGTTCACACAAATTGGAAGCTCAGATTCCCCCTCCCTCCCTCCCACGCGTCAACAAAGCAAGTCCACGGATCAGGACTGCAACTTCAGTGTTCCACCACAATGGCTGAGGTGGACAAGTCATTCTGGACGGCGGTGAAAGATGACGAAGCACCGCAAGAGCGGACCATAGATCCGAATTGAGGTTGGAACACGAGTTAAGTTGTGGACCGACTTATATGAAATATATATATATATATATATATATATATATATAATTGAGTAGTATGCTCTTGCTCTTATTATCTAGGAGTGGACTGACAAAAAGTTTTTAAGGATGTTTCCTCTCTAACATTAACAATAATTTGTTGCAGTCTAATTTGGTGCATGTCTATCTCGCTCTTTTTCAGTGTCGACTGTTCATAAATTTTTTTCTTCCTTTGGTGCTATTATTAACACTTCTAAAATATATCATGTTTTTTTAAAAAAAATTTTTATCATTCAAAATTTAAATTTTTTTTGCGTTATATAATTTAAATTTGACCTTAATTTGTTCATGAATTGAAGGATGAGTACATGATGACATTTTAGGAGTACCAATAATACTAACACAGAGACATATTTGGATTTTGAATGATAAAAAAATTAAAGATGAATACATAATAACATTTTAAGAGTGAATAATAATATATATTTTTTCTCTCACATTGTATTCGGTTGAGGTTGCCTCTAAAACATGAATACAATCATTTCTTCACATAAAGTTTTTCTTACTCTTCAACAAAGAAAATAATATATTCAGCTTCTATCTTTCACTATTCTCTTAAATTTCAGACATAAACTTAATACAGGGAAATGTAGAATCACACAATGACATAAATTTACCTTGGTTTGTGGAAATGAATAAAAAAAATCAATTCCTTGATATATTTTTTTCTTTTGAAAAATAATAATTTTTATTGATTTTTTTTGATGTTTGAAAATGACAAGGAAACTAAAAAGGAAAGTGAATACTTTAAGGTGGGAAGTGATTCTTTACTCGGATGGAATAATTTTTTTCTCTAATTTTTCTTCCATTGGAAATCACTTTCCTTTCCTCCTCAATTCCTTTGACAGTTAAATATAGGAAAGTAATGACTTTTCTTTTCCAATCCCATTATTCCGCAAACCAAACCAGGCCTAAATGTAGAATCACATAATTGCTTAAATTTCCTCCTCCTTTTTTTTTCAATCTTAATCTCCATGCTTTCTATGTGTGCAGTCAAGGGCGTATCCATACAGGGGCTGGGGTGGCCTCCAGTCTATCTATTTTTTTTTTATATATATATGTATTTTTTTTGGATTTTTTTTCTCCATCTAAATCAGTCCACACTTGGTTCATCCTAGTACTCTCCAGCCCATCCAAACTCAAATTTCTGATTCCGTCCTCATGTGCAGTCCAACTCTCGTCTCCATTCCATTACATACATCTTCATTATGTCATAGAAGTTTAGCAAGTTTCAGAACATGATCAAAAGGAATTAACTTCTATACTGATCTTGTAAGTGAAGGCTTGGATTTGCTCAGGTAAAAGATAAATACAAGAAGACCAACCACTTATACATTACTAGTAAATGCACGTGCTTTGCACGTATAATAATTGATAATAAGAATAGTATCCAACTATAATCAAATATCTCTTCTAACTCATGTGGTTAAGGTGTGAGGTATTTTTCTTGTTTGGTTGAGTTCGATTTTCCATGTTGACAAATTTAAACTTTTTTCAACAATTTTTACAATTTTTTTTATAAATAAAATGAACCGTAATATAATGACGACTTAGACGACTCACTTTTGAGCCATTTTGAAGCCTCATTATATAGTGTAAGATTATTTGAAACATAGATATGAACTATGTTTATGAACAAATCAAGAAGATCAAGAGACTCTCATTTATAAAGCCTAGTCTTTTTTGTTACAATCTTCTGATTCCAATTAAGTGTGCTAATTGAATAAAAATGGTCCTACTTAGAAGAAAATGCATTGGAAATTAAGGAATGGCAAGAACATGGGGCTGTGTTCCTGTTCCTGGCCTCTCCAAACTCTCTGCACAAAAAGTATATCCATCCTTTTTGCAGACTCCACATTCTCTCTGAGGAGGGTCGGTTGCTGCTGCCACCACCACTACAAGAATAATAATAATATTCATATTATTGGTTCAGCAGCAGCAGCAGCACAGCCACAAATTCTCAACCTCCCACTAAGCCACTTCACTACTATATAACTGACTTGCACTCTCTGCAACATAACATAACATACACTTGTAACATACACTAGTAATAGCAACTTGTCATATTTGAAGAAATTAATGGAAGCATTGGTGTTGTTTCTCCTCGTCACGTCTAGCTTATGTCGTGTTGATAGCAGGACGCACCACCACCACCACCGCCGCCACCACCAGAACCTCAGCATTGCCCTGCCGCCGGGCGCCGCCGACCCTCCCGAGTCGCCGGAACCGATCCTCCCTCCCGGGCCTTCGCCGAACTCCACCAACTCTTCCTCCGCCCTCCCTCCTGCCCCCTCTCCTGCTCCTGCTCCTGCTCCTGCTCCTGCGCCTGGCGTGGGTCCGGGCGCGGCGGTCTTCGACGTGAGGTCGCTCGGAGCGGTCGGCAACGGCTCTTCCGACGACACAGAGGCGTTCAAGGGCGCGTGGGACTCCGCGTGCCAAGAAGGACCCGCGGTCGTGCTCGTGCCGAAGGGCTACACGTTCATGATCCGCTCTACCATTTTCGCCGGCCCCTGCGTGGGTGCTGTCACGCTACAGGTACATTGTCGGAAGTGGGAGTCTATTGGCACTGAGATTTTCTTATTCTGTCTCAATATCCTCCTTACCAATAAACACGATTGTGTCTCAAGGTTGAAGGGACCATCGTGCCACCGGACGGTCCCGGCGCGTGGCCGTCGAGCAACAGCAAGCGGCAGTGGCTCGTGTTCTACCGGGCCGACGGGCTGACGATGCAAGGAGGCGGGATCATCGACGGCAGAGGAGAGAAGTGGTGGGATCTCCCCTGCAAACCGCACAAGGCAAATGATCGAACACCCATGACCACTTGATTTTTTCGAACTTTCGACTAGAAAAAAAAACGTCTATACTGACTCGTTACGATGTCGATGAAACAGGGGATCAACGGAACGACATTGCCTGGACCATGCGACAGCCCTGTTGTGAGTTCTACTGCCAACGCTTGGCTTTGCTAACTCCATTGTCAGTTCAAGTCCACAATGGCTAACCATTGTTACTTACTTGTGCAGGCCTTGAGGTTCTTCATGAGCTCAAACCTCACAGTTCATGGACTCAAGATACAGAACAGCCCCCAGTTCCACTTCCGGTTCGACGAGTGCCGCAACGTCACGGTCGACCGCATCTCCATCAGCTCGCCCGCCCTGAGCCCGAACACCGACGGCATCCACGTAGAGAACACCCGAAACGTTCGGATATACAACTCGGTCATATCGAACGGTGAGTACCGATTAAAATTCGACGAAAAAAACGTTAACCACCGACCGGTTCCTAAGTTTTCAAGTTCTTGACAGGGGACGACTGCGTGTCAATCGGGTCCGGCAGCGTGAACGTGGACATAAGAAATGTGACATGCGGACCTGGCCATGGCATCAGGTTAGCTAGCTAGCTCCTCCTAGAGCTATGCCACTGTCAAAAAAAAAAAACGTCGATATATTTGAGCTCACACACTACCAAAATATCATGTTTTAGCGACATATTTAGCAACGTTGTTACTGAACATCGCTAATAATAATGAGTTTAGTAACTTCAGTAGGAGACATCGCTGTAAGTCGCTTTTGGCGACGAATAGCCACTAGTAGTGACTGTACTTGATTTTTTTGAAATCATAGTCGACTAAATAACGTCGCTACTATTAGTGACTTATTTTGGTAGTGAGAGTAATTGAACGTTAATGATTTCTTTTGGTTGTGCAGCATTGGCAGCCTAGGGAAGCAGAACTCCAGGGCCTGCGTCGCGAACGTGACGGTCCGGAACGCGGTCATCAAGCACTCCGACAACGGCCTGAGGATCAAGACGTGGCAGGGGGGGTCGGGGTCGGTCTCGTCCGTCTCCTTCGAGAACATCCAGATGGACACCGTCCGGAACCCGATCATCATCGACCAGTACTACTGCCTGGCCAAGTCGTGCGCCAACCAGACCTCGAACGTCTTTGTGAGCGACGTCTCGTACTCGGGGATCAGGGGGACGTACGACGTACGGAGCCCACCCGTGCACTTCGGCTGCAGCGACTCGGTCCCGTGCACCAACGTCACGCTGGCGGACGTCGAGCTCCTGCCAGCGCAGGGGGATCTGATTGCCGACCCGTTCTGCTGGAGCGCGTACGGGGTGTCGCAGACGCTGACGATACCCCCGGTGGCGTGCTTGCTGGAAGGGCTGCCGAGCTCGCTGACGGATCGTGGCGCGGAGCAGTGTTAGTTTGTGATTAGAGCTGGTCTCGTTAGGGTTTGGTGCGTGCATGGTTTTGTATGTAGGAAGGAATGGTACAGAGTCCTGCAACAGATTGCCAGTGGGGGAGGAACCAAATTAAGATGGTGACTAGCCCCCCTTCAAATCTGATTGTGTAACTTAAAAATATTAGAAACTTGTACTGATCAAATCATAAGAAATAACAAGTTTTATGTTGCCTAAGGTTCATTGACTCGCTTAAGTTGGAGAAATTATTCAGTGGTTCGGACTCACCTACGTGGCAGTGGTGAGTCATGAACCCCCTCTCAAATAGTATAACGATTCAGATAAGAACTTTAGTGACTTGAGCATAAATCTCTGTAAAGTACTCTCAATTCCCTCAAGACTGATTTCTATCAAATATTCTGGACTATTAGGCATATTACGAGTGTCGTTTCTGGCATTCTATGGGCCATGTACAAATACTAAAAAATGTTCATTTTTTAACTACTCTAGAATAAGGATTGCGTTACTGGAGTTTGACAGTTTCTAAAGACTGGAGGTAAGGAGATTTCACATTAATGGAGATTAAAAATGTTGGGGTCTTCCGATTTTTTAGTCAATGTGCGATCGCACAACTCGCACATGCCAAAAATCGACCTTACATATGGCTATTTTGCAAAGATATCATTTTTTTTTTCTTTGCTAGAAAATTCAGAAACATGGTCTTTTTCTCAATAGTACATGAGAACAATAGTGAATGATCTCTTTGTGACTTCAGTCATCCTTCTTCATCAGGATTAGTATTGTTGGTCTACATCAATCTCACAAAGTTTAGGCTTGTAACAGTTGATAGATGGCCAAGGTCTAGAAAATACTGACCAAATTATGTAGTATTGGAATTACATACATAACTCCATAAGTTGTAACTCGACAATAATCACACATCCCAAGTTGTTGACAACTTTCTGTTTCTCTATTGAATCAGATCACTATGTTAGGTCTGGTCGAGCTCTCTTTCTGATGTTAGTGAACTTTCTTAACTTAACATGCACATGACAGAGAAAAAGGTATTCAGAAGAAGTATAGCCATGAGATTGTGTATGTATGACTTCTTAATGCGCACAAGAGGGGCAGGGAAAGAAGAATAAAGCTACAACTGCTTTGAGAAAACAAAAGCTATTTTGTATTTTTGTGAGGACTTTGCTCTCTCTCTCTCTCTCTCTCTTTCACTCACATAACGGCTAGTTATAAAAGCAATGGGCCTAAACATGTCCTCATTTATTACTTGGTATCTTTCTCTATAGTGCCTTAACCTTCAAATCTTAGTGGCAAAGGGTATAATTAGTATAGTGTAGGATTGGAAACAGTACAAATGGAATGGAGAGGCCACCTTTTCTTGGGTAAGGCTTTACCCTCAAGATAATATACCCCACAATCTTATGGGGGCATTTCTTACATTCTCCAACCCCTACATATTTCTTTGGATATACTAGAAAGGGATACCATCATGCTTCAAGATTTTTGTAGAAGTTTTCTAAATAAATAAAATTAATTACAAAAAGTCCTATTAATTCCTATTCTAAGCTTAAAAATTAATCTAGGCTTATTTATGGTCAAATTATCTATGTCTAGGTTTTGGAATCAGACCAAGTCGTAGCTTCCCACAATAATTTCTGAGGTTCATCGATTTTACCATATTTTCTAGTGGGAGTTATTCTATTAATGGATTATAACAATTATATGAGACCTACGCTACCTATGAACCACTAAGAGGAGTTACTCTAGGGTCACTAGATTGTAGTCTTGGCTTATTGTTTGGTTATAGGTCTAAGAACATCGTCTCAGTATCCAGGAAATGAAATGTCGATTAATCTTTTCAATAGTGGTCAATGTCTTTTCGACTTTTCTCAAATTAAAAAAAAAATCATTTTTTTTTCCAATGTCCTATTTTTTTTGGTAGCGAATGCTACAACTAGGCTTCCTGCAAACATCCAATGTATGTTCCATGACTCTGTCTAGGTCCGATGTATCGTGGACTAAGCTTCCCGCCGCCACCAAAACGAATCGTGCCACGCGTCGGAGAAATTCGCAGAAACACAAGATCACCAACCTGGAACAAAAATACAAGGCTTAAAGCTTGATCTAAAACAATCACAATAATCAGACTCAAATACTAGAAAAATCTAAACTATACCTCAAACTCCAACGGCCTCCGGTGGCTATCGGCCCAATGCCGCTGCCTATCCTGCGCCACCCGAAGTCCATCTCTGATAACCCTGACCTTCTCCGCAGCATCCACTACCATCTCAGGGCCAAGCAAAACCCTCTCGCCGACATCATCCCAAGACAAGGGAGTACGGCACCTCCGTCCGTATAGAGCCTCGAAAGGTGACATCTCTATACTGACTTGGTAGCTGTTGTTGTAAGCAAACTCTACCAAGTGAAGGTGGTCCTCCCAAGATCCTCTGAAGTCCAAGACACAGGTACGAAGCATATCCTCGAGGGTCTGAATCGTCCTCTTCGACTGCCCGTCTGTCTGGGGGTGGTATGCGGTACTGAACTTGAGCGATGTGCCCAAGCTAAGCTGCAAACTCCTCCAGAAGTGGAAAGTGAATCGGCTGTCCCGATCCGAGACTATACTCACTGGAACCCCGTGCAATCGGACTATCTGCCGTACGTACATCTCGGCCAGCCTCTCCGTAGACAAACCCACCTTGAAAGGCAAAAAGTGGGCCGATTTGGTCAATCGATCAACAATGACCCAAATCACATTCTTCCCTCCTGGAGAGCGCGGAAGCCCAGATACAAAGTCCATAGTGATATGCTTCCACTTCCACTCAGGAATGGGTAGTGGCTGGAGCAATCCACCGGGTCTCTGCCTCCCGGCTTTCACCTGCTGGCACACCAAGCATCTAGAAACGAACTGAGCCACCTCGCGTTTCATGCCATACCACCAAACATGCTGTCTCAAGTCTCTATACATCTTGTTGGCTCCAGGATGCATAGAGTACTGAGAACGATGTGCCTCCTGAAGAACCTCCTCCCGAAGTCCTCCGCTCGGCATGCACAATCTGGTACCATGCCTCAACGACCCATCTCCCGCTATAGAGAACTCATCCAACAGTCCTGCCCGGACCTGCTCCCTGATGACCCTCAGAGCCTCATCCTCAAACTGAGCTGCCCTGACTCTGTCCATCAGCTCTGACTGCACCTGAAGACCCCACATCTGCTCCTCGAACCCAGGAACTATCACCTCTATGCCCAAGCTCTCCAGATCTGCCAGAAGGTGACGATCCATCGTCAAACACATGGCCACGGGATACCTGTTCAAAGCATCCGCAACCACGTTGGCCTTCTCCGGATGGTACTGTAAGGATATATCAAAATCCTTCATCAGCTCTAACCATCGCCTCTGCCTCATATTCAGCTCCTTCTGGGTAAACACGTACTTCAAGCTCTTGTGATCTGTATAGATCTCAACTCGCTCTCCGTACAGATAGTGTTTCCACAGCTTCAAAGAAAAGATGACCGCTGCCAGCTCCAGATCGTGGGTAGTGTAGTTCCTCTCATGAGGACGTAACTGCCTAGATGCATAGGCAATCACCTTCCCGTGCTGCTGAAGTACACAACCCAAACCCCGTCCTGAAGCGTCACTGTAGATCGTATAACCACCAGATCCAGATGGCAGCGTCAAGATAGGAGCTGTAGTCAACCTCGTCTTCAGCTCCTCAAAGGCGGCCTGGCACTCCTCGGACCAAACAAACTCCTCGTCCTTCCTGGTAAGTCGGTTCATCGGCTGGGCAATCCTGGAAAAGTCCTGCACGAACTTCCGATAATAATCTGCCAGACCCATAAAATTCCGAATCTCTACTACTGAGCTCGGCGTAGACCAGGACTCCACTGCAGAAATCTTCTTCGGATCCACTGAAATCCCCTCGCCAGAGACAATATGGCCTAGGAACTCCACGCGATCCAAGAAGAACTCGCACTTCGACTGCTTCCCATATAGCTGCTCCCTCCTGAGAGTGTCCAGCACAATCCTTAGGTGCTCCTCGTGCTCCTCTGACGTCTTCGGATAGATGAGAATGTCATCGATGAAGACCACCACGAACTTGTCAAGGTACTGATGGAATACCTTATTCATCAAGTTCATGAATACCGTCGGGGCATTGGTCAACCCAAACGGCATGACGGTATACTCATACTGGCCATATCGGGTCCGAAATGCAGTCTTCGAAATGTCATCCCGCTTTACCTTCAGCTGATGGTACCCGGTACGTAAGTCGATCTTCGAGAACACCCTCGTCCCGCTCAACTGGTCGAACAAGTCATCAATCCTTGGCAAAGGATACTTGTTCTTGATGGTAAGGCTGTTGAGTGCCCTGTAATCAATGCACATACGTACCGTACCATCCTTCTTGGGGACGAAAAGAACTGGCGCGCCCCAAGATGAAGAACTAGATCGGATAAAGCCCTTGTCCTCCAGCTCGTCGACCTGTTTCTTCAGCTCCGCTAACTCACTGTTGTTGATTCTATAGACGTGCTGTGAGATAGGCTCAGCGCCCGGTACTAGGTCTATAAAAAACTCAACATCACGATCTGACGGTATCCCGGACAACTCCTCGGGAAAACATCCAAGAACTCAGCAATAAGTGGATGTGGCAACACCGGCCCCGCCAACAAAGCTCCGCAGAATCCATCTCCTGGCTCCGCTGCACCTCGGGTGAACTCAAACTCTGGCTCTCCCGGTGGCCTGAACAAAATCATGCCTCCTCTGCAGTCTATGCTAGCATGGTGCATGCTCAACCAGTCCATACCGAGTACCACATCGTAACTCGGAAGTGGCATTACGAGCAAACACGTACTCAGCTCCCGGCCTCTCAAAGAAACTCTCTGCCCCTTGCAAACATTATTAACCAGGATGATGTCATTCCCAGTCATAATCTTGCAAGTCCTACCAAGATACTCAGCAATAATATTGTACCTAAGAGCAAAAGAAACAGACACAAAACTGTACGTAGCACCAGAATCAAACAAGGCTAAGGCAGGAAAAGAATCGAGCAGAACAGAACCTGCGATAACATCTGCTATAGGCTCCATCTCCTCGGCTGCAAGAGCAAAGGCTCTATCCTGAACACCCTTCTGCTGGCGGTGCTGGACAAACTGCTGTTGCTGGATCGGAAGTGGACCCCGCTGCTGAACTACAGGCACACTAGCTTGTGCCCTCGGAACAGGTGCCCTCTGAGCAGCTCCAGCAACACGGGGTTTCTTAGGACACTCCCGCATCTGATACCCAGCGGCACCGCAAAAGAGGCACAATCCCAGCCTCCTCCTGTAGAACTCAAAGAGGTGACCGGGCTTCTTGAAGTAGTGGCACGGAGGATCATCCTGCCCCTGACGCTGCTGAACCCTCTGGACAGGTGCCCTGGTCTGCACCTGCTGCTGATGATGCTGGAACGGCTGATGCTGAAGCTGAGGGCACTTAGCAGCCCCCGCGCTGCTACTGGCCCCTGAAAATAAATCACGATCCCTCTTCGGCTTCAAGCCCCACTCTCTCTCCACCTTCCGAGCCTTCGCATAGACCTCTGCATATGTGCATAGAAGGAAGGGATCAGGATCTTGATATCCCATGTCAATCCCTTCCAGAAGTGCTTTGCTCGAATCACTGGGTCGCTCACCATGTACTCCGCGTATCGGCTCAGCCGGCCGAACTCTGTCGCATACTCCTCTACAGTCATACTGCCCTACTGCAGGTTCTGAAACTGCCGCACTAGGTCGATCTTGTCTGTGGGAGAAAAGAACTTCTCTCTGAACAGGGCCCGAAACTCAGCCCAAGTGTGGCCCTCTCCTGCAAGAGCCGGCTCGTTCCGAAACCACGTCCGGACAACATCTAATAACTGCAAGCCAACCGACTCGACCTTCAGGTCGTCTGCCAGGAGGGAGGCCCTCATCTGACGCTCGATATCCTCGAGCCAGTCATAAGCATAAATAATGCCCTCGGTCCCTCTGAAATCCCTCGAAGCCATCTTCTTGAAAGCCTGGATGTCTCCGGGCTTCTGCTGCTGCGCCTCCCGCTGTGGAGCCCCACGCTCCACCGTAGCTAGGGCCAACCTATGGGCATCCTCCATGCCCTGGCGCATGGCATCAGTCTGTCTCATCTGTGCCTCGTGCTGGGCCCGCTGGGACTCCAGCACCTGCTGAAAGAATGTGAGCATCTGTACCATGTCTGTAGGCAGAGGAGGCAACGGAGGAATAGCTTCCACCACCGGCGGAGGAGTCCCCTGCTGAGGAGGAGGAGGAACGCCCCTGACAGCTCCCATCGTAGCCCTCGACACTGCAGGAAGAGCACCCGCAGTGACCCCAGGAACAGTCATCGAGAGTGCTGGAGGAGTACCTCCGAGAGCCCCTACTGAAGTCCCTACTGCAGGGGAAGTGACTGGAGCCTGTCCGCCAGAGGTAGCAGACCTCTCCGTCTCCCCGTGCTCCTTACCGGGAGAATGAGTCATAACCATCCTGAAGACAGATTGAAAAGAAGATATCAATATGGCACAAGAAGGACTATATCAAAGGAGGACAGCTAGAATACATTAAATCAATATCAAAGACGGTAAGCAAGATAAGCAAGGAAAGATCCTACTGTGATTGAGTACTCTTAGCCTACCACCTCCTATATGTAACACATGCTCGTAGTCAACACTCTAAGACGAGTGCTGCTACGACATCGCACTAATTGCGACTTCAGGACCTGCGTGGGCCACCACTAAAAACGTGTCACAACCCGCACCCGCTATAAGGGCACGTGTACGTAACAACGTCCAGCCCTCACCATAAAAACGGCGTGGAACGCTGTAGGTTTATTACTCTAACAACAGTTTATATAATATCAAAACCTGTCGAGAATATGGTCAACTCCGAACGGAGGACAAGCAATGATAATATATGAGTACTCAATCACAACTCTAAGATGATAAAGTAAATACTGAATGATAAAGAAAACACGATAATAAAATATAACATGTCAAGTCCAAATACAAAGAATATATAAGTCCAAGTCCAAAGTCTCTAATACAAGCCAAAATAATAACAGTCCCAAGAGTGACTGGAGACAAGGTCCAGTACAAAAACCTACTCTATCTACAGGATATGCGGTATCTCGCCCTGCAGTACTGCACCCTGCCGATCTAGGATATCTGTCTCTAAACCTACTACGTCCGGTGGGTCGTAGTAAGTGCAATAATAGTCCTCCTCTGCATCTGTAAATATTATCAACATATCCGGTCAGGATGGAACGAGTACATAAATCTCATAACAGATCTCAAGATAGAATAAAAGCCATAAGACTATAAATAGAGCATATACAATAAAATCATGGAGTATACATATATGTATCATGGCATGGTAAGCTGTAGAGCTAGAGCTAGAACAGGAAAGTAGAACTGATCATGGTATATACACAAATCAGGGTAAACCATCTATCCAATGTGTGTGAGTAGTAGTTTCAACCTGTGATCGGCTTAGGCACCTGTAAGTAACTAGCCTGGCTAGTCATAAGTGCGGTATACTAACACTGTTCGGGAATGCGGGATGGATTTGATCACAGGCATACGCTACTACTCCCCCACCCCCAACTGGTAGAATGGATCCAAATAGGATACGTCACTGCACGTGATTCTATGAGAAGGGAGCAAATCTTCTCTAGAATCGGTGACCATATATTGTGCAAGAGCTATAAGGGAGCTTGCACAATACATCCCAAGCTAACAAGGAGTAACATCTCTCGTCGAGATCCAGGAATACCAATCCGTGAGAACCATGTGTCAGGAATAAGCATATCTACACTAAGTACATGAATCATAACAGTTATCATAAATTGGAAAAAGTTATCAGAGAATGTACTCGCCTTTGATATGATATAATATGTCAACTGGATCCAGTGCAGCGTCTCGAGGACCTATAGATAACAAGACGTATCAATACTATGTTTAAGAAGTAAAGTCAAATCAATTTAAATCCTATTAAGTCATTCTAGGTCAAGACACGTCAAACTAGACTGTACAGGGTCAACCTACGTCATATTAGGCCTAACCAGGTCAATGCAAGTCAAACGGAATTAAACTAGGTCGATTTAAGTCAACAGTTGACTTACAGTTGACTTTTAGTCAACTGGTCAACTCTGGTCAACTCTAGGTCAACCCTAGGTCAATGGTGACTAACAGTTGACTTTTGGTCAACTGTTCAACTCTAATGAAATTTGGGACTAAATTGGGTAAAGTGTTGACCCATGGTTGACTTTTGGTCTAAAAAGTCAACCGTGGTCAACCAAGGTCAAGACTAGGTCTAGGCGACTATTTTTAACCATTACCAACCCTTACAACCCATATCCAAGTCCATCTTGAACTCCGAAACCCATATCTTGGTCGTAGGCCAATACCTTAAATTTATCCTTTACAAAGGTAAATTCCTAACTTAGTCCAATACCAAGTTAGCCTACCTACGCTTGGTATTTCGACCCGTGCTTCCTAGGGTAGTAGGATACTAGCCTACACTATCATTACCTACCAAGCTTCCTAGGTAGAGTGGACATCCAGTCCATCTTACGGCGTATGTTGCCGAATTATCGATTATCTTGAGTATCGTGAGATACTCAATGATATCGTGCGATACCGTCGTCCTACTCTCACACGAAACCCCGATTTCAACTCGGAAGCCTACCCACAAAATCTAAATCACATAATCTAAGTCTCATCCAATTTTGGACGCGTTCAGACACTCGTAACTCAATTTTTCCCTTTCACTAAATTCCGACTCACTCACAAACCCTCTCTAATTTGATTTCCTACATTCTCTTCTCCTTCTCCTTCTCCTTTTTCCTTCCCTTCTCCTTATTCTTATTCTTCTTCTTATTCTTATTCTTATTCTTCTTCTTATCCTTATTCTCCTTATTCTTCTTCTTCTTATCCTTATTCTTCTTCTTCTTATCCTTATTCTTATTCTTATTCTTTTTCCTTCTCCTTATTCTTCCCTCTTATCCTTCTCCTTATCCTTCCCTCTTTTCCTTTTCCTTATCCTTCCCTCTCCCCTCCTTATACTGCTGCTCCTACTGCTATTCCTGCTAACTGCTGCTGCTGCCAGTGCTTAAGCTGCTGCTGCTGCTCTGCTAACTGCTGCTGCTGCTACTACAGTAGCTGCTGCTGCTACTGCAGTCTACTGCTGCTGCTGCTGCTCGTCTTATTCCTTCTTCTTCTACTTCTTCCCCTCTCTCTATATTTTTTTTCTTCTTCTACTTCTACTTCTTCCCCCCTCTCTCTCTCTCTCTATATATATATATATATCTATATATATCTAACTATCTAGCTATCTCTCTATATATATATCTAACTATCTAGCTAGCTATCTATCTATATATATATATATACATACACATATAAATATATATACTCTATATATCTATCTAACTATCTAACTATCTATCTATCTATATAAAATATATATATATATATATATATATATATATATATATATATATATATATATATATATATATATATATGTGTGTGTGTGTGTGTGTGTGTGTGTGTGTGTGTGTGTGTGTGTGTTTGTGAGTATATATAAGAAAAAAAATATTTGGACACATAAAAAAAAAATATATATATATATCTATATACATATATATTTGGACACACACACACTCACACACACACTCAAACACACACTCTCTCACACACTCAAACACACACACTCACACACACTCTCACACACTCTCATGACACCAGCACCACCACTCTCCTCTACACACACACAAATACATACATATATATATATATATATATATATATATATATATATATATATATATATATATATATATATATATATAGGGGAGGGATATTGCACCAAACTATCTCAACCACACATTTATTTCAATCATGTGGTTATAAAGCATGCTGACGTGGCAACAACTTTATGGAATACTTTATAACCATATGATAGAAATAAATGTGTGGTTGAGATTGTTTGGTACAACAATTGATGCAATAAGTTTGGTGCAATATCCCTTCCCATATATAAAAGGGAAAACCCCTAATAAAATTCATAAACTAGGTTTTAGGGAAACCTATAAAAGCTAGGGTCAAATTGTAGAGAATGGTCTCCTCTACATTTATTGTGAAGGAATAAATGATAAAGAGAAATTTATGGGGGTTAAATGAACATACCTAAATGGTTGATCTCTTGGAGAAGAAGAACTTAAAAAGAATGAAATGAAGAGAGAGAGAGAGAGGAGAGAGAGAGAGAGAGAGTTTACTTTGGAGTAAAGTAAAGGGAGGGGGAGTGGCCTATGTGTGGCCAGCCATGGGGGGTTTAATGGGTTTGGGTGGAGACCCATTAGACCTCCACACCCAATAGACTTAGTTTGGTTCGGTTTGGATTTGGTTGGTTCGGTTTGGTTTGGTTCAACTCTAAATTGACTAATTAAGTCTCTAAATGACTAGTTAAGCCATGGGAGTATGGTTTATGGTTTCTAGCCTAGTTAGGATGGCATGTGGGCCAAGTCCAGCTATATGTGGGTCCCACTAGCGTCCAGACTACCCGGATCTCCAACTTAAGTCCAAATTGGATAAAATTCAAACTAAATCAACCGAATCCCTAAAAATCCTATAAAATTAAATAAAATTCCCAAAAATTATAAAACTTGAAAAATGACGAAAATACCCCTAATTCGAAAACTGGGGGTGACAACTGGGTATCCCTGCTGTCAACGCCACATTGATTAGCACGGATAGCACCGAAGGCGCGACGTCTAGCGAATCTGCCATGGAGCGACTACTACGCCTCATGGAACTCCAACAACGCCAGTCGGAGATGCAGCAACGACAGCTGCAAGAACAGATCCAGGTCCAAATCAGCGCCCAATAAAAGCAAATGGAGGCCCTGACCCGGATCGTGAGCACCATAGCGACGCAACAGAATTAGACGACCGTCATGTCAGAAGAAGAAGTGCAACCCGTAAAGACAAAATATATGTCTTCCTCCTCCCTGCTCAAGATGACCAAGTTCAAGAAGATGAACCCACCTGAATTCAACGGTCGAGCAGAGCCTGACGAAGTCATGGGGTGGCTAGTGAAGATTGAGGGTCTGTTCAATCTCCTCAGCATCAAGGGGTCCAAGAGAGTCGGGTGCGCAGCGTTGCAGCTCAACTTGAGGGCCTACGACTGGTGGGAGACGAAGAAACAGGAACTCCAAGAGGCCAACCCCAACGCCAAGATCTCGTAGGAGACGTTCAAACTGGCCTTCCTCGAGCAATAAATTCCTCGTGCCCTTCGTCGACAGAAAGAAGAGGAATTCATGTCCTTGAAGCAAGAAAACTTGTCCGTTGAAGACTGTCACGACCCGCACCCACCGTGAGGGTACGAGTACGTAACAGCGCCCAGCCTACGCCGCAGTGTCGGAGGTAGAATGCTGTTCTAGGTCATGAACTATAACTACATAACATGAAATATACTCTCCAAAAGGAGGCCAACACAGAGGTACAACTCAATCACAATCTAAGGTAGAATGTAACACGATGAAAATAGATAAAAAATCCTCAACTGAGGTACAGCAAAATGAAATAATAAAGTCTCATCAACTCTAAAATATACAACTCTAAAAATAAAGACAACAACTAAGCATGAAAAGAAGGAACAGTCTAAGCTATCTACATTATACAAGGTATCATCCTGAGCAACTGCCTGAACCTCCCCAGGGGTCCAGGTCGCGAGTGTCAACTAGGCAAACTCCAAGTAAAGGGTGCAGGGTTCCTCATCATCCTCTGTAAAATTTTCAACAGGTCTAGTCAGGACGGGAGCGAGCACAAAACATCTCACGCAGTTTATATCATGTTAGAAAATATAAAGCATACAATAGAGTAAGGTACATGAAATGCTGAAAGAAGAATGTATATGAAAATAACAGAGATTTGATAATGGGAAATATCTATATATGATAAGTAAGAACTGTAAGCAACATGTGATTTAGAGCACAATATGGTTATGTAAACGGGTTAGGTTATACAATAAAATGGGACTCCTTTTTACGTGGGTGTACAATGGACATATACAATTTCTTATACAATAGGATTGATCACATAACCAATTCTCCTCTCCCTCCCCAATCAATACACAAGGATCCAATTCAGTTACGTTACCTTATACAATGGCTTGTACAATGGCTTATACAATGGCTTATACAATAGCTTGTACAATGGCTCAATGTGATAATGAGAGTACAATATGCACAATGAGTGTACAATGATAAGGGTATTCAATAAATACAATATGTAAGTAAAACGCACATCACAATATATATTTAGTGAATACAGGGAGATAACATCTCAGAAGAAGATCCGTATAGTACCAATCCGTGATAATGATCGTGTCAGCATCAAGTACAATAATCTAGAGCAAGAATGTAAATCCAGACAAGTATGAAACGGTCAGAGAATGTACTCGCCTGATAACTAAATGTCCGAAGAGGGTGTACTGCCTGAGGAGAGGTGTCTGTCTCCTAATCAGAGGAACACAAGTTACAACATGTCTAAAATAAGGAAATAGACTGCTACAATGCATCTACATGTTGTCTAGGTCAAACTAGACTAAAGTCAACACTTGGTCAACTCTAGTCAACTATCTAGTCAAAGCTAGGTCAACTGGGTCAACATAGACTCAATGAAGTCTCACTAGGCCTAACCAGTCTACCCTAGCTAGTACACACCATACAAATCCAAGGCTATACAAGCCAACACAAGTCACATATCAAGATACATCACATTCATGCATATTCAACATTATATATATATATATATATATATATATAAGAGAAAAGAACTAACATGTAAAGCTATGTCTGTGTGCGTGAACATGGAGGTGTACATGAAAAGAGAAATCAACACTAGTTATGAGTTTACACTACACATGGCACAAAGCTAACCCATCTACATTACACATGTATTATACTTAACATGCATGGCTACAAGTATACATCTATATACATTAGAGTACAGACTATTTAAGTTATAACTAACATGCATCTATACTTTACATAAATCTATATATATTATAGCAATCATTTAGAGAAGGGTTACATGGCATGGTAGTTGATATAGAGTGGGGTGTCCTTGTGCAGAGGGTGAAGTTCATTCTCAGTTTAGTTCCATATTTACATATAAACTAAAGTGAGCTATCCCCTAAACTGGTGTAACTAACCACATAAAATGAACCATGTTATCTGAAATCTGCCATTAAGCCAACATCCCATATGCATACAGCTCATGCATTGTCTAATACTGAAATTAACTAACATTTCGAATTAAGGGGTTGAAGGTTAACATTACATTCATAGACATTCCACTATAATGAAAACTAAAATTGGCTTGGCAATAGGAAAAGGAAGGTATATATGCTTACATGGACAGTTCAGTGTTCGAACAACCTAAAATGAACTAACATTCAATCTAAATATCAGCTATGCATTGGTTCTATGTCTACATATGAAATCTGATATTGCATTTATAATATTTATACATTATGCATTCATATCTATCATTACATATATACCTTGCATTTATATCTAGCATTCATCATATACTTTCATGCATGCATTGTATATCATTCTTTCATTCATGTATTTATGCATTGCTTACATATATTACATTAATTGCATTCCTACATGCTTGCATTCAACCATATATATACATTAATATAAAGAGGATATATATCATATATATATCATTTCATTCATCTAACATATCATGCATTACATACTCTATATTTATTTAATATCCATACTACATAGGCTCATAGGTTACACAAAATGCATATATCGTATAGTCACTCTTTTACTTAAAACCAATACTGTACCAATTGGGCATTCACTAAATTCTAGAATTAAAGTATGTTGTAGTACTTCATGTTAGCTTTCCGAAACTTCAAACTGATCGTATTTTCGTGTCCGGAAGCTCCCGGAACGTGAAAATACCGAAACACGTTCGTCTTTCGTACAGCTGACACTCAAATAATTTTACAGAAAGTTACAGAAAGAATTTGGCTTATTAAAATATATATCTGGAAATCTAACTTCGATACGGTTCTTTTAAAAAAAACGGAAGATAAATTGGAGTTTTAAGCTAAAAGTTGTGACATTTCTAAGTTGCTATTGCTACTAAAAACGTGGATAAAAATTATGACGAATTTGGGTAGTTTGAGACAAAAGAACACAAGTATATAACATAATATATCAAGAACTCACTCTCTACACTAATATATATATGAGACAATATAGAACACATCTCCGATACAAAAATATGAGATTAAACATGTAATAATTCATTCATACATAACAACAACACATAGTGTGTCCAAATTTGGGGTTTTCCCACATGGACACAACCACAACACAAAGGACACTCCTATGACCTCCAGATGGACACGAAATGGACACAAATGGAGATACAACCATGGGAGTCATTCATATGGGTTCAAAATAGACCTATATGCATGAGAAAATGAAAAGAAGAAGGGATTTATACCTCCCGGTAGATCGAATCGAAGAAAAGCCTTCCCGGAGCGACACCGACACGTAGAGATTCCAAAAGGACACGAACGAGCTCCGAATCCTCCCAAACTTGGGTAGCTTCCTCCTTGGCTAGAATGGAGAAGGAAATAAGAAGATTTGGTGGTGAAATGGAAGGATTTGGTGGAGAAATTGCTAGGGATTGCTCTCTAGAAATTTGGGAAAGAACAAGAGAGAGAGTGTGGATGAGAATAATGAAATAAACTTGAGCCTATCCTCTTCCAAAGTGGCTGGCTATATGGGACTATTTGTCCTATTATGGTAAGGTCCAAAATGCCCCCACTAACCTATTCTATTAGTATTAGGAAAGGGCTAATTGGTTGGGGCTAAATTAGTCATTCTAAAGTCTCTAATCACACTAACCTTATCCATAATAATTAGTCTAACCTCTAACTAAAATATTTCTATCATGTGGGCCATGGCTAACTAATGTATGGGTCCACTAAAGTCAACACTACCCCGGGTCCCCGTTTCAAGTCGGATTGAGCTGAAATTCAAACACGACTCAAATAACCCCAAAACAATATCATAAATAATAAAATAAATTTCAAAAATATTTTAAAAATACAAAATGACAAAAATACCCCTGTTCCTGAAAACTGGGGGTGACAAATTTCTCGAAATTAAAACCAAACAATAGTAAAATATCAAAATCACAAGTCATAACTTTAAATAGTTTAAAAATGATTAAAAATCACCAAAAATCATAATATGAAATAATTATCAATAAATAATAATTATAATTACAAAATTTCAAAATTATCCTTATCTGAAAAACTGGGTGTTACAATCCTACCCACCTTATAAAAATTTCGTCCTCGAAATTAAGATGACCGCACCCCCTTCTAGGTCAAACATAGTCAAGGGTCAATCACTAGTCAATTTCTCAACATCCATGTACTTGGTCATCAACTGGTCAACTTCTTAGGGTTTTACCTATGCTAGCTATCTAGGTGTTGGCAACTAGAATTTAGCAAAAGAGAAACTCTATAATAGACTAGCTCTTAACTTCCCAATCCTATCAAGTCACCTATAACTAAATACCTATAAGCTAAGCACATGAATACCAAATACCACATATATATGTATATATATATATATATATATATATATATATATATATATATATATATATATATATATATATATATATATATATATGCTCAAGAACAACAACCCATCACATATATCCTAAGTATATCATCTATATATATATACATGACTGATCAACTAAGGGTTAAGGCAGACTAAACTTATAAGGGTCTGAAACAATGCTTAGAACTAGGCTAAGGATGAATGGTCTGAATCAAGGGGACATGGTATCTAGTGAAGGGTCTGCACACTGCCTATAAAGGTGATCAACACAAAGGAACTCAACACGAAGAGAACTTAACCAAAATGAAAAACTGAACCAAGTATAGGCTAAACAACATGTTTATAACCCTATACAACAATGGCCTATAGATACCAACTAACCTATATCCCATATGCCAATATCATCTGCAATCTATCTATGCAAATAGACCTCTCGGTCTTAGGTGAAACTACAACTATACTCAAAGGCAGGCTCTGGTCATGGGTGCCTCACTGGAAAAGGTAAGAGAAAGTAGTAATAATCGTCAAGGATGTAAGGCATACTAATATCCTATGTGTAACTGGTTGGTATTATAGATAACAGGAGAATTATCTGCAATGGGTTACTATTCTAACACCAATACTAACTATCACCTCTAGGGTACAAACACTCTACAAGTCATCATACCATTATACTATGAAGGAACTACCTATGAATAAGCTCTACAAAACTAAATATTCCTACTCCTAAGTCATTTATAACAATCAAAAGGGTATGATGTTTAAACATTCTCAAGATACAATCTGTTAATCATATTCGTCTGTCCAAAATCATGTTGTCCAGAGTCTTCATCATGCTAGTGAACAAGGCTACGATAATCACAGAGTCCTTGACTAAGGTACGTACCTTTAGGTTCATGGTATTTAAAATTTTTGCACTGCCGCATGCGACGGCAAAAACCTTAAATTCCCATACCCGATAATATATCTAAAATCTGACTACATGTCCTCACTATGCCAACTAACAAGACTATCAAGGATTCTAGATCCTATGATTTAGGTGACCTAGCCCATATGATTTTCTCAGAAGAAAAACAAACACAACAAAAGAGTAACATGACAAAATTAATCAATCAACAAGGAACAGATGGAATCGGATTTCAAGGTAATTATAAAAGACAATTGCGAAAATGGAATTGAGAAGAACGGAACTTGCAGCAAGATCTCCAACGGTCTGTGCATCCTCGACTGTCCTGACGATAGCTCGTCCTGCTGGTTTCCTCCAGCTTGATGCTGATACTGTACAAATCTCTGCTGCTGATGCTGCATGAATCGCTACTGCTGAGAGAAACCAGAAATAAAGGGAAAAGTCTCTGTACAGACGGAGGTGCACCTCCAATATAGCAAAAATGCCAACCTGAGTTGGCACAACAGAAGCTGCGGTCTCGAGGCCCTGATGAACAGGACGAGAGGTGGCCAGCCTCTCGATAGTATTCTCCGAACCGAAGCGATGAGATCGTGTCTTCATAACCATCATGAAGACAGATCAAAACAAGAAGCAATTTCTGAGAATGAAGCGAAAATTCAAAGGAGAACAATTTATATTCAAGGAAAGTCAATAAGCAACAATTTTAGACAAAAGGAATCAGATTAAGAGTTTTTCCTAATGTGATTGAGTACCTCCAAAAATATCCTAATCCTACTGCAGGCTGTAGTGATACTCTAGTTCGAATACCACTACATAAACTTGACCTGCATGGGCCACCACTAAAAACGTGTCACGACCCGCACCCACCATGAGGGTACGAGTACGTAACAGCGCCCAGCCTACGCCGCAGTGTCGGCGGTAGAACGCTGTTCTAGGTCATGAACTATAACTACATAACATGAAAATATACTCTCCAAAAGGAGGCCAACACAGAGGTACAACTCAATCACAATCTAAGGTAGAATATAACACGATGGAAATAGATAAGAAATCCTCAACTGAGGTATAGCAGAATGAAATAATAAAGTCTCATCAACTCTAAAATATACAACTCTGAAAATAAAGACAACAGCTAAGCATGAAAAAAAGGAACAGTCTAAGCTATCTACACTATACAAGGTATCATCCTGAGCAACTGCCTGAACCTCTCCAGGGGTCCAGGTTGCGAGTGTCAACTAGGCAAACTCCAAATAAAGGGTGCAGGGTTCCTCATCATCCTCTATAAAATTTTCAACAGGTCCAGTCAGGACGGGAGCGAGCACAAAACATCTCACGCAGTTCATATCATGTTAGGAAATATAAAGCATGCAATAGAGTAAGGTACATGAAATGCTGAAAGAAGAATGTATATGAAAATATCAGAGATTTGATAATGGAAAATATCTATATGATAAGTAAGAACTGTAAGCAACATGTGATTTAGAGCACAATATGGTTATGTAAACGGGTTAGGTTATACAATAAAATGGGACTCCTTTGTACGTGGGTGTACAATGGACATATACAATTTCTTATACAATAGGATTGATCACATAACCAATTCTACTCTCCCTCCCCAATCAATACACAAGGATCCAATTCAGTTACGTTACCTTATACAATGGCTTATACAATGGCTTGTACAATGGCTTGTACAATGGCTCAATGTGATAATGAGAGTATAATATGTACAATGAGTGTACAATGATAAGGGTATTCAATAAATACAATATGTAAGTGAAACGCACATCACAATATGTATTTAGTGAATACAAGGAGATAACATCTCAGAAGAAGATCCGTATAGTACCAATCCGTGATAACGATCGTGTCAGCATCAAGTACAATAATCTAGAGCAAGAATATAAATCCAGACAAGTATGAAACGGTCAGAGAATGTACTCGCCTGATAACTAAATATCCGAAGAGGGTGTACTGCCTGAGGAGAGGTGTCTGTCTCCTAATCAGAGCAACACAAGTTACAACATGTCTAAAATAAGAAAATAGACTGCTACAATGCATCTACATGCTGTCTAGGTCAAACTAGGCTAAAGTCAACACTTGGTCAACTCTAGTCAACTATCTAGTCAAAGCTAGGTCAACTGGGTCAACATAGACTCAATGAAGTCTCACTAGGCCTAACCAGTCTACCCTAGCTAGTACACACCATACAAATTCAAGGCTATACAAGCCAACACAAGTCACATATCAAGATACATCACATTCATGCATATTCAATATTATATATATATATATATATATATATATATATATATATATATATAAGAGAAAAGAACTAACATGTAAAGCTATATCTGTGTGCGTGAACATGGAGGTGTACATGAAAAGAGAAATCAACACTAGTTATGAGTTTACACTACACATGGCACAAAGCTAACCCATCTACATTACACATGTATTATACTTAACATGCATGGCTACAAGTATACATCTATATACATTAGAGTAGAGACTATTTAAGTTATAACTAACATGCATCTATACTTTACATAAATCTATATATATTATAGCAATCATTTAGAGAAGGGTTACATGGCATGGTGGTTGATATAGAGTGGGGTGTCCTTGTATAGAGGGTGAAGTTCATTCTCAGTTTAGTTCCACATTTACATATAAACTAAAGTGAGCTATCCCATAAACTGGTATAACTAACCACATAAAATGAACCATGTTATCTGAAATCTGCCATTAAGCCAACATCCCATATACATACAGCTCATGCATTGTCTAATACTAAAATTAACTAACATTTCGAATTAAGGGGTTGAAGGTTAACATTACATTCATAGACATTCCACTATATTGAAAACTGAAATTGGCTTGGCAATAGGAAAAGGAAGGTATATATGCTTACATGGACAGTTCAGTGTTCGAACAACCTAAAATGAACTAACATTCAATCTAAATATCAGCTATGCATTGGTTCTATGTCTACATATGAAATTTGATATTGTATTTACAATATTTATACATTATGCATTCATATCTATCATTACATATATACCTTGTATTTATATCTAGCATTCATTATATACTTTTATGCATGCATTGTATATCATTCTTTCATTCATGCATTTATGCATTGCTTACATATATTACATTAATTGCATTCCTACATGTTTGCATTCAACCATATATATACATTAATATAAAGAGGATATATATCATATATATCATTTCATTCATCTAACATATCATGCATTACATACTCTATATTTATTTAATATCCATACTACATAGGCTCATAGGTTACACAAAATGCATATATCATATAGTCACTCTTTTACTTAAAACCAATACTATACCAATTGGACATTCACTAAATTCTAGGATTAAAGTATATTGTAGTACTTCATGTTAGCTTTCCGAAACTTCAAACGGATCCTATTTTCGTGTCCGGAAGCTCCCAGAATCGCAAAAATACCGAAACGCGTTCGTCTTTCGTACAGCTGACACTCAAATAATTCTACAGAAAGTTACAGAAAGAATTTGGCTTATTAAAATATATATTTGGAAATCTAACTGCGATACGGTTCTTTTAAAAAAAACGGGAGATAAATCGGAGTTTTAAGCTAAAAGTTATGACATTTCTAAGTTGCTATTGCTACTAAAAACGTGAATAAAAATTATGACGAATTTGGGTAGTTTGAGACAAAAGAACACAAGTATATAACATAATATATCAAGAACTCACTCTCTACACTAATATATATATATGAGATACTATAGAACACATCTCCAATAAAAAAATATGAGATTAAACATGTAATAATTCATTCATACATAACAACAACACATAGTGTGTCCAAATTTGGAGTTTTCCCACATGGACACAACCACAACACAAAGGACACTCCTATGACCTCCAGATGGACACGAAATAGACACAAATGGAGATACAACCATGGGGGTCATTCCTATGGGTTCAAAATAGACCTATATGTATGAGGAAATGAAAAGGAGAAGGGATTTATACCTCCCGGTAGATCGAATCGAAGAAAAGCCTTCCCGGAGCGACACCGACACGTAGAGATTCCAAAAGGACACGAACGAGCTCCGAATCCTTCCAAACTTGGGTAGCTTCCTCCTTGGCTAGAATGGAGAAGGAAATAAGAAGATTTGGTGGCGAAATAGAAGGATTTGGTGGAGAAATTGCTAGGGATTGCTCTCTAGAAATTTGGGGAAGAACAAGAGAGAGAGTGTGGATGAGAATAATGAAATAAACTTGAGCCTATCCTCTCCCAAAGTGGCTGGCCATATGGGGCTACTTGTTCTATTATGGTAAGGTCCAAAATGGCCCCACTAACCTATTCTATTAGTATTAGGAAAGGGCTAATTGGTTAGGGCTAAATTAGTCATTCTAAAGTCTCTAATCACACTAACCTTATCCATAATAATTAGTCTAACCTCTAACTAAAATATTTCTATCATGTGGGCCATGGCTAACTAATGTATGGGTCCACTAAAGTCAACACTACCCTCGGGTCCCCGTTTCAAGTCGGATTGAGCTGAAATTCGAACCCGACTCAAATAACCCCAAAACAATATCATAAATAATACAATAAATTTCAAAAATATTTCAAAAATACAAAATGACAAAAAATACCCCTGTTTCTGAAAACTGGGGGTGACAAATTCTTCGAAATTAAAACCAAACAATAGTAAAATGTCAAAATCACAAGTCATAATTTTAAATAGTTTAAAAATGATTAAAAATCACCAAAAATCATAATATAAAATAATTATCAATAAATAATAATTATAATTACAAAAATTCAAAATTACTCTCATTTGGAAAACTGGGTGTTACAAAGACTACGATGCGAAGTTCGCGAAGCTTGCAAAGTTTGCCGGGGCCTTTCTGCCGAACACGGAGGCGTGGTGCGAGCGCTTCCAGCAAGGCCTGAATAATGATTTGTGCCGGGACGTCATGAACCAGAGATGCCAGACTTACAGGAAATCATACAACGCCGCCCTTGATAGTGAGCGGATCTTCGGTCGAGCTTCACAGAAGGGCGGATCAAGCATCCGCAACAACTTCAACAAGCGTCCTCACGATGCGGGAGGATCTGGTACGCCAAAGCGCCAGAATATGTCCGAGTATCGGGGGCCTCACCCAGGCGTGCGGTGCCATCGCTGCGGCAAGATGGGACATCAGGCGGTCGATTGCCGAGGGAGATGCTTCAAGTGTGGCCAGCTAGGTCACAAGGCAGTAGATTGTCGTATGGGGAGGGCGAACCAACATCCACCAAGGGACGTCCAGAGCCAGAACTAGAACAGGGCGCCTCCCGTCCATGGTGCAAATGCGGTGCCCGTGAACCCACAAAATCGCCAAGGGGCGCAAGGCCGAGTCTATGCACTGACTCGGGACGAAGCTTTTGCGTCCGACACTGTCGTGACAGGTATACTACTCTATAAAAATATGTCCGCTAGAGTATTGTTCGATTCGGGTGCTATGCATAGTTTCATATCTGTCGACTTTGTAAAAGAGAATAAACTACCCATGCAACTTTTAGATATGAATCTTAGCGTTAGCACTCCATCGGGAGTAGATATGTCTGCCACTCAAATTTGTAGGGATGGTTACATCTGTATCGGAGGAAAGAATCTATCCTTGGAAGTTATCGTCCTCGACGTCAAGGAGTACGATATAATCCTCGGCATGGATTGGTTGGGTGCATGCCACGCAACGATCGAGTGCGCGGAGAAGAGAGTTGTTGTCATGCCCCGATTCGGTAGAATCGATAGTCATCTCCCGGGCGTGATGCCGTACAAGCCTAAGTTGTGCTTGCACAAGGCGGTTCATAAGGTTATCCGAAACAACAACATATGTAAGAGTACGCAGAGAAATTGAACACATTCATTCTGAAAAGAAAACTTGCATTTTCATTGATAATAAGTTAGGTTACAGACTCGATTACAAAAGAGGCCTCGCGGGCTTACAACCGACATCGATGAGATAGTCATTTCATACATTTACATCCCTTTTTACAAACATCAAAACGACTCTCTAAGACCTGGGATCGGCGAGAGTTTATGACTCATGATGCAGTTGGGTTGGAGTCTTCAAAATGTTGCAGAGCTAGCCTTCGCGCTAGCAAGGCTTCAAAATAAAGGAGCGTCGCCTTCAGTTCTTTGGCACGCTATCCTGGTCCCGAGTACCTGTTGAGAGCGAGGGTCAACACTTTACACTTTGTGCTGGTGCGTGGAAATTTAAATCCCGTGCTCTCATTTGTTGAAGAATTCAAGTGAGCGTGCATGCAAATATTTAATGAAGTTGCTAGCCATCCTACTCAATTCAAACTTATATTTGAAGGTACAACCGTATAATGACGATAGATCTTACCCTCGACAGAGCGCGCCGTCGTAGCGTAAACTTACCATGTTCTTCCCTGTTATGTTGATAATAATAAAACGTAATAGAGTGCGTTCGTGTTCGTGGGACGTCGTGTGACCGTTCATCGGAATATCATTCTTGTCGTTGCATTACATCTAGCATAGCATATGTCTAGTATTGATAATGTATTAGAGAAGAGGGTCGAGGGAAGAAGGGTCAGCCACTCACTTTAGTATTTACTTGAGGCGAGAAACTGGTTGGCCGCGCTAGACGTTGCCTACGCGATCACCTGAAATTGCACAAGCAATCGATTAGAACACTGTGTTATTCAAGGAATTTTGATACGAATGCGAAGTTCAAAATATAAGCCATGAAAACCATCGAAAACATTCACGAAAACGCATTCAGAAAACAAAGCCAAAACCAATGCAAGCGGCGTGAAAAGCAGAGCAACGGGAGGTCTCTTCCGACTCAGCCGCAGAGTCAATACTTGAGGCGTAGCCCGCTGAATATGGGACTTGGTTCCAAAGAAGCCATTCCATAACGGGGAATGGATCTTAATTCAACCATTCCCGTTCGATCGATTCGATCGATCCCGACCTATCGGTCCAGACCGAGTCGATAGCGACAGTGTTCCTTTCTCGCGTACCCCGTAGACGAACAACAGGGCACGATGTAGGGACGGGGCACTACACCATAACCAACTAAGAAAAAGTTTCGTCCTCGAAACTTAAGAACAGAACCTACCTCTATGAAAACAATGAAGGAAACTTTTCCTTCATCTCTGACTCGAGTTCCCATGTCGACTCTTCTACCGCATGGTTCCTCCAGAGTACGCGAACGAGAGGGATCGCCCAATTTCGTAGCAGCTTATCCTTGCGTTCTAAGATTTGAACTGGCTCTTCAACGTAGGATAAGTCGAACTTTAGCTCCAGCGGGCCAAAATCTACCACGTGGCTAGGGTCGTGCACGTACTTCCGCAGCTGGAAGACATGGAAGACATTGTGCACACCTTCAAGCACCGGCGGTAGGGTAATTTTATAGGCCACTGGGGCGACTCGCTCGAGTATTTCGAACGGCCCAACAAATCTCGAACTCAGCTTTCCCTTCGTGCCGAACCGAGTAACTCTTCGCATAGGCGACACCTTCAGGAACACGTGATCGCCCACCTGGAACTCAAGCGGTCTTCGATGGGTATCGGCGTAGCTTTTTTGCCGACTCTGTGCAATCTTCGGTCTTTTCCGAATTAGCTTGACCTTTTCCACAGTCTGTTCCACCAGCTCCAGGCCGAGTATCTGCCGTTCCCCGACTTCATTCCAGTAAATGGGCGATCTGTACTTCCGGCCGTACAAAGCTTCATACGGCGCCATTTGGATGCTGGATTGGTAGCTACTATTGTATGCAAATTCTGCCAGCGGTAGGTGGATGTCCCAGCTTGATTTGAAGTCAATTACGCAGAGCCGTAGCATGTCTTCGAGAATCTGATTAATGCGCTCCGTTTGGCCGTCGGTCTGAGGATGGTAAGCTGAGCTGAACTGCAACTTGGTACCCAGCGCCGACTAAAGGCTACTCCAGAATCGCGATATGAACCGAGAATCCCGATCAGAGACGATGGATACTGGAACTCCGTGCAGCCGTACTATCTCGTCAAGATAAATTTGCGCCAGGCGATCAACGCTCCAAGTAACTTTGATGGCGATAAAGTGCGCTAACTTGGTTAATCGATCGACGATGACCCAGATGGCGTCGTTCCCCCATGGTGTCTTCGGCAGGCCAACAATAAAATCTATAGTGACGTGATCCCACTTCCACTCAGGAATAGCGAGGTTCTGCATCTCCCCGCCCGGTCCCTGATGCTCAGCTTTTACCTGCTGACAGGCCATGCATTGCGACACGAAGAGCGCCACATCTCTCTTCATCCCGTGCCACCAGAAGGTCGTACGAAGGTCCTTATACATCTTGGTACTGCCTGGATGCAAGATATATTTCGCACAATGCACCTCCGACATTATCTCCTTTCGCAGTTCTGAATCATCCGGAACACATAGTCGGCCATTCAATCTCAGCACGCCGGTCTTGTCTTCCGCAAAGTCGGTCGCACTACCTGTCAAAATTTGCTCGCACATTTTTTTAGGTATGGATCATCCTTCTGAGCGGCTATGATCTTTTCCAGCAAACTCGGCTCTAACTGCAGCTGCGCCAACTGTACATCCCTGAATCGAACCCGGAGATCGATGCCCATTTCTTTTAGATCTTGTAGTAGTCTGCGGTTGATGGATAGCGAGGCAAGATATTTTCGACTCAGAGCGTCCGCCACCACATTTCCCTTGTCCGTAGTGTAGTCGATCGTCAAGTCATAATCTTTGATCAGTTAGAGCCAGCGTCTCTGTCGCAAGTTCAATTCCTTTTGGGTGAAGAGATACTTGAGGCTCTTGTGGTCGGTATAGATTGCACACGCCACGCCATATAGATAGTGGTGCCACAATTTCAACGCGAACATAATTACCGCTAACTCCAAGTCGTTTGTAGGATAGTTCTTCTCGTGCGGCTTCAACTGTCTGGAGGCGAAGGATATCACCTTGTTTCGCTGCATGAGCACACATCCCAAGCCCTGGCCTGAAGCATCGCTGAATATCTGAAAACCCTCTAGCCCATCCGGAAGTGCGAGTATAGGTGCCGAAATTAGTCGCTGTTTTAGCTCCTGGAATGAAGCTTCACAGTCATCCGACCACTCATACAAGACTCCCTTTTTAGTAAGGCGAGTCAGTGGCGATGCAATCTTCGCGAAGTCCTTCACAAAGCGTCGATAGTATCCCGCCACACCAAGAAAGCTTCGAATCTCACTAGCAGACGCAGGCCGCTTCTAATCAACAACAGCTTCTACTTTCTTCGGGTCGACTGCAATGCCTTCGGACGAAATGATGTGACCAATAAAGGATACGCTGCTTAGCCAAAATTCGCACTTACTCTGCTTCGCGTACAACTCATTTTCTCGAAGTGTCTGGAGCACGGCCCGTAGATGTTCTGCATACTGCGCCCTGTCCTTCGAGTAGACGAGAATATCGTCAATAAAGACTACTACAAATTTATCAAGGAAGGGTCGAAATACCCGATTCATCAGATCCATGAAAGCGGCAGGGGTGTTCGTCAGGCCGAATGGTATCACCAGGAACTCGTAGTGGCCGTACCGAGTGCGAAAGGCTGACTTTTGCACGTCGTCTGACTTGATCTTGAGTTGATGATAGCCCGAGCGGAGATCAATCTTCGAAAATACCGAGGCGCCTTGCAGTTGATCGAATAAGTCGTCTATGCGGGGCAATGGGTACTTGTTCCGGATGGTGGCCTTGTTCAGCTCTCGGTAATCGACGCACAGACGCATGGACCCATTCTTCTTCTTCACGAACAACACGGGCGCTCCCCACGGTGAAATACTAGGCCGAATAAACCCTTTATCGAGTAACTCTTGTAACTGGACCTTGAGTTCCTTCAGCTCGGCAGGAGCCATTCTGTACGGGGCCTTGGAAATCGGTCGAGTATCGAGAAATGTATCGATGCTGAACTCGATCTCTCGGTCGGAGGGCATGCCGGGTAGCTCGTCCGGGAACACATCGGGGAATTCTGCCACAACGTCGGTCTGACCCGCGTTTGCACCATCCTGTCACATGTCTCGGACGGACGCTAAATAGCCTTCGCACCCAGAATGCAGCATCCTCCGAGCAAAAATTACCGAAATCAGCATGCAGGTCGACGATGCCTCACCACACGAAAAGCAGAATTCAGGCACTCCTGGAATGCGGAAGGTGACCGTCTTTCTGGCACAGTCTATGGTTGCGTTGCACGTCCCGAGCCAATCCATTCCCAGAACGATATCGAAGTCCTTCATGTCTAGGACTATCACGTCAAGACCGATCTTTTGACCGCCGATACAGATAATCCCGTCGGCACAAGCTAAATTAGTGAGTATTGGTGTGCCCGAAGGTGTGCTTATGCTAAGATCGAGATCTAATGATATTATCAAAAATTTGTGCTCGACGGCAAAGTCCGCCGATATAAAACTATGCGAAGCACCTGAATCAAATAGTACACGAGCAGGCACATTATTGAAACTAAGTATACCTGTCACGAACGTATCTGACGCAAGCACTTCATCTCGAGTCATGGCGTAGACGCGGCCCCGGGCATTGGGGCGACGGTCTTGGCCATTTTATGGTACGGGTGGAGGTGCTCGAGGCGCCAGAACTTGATTCCCCGGATGGTGCTGTGGATGCTGAGGCGCGTCTAAGTTGTTTCTTCTACGCTTCGGGCAATCTTCATAAAAGTGACCCCTTTTTCCGCAAATGAAACATCCGCCATTTTGAACTTCACAGTCGACGTCGAGATGTCCGTTCCGGTTGCATTTTGTGCAATGAGGTCCCTGGTTCCGCGCCTGGTGTCCGCCCTGGGGCCCGTTGTTCGGACGCTTGGTCACGTTGTGTCCTTCTGCGTGGCTAGGGCGTTTGTGATTGTAGGTATGCACAGCGCTGGCAGCACCTGTAGGATATTGGCGTTCAAGGCGGAGGGCGTGGTTGAGAGACTCCCCCATCATTTTGTATTGCGGAACAGACACATAGGCGTAGATGGATGGTCGTAGACCCACTTCGAACCGTCGAGCACGACTCGCCAGGGAGGGCAGGAATTCTCCAGCAAACTTAGCTAACTTGTTGAACTCCGCCGCATACTGCCGCACCATCGTATTCCCTTGCCTTAGCTGCATGAATTCATTTTCCTTCTCTTGTCGAACGGCTTCGGGGAGGTACTCGATCTCGAACGCCTCACGGAAGGTGGCCCAAGAAATTGTCGTTGTCTCGTCGTCGCGTCTGATCGCTCGCTTTTGTACGACCCACCAGTCGTGCGCGTTCGACCGGAGTAGAAGTTGAGCGCATGCGACTTTCTTGGACTCTTCGACTCCCAGGAGCTCGAACTTATCTTCCAGTTCCTCCAACCAGTCGATCGTCAAGGAGGGATCTTTCGTGCCGTTGAAGGAAGTACGGCAGCTCTTTGTGAATTTTGACACGTCGAAGTTGGAACTTCTCGGTGCTGCATGTGTAGGCTCGGGTGCCTCCGGATCGACTTCGCTTTGTCTGGCCGCAGGCTCGGTTACGGCATGTGTTGTCATGGAGTTGTTGTTGGCCACCACCGTCTGAAAGATCTGCTGGAGAGTATCAAGCTGCTTCTGTTGCAACTTGATTTGTGCATCGAATCGGGCCTCGAACTGAGTTTGACGTGCCTCCGTCTGACGTCGATGTTGCTCATTCTGGCGTTGACTTTCCTCGGCTTACCGTTGTTGTGCTTCCAGCATACGCAACATCTGCTCCATGGCATCGTTAGAGGGTCCAGGTCTCGAGCTACTCGAGCCGCTCGAAGCACTTTCTTCGTTCGCCGCCGCGTTCACCGACGTGCCTTCTGGGATTTTGAAGGCAAAATACATTAGTCACCAAACATATTGCGGGCTCACTCGTATGGAATAACATATCTCATCGATACGAGACCAACGATTTTGAGACTAAAAACTCGACACTGGAGGCCAAGGACATAAAGCTGTGCTCTGATACCATTATGTCATGCCCCGATTCGGTAGAATCGATAGTCGTCCCCCGGGCGTGATGCCGTGCAAGCCTAAGTTGCGCTTGCACAAGGCGGTTCATAAGGTTATGTAACACCCAATTTTCTGAAATTGGGATATTTTGAAAATTTATTATTTTTATTATTAAATAATGGTGATTTAGTCATGTTATGAATTTTGGTGATTTTTAGATAGTTTAAAACTATTTTCTAAGTCATGGCTTATGACTTTGGTTAACTACTAGTGTAACCCTAATGTAACCCTAGAGATTATATGACTTAGAGACTAACTATGCCCATATGAGCCTAACCATGTGATTAGGATATCAAATTACCACTTTTTAGTCAAAAGGGTATTTTGGTAATTTATTAGAATTTATTTGGATTTATGTAATTTATTATTATTTAATTAGTTGTTAAGTGTCATGTTAGCTCCTAACCTAGTTTAGCACTAATCTAGAGGTTAGCAACTAACCTAGAAGACTAATGTTAGATGTTAGCTTATGTGTAAATATCTTAGGTTGGAAATATCTAAGATATTACTTTCTTAGATATTTTGAAAACCTAGAAATATCTATCTACCTAGTCAAAGCCTTAGGAACTAAGTTAGCAAGGTGGAGGGAACCCTAATATCTACCCATACCCTTCCCATGGCAGCCAACCCTACCCCCCCTCTATATAATCACACCCCTTCATCATTCATGCCTCATTTACATTACACCTTAAAACTAGTTTTCCCTACAACTTCAAAATCTCACCACTTAACCAATTTAGCTCCAAATTGAGCCTAGTTTCTTGCATTGGAACCCCCTACTATTGAGGATGCTAAGGGAGGCTAGCTAGCAAGGTTTTCAAGACATTTGGGCATCATCATTTGAAGAGGACACCCTCCTACTTTGGTATTTTCTTGAGTTTTCACTCAATAGGTAAATACCTCCAAACCTTGTTAATATTGTGTTTTATCTTTATGGTTGCATGCATATAGGTATACCCTAGCTGTGGGTCAAGTTTGGTAGGAAATAGATTTGGTTTGGTGTCCGTATCGGACACGTATCAGTATTTTAATTACAGTGTTTGGTGAAATGCCACTTAGAAATAAATGTAGTTATTTTCCAAAACAAATTGCATTTTTGGGTAGCCCTTAGCATGCTAGACACGAAACCCTAGGACTGAGCACGTTATCGTGTCATGTCCGTGTCCAAAACGGACACGAACTCACTGCACGATGCACATACACTGTGCCCTGCTACCCGACACGGATTTCTTCGTGTCCACGCCACGTGGACATGTGCCACTTGGTACAGAGGTGGGGGCAACCACTGACAGGCCCCCCCTCGAGTTTCGTGTCACCTCGTGTCGTGTCGGACGAGGAATCCGACATGCACTGACCATACACTACACTGCACACAATGTTAAACACGCACTGACACGACCTTCGTGTCGTGTCTAGACACGACGTGAACACAAAGTGTCAGGCCTAAACCCTAGACCTAGACCTAGGCTATACCCTGACACAAGCACGACACGTATCCATGTGTGTGTCGTGTCCACGAGGCTCTGTCCTCGCTGCACGAGACCGTACCATGCTCGCGTTCAGTCCCCTGCTGCTCGGGGCTCACGTAGGACACGACACGACACGTAGAGGGGTGACACTTGGTGGACACGAGGGGGCAATGTCTGCGAACATGCCCCCCAAGTTTCGTGGCTTCTAGTGTTGTGTCGGACACGAATTCGTGTGTGCATCGAATTTACACTGACAGCACACACGAAGATTTGGGCTCTGATACGGGCTCGGACACGACACTGTACGACACTTGGACACGTTTCAGGCTGTGAGACACCTAGACCAACCCTAGGCGAACCTAGGGACACGACCACGAGACACATGGACACGTGTGTCGTGTCCTACACGCGTGTGCATCTCTGCACGACGCTGTGACACAGTGCACAGTCTGTGTTACCCGATTGGGTTTTTAGACACCTGGACACGTCGTGTCGTGTCGTGGTGGACACCTAGGGGCACCTACGACACGTGTACACATGGGGGCACGTTTACCAACCACTGGTATCGAGCCTTAGTCGAGTTTTGGTTCGAATTTAGGTTTACCTAATTTCGAGTGAACAGTATTTCCAGTTTGGTTTTTTTGGTATTTTTCTGATTTCTAAATCAAATTTCAATTCGATTTTAGTGTGTGTATACATGAATATTTGTGCGCATATATATTGTATATGTAAGTATATGTGTATGTGTGTGTGTATGTGGGTATGGGAGTGTATATATACTTGTATATATGTAGGAATGGGTATATGTATATATGCATATATGTTTGTGTGTGAGTTGGGTTTCTCTTCTCAGTTTTCCAGAGTTTTAACCCCCCTGCTGTGTATTCACACACACACACCACTGCCACACACTCACACCCTCACACTCTCACTCTCCTTTCACTCTCTCTCTATATATGTAGTGTACATATATATATAGAGTATTATATATATAGTGAATCATATCTATGTATAGAGTATTATATGTAGTGTATTATATATATATATATATATATATATATAAAATATATATAGGTATTATATATATAGAGGGGTTATATGTGGGTATTATGTATGTTTAGCTATATATGGTTATATGGATATGTATGGATATGTATGGGTATATATATATATATATATATATATATATATATATATATATATATATATATATATATATATATATATATATATATATATATATATATATATATATATATATATAATGGTATTATATATATAGTTGGGTATATAAATTAGATATGTATATATATGATATAGACTTGATGTCTTAGCCTATGGCCTATGTATATATGTACTGTATATATGTCTTAGTGCCCTAGGATTACTAGCCTATGGTTAGTAGCAAGTTAGAGTTGACCATTAGGTCTAGTAGACCTAGTTTGACTAGATTGTTGACTATTGTTGACCAAAGTCAACTATAGGTCAACCTTGACCTAGATGGATTTTAGATGACTTGATGACTTAGGTTTGACTAAACCTTAACTAGATGATTAGGTTAACCATATAGATTATGAGGGTAATCCTATATAGATTAAGATATGTATGGGGTTAAGTGAGATACTTAGAGTTGAGTCATGACTTGAGTTGGAGAATGGGAGTAGCTTGATTACAGGATTAAGGTTGGTATTGTACTATATATATTTTGTGTGATATACTTGTATAGGATATTGGTTATGCCTTAGCTTTGTGGTATAGAATCTTTGGTATCCTAAGACATGTTAGCCTATGTTTGGGTTTGAGTTAGTCTTATGGAGTATTGACTTAGATAGTTGACTATTGACCTAATTACCTTGTTGACTAGTCTTTGTTTAACCAAAACCTTAGTTAGTCTAAGATTGACCTAGACTTTGACCTAGTTTGACCATATTGACTAGTCTGACCATTATTGACTAAACCCTAGATAACTTGACTAGTTTGGCTAGAATGTTTGACCAAGAGTTGACTTTAACCTAGATTAGACTTGTTTAACCTTGTTTGACCTTGTATGACTTAGTTTAACTTCTTGTGACCTAGTATGACTTAATTTGACTTAGTTTGACTGAAGAGTTGACCAAGTTTGACTTTGACCTAGATTGGCTTAGAAATCATGTAGATTGTATTGTATCTTACATTTACCTTTATATTAGACATGTCATAACTGTATTGCTCTATTTTAGGACATTATGACCCTGGTACAGACATCTGATATTACTCTACTCTTTTCAGAGTATCAGGCGAGTACATTCTCTGATAGTTCTCTCATTTATTTGTCAATTACTGTATTTCAGTTCTAGTTAGTTCTATGTGATTCTCTGTATCAACACGTATGGATATTTTTGGATTCATGTATCGACACATACCTTACTTGCTGGCCTCTATTACTGGAGTCATTGGAATCATTCTGTAATCATTTCTGGAATCATCATGTATTGGCCGGACTCATCTCGATTCTTTTGTCGATTTTGGATTCACTTGCTGGGTGGGGAAATATTGAATAAGACATGTAGACATGCCCCAAATTCGGAATCTCCCACTGGAATCTATCGGAAGCATAGCCATCTCTTGCCTGATCAGTGAAAGATGTGCCTGATACCTACAACCGTTTACATGTCGACCTCGGTATTTTAAAACACACTGTTAGATCATAGTTGGACTCACCCTGGATTCATTGATCATTGTTGGACTCATCTTGTACCGGAAATCATCTGGTATCGGATTATATGGACTGGATTCACACTGGGATTACATTAGACTTATATCGTACTGTCTGGACTCATATATATTATTCTAGTTCAGTTAGCTTTTATTACAGTCTCCATTGCCATGATTCTTTTCCTGTTTTAGTTACCTTTCTTTTCTTGTATCTTACTGTTTCTCTATGCCATTATTACCTGTATAAAACTGCAATGCTCATCAATAAAACTGTCTATAACTGCTTTATAGTTCTTTGTCATTTACTTGGATTTTCTAGATGAGTTGTACTCGTTCCTGTCCTGATTGGACCTGTTAAAAATATTACAGATGATAATCCTGAGGACACATGCCCTACTTAACATGGACCTGGCGAGGGATTAGCTACCTTTGGTCCCGACTCTCAGGAGTGATTCAGGAGATTAGCTAGTAGACTACTTTAGCTTTCATGTTTTGACTCGTTGTATTAAAGTTAAGATATTGAGGTTGTATTAAGTTTGTTTGAGATAATGTTGTATTATTTTAGTAGTTAGTTGTTGTTGTCTTTAATTTCTTAGGTATAACTTCTGTGTTATCTTATCGTGTTTTAGACTGTGATTGAGTATATCCTATCCTTTACTTGTCCTCCATTCGGAGCTGATATCTGGACAAGTACATTATATACACTGCATGAGATTAGTTAGCAACCTAGGACAGCTTACTACCGCCGACACTGTGGCGTAGGCTGGACGTACCCACTTCTCGTGCCCCTATACAGGGTGCGGGTCGTGACAGGTTATCCGAAACAACAGCATATGTAAGAGTACGCAGAGAAATTGAACACATTTATTCTGAAAAGGAAACTTGTATTTTCATTGATAATAAGTTAGGTTACAGACTCGATTACAAAAGAGGCCTCGCGGGCTTACAACCGACATCGATGAGATAGTCATTCCATACATTTATATCACTTTTTACAAACATCAAAACAACTCTCTAAGACCTGGGATCGGCGAGAGTTTGTGACTCATGATGCAGTTGGGTTGGAGTCTTCAAAATATTGCAGAGCTAGCCTTCGAGCTAGCAACGCTTCAAAAGAAAGGAGTGTCGCCTTCAGTTCTTTGGCACGCTATTCTGGTCCCGAGTACCTGTTGAGAGCGAGGGTCAGCACTTTACACTTTGTGCTGGTGCATGGCAATTTAAATCCCGTGCTCTCATTTGTTGAAAAATTCAAGTGAGCGTGCATGCAAATATTTAATGAAGTTGCTAGCCATCCTACTCAATTCAAACTTATATTTGAAGGCACAACCGTATAATGACGTAGATCTTACCCCCGGCAGAGCGTGCCGTCGTAGCGTAAACTTACCATGTTCTTCCCTGTCATGTTGATAATAATAAAACGTAATAGAGTGCGTTCGTGTTCGTCGGACGTCGTATGACCGTTCATCGGAATATCATTCATGTCGTTGCATTACATCTAGCATAGTATATGTCTAGTATTGATAATGTATTAGAGAAGAGGGTCGAGGGAAGAAGGGTCAGCCACTCACTTTAGTATTTACTTGAGGCGAGAAACTGGTTGGCCGCGGTAGACGTTGCCTACGCGATCACCTGAAATCGCACAAGCAATCGATTAGAACACTGTGTTATTCAAGGAATTTCGATACGAATGCGAAGTTCGAAACGTAAGCCATGAAAACCATCGAAAACATTCACGAAAACGCATTCAGAAAACAAAGCCAAAACCAATGCAAGCGGCGTAAAAAGCAGAGCAACGGGAGGTCTCTCCCGACTCAGCCGCAGAGTCAATCCTTGAGGCGCAGCCTGCTGAATATGGGACTTGGTTCCGAAGAAGCCATTCCATAACAGAAAATGGATCTTAATTCAACCGTTCCCGTTCGATCGATTCGATCGATCCCGACCTATCGGTCCCGACCGAGTCGATAGCGACAGTGTTCCTTTCTCGTGTACCCCATGGACGAACAACAGGGCACGATGTAGGGACGGGGCACTACACCATAACCAACTAAGAATCGTCCTCGAAACTTAAGAACAAAACCTACCTCTAAAAAAATAATGAAGAAAACTTTTCCTTCATCTCTGACTCGAGTTCCCATGTCGACTCTTCTGCCGCATGGTTCCTCCAGAGTATGCGAACGAGAGGGATCGTCCGATTTCGCAGCAGCTTATCCTTACGTTCTAAGAATTGAACTGGCTCTTCAACGTAGGATAAGTCGAACTTTAGCTCCAGCGGGCCAAAATCTACCACGTGGCTAGGGTCGTGCACGTACTTCTGCAGCTGGAAGACGTGGAAGACATTGTGCACACCTTCAAGCGCCGGCGGTAGGGCAATTTTATAGGCCACTGGGGCGACTCGCTCGAGTATTTCGAACGGCCCAACAAATCTCGGACTCAGCTTTCCCTTCGCGCCGAACCGAGTAACTCCTCGCATAGACGACACCTTCAGGAATACGTGATCGCCCACCTGGAACTCAAGCGGTCTTCGATGGGTGTCGGCGTAGCTCTTTTGCCGACTCTGTGCAATCTTCAGTCTTTTCCGAATCAGCTTGACCTTTTCCACAGTCTGTTCCACCAGCTCCGGGCCGAGTATCTGCCGTTCCCCGACTTTATCCCAGCAAATGGGCGATCTGTACTTCCGACCGTACAAAGCTTCATACGGCACCATTTGGATGCTGGATTGGTAGCTATTGTTGTATGCAAATTCCGCCAGCGGTAGGTGGACGTCCCAGCTTGATTTGAAGTCAATTGCGCAGAGCCGTAGCATGTCTTCGAGAATCTGATTAACGCGCTCCATTTGGCCGTCGGTCTGAGGATGGTAAGCTGAGCTGAACTGCAACTTGGTACCAAGTGCCGACTGAAGGCTACTCCAGAATCGCGACATGAACCGTGAATCCCGATCAGAGACGATGGATACTGGAACTCCGTGCAGCCGTACTATCTCGTCAAGATAAATCTACACCAGGCGATCAACGCTCCAAGTAACTTTGATGGCGATAAAGTGCGCTGACTTGGTTAATCGATCGACGATGACCCAGATGGCGTCGTTTCTCCGTGGTGTTTTCGACAGGCCAACAATAAAATCCATAGTGACGTGATCCCACTTCCACTCGGGAATAGCGAGGTTCTGCATCTCCCCGCCCGGTCGCTGATGCTCAGCTTTCACCTGCTGATAGGCCATGTATTGCGACACGAAGAGCGTCACATCTCTCTTCATCCCGTGCCACCAGATGGTCGTACGGAGGTCCTTATACATCTTGGTACTGCCTGGATGCAAGGTATATTTCGTACAATGCGCCTCCGACATTATCTCCTTCCGCAGTTCTGAATCATCCGGAACACATAGTCGGCCATTCAATCTCAGCACGCCGGTCTTGTCTTCCGTAAAGTCGGTCGCACTACCTGTCGAAATTCGCTCGCGTATTTTCTTCAGGTACGGATCATCCTTCTGAGCGGCTATAATCTTTTCCAGCAAACTCGGCTCTAACTGCAGCTGCGCCAACTGTACATCCCTGAATCGAACCAGGAGATCGATGCCCATTTCTTCTAGATCTTGTAGTAGTCTGCGATTGATGGATAGCGAGGCAAGATATTTTTGACTCAGAGCGTCCGCCACCATATTTTCCTTGCCCGGAGTGTAGTCGATCGTCAAGTCATAATCTTTGATCAGTTCGAGCCAGCGTCTCTGTCGCAAGTTCAATTCCTTTTGGGTGAAGAGATACTTGAGGCTCTTGTGGTCGGTATAGATTGCGCACGCCACGCCATATAGATAGTGGTGCTACAATTTCAACGCGAACACAATTGCCGCTAACTCCAAGTCGTGCATAGGATAGTTTTTCTCGTGCGGCTTCAACTGATCTTAAGTTGATGATAGCCCGAGCGAAGATCAATCTTCGAAAATACCGAGGCGCCTTGCAGTTGATCGAATAAGTCGTCTATGCGGGGCAATGGGTACTTGTTCCGAATGGTGGCCTTGTTCAGCTCTTGGTAATCGACGCACAGATGCATGGACCCATTCTTTTTCTTCACGAACAACACAGGCGCTCCCCACGGTGAAATACTAGGCCGAATAAACCCTTTATCGAGTAACTCTTGTAACTGGACCTTGAGTTCCTTCAGCTCGGTAGGAGCCATTCTGTACGGGGCCTTGGAAATCGGTCGAGTATCGAGAAATGTATCGATGCTGAACTCGATCTCTCGGTCGGGGGGCATGTCGGGTAGCTCGTCCGGGAACACATCGAGGAATTCTGCCACAACGTCGGTCTGACCCGCGTTTGCACCATCCTGTCGCATGTCTCGGACGGATGCCAAATAGCTTTCGCACCCAGAATGCAGCATCCTCCGAGCAGAAATTACCGAAATCAGCATGCAGGTCGACGACGCCTTACCACACGAAAAGCAGAATTCAGGCACTCCTGGAATGCGGAAGGTGACCGTCTTTCTGGCACAGTCTATGGTTGCGTTGCACGGCCCGAGCCAATCCATTCCCAGAATGATATCGAAGTCCTTCATGTCTAGGACTATCACGTCAAGACCGATCTTTTGACCGCCGATACAGCTAATCCCGTCGGCGTAAGCTAAATTAGTGAGTATTGGTGTGCCCGAAAGTGTGCTTACGCTAAGATCGAGATCTAATGATATTATCGAAAATTTGTGCTCGGCGGCAAAGTCTGCCGATATAAAACTATGCGAAGCACCTGAATCAAATAGTACACGAGCAGGCACATTATTGAAACTAAGTATACCTGTCACGATCGTATCTGACGCAAGCACTTCATCTCGAGTCATGGCGTAGACGCGGCCCTGGGCATTGGGGCGACGGTCTTGGCCATTTTGTGGTGCGGGTGGAGGTGCTCGAGGTGCCGGAACTTGATTCCCCGGACGGTGCTGTGGATGCTGAGGCGCGTCTAAGTTGTTTGTTCTACGCTTCGGGCAATCTCCATGAAAGTGACCCCTTTTTCCGCAAATGAAACTTCCGCTATTTTGAACTTCACAGTCGACGACGAGATGTCCGTTCCGGTTGTATTTTGTGCAATGAGGACCCTGGTTCCGCGCCTGGTGTCGGCCCTGGGGCCCGTTATTCGGACGCTTGGTCACGTTGTTTCCTTCCGCGTGGCTAGGGCGTTTGTGATTGTAGGTATGCACAGCGCCGGCAGCACCTGTAGGATATTGGCGTTCAAGGCGGAGGGCATGGTTGAGAGACTCCTCCATCGTTTTGTATTGCGGAACAGACACATGGGCATAGATGGATGGTCGTAGACCCACTTCTAACCATCGAGCACGACTCGCCAGGGAGGGCTGGAATTCTCCAGCAAACTTGGCTAACTTGTTGAACTCCGCCGCATACTGACGCACCGTCATATTCCCTTGCCTTAGCTGCATGAATTCATTTTCCTTCTCTTGTCGAACGGCTTCGGGGAGGTACTCGATCTCGAACGCCTCACAGAAGGTGGCCCAAGAAATTGCCGCTGTCTCATCGTCGCGTCTGATCGCTCGCTTTTGCACGGCCCACCAGTTGTGCACGTTCGACCGGAGTAGAAGTTGAGCACATGCGACTTTCTTGGACTCTTCGACTCCCAGGAGCTCAAACTTATCTTCCAGTTCCTCCAACCAGTCGATCACTAAGGAGGGATCTTCCGTGCCGTTGAAGGAAGTACGGCAGCTCTTTGTGAATTTTGACACGTCGAAGTTGGAACTTTTCGGTACTGCATGTGTAGGCTCGGGTGCCTCCGGGTCGACTTTGCTTTGTCTGGCCGCAGGCTCGGTTACGGCATGTGTTATCGCGGAGTTGTTGTTGGCCACCACCGAAACAACAGCATATGTAAGAGTACGCAGAGAAATTGCACAAGGCGGTTCATAAGGTTATCCGAAACAACATCATATGTAAGAGTACGCAGAGAAATTGAACACATACATTCTGAAAAGGAAACTTACATTTTTATTGATAATAAGTTAGGTTACAGACTCGATTACAAAAGAGGCCTCGCGGGCTTACAACCGACATCGATAAGATAGTCATTTCATACATTTACATCCCTTTTTACAAACATCAAAACGACTCTCTAAGACCTGGGATCGGCGAGAGTTTGTGACTCATGATGCAGTTGGATTGGAGTCTTCAAAATGTTGCAGAGCTAGCCTTCGCGCTAGCAAGGCTTCAAAAGAAAGGAGCGTCGCCTTCAGTTCTTTGGCACGCTATCCTTGTCCCGAGTACCTATTGAGAGCGAGGGTCAGCACTTTACACTTTGTGCTGGTGCGTGGCAATTTAAATCCCGTGCTCTTATTTGTTGAAGAATTCAAGTGAGGGTGCATGCAAATATTTAATGAAGTTGCTAGCCATCCTACTCAATTCAAACTTATATTTGAAGGCACAATCGTATAATGACGATAGATCTTACCCCCGGCAGAGCGCACCGTCGTAGCGTAAACTTACCATGTTCTTCCCTGTCATGTTGATAATAATAAAACGTAATAGAGTGCGTTCGTGTTCGTGGGACGTCGTGTGACCGTTCATCGGAATATCATTCATGTCGTTGTATTACATCTAGCATAGCATATGTCTAGTATTGATAATGTATTAGAGAAGAGGGTCGAGGAAAGAAGGGTCAGCCACTCACTTTAGTATTTACTTGAGGCGAGAAACTGGTTGGCCGCGCTAGACGTTGCCTACGCGATCACCTGAAATCGCACAAGCAACCGATTAGAACACTGTGTTATTCAAGGAATTTCGATACGAATGCGAAGTTCGAAACATAAGCCATGAAAACCATCGAAAACATTCACGAAAACGCATTCAGAAAACAAAGCCAAAACCAATGCAAGCGGCATGAAAAGCAGAGCAACGGGAGGTCTCTTCCGACTCAGCTGCAGAGTCAATCCTTGAGGCACAGCCCGCTGAATATGGGACTTGGTTCCGAAGAAGCTATTCCATAACGGGGAATGGATCTTAATTCAACCGTTCCCGTTCGATCGATGCGATCGATCCCGACCTATCGGTCCCGACCGAGTCGATAGCGACAGTATTCCTTTCTCGCGCACCCCGTAGACGAATAACGGGGTACGATGTAGGGACGGGGCACTACAGTTGTGTTCCGCCTTTCGGGCGAAATCGAGTTCTCCTATTCGTACGGAGCAGCGTCAAAGGCAGCAATGATGATATCGACGATTTCGGCAAGGCGTATGTTGTATTCTGGGTGCAGCGGGTGTAGTGCCCCGTCCCGCAAAGTCAATCGGAGGAATCGAAACGCCGACGACGTTCGGACTTAGCCTTGCAACGGCTGCTCGAAGGCTCGCTCGATCAAGGCGACCGCTCGCTCAGGTGGGGTAGTTTCGGTGAACTCTCCTTATCTTTGCCTTCACATAATAAATCGTGTTTTCAACTTGCACAAGTTAGGCTTGATAATAAAAGCTACGCATCCACATAGCTAAGGGAATAATCCCGACGGTTTGAATCGAGTTAGAACATGGAAAACGTCCCACGGTCGGCTTAGAGTTGGTGCACGGCGTGCTTTAAAAATGACACTCGGTCCTTCGTCCCGTGGCTTGGGAGAAGGAAAGTTGGTCTTCGGTGCAAAAGCTGAGAGTTAGCCTAAGTCATAGGCGTCGCCCGCCCAAATGCTTGCTAAAGCATGCACGGTCCTGTCCCGCAAGGCTTGGCATAGCCTTTGCTCGTCCCTTGGGTTATGTTGCTTGAGTGGGTTAGGCAAAGTTATGCCGGTCGACCTAAGTTATTCTACGTGCTGTCCCGCTCATTCTGCGGTTGTCAAGATAAATAGTCCCACGACCCCAAGGCCCATCATATGAAGTATGACTTGGGCGATAGCGTTGCGTAGAACACGAGTCGGTTTAGAGGCATAAGCCATGGTTGGTTTATTGGAAAGTTAGCCACGGTCTATGGCATCTAAGGAACACGTTTGGTTTAAGTTAAGTTGGAAGGCTACGTAGTAGTCGTTCCCTCGAGTTCAAAGAAGTTCGAGGCGGTCCCTCGGTTGGGAGTCTCGCGTTCCTATCCACGTTAAGTAGTTCGAGGCGGTCCCTCGGTCGGGAGTCTCGCGTTCCTATCCACGTTGAGAAGTATGAAACGGTCCAGAAATGAGGAAGTGGGTCGAGTCTGCATGGTCATTGGACAACTTGTGTACCGGTACACAAGGATTTTGATTTTGTTCCTCAGACAGTTGCCGCGGCCACGGGACTGATCTGGCCTAGGAGGAACACGTGCCTACGGGACCCTTGGACGGGGTGCGACCTACCCAAGGGGTGCGCCGTAGAGCGGGTATTAGGAGAAATTCGGCGAGTTCGCGCCTCGTTATATACGAACGTACCCTAATATCCAATGGAGGTCCAATATAGCTTGTCGTGCTAGTGACCAAGTTCATATAGATGTTGGCATGGCGGCGACAATCCGCGAGTGTGCCTTTGGATTTAGTCGAGTATTGAGTGCGCTATATCAAGGAGTCGAGTTGAAGGTGTGTGTACAAGTTAAAAACATAATGTTGGGCCTAAGATTTGGTATCAACGTAGGCGTCGTGTTTCGGCACGAGTTGTGGCGTCGAGTGTAAAGTCGAGAAGGGCCGTAGGGCAAGTTGGTTGAAAGTTATGTCGAGTTGCTGGGCACGACCTCAAAATATGAGACACGGCCACGTTGTCACAAGACAAGTCTGAGTCGATATGTTGACATTGTAAGAAAACGACAAGGTTTCGAGACTTAAAGATAAGGATGTTATCAGTACGATAGCACGGTCACACGGAAATGAAGTCTATCGTGTAGTTGCGTCCCTAATTTTGGCCGTAAGGCAAACACGACTTGATAGGTTAACGTTGTTGGCACGAGGAGTGGTCTAGATACAAAGTATGAGTTAACGTTGACATTGCAAGCACGGGATGGTTCTGACACACAAGTTGCGCTAAGGCGCCGGTCCTAAAACTGATCCTAAGGCAAGAATAGAAAGACAATCGAAAACGGGTTTATGTTGCACAAAGTAAATAAAACGTGTAGGTTTTGTATGGATGGGCGAGGAGCTCACTCCACCAGTACAGTGGTACTGATACCCACACAGTGTTTCATGTGCAGGCACAGGTAGAAGCTCGTGGCGCGGAGCTCGCTTGGATGCGTCGAGGCACGGAGTTCCTTGGCGATTCGAAGCGTGCGGACGCGTGGATTAAAGACTTATACAGGACATAATGTATGGACATCGCCTTCCGAAGCTTCCGCTGGATCAAGACTTGTATTTGAGAGATGAGAGAGAGCAGAGTGACTTGTAAATGAGAGAAAAGTGAGCACGAGAGACATTGTAATTTGGCCTTGCGCCCACAAATGTAATCTTGTATTCAATATCAATAAATAGATTCTTTTGAACGACTTGTGTTCATGTGTTCTTCTTTAAATTCCGCTGCAATGTATTCAATGTTTCTGCTTGGGACTTCTGTGCGACGATCCCGTCGCCGCCGATGTAATCGGCCGTTATGGAATAGCCTTGCACGAGCGCAATCTAGGCTCATGCGGCATCACGCCTTAGCGAGGACGATCGCTCCTACGGAAGCGGGGCGTGACATAATGGTATCAGAGCACGGCTTTACGTCCTTGGACCGTCAATTGAATTCTTTAACTTCGATGTTTCCGCAAAACTCTGTTGCTTCCGTAAGTTGTTATCGTTGGTGCGCTCTCTCTCAAATGTCCCTCGGCATGTCCATACAATAAGTCTAAATATTTTCAAAAGCTCGTACAAGCGTTCAATCTAACGCATCGGTAGGCCGTTGCCAAATGCGTCGATAAGGCCTTTGTGCCGTACGTTGCAAACTTGACTCGATAGAAAACATGTGCTAATGTTAGCAAAGTCGTACGTATGCCCGAATAGTCCAACGTCGACAATAGCAAGTCGCGTGCGTGCCTAATTAGTCCAACGTCGACCTTAGCAATTGAGCGTGCAAACTCGGAATATAGTCCGCACGGGATAGCCATGCGCACGGCCTTTTGGCTAAGTTGTGTTTCACGTCGCGCACCGCGACCCTTGGTGCAAACGAGTCGCAAGCGACATTAAGTATTACCCGGTCGGGAATGGAGATATACTTAGGGTGTCTATCGATAGGAACGCTATCGGACAAACGCTTAGGCGTACTGGGAAGATTGATTTGGATTTCGAGGAAATAGTACGAACGACTTAGTGCGTCGATACGACGCGAGCGACTATGCTAGCGATTCGTCGAACGAATCTGAAGGGATGTCTTAGCGAATGACGCGAACGTGATTGAGGACTAGATCGTGTGGCTTGAATCCGAGTGGTGTATGTGATAGGTTCGGAGAAGAATAAGAATGAGTGTCGACGACTAGTCGAGTGGCTCGAATCTGAGTGGTGTATGGTTCGTCTTGGAAATTGTTCGAGTGAATATTGAGGATTACGAGTATGTCGACGAGGCGATGCGGTCGCACAAAGCCTTAGAACGCGTCATGCTTAGTTGGTCGTGACTTCGAATGTCCTGAACGAGCATCTCGTTCGGACAACTTGTGAATGAGCAATGTGAGTTAAAAAACCGATTCGGAACGATGAATGAAAATGAATGGTCTTGATGAGGAAACTTAGAGGATCGCGCGTGCGATATTGGATTGATGCAAATGAAATGTGACTTGAGTTTTGAATAACGATCTTGAAACGAGCTTGAGGAAAAGCGACTGAACTTGATCTTGAGTATTGAAAAAATTGTGGAATATCCAACTCAGACAACAGCATCAACGCATGACTCGAAATTGGTTGCAAAGGAAGATCGTCAGGTTACGCATATCGTCGATGGTATTGAGGCGTATCAAAGATCGATATGCGATAACTTGGGGGTACTCTGACTCGGCAAATGACGATCGTACAAATGTCATTGTTCCGATGGATGCTATAATCGGGATGTTAAAATGTGTCGAGGAAAAGATGGACTTGGCTCGAGGATTTTCTAAGTTGAACGAATGACGATCGAATTATTGAACTTGGCTTGGATGGAAATTGGAATGTTTGGATTCGCTTTGTCGATAACCACAACGTTGACGTTCTTGTCTTATGCGAGCGCTACTCCAGTCTCGCACATGCGTCACGTCGATTTAGGCGATCACTCTGCGTGAGCGCTGGTATGGTGATTCATACAGCGGGAGTGGTCGAACTTGTACGGTACGACAATTTGTGCTTCGACTTGTGGTTTGGCGCGAAGATGGACTCGAGATTGAATTGGTGTGCTTGTCGATTGAACTTGAGGATTGAGTAGGTCCAATCCGTGTATCGAGATTGAATGAGTCTAAACTCAAACAAGAGTTACTTCCCGATGAGAATGATTATTCCGCGGGAGCGTTGTATGGTGATTCATGAACCATCATGGATAATCAGACTCGCGTGAGATTGGGGCGCAATGTATTGTCGAGCGAGACGACCTCGTGATCGAATACATGAATTGGTTAGAATCGGTAAATTGAACGAATTTGAATTCTGCACAACGAACACATTGATGCGAATAGGTGATCGTGCTCGATGTTTAGAAATCTGAGTGACGCGAGCTTAGGAGAAAAGTCCCGTACTATCAACTTTGGTTTGACCCTAGGATTGGGGTCAATGTTGGCATTATTGTTGGGGAACTATGATTCCAATCCTGACATTGACTTAGCCTCGCAAGGATCGGCCTAGTGGTTAGGCGAGACGCCCTGTTACAAGTGTTAGCAATCGAAAGGATTGATCTTGAGGATTGGCACGGATGGATAGCATGAACCACGAATATAGGAAACCCTGCTCATGAGATTCGGCTGACATGTATGTATTTCAGGGACGCTTGAGTATGTGCACAATGCGACTCGAGTGAGAATAACAAATTTTCTATCATACGGCTTGGTTGAATGCATGTATTTTGGGGACGCTTGGAATGCGTGCACGATCCAGCCAAGTGATACGACGAGTTCAAGCAAGGCTTGAAGGATGGGAGTGTGTCGAGATCTGGAAATCGTGTTAAAGGAAAGATTGATAATAGTGCGAGCGTGGCTCAGAATCGAAGGAACGCGTAGGTGTGTGCGTACGATTAAGTCTTGGCCAATAGAAAAGGGTAGGATGACTTGCCTTCAGGAAAGTCTCGAGGATGAGACTTGTTCTGAGTGGTGTATGTTGTAGTGCCCCGTCCCGCAAAGTCAATCGGAGGAATCGAAACGCCGACGGCGTTCGGACTTAGCCTTGCAACGGCTGTTCGAAGGCTCGCTCGGTCAAGGCGACCGCTCGCTCAGGTGGGGTAGTTTCGATGAACTCTTCTCATCTTTGCCTTCACATAATAAATCGTGTTTTCAACTTGCACAAGTTAGGCTTGATAATAAAAGCTACGCATCCACATAGCTAAGGGAATAATCCCGACGGTTTGAATCGAGTTAGAACATGGAAAATGTCCCACGGTCGGCTTAGAGTTGGTGTACGACGTGCTTTGAAAATGACACTCGGTCCTTCGTCCCGTGGCTTGGGAGAAGGAAAGTTGGTCTTCGGTGCAAAAGCTGAGAGTTAGCCTAAGTCATAGGCGTCGCCCGCCCAAATGCTTGCTAAAGCATGCACGGTCCTGTCCCGCAAGGCTTGGCATAGCCTTTGCTCGTCCCTTGGGTTATGTTGTAGGCTTGAGTGGGTTAGGCAAAGTTATGCCGGTCGACCTAAGTTATTCTACGTGCTGTCCCGCTCATTCTGCGGTTGTCAAGATAAATAGTCCCACGACCCCAAGGCCCATCATATGAAGTATGACTTGGGCGATAGCGTTGCGTAGAACACGAGTCGGTTTAGAGGCACGAGCCACGGTTGGTTTATTGGAAAGTTAGCCACGGTCTATGGCATCTAAGGAACACGTTTGGTTTAAGTTAAGTTGGAAGGCTACGTAGTAGTCGTTCCCTCGAGTTCAAAGAAGTTCGAGGCGGCCCCTCGGTTGGGAGTCTCGCGTTCCTATCCACGTTAAGTAGTTCGAGGCTGTCCCTCGGTCGGGAGTCTCGCATTCCTATCCACGTTGAGAAGTATGAAACGGTCTAGAAATGAGGAAGTGGGTCGAGTCTGTATGGTCATTGGACAACTTGTGTACCGGTGCACAAGGGTTTTGATTTTGTTCCTCAGACAGTTGCCGCGGCCACGGGACTGATCTGGCCTTGGAGGAACACGTGCCTACGGAACCCTTGGACGGGGTGCGACCTACCCAAGGGGTGCGCCGTAGAGCGGGTATTAGGGGAAATTCGACGAGTTCGTGCCTCGTTATATACGAACGTACCCTAATATCCAATGGAGGTCCAATATAGCTTGTCGTGCTAGTGACCAAGTTCATATAGATGTTGGCATGGCGGCGACAATCCGCGAGTGTGCCTTTGGATTTAGTCGAGTATTGAGTGCGCTATATCAAGGAGTCGAGTTGAAGGTGTGTGTACAAGTTAAAAACATAATGTTGGGCCTAAGATTTGGTATCAACGTAGGCGTCGTGTTTCGGCACGAGTTGTGGCGTCGAATGTAAAGTCGAGAAGGGCTGTAGGGCAAGTTGGTTGAAAGTTATGTCGAGTTGCTGGGCACGACCTCAAAATACGAGGCACGGCCGCGTTGTCACAAGACAAGTCTGAGTCGATATGTTGACATTGTAAGAAAACGACAAGGTTTCGAGACTTAAAGATAAGGATGTTATCAGTACGATAGCACGGTCACACGGAAATGAAGTCTATCGTGTAGTTGCGTCCCTGATTTTGGCCGTAAGGCAAACACGACTTGATAGGTTAACATTGTTGGCACGAGGAGTGGTCTAGATATAAAGTATGAGTTAACGTTGACATTGCAAGCACGGGATGGTTCTGACACACAAGTTGCGCTAAGGCGCCGGTCCTAAAACTGATCCTAAGGTAAGAATAGAAAGAGAATCAAAAACGGGTTTATGTTGCACAAAGTAAATGAAACGTGTAGGTTTTGTATGGGTGGGCGAGGAGCTCACTCCACCAGTACAGTGGTACTGATACCCACACAGTGTTTCATGTGCAGGCACAGGTAGAAGCTCGTGGCGCGGAGCTCGCTTGGATGCGTCGAGGCACGGAGTTCCTTGGCGATTCGAAGCGTGCGGACGCGTGGATTAAAGACTTATACAGGACATAATGTATGGAGATCACCTTCCGAAGCTTCCGCTGGATCAAGACTTGTATTTGAGAGATGAGAGAGAGAGAGCAGAGTGACTTGTAAATGAGAGAAAAGTAAGCACGAGAGACATTATAATTTGGCCTTGCGCCCAAAAATGTAATCTTGTATTCAATATCAATAAATAGATTCTTTTGAACGACTTGTGTTCAGGTGTTCTTCTTTAAATTCCGCTGCAATGTATTTAATGTTTCTGCTTGGGACTTCTGTGTGACGACCCCGTCGCCGCCGATGTAATCGGCCGTTATGGAATAGCCTTGCACGAGCGCAATCTAGGCTCGTGCGGCATCACGCCTTAGCGAGGACGATCGCTCCTACGGGAGCGGGGCGTGACAGCGGGTACCTAGCATCAGTTCGAGACACGAGAACGGAGATTGCAAGCACGATCCAGACTGAAGTCGTTGCAGAATTTTCTGATGTGTTCCCAGACGAGTTGCCAGGGATGCCGCCGGACCGAGAGATAGAATTCAGCATTGACATCTTTTCGGACACCCGACCGATATCCAAAGCACCCTATCGAATAGCGCCGGCAGAGCTGAAGGAACTGAAGGCACAACTACAAGAGTTGCTAGATCGCGGATATATTCGTCCTAGCGTCTCCCCGTGGGGTGCCCAGTGTTGTTTGTAAGGAAGAAGGATGGGTCGATGCGGCTGTGTATCGACTATCGAGAACTTAACAAAGCCACGGTGCGGAACAAGTACCCGTTGCCGAGGATAGACGATTTGTTTGACCAATTGCAAGGGGCGACGGTATTTTCCAAGATTGATCTTCGTTCAGGCTACCATCAGTTAAAGATCAAGTCCGAGGACGTGCCGAAGTCCGCTTTCCGAACTCGATATGATCACTACGAATTTCTAGTCATACCCTTCGGCTTGACAAACACTCCTGCCGCGTTCATGGACCTAATGAACCGGGTGTTCCGACCGTTCATAGACAAATTTGTTGTCGTATTCATCGATGACATTCTCATATATTCGAAAAGCAAGGACGAGCATGCGGAACACTTGAAGACGGTGCTACAGACTCTGCGTGAACACCAATTTTATGCCAAGCTAAGCAAGTGCGAGTTCTGGATGAGCAGCGTGACTTTCCTTGGGCACGTTGTCTCAGCTGAAGGTGTCACGGTGGACCCAAATAAGATTGAAGCGATAGTTGATTGGAAGCGGCCAACCTCAGCAGGCGACATCCGAAGTTTCCTCGGCTTGGCAGGCTACTACCATAGATTTGTGAAAGACTTTGCCAAGATTGCGTCGCCTCTGACTCGCCTCATCCAGAAGGGAGTCACATTCGAGTGGAACGACGCCTGCGAATCGAGCTTTCAAGAGTTGAAGAAACGGCTCATCTCAGCGCCGATCCTTGCACTTCCGGACGGACCAGAAGGGTTTCAAATATTTAGCGATGCATCGCGGACTGGTTTGGGATGCGTGCTTATGCAAAGGGATAAGGTGATTCTGTTTGCTTCGAGACAATTGAAGCAACACGAGAAGAATTATCCTACGCATGATCTTGAGCTAACGGCCATTGTGTTTGTGCTGAAGCTATGGCGGCACTATCTTTATGGTGTAGCTTGCAGCATCTATACGGACCATAAGAGCCTCAAATACATCTTCACTCAACAGGACCTGAACTTACGGCAGCGGCGTTGGCTCGAACTCATTAAAGACTATGATCTGACTATCGAGTACACGCCAGGTAAGGGAAACATCGTAGCGGACGCTCTGAGTAGAATGTTTGCAGGGTGCTTATCTATCAACCGTAACATACAGCGAGACTTGGTAGAGATGGGTATCGAACTCCGAATCTGTTACCGTAGAGCACGATTGGCTCAATTGCACCTTGAGTCGAGCTTGCACAACAAAATAAAGACCACACAGGAGGACGACCCATTCCTGAAGAAGATGTGTGAGCTGATTTCGATGGGAAAGACGACCGACTTTGTGGTGGACGAGGGCGAAATGACGCATATGAAGGGAAGGATATGCGTGCCGGGCCATGCTGAACTTAGAAAGGAGATTCTGACGGAGGCCCATTATGCGAAGTACTCGTTGCACCCTGGGAGTACCAAAATGTATAAGGACCTGCGCATGACCTTTTGGGGGCACGGCATGAAGAAAGACGTAGCAACGTTTGTGTCACAATGCATGGCTTGTCAACGGGTGAAGGACGAGCATCAAAGACCAGGCGGGGAGCTACAGAACCTCGACATTCCAGTATGGAAGTGGAACGACATCTCTATGGATTTTATCATGGGCCTTCCGAAGACGTCGTGGGGGAATGATGCGATTTGGGTCATTGTCGATCGTTTAACCAAATCCGCTCATTTTATCGCTATTAAAGCATCATGGAGCGTCGATCGGTTAGCTCAGATTTTATCTCAACGAGATCGTCAGACTGCACGGAGTACCTGCCACAATCATTTCGGACAGAGACGGACGATTCTTATCACGTTTCTGGACGAGTCTACAGGCGGCACTGGGCACTAAGTTGAACCTTAGCTCCGCGTACCACTCGTAAACCGATGGCCAGACAGAAAGAGTGAATCAGATCCTGGAGGATATGTTACGTCTGTGTGCGATAGATTTGAAGACTAGTTGGGACACGCACTTGCCGCTCGCGAAGTTCGCATACAACAATAGTTATCAATCGAGCATCCAAATGGCTCCCTACGAGGCGCTTTACGGGAGGAAGTGCCGATCTCCGATTTGCTGGGACGAAGTCGGGGAGCGACAGGTGCTCGGGCCAGAACTAGTCGAACAAGCCGTCGAGAAGGTCCGCATGATTCGAGATAGGCTCCGTATTGCTCAAAGTCGACAAAAGAGTTATGCAGATACTCGTCGACGACCGTTAGAGTTCTTGGTTGGGGACCATGTGTTTCTGAAGGTGACGCCGATGTGGGGCGTCATGCGATTCGGGGTAAAAGGCAAACTGAGTCCGAAATTCGTAGGGCCCTTCGAGATCCTCGAAAGAGTGGTGACCGTTGCTTACCGGATCGCGCTACCTCCTGCCCTGGCCGAAGTGTATGACGTCTTCCATGTCTTCCAACTTCGAAAGTACGTGCATGACCTAAGTCATGTGGTTAGTCTCGATCAGTTGGAGCTACGCGCCGATCTATCATACTCGGAGGAGCCCGTGCAAATTTTGGACCGTAAAGAAAAGATCCTGCGGAGCCGATCGATGTCCTTGGTTCGCGTACTCTGGCGCAACCATTCCGTTGAGGAGTCGACGTGGGAACTAGAGGCAGAGATGAAGGAGAAGTACCCTTCACTTTTTGCCGACGAAGGTCAGATCCTTGTTCTTAAGTTTTGGGACGAAACTTTTTCTTAGTGGTATATTATGTAGTGCCCCGCTCCCGTTGGGGCGAAGCACTATGTAATAGGCTCGTGCCAAGTCAGACATGGTCGGAAACATAGATGGCTAGTCTGACTCGGCGACGAGTTTGGTATACAAAAACCATGGCATCAATAAAATCGATTTGGACGAGTGATATGAGTACCGTTCCAACTAATGGATCGACTACTGTTGGAATAAGTCCTAGATGCGGTAGGCGGCATCTTGGCAAAGGAACTCTAAAGGGAGCGACGCAACCCGTCTGCCGTTGGTTTTATTGGTTTTCTTGGCTTTCTGAACGAATTGTTGCGTGGATTTGATAGTGTGCTTTCGCGTCGATTTCTGAATGCGTCTTTGGGAATTTCGAAGGAAGGATTAAAGGAAGGGTTCTAATTCGATGCTCGTGCCATTGCAGGAGTTCGTGTAATTGACGCTTGACCGTCGTGAAGCGTTCTCCTACTCTTGGCGCAATCTCCTTAGGTGGGTGGTGTAGTGCCCCGAAATTCGCGATACGTATTTTATACGTGTTCATATTTCTAACCCGTATTTCTCATTTTTCTTTGATTAGTTAGTTGTGGTTTATTTTCATATTTAGCATTGTGGTTTAATTGTCATTTATCGTTCATGGATTTATTTTTGATTAAGTGGAGCTTGGTTTTATTCGGATAGGAGAAGGATTGGGTTGGTTCGGGGTGGTTTGGTTTACTTGGTTCATCATGAACCAAGGTGAACCCCTACCTACCACCACCATCCTCATTTATTAACCCCACCCTCTTTCTCTCTCATCATTCACTCTTCTTCTTCCTCACCGTTGCTCTCCACCTACCAAGAGGTTGAGGCAAGTGCAATCTTGCTTCTTGAGGGATCTTAATTTTTATTGTTCCATTCTCTTCTTTATATGATTATAAGCCTCTTTAGAACTTGGAGTTTTTAATTTTGATGGATAGATTCTTCTAGATCTACATTTTAACTTTGAGTTCATGGAGTTTTCTTGGTTTTGATCTACTAAAACTTGTTATTTTCGAAAACTAATAGTTCCATGAGTAAGAGCACGAAATTTCATGTGAATTTAGTTTTTGATTCACCTCATTTCGAGTAAAAATGAAGTTTTTATGGCCAAAACAAGTTTTCTGATTTTTTTCATGTCGGCTGAAGAATGTGGTGCTGGCGTAAAATGAGATTTTAGGCAGGAAAGCTAGCGTAAAATCGAATTTTACACATGAAGGCTTGCGTAAAATGAAATTTTACGCTGGGAACCCTGTAATTGCGTATTTTACGCTGGATTGTATCCAGAATGTGAAATTTTACGCTAGGAACCCTGTAATTGCGTATTTTACGCTTGATTGTATCCAGAATGTGAAATTTTACGCTGGGAACCCTGTAATTACGTATTTTATGCTGGATTGTATCCAGAATGTGAAATTTTACGCAGGGAACCCTGGAATTGCGTAATTTACGCTGGATTGTATCCAGAATGTAAAATTTTACGCTGGGAACCCTTAAATTGCGTATTTTACGCTGGATATCATCCAAAATGTAATATTTTACGCAGAAAAACCTGAAATTGCGTATTTTACGCTGGATGGTACCCAGAATATAAAATTTTATGCTGGAACCCTCCCTTTTTACATACTTTACGCAGAATTGATTTTTTTGGCATAAAAAGTGCACAAAATGACTATTTTTGCCAAGTTTAGCTATTTTCTAACCAGAATTTCGAAAAACTTAAAACATGAAAGTTTTAGATCTTTGTCTTACCTTTCCGAATATCTCTGGAGCACCTTAAATTGAGTTCGTATGTGGAAGTTATGCCTCGTCTCCCTGCGCTGCATGATTCTTCCACAAATCTTGCACCCTGTTTATATTTAGTTATTGCATACACGCTTATACCAGGTTAATGTTAATTTTAAATAATGACATGACATGATAGTGATCCATCGTGGCGCACTCTTGACAGTGTATTTGTTATGATATATATCTCGAATGCTGTTGCGACGGCTAGCATGTCATGGCAGAATTGAATGGCCTGGACACCGTGGATGATTGTGTTCGTACAAATGAACCGATAATATTTGCATCATGTATAGGACAGGGATCCCTGAGTACCACGGTCAGGGATACCTACAGTAATTGACTAAGGCTAATAAACTAGAATAATTCAGTAGACATGAAGAGATTCCCAGCTACAGGCAATCCCGTTATCTGGGCGCATTAGTGGACTTGTAGCCTACCGACGAGTAGGGCACATTTCCAGCACACCGTTGCGTGTTGCATTCTCCATAAACGGAAATTCGACCTGGATAACCGGATGGTCTGCAGGGCTTGTGGCTGTTGGGATAATCTCATTACATCTTGCTAGTAACTAGGCCTGTGATAACCCTAGTTAGTTAAAAGTATCAAGCCGTACTCTTGATTGGCCGTGATTGATTGGATGGAGTTTATCCCAGCTTAATCTTGTCCCGATCCTGTACAAGATTGTGACACGACATGATTATTGATGCTTGCCTTAACGATAAAGATCAGGGGTCCAGTTCTGTTCAGGCGAAGGGTTACAATCCCGGTCCTTGTTTGGTTTAAGGGTTGTAACCTGGCTCCCGGAGCAGTTCTGAGACCTCTCTTCGTTTATTGTCTTGTTACCCTTACCAATAGTATTTGAGACGGGTTTCCTTTCAGGTGAAGGGCTGTAACCCCGGTCCTTGTTTGGTTTAAGGGTTGTAGTCTGGCTGCTTGAATGGTTTCCTCGTGCTCAATTTATTATTGTTATCTTTATTATTAACAATTCTTTATTTACTATCTTTAATATTCTATTGTGATATGCTGGTTTTAGTTCCTAAGTTAAGCCTCCTTGTGGCACTTGCTCTTTCTGGGGTTTGACCCAGCTGGTTTTGTATGGCCAGATATCGGAGCAGCTCCAGAGGATCTACCTAACTTCCAGCCAGATGGTGACCACCAGGCGTAACCCTGGCAACGAGTGGGTTTCTTTTTTTGTCATCCCACTTTATTGTAAAAATTATTCTTTTAAGGCGTTTAGCCGGCGAGCACGTGTTAGCTTGTATTGCATCTATATTTACTGTCTGCCTACGGGCTGTAGCATGATTGACATATCCTAGGGTTGATCATGTACAACTGAACTCTTGCTAGTCTTGACATTTTGTACGACTAGCTTCATGATCATCTAATATGTAATGTTGGGGATGCCTTACTATTGTATATTTGGTGGTCTTACATCTTATAACATTTACTTACTTGCTTGTGATTGAGACAATAGGCTTGTTCTTGACCATAGGAGACTGATGGATTGTAGTTAAACCCTCATATATCTAGACAGCCGTGACCGTATAGTGAGGTGGATTCCATTTCATTATACGTAGCTGGCTATGTATGCCCCCGCTCTCCAGTATTCTGGCTTGTGGGGCGTTACATGGTTTTAGTGGTGGCCCATGCAGGTCTTGTCAATCAAGATATGTGAGGATTTATCGAATAGATGTCTCAATCAGTACTCGCCCTTGATCTCTGCTCGTATTCCCTTGATTCCTGAAATTCTTGTCCTGATCACATGCTTGTAATCGTTGATCTGTTCTGGTCCTTCCTTATTGTTCCCATGTCGTCTTCTTCAGCGGCATTGAACCTGGACCTGCCGATCAGCAAGGCAGATCACCTCCCGTGGACCAGCAGCAACTAGAAGATCAGGCCCAGCACTCAGGAGCAGCATCCCGAGTCATGCCTACCGGGGATCCAGAGCCACCAGTTCAGCCAGTTCAGCCTGTAGAGCCTGATGATGGCACTTTGGTAGGTCTCATCAGGACCTTGTTAGCTTCCCAAGATCGTCGAGGGGATGCATTGCACCAGGCAGTGGAAGATGCTCTGAACAGAGGCGATCATCCAAGGAACAGTACAGCGAACAGTTTCAAGCGCCTGAACCCCCCATTCTTCGATGGCAGCGAAGATGCTATCGCTGCTGATGCATGGCTCCAGGATACTGAAGTCATTCTAGAGGCAGCCAGAACCCCGGAGGACGAGAAGGTGGCCGTGGTGCGTCTACAGTTACTGGATCTTGCCCGCAGCTGGTGGACAGCTCAGGCCGTTGGATTGGTGGAGCCTATTGCTTGGGCAGTATTCCATGAGAGATTCCAGATGAAGTACTTCAATACGGTGGCTCGGTACGATCTACAGACCAAGTTCACCAATCTGAAGCAAGGAGGCAGAACGGTCGACGGGTATGCGGCCGAGTTTTCCAGGCTTAGTCGGTTTGCTCCCACTTTGGTGGCGACCTAGTTTGACAGAGCCCAGCGGTTCCAGCAAGGGCTCCATCTCGAGATTTTGTTGGCAGTGGAACAGTTTGAGCATCAGACTTTTGATGCAGTGTTGAGGGCAGCTAGGAGGCACGAGTATACCTCCCACAGGATCGTGGACAGGACCGGAGGTCGGAAGCGATCTCACGGCCAGATGACCCAGTCGACAGCACCAGCCCCGGCAGTCAGGGCTTTGACAATTGGAACTCCGAGGCAGGCGGCCTCAGTGACGTCGGTCACGTCCCCTCCGCAACAGAAGCCGAAGCAGTCTTCCGCAATGGGCTGCACTCATTGTGGGAAGCCAGGACACGTTGTTTCGGAGTGTCGCAGAGCGCAGGGATTATGTTTGGCTTGTGGGGCACCGGACCACAAGATAGGGTCCTGTCCGAATAGGGCCAGTTCATCATCGGCCCAGAATAATCCCTCAGTAAGGGGACCAGCCCTAGTCCAGCAGCAGCAGCAGTACCAGCCTCCGAGGCTATTGCCGCCTCAGGCCCTAGCCTTCCAGCTACAGAGACCCCAGCAGTATGCCCAGGTCCAAGCTCAGATCCAGAATCGGCAGAGAGGTATATGTGTCCTATTGTCTTGTTTTCCGCCGTCGTTATACGGGACACATGTCATATTTCATGTATCCCAATTACAACGGTATATCCCGGGCCCGAGCCATGTCCTAGAACATTCGAAAACGGTTATTGGTACCAACCTTTTCGTATGAGGAGAGGCCCGTGTCCCTGTTTGACCAAAGAGAGAGACCTCGAGCGCAAGACTATCAGTTTAGTTCGTGTTGCATGAGTTCATCGCTCCTTGGGAGAGTCAAACGTGGGAGTGTGAGGATGATATCCGATCACGTTATCCCAATCGGTTTGGCTCGTGAGGTGTAATATCTTCCTTATGCCTTGCACTTCGATTCCTTGCTTGCATGTATGATTGTATGATTGATTGGTAGCGTAGATTGCTTGCGATAGTATAGCTGTCCCGACATCTCTAGCCTCTTGATTAAATTCCGAGGACGAAATTCTTTTAAGGTGGGTAGGATGTAGTGCCCCGAAATTCGTGATATATATTTTATACGTGTTCGTATTTCTAACCCGTATTTCTCATTTTTCTTTGATTAGTTAGTTGTGGTTTATTTTCATATTTAGCATTGTGGTTTAATTGTCATTTATCGTTCATGGATTTATTTTTGATTAAGTGGAGCTTGGTTTTATTCGGATAGGAGAAGGATTGGGTTGGTTCGGCTTGGTTTGGTTTACTTGGTTCATCATGAACCAAGGTGAACCCCTACCTACCACCACCATCCTCATTTATTAACCCCACCCTCTTTTTCTCTCATCATTCACTCTTCTTCTTCCTCACCGTTGCTCTCCACCTACCAAGAGGTTGAGGCAAGTGCAATCTTGTTTCTTAAGGGATCTTAATTTTTATTGTTTCATTCTCTTCTTTATATGATTATAAGCCTCTTTAGAACTTGGAGTTTTTAATTTTGATGGATAGATTCTTCTAGATCTACATTTTAACTTTGAGTTCATGGAGTTTTTTTGGTTTTGATCTACTAAAACTTGTTATTTTCGAAAACTAATAGTTCCATGAGCAAGAGCACGAAATTTCGTGTGAATTTGGTTTTTGATTCACCTCATTTCGAGTTAAAATGAAGTTTTTATGGCCAAAATAAGTTTTTTGATTTTTTTCATGTCGGCTGAAGAATGTGGTGCTGGCGTAAAATGAGATTTTACGCAGGAAAGCTAGCGTAAAATCGAATTTTACGCAGGAAGGCTTGCGTAAAATAAAATTTTACGCTGGAAACCCTGTAATTGCGTATTTTACGCTGGATTGTATCCAGAATGTAAAATTTTACGCTGGATTGTATCCAGAATGTGAAATTTTACGCTGGAACCCTATAATTGCGTATTTTACGCTGGATTGTATCCAGAATGTAAAATTTTACGCTGGGAACCCTGAAATTGCGTATTTTACGCTTGATATCATCCAAAATGTAATATTTTACGCAGGGAATCCTGAAATTGCGTATTTTACGCTGGATGGTACCCAGAATGTAAAATTTTACGCTGGAACCCTCCCCTTTTACATACTTTACGCAAAATTGATTTTTTTGGGCATAAAAAGTGCACAGAATGACTGTTTTTGCCAAGTTTAGCTATTTTCTAGCCAGAATTTTGAAAAACTTAAAACATGAAAGTTTTAGATCTTTGTCTTACCTTTCCGAATATCTCTGGAGCACCTTAAATTGAGTTCGTATGTGGAAGTTATGCCTCGTCTCCCTGCGCCGCATGATTCTTCCATAAATCTTGCAACCTGTTTATATTTAGTTATTGCATACACGCTTATACCAGGTTAATGTTAATTTTAAATAATGACATGACATGATAGTGACCCATCGTGGCGCACTCTTGACAGTGTATTTGTCATGATATATATCTCGAATTCTGTTGCGACGGCTAGCATGTCATGGCAGAATTGAATGGCCTGGACACCGTGGGTGATTGTGTTCGTACAAATGAACCGATTATGTTTGCATCATGTATAGGATAGGGATCCCTGAGAACCACGGTCAGGGATACCTACAGTAATTGACTAAGGCTAATAAACTAGAATAATTCAGTAGACATGAAGAGATTCCCAGCTACAGGCAATCCCGTTATCTGGGCGCATTAGTGGACTTGTAGCCTACCGACGAGTAGGGCACATTTCCAGCACACCGTTGCGTGTTGCATTCTCCATAAACGAAAATTTGACCTGGATAACCAGATGGTCTGCAGGGCTTGTGGTTGTTGGGATAATCTCATTATATCTTGCTAGTAACTAGGCCTGTGATAACCCTAGTTAGTTAAAAGTATTAAGCCGTACTCTTGATTGGCCGTGATTGATTGGATGGAGTTTATCCCAGCTTAATCTTGTCCCGATCCTGTACAAGATTGTGACACGACATGATTATTGATGCTTGCCTTAACGATAAAGATCAGGGGTCCAGTTCTGTTCAGGCGAAGGGTTACAATCCCGATCCTTGTTTGGTTTAAGGGTTGTAACCTGGCTCCCGGAGCAGTTCTGAGTCCTCTCTTCGTTTATTGTCTTGTTACCCTTACCAATAGTATTTGAGACGGGTTTTCTTTCAGGTGAAGGGCTGTAACCCCGGTCCTTGTTTGGTTTAAGGGTTGCAGTCTGGCTGCTTGAATGGTTTTCTCGTGCTCAATTTATTATTGTTATCTTTATTATGATCAATTCTTTATTTACTATCTTTAATATTCTATTGTGATATGCTGGTTTTAGTTCCTAAGTGAAGCCTCCTTGTGGCACTTACTCTTTCTGGGGTTTGACCCAGCTGGTTTTGTATGGCCAAATATCGGAGCAGCTCCAGAGGATCTACCTAACTTCCAGCCAGATGGTGACCACCAGGCGTAACCCTGACAACGAGTGGGTTTCTTTTTTTGTCCTCCCACTTTATTGTAAAAATTATTCTTTTGAGGCGTTTAGCCGGCGAGCACGTGTTAGCTCGTATTGCATCTATATTTACTGTCTGCCTACGGGCTGTAGCATGATTGACATATCCTAGGGTTGATCATGTACGACTGAACTCTTGCTAGTCTTGACATTTTGTACGACTAGCTTCATGATCATCCAATATGTAATGTTGGGGACGCCTTACTATTGTATATTTGGTGGTCTTACATCTTGTAACATTTACTTACTTGCTTGTGATTGAGACAATAGGCTTGTTCTTGACCATAGGAGACTGATGGATTGTAGTTAAACCCTCATATATCTAGACAGCCGTGACCGTATAGTGAGGTGGATTCCATTTCATTATACGTAGCTGGCTATGTATGCCCCCGCTCTCCAGTATTCTGGCTTGTGGGGCGTTACATGTGGTTCTTCGGCCCCTTCTTTTCTACTCCTTCCCGCCAACTAAATTCTTAAAGTTCAACGTTCAAATCGATGATGCTAACGGGATGTATGCTTGCCACTAAAAGAAAGAGCTCGGGATAATATATCAACCTAGAGAAGTTAACTCCGAATCTATAAGTTCACACTAAGTAGAGAAAAGATAAAGTTCTAAGAAAGAGATAGAATATATTTCATACCATGCAAAACACAACGATGAAAACCTTGGTTGCGGTACATCATGCCTCGGAGAATTTGGTGCCTACGAGATGCTAAATCAGAACGTACGATTTCGGGGAAAATGACCCTTGCACGAGTAGGAATGATTATGTGATTTGATAATGATTACGCTATGCAATTTACTTCATACATATTAAACTGTTCATACATTTGCATGGTCAAGGACGACTTGTGCACAAGGTGAGCTTTCTTCGAGACGGTACCCGGGGCCCTGGAACCGAATCGGCCTAGGAGGAAATTTTGGAAATCATGCTTCGGCGCGAGGCATTGCGAGACCTCCAGTTAGGCTCGCTACCTGGACTGGAGGGCGCGTCGCAAGGCTATGTAATCGTCCTTTATGGTGTCGATATCACCAATGACCGCATATAGGATAGATTGCATGCTCACCTATTGTCTTGTGCAGGTGATAAGTATCATGTATATTTTGTGCAGGAAAGGAGCACGGCCGTGGTAAGAATGCTTAAAAATTGGTTATGTGTTATCGTTTAAAATGTGCCTTCGGTATGAACTGCAATTCATATAGTTCTAAATAGAAAGATCACTTCGTATGCTAGAATCCTTAATAAGCAGTGTCGGTTTAGACGAGTGGGTTCGTCCCATCCACTAGCAAGTGTGCTAACCCCCAACTCCCCAGGTAACGAGCGCGCTGCGGGAGCTTGAGACTAGACCTGAAGCTGAAGAACGGGAGACGGCATGAAGCTCTCATATTTTGAAGTATTTTGAAGCCTAACTCAGATCGAAGGCTTTGTTCAAATGTATAAAGGGGCGTGAATGTATGGAACGACAAGGATTATTTCAGGGCAAGCTTGTCGAGAGTTTTTCTTTTGTGTTTCAAGATGTAGCCGCAGCGGCATATGTAATGTAAAAATGACCTTGCACATACTTTGCAAGTTTATGAATGAAAAGCTAAATTTTTTCCTATGTTATGTCTTCAACTCTCTGCACTATTTAATTTCAACGCGTCGAGTCAAAAGAAATTTTCAATTGAACATCCTTGTCTTGTGTAAGTCCAATAAAGACTTGCACGACATCACGTCCCGACCCGTGGAGATCGATTTATATCGAGTCAAGGCGATGGCGACCGATTCGGCGAGTCGGGGCGTGACAGTATCGATCAACTTATTCCTCTATGTCATCATCAGAGATCTCTACTATCTTGATATCGCCAACCACTAAGGGCACGACATATTGGAGTTGGAGTGCCTTCTAGCTTTCGTTTAGGGCTACATATATATAGCGACCAAAAAGGTAGATGATGCTCCAGAAAGCACTACCGAATAGGGTTTTATAGGGAGACTTCTGTTGGTACCCTTGAGCCTCACGGTCTTCCATGCTCCACCGGTCGCCTCTACCAACCATGTCCCATCCTCAGTCGCTCGCCATAAATAAGTGCACCTTGATTAGTCCCATTCCTACCGCGTCCATTGTTAGGTCGTCGTCCTTTGATCAGTTGACCAAAATCAACCATCGAAATCCGATGTTGTATAGATCTAAATCCACTCATTACTTTACTAGGGTCACATGCCTCGCCCATGTATGAAGTACCTTGGGTATTGATCCTTGAATCATCCCCCTTTTCCGTACAACCGACAGAGACCCCCTCCATCTTCGGATCACTAAAATATGATCTATTAGCGACGTAATTTAGCGACGGCATAAAATGCCGTCGCTAAATATGGAATATAGCGACTCCTTTATATATACATCACAAAACGTCGCTGACTTGCGACGTTCAGCGACAGGAGTTAAATTACGTCGCTGAATAGCGACGTGCAGCGACATATTATTAAAATATGTCGCCATCTATTAAAATTTTGCGACGGTTAGCGACGGTATCTCTTGATGTCGCTAAAATTTTTACTTAGGGCACATCGTTTCATTTTCCCCCTCACTCGAAAATTCCAATTTTCACTCGAGCTCCCCTCCCCCCCCGGTGACTCCCTCCCCCTCCGGCGACCCCTACCCCTCCGGCGACTCCCTCCGCCTCCGGCGACCCCAACCCCCCCGTCGAGCTCCTCCTCCTCGAGCTTAGGTAAACCCTAACCTAATTAACTCCTCTCCCTCCTCCTCCTCCTCCATCCCGCACACACCCACTGTCTGTGCGTGCGTGTTTTGGGTTTTATTTAGGTTTAATTTTGTTCAAACCCTTGGACACTGACACTGACACAACCCTTGGCCACTGACACGACCCTTGGACATGTTTTGGACACTGACACTGATACTGACACTGTGTGTGCATGTTTTGGACACTGACACTGACACGACCCTTGGACATTTTTTGGTTTTTATTTAGGTTTAAATTTTGTTCAAACCCGATTCATATAATGGTTTTGATAGTTCACAATCGGATAATACTAAAGTTTTCAAGAGGAAGAAAAATGGAAAATAATTGGTTTTCTCCCACCAATTCAAGGATTTACTTTTCTCCTCTAAGAATTCATATTGAAGCTTTGGCGACATCTTATTTCCAAATAAATACCACACCAGAGCACAGTCACACTCTCAGAGTACTGTAGAATACAATGTAGAGTCCAGGAATAGCTCGGGCTGTAATTTTGTTTAATCATGTATGCTCAAATGTTCTTAGAGATCTCCAATTGGACTAGTGTTTTAGAAACGCCAATTTGATATAAAAAAAAGTCCATCCGGAATGTAACTTGCGTCTTGCATTTCACACATAATAGAACCCCGAATGAAACAATTAAGCAGTAGCTATGGATGAATGTTACATGTTGGAAATTCGTATCATGTATATAGGGTTGCTTATAATTTGGACACCTGGAATAGTCCCAAATGAATAGAGTGCATTATTCAAGTATAGTTTCCATTGTGGTTTGTGGGAGGAGAGCCATTTTTTTTGGAGCTCTCGTTGAACTAGCTTTGGCTGGTTTGAGCCAAAGTCATCCAGAGGTGTAAGTGAAGTGTAGTCTAGATATTTTTATCTGTGACTATGATATTTTTCAAAAATCTGTGATGTCTATCATATAAATATGTATTTTTGTTTTATTGTCATATGTTATTATCAGGTATGACTAGACCATCTGGACGACGCGGAGGATTTTATATTAGGCAGTCCCGTCAGCCTCGGGCTGGGGATGGAGATTCCGTACCCTCATCCTCATCTCCGAGTATGCCATTGTACCGTTTTGTTCCCGATCCATTACCGGGACAGGGCAGTTCTAGCAGGTTGGCGACTCCTCTATCGTCGTCCAGCGTTCCTGATCCCGCATCCAGCATTCCTGATCCCGCGTCCAGCATTCCTGATCCTGCGTCCAGCATTTCTCCTGCCGACGGCTCCATGGGGGGAGCCGACGTCGAGCATATGGAGGACGGCGATCAGACTGATCCTGCCCAGGCAGGAGGTGAGAGCGACCCTCCATGCGCTCCCCCGGGCGAGACGCGTATGGAGATTTGGACGGACGGGCCTACGAAGTAAGTTAATTAGTTAATATATATTTCTCAAATGATTATATGTACATATATATTCATGAGAATTATTATTGTATAGGTATCGGCCTCCTGCAGTACAGAGACAGCTGGGGATATTTCTGATGCAGAACTATGGTGGGCCTTGGATTAACTACTCAGATGCTCCCGCAGATATGAAGGCCTATTGGTTCGTCCACTTCAAGGTAAAAAATTTGTTTATTTTTAAATTTTAATAATCATTTGTGTATATTATACAACTTTTCTATTTTACTTCTTGTAGAGGACCTATTTCTATCCACCACACCGGACGGCGAAGATCGAGGCCCAATTTTCTGTCGTCGTAGGCAAGCTCATTCGTGATGCGATCCACGACCAGAAGTCTCGTGATCGCTCCGGACAGCCGATCCATGGTTGGATCACGCCAGAGCAGTGGACTGCGATGAAGGCTAGATTCAGCGAGCCCAGGTACCAGGAGCGGTCTGACAAGGCCAAGGTGGCACGGTCGAGCGCCGGTAAGTGGTGTGGTAGCTCCATTCCGATGACGGAGCATTTTCGTCGTCTGGTACGTTTCCTATGACGGACATTAATTTATATATAGTTCGATAGAATGTTTAATACTAATAATAGATAATATAATTTAACAGGTAAAAAAGGGTGATGACCCCAACATGGTGACCGTCTTCCTGGTCACCCATCGGAGGGCTGGGGAGTTCATTGACGAGAGGGCAACGCAGGCATATGTACGTTCTATTCTTTATATTAATTTACTATAATTTAGAAAACAGGAAGATAGATATCAATATAGACTTTAGCAAACACTTACACGTTAGCAAACATTGTTCTAGGCCGAGTTTGTTCGGCTACAGGAGGAGGCGGCTGCTGCTGCTAGTGCGCCAGCAGAGGGAGGGACTGGTACTTCCTCCCAGCCGCCTACAGCTCCATCGCCGGACGACCTCTGGATGACCGCCGTTGGCAGTCTTCAGAAGGGTACGTACTACGGTACGGGATCCTACGGCGCGTATTTGGCTTCGGAGTCATCCTGGGCCCCCTCTGTCAGTGCGCAGTCTCCGGCTTTGCAGGCGTCGTCACGAGCTCAGGATATTCGTCGTCAGATCGACGAGCTGCATCGCGAGTTGCAGCAGCAGATTTCTGATGCGGTCGAGCGACGATCCGACCCTCCGATGATCACCGGACGATTTGATGCGGTCGAGCGCAGTATACAGGAGCTGATGAGTTTACAGCAGGCTACAGCTGCCAGCTTGCACACGCTCACCGAGTCTACGCAGCGCACAGAGCGTACAGGTCGAGCTGGAGGGATCGCAGAGGACCATGTCTGCCTCACTCACTCAGGTATCGGCTTCGATTGTGGAGAGTACTCAGAGGATGGTGAGTACCCTTGCTGCGCATGGTGAGCGACTGCGAGAGCTGGAGTAGATACGTCATCCCGGTCCATCGACGGTGCCGACTCCAGACATTGCACTGCCTCCTACTGTCCCTACGGTGCAGCTCACACAGGAGCAGTATGAGTACATGCTATCCCAGATGCGCGGCAGGGGTCCTCAGTGATCCAGTAGATTTTTTTATCATCTTTGTATTTATTGGCCCTATGGGCCCATTGACCGTTCTGTACACTGATTTTTATTATTATTTGACTCTGTTGGACATGTATGTTTGTTGGACATGTATGTTTGTGATATTTAATTTGTTGGTATTTTCATTGAGTACGTGTATGATATTTAGTTGTAGACTGTTATGATGGGAGACTGTTATTCATCTATTAGTTGTAGACTGTTATGATGGGAGACTGTTAATTATGATGATATCTGCGACGGGAATGACAAATATACCTACGCTGGGTTATAAGCGATGATCTGATATACAAAGGAGGTGCTGCCCAAATTAAAAAAAAAATAATGTGTATTTTGTAATGATGTGTGTCTGTGTTTACAGTGTATGTGAAATGCAGTGTTCGAAACCATCGATAGTTTCGATTACTGTTGTATGTTTTATCTTGGACATAAAGAGCAACTGTTCAGGGTATACTTCTGAGAGCTTCATTTTCACATCCTTCACTCTCTCGGGACGTCGTACAGGATCCCGAGAAGGTGAAGGACGTGAAGAGAAAGCTCTGAGAAGTGCACCCTGAACTGTTGATCTTTCTATCCAAGATAAAACATAGAACAGTAAGCGAAACTGTCGATGGTACGAACACTGCACTTCACACACATTGTAAACACAGACACACAGCATAACAAAAATACACATCATATTTTTTTAATTTTTTTCAGTAGTCTGCGACGGATAGTGACGGAAAGTGGACGTCGCTATACGTCGCTAATTAGCGGCGTGACGTCGCTGTACGTCGCCACCTTGCTGACGTGGCAGGCATGCCACGTCATCACGTCAATAGAACTAAACGTCGCTAAGAAGTCGCACTACGTTGCTAAGTTTGCGACGTAAACTTCTCGTCGCTCTACGTCGCTAACTTTGCGATGACCTAGCGACACGGATGGGACGTCGCAAACAGCGACGTATTTGCCATCTGCGACTAGCTAAAAAGCGACCTTCACTTTACGTCGCTAAAGCCGTCGCCAATTACGATTAGCGACGTAATTGTCATTATTAGCGACATATCATGACGTCGCTAATTTGTCTTATTTTAGTAGCACTTGGTGGGGTGTCTCCTCCTTTACCCACCCCTCCGTTAGAGCCGACGTTGAACCATGTAAGATTGGATCTCCTGGATTGTCTTACACACACACACACATCCACACACCCACATCAAAGCCTCCTAGCTCTAATGGCTGGCAGGTGGACATAACATATCTTGTTTGGGTGGATTCGATCCTACTGGGACGCAGATGTCCACTCAGACAACTCGACCCTAATGGCCCTCAAATTGGTCCATGGCCCTCAAATTGGTCCGTAGGCTCCTTTTTCAACTTCAACCAACCCCCCCCCCCCCCCCCCCCCCCCCCCCCCCCCCCCCCGCCCGCCCGCCCAAAAAAAAAAAAAAAAAAAAAAAAAAACCCACCACACACACACACACACACACACACACACACACACACACACATCCACCCATTTCAGGTAGAGGTGATTGGCTATATATAGGATGTGGATGTAATGTTAGTGTTTAACCTATGATATGTCGATGGTCATGTAACTAACATGATTGTAACAAACTAAAAAGAAATATTGATTTGTTACTGGAGTCGCACTTTGAGGTCCAAAGTACATCGGATCCAAAATACCTCGGATTAGTATCTCATCGTAGCCATTAGAATCATTTCATCGCTACAGTTGTAAAATAAGAACAATTCATTATTGCACTTCTCAGGATTCTAGTTGAGTGATATCTTATAGGATCAAGACATTTTCATCAACATGTAACTTCAAAGTTTAGGCTGACTACATAAATGCACACAAGCAACTTTTAAGTTATAGGATTCTTCTGTGTCTGGGGTGGGTATGTTGTGGATGTACTTTCAATGGAAAAGATCCCGAAGAAATTTCGAAGATATCTTACAGACTTCAAACATTTACTAGAAAACATTTCTGGCGAAAGGTCGAGAAATCAAGTTCTTAATGGGTAAAGGACATGTCACAGATATGGATCTAACACCAATGTGTAGATGTAAGCAAATTGGAATGAGCTTGGATGTCAGATTTGACAAGAAATGAACCTGGACGAGTACTCATGCTACTGCCAAAATGAAAAGAAGACCTAAAATAGATGCAGGACCACCTAGGGGTAAGTCGGCCGACAGAACTTCGGACTTGGACAACCCCCCTAAGCTTAGGGCAACCCTCCAAACCCAGCGTGACCTGCAAGAGGTAAGGGTCCCGGGGGGACCCTCTAGGACATAAAAGAAGTGCCTCACAAGAGGCCGGGTCAAGGGGACAACCAAAATTAGCTCCAGCTAGGACAACCCAACCCCCTGGACGTACCGGCCTTGTATAGATGGCTGCAATCCCTCACAAGCCACTTGCAAGCAGACAAGAAGGAACTGAACAGAAACAATATCCTGCTCAGAGATGTCTCTTCTTGCAAATGAGGCAAACTCAGGCTCCAGCTCCTGAAAAAGAAAATTTGTCTTTCAACACTCAATACGCAAAAGTACGAAGCCCCCCATCGCTGCATCAATGATATGGCAATGAGGACCATCTGCTTGGTACCTTCCTTTCTCACTTTGCCTTTGTCAAAAATCTGAGCATGCCAAGCATTCTGGTGCGGTCCTTTTTGCGCCTGCAACACAAGGCGATGCACGAGGACCACAATTAGGTCACAACACTAAGGTGGACGTCCTTTACTCGACCCATGTCGACCCAGACTTGGCAATCACTATGGAATTGCTGAATGACTGAATTCTACATTATTTACACAAGTAACTTGAAAGAGCTAATCTAGTACTTTTATGTTAATTAATTTTCACACATAGTTTAGTTTAAGTCGGCCAGAAAAGGAAGATCGATTTCTAGCGAAGGTTGATGACTATCTGCAGGCATTGCTAATTTCCGCAAAGATATAGTTTATGATCTTAACCAAGAAATCAGAAACTCGGTCACTACTCAATAGGTATTTCATTAAAAGAAGGTTTAATTGTAACTTGATACCCTCAACTATTCCAATTTTTTAACTTAATACTCGAAACTTTGATATGCATCAAATTGATACCCTAAATTTTTTTAGACAAAATTGTCCCTGCTCATTCCTTCTCCTCCTCCCTCAACTGCCCCCTCCCACCACCACCCCTCCCTCCTCCCTCGACTGTCGCCCTCCCGCGCTGGAGGCACCTCGCCCCCCGCGTGCTGCACCCACCCGCTCCCTCTGCTGACTACACCACCTCGACACCCCTCCTTCGCCATTGCTGCCACACGCGGAGAGAGAGGGGAGGCGGGGGCGGGGTGGCCGGAGAGAGGGGGACGGACAGTGGCTGGAGGGGGGTGGAGAGGATGAGGGTGGCCGGAAGGGGGGGGGGGGGGGGGGGGGGGGGGAGGGGGGGGGTTGGGATGGAAAAAAAGGATAGTTCTGTCCTTTTTAAAAGTTTGAGTAGCAAATTGAAAATATTAAATAGTTGATGGTATCAAGTTGTAGAGTAAAAAAATTTAGGATATCAAGTTAAAAAAAATGGTATAGTTGAGGGTATCAAATTATAATTAAGCCTTAAAAGAACAACGAGTCATATCTTTGGACCTTGGTCATGCTTATTTATCAGGGTGATTATTGTAGTATTGGAATTACTGACCACCAAAAAAGTGTACCTAGTATTGGAATTACATACAAAACTCCTTATTGTAACTTTGACAATAATCGCATCTCAAGTTCGTACATACCACTATGTCTACTGTTTGCGTGTGCCGCTGCGAGAAAAAGATTTAATCAATCATAACTGGGAAGCCTAAAAATTGATTGGTGCCAAAGGACAATTTAAAGTGGTCTATGCGAGTCCAGACGAGGACACGACTTCATGTTTTTCTATTGAATCAGATCATTATATTACCTAGATTGAGCTCTTTGTCTGATGTTACTGATCTTTCTAGCTTAACATGGACATGATAAACTAAGGTACACAAACAATAGACAAGTCAAGTATTATTAAGAGGGTTATTTAGTTTTAGGGTATAATATAATATTAAAAATTTGTGTTCACATCTCCATATTGTCCAGAATAGAGCTTGAACCTTGTTCTCGGTTGAGTTGGACCGACCGTCCAAAATGGGGACCTAAACATAAATTTTGAATATTATAAGAGACCCTAAAACTAAACAAAAATATGTGAGGGGTGTGTGACTTGGGTTATTTAGTTTTCAATGGCGAGGGTTGTGTGACTTAGGTTATTTAGTTTTTTTCATTACCAATCGAAAACGAGACTTGTGATGTTGTTTTCTTCTATCATGATCTCAGCAGCCACATAACCCTTCAGGGCTCCGGGGCTCTTGAGTTGCAAGCATTCAACAATGCGTTCGAAACGATAGACATATGACAATACACAATGTTCATGAAGTCGATCCCATCAAAACAACCATCATGGTGGTTGTATGGCTGTGGAGCTTGGAATAGAAGCAAACAACAATATCACAAGTCTCATTCTCGATTGGTCATGACAAAACTAAATAGTCCAAGTCACATAACCCCCACCATACAAAACTAAATAACCCAAGTCACACAACCCTCATATATTTTCGTTGAGTTTTAGGAACTCGTATAATATTTAGATTTTGTATTTAGGTATCCATTTTGGACAGTCGGCCAAATCAACCGTCAGGACGAGGCCCATATCCTATTCTGGACAATATGAAGATCTAAACGTAAATTTTAATATTATACAAAACATAAAACTAAATAACCCCTTTTAGAAAATAAAGAAAAGGTATTCAGAAACAGCAGCCACAGATGAGTGTAATATATGAACTCTTAATGCAATGAGCCCAAAAGCTTAGTACCTCCACCTATTTGATGTCTTTTTCCTATTATTCTCCTTTGTATCTTTCTCTAGTAAACACACAGACTTTCCTTGAAATCTGAGTGGCAAAGTGTAGCATTAGCATAGTGTAGGACTGGAAACAGTAAGAAAGGTACAGGCATATAGTCATGGGAGTGCTCCTTTTGGGGGCAAGGCTTTGGCCCTCATGATACACACCACCACCCCCCCCCCCCCCCCCCCCCCCCCCCCCCCCCCACATTCTTCATTCTCCAACCAACGTATATCCTTCTTTCTCTGCATACTAGATAGGGAGATGCCATCATGCTTTCAAGATTTTGGAGGGCTGCATGCCCATTTATCTCTACTTGTGGGGCTGTCCTTTTCTTCCCACTCACACCTAGTAACTTATACATTGATAAAGCCATTGGAATTAATCTCATTGATGAAAGATGCATTTGCAAAATAAGAACAATCAATGTTCCATTTATCAGGATTCTAGTTGAGTGCACTACAAACCAGCGACGAAAAACTGAAAAATTTTCAGGTTAGCGATGGAATATTCCGTCGATAACGTGCTACCTGATACCAAAAAAGTATTAGATGACTTAGCGATGAAAATTTCCGTCGGTAACCTTCTGGAAGATTTGAAGAAAAAAAAAGAGGCTCGCAAAGTTCGTTGCACATCCATCGCTATATCGTCACTAGGTTCACTGACGGACCATTTCCGTCATGCATTCGTCGCTGATGTACTGTCGTCGCTACAACCGTCGCTAACCCGTCGCTGTAGCGACGAAATTTTGTTAGTGACACATTTCCTAACGACACCACGTTGCCGTCGCTATTCCATCGCTAAAATTAATTACTGACAGAAATAGTTGTATTAGCGACGAACTTTTTCGTCGCTAAATATCAACATTTTTGTAGTGGTGATACCTTATGGCATCAAATCACTTAATAAGTTTAGGCTGACCACATCAATCTCCTTTAAACTTTCAAAGCAATTGATTGTTGGCAACGCTTCAAAATCTCCTCGGATACGACCAACCTATGTAAAGTTAGCACCTAAACCCTAACATTCATGTAGGCTATGAACAGTGGTTTCGAGACCCAATTATTAACATTGGACAATTTCGCGACCCAAACCCTAAAGTCCACTATTATGTGAGACCCTAATACTAAATAATCCTAAAATTAAGTGCTGTGTCAACTTCTTGTGCAGTTTTTTCCTTTATATGTTTCCCTACTTTACTTTGCAACCTCAATAGCTACAGGACAGATCACACACATTGATCTAGTATCAATGTGTAGCTGCAACCATATTGGAATGGACTTGGAGTTCAGATTTGGCAAGCATGAGCCTGAACAAGTCCTGGACAATTACTCATTCTATACCATAACCCACAAGCCACTTGCAGGAAGACTAACAAAGCACAGAAACTACAACACCTGACAAAGAAAGACCGTCTTCTATACCCACTCATACACAAAAGTAGTCCGAACCCCCTCCATTGATGCATCGTTGCATCGATGACACAGCGATAGGACCATCTGCTTCGCGCGCACCTTCCTTTCTTCTTTGCCTTTGTACAAATCTGAGCATGTGAACCAAATCGATGCACAAGGACCACAATCAGATCATAACAGCATGTCGACTGAGACCTTGCAATCACAGGGGAATGATCGAGTTCTCCATTTACACTAATCTAATACTTGTTATGTGAATGTCTCCAGGTACATGAGTGCTCCAGTCATCAAATCTACATATGTTATCAGTGGGCAATTTAGTACTGATCAAACACTTGAGTGGATTAGTCATCAGACATCATCAGCTTAGAACCTTCATTTATGTAATGATAATGTTGATGATGATGATGATGATGATGATGATAATGTGAGAAAAGTAGGGAAGGGGAAAGTGTGATAAAATATGCCAAAAGTGGCTAATGGCTTGGTAGGAGAGAGATCAGACAAAGAAGAGGGGAGTGTGCAGAAAGAAGGGCTTTTCTTTTCCCTTGTGCTTTTTGCAAAATATTCTTGTGGGTTGGGTGGGCTTTGTAGATTCTCTCTGCTTCAATGCATGAGAGGAATTCATCATTGCGTAAAAGCTGCACAAAGGAGCAATAACTTGAAGAGATCAGGTCTAGTCTGAAACTACTAATACAGGAATTATAGGATACTAAGAGTGTTGGCTTACCTGATAGGTATTCTTCAACAACTACTAAGTTGTTGCGTCGGAGATTTGCTTTTGGAACAAAACAGCTTTGTGGTAGATATGCACATATACTTTGTCGAGAACACGATCAAATTCTGAACTCAAAATGTTACTTTAGCGCAAAGTTCTTGTGCCCTACCACAGATGGATGGTTCATCAGAAGGTAAGATCAGGTTGTGGTGTGTCTACCATGACCTTTGAAATTATATATTGATCAGCATGGTTACAACTGATGGGAAGCATGGGCATAAAGTCTGTATACTAACAAATCTTTAGCAATAAAAGGACTTAAATAAACCTGTTACATCTCAGAGAAATGGTGAAAGAGAACCTAATAGTGATGAGTACGAAGTTTTTTATAAAGCACTTGGCAGGGTTAATCCCAAACTACCATGTTTGCCTTCTTTTTCACAACAAATGACAGTAAAATATCTTGTGTGATAGAAGACACATGCCAATTCTGGAAATATATAAGCAATTTCTATATTATTCCCCGGGGTTATTTAGTTTTAGAGTCTCACATATATAAGGGTTTGGGTCTCGAAATTGACCGATGTTAGGATTTGGGTCTCGAAATCACTGTTCATAATATCCATGTATATGTGAGACTCTAAAATTAAATATCCCTATTCCCCGCGAACCCTTTCGCAGGGGGTTCTTGCTACTCTATTGCGGATCATATGACTATCACCCACCCACCTTTCACAATGACAATAATCTCAAAGTTATAAAGCATGTACTCTGACAAATTATTACACTTCACCAAAGTTGCAGCAAAATCATACACAGAGAGAAAGCTCGTCAATGTTCTGTGATAGGATATGCAGCTACGATGGGTCGAGATGTATGTAACAGTACCCCCATTTACAGCTAGGTTATTTCTTGAACTGAACTTGCATCTTCCAGGATACATAAATCAAGCCTTACTTTCACTTGGCGCTACCACCATACACAATACGCATAAACAAATAAAATAAAATAAAATAACAGTATAACGCTGCAAAAAAGTAGAGTTGTTCAAAGAACAATAAACTCCCGGACTTTTATTTGACAAAACTAGAGAAGTTTTACAGGATGCATGCCTTACACAACTTGGTCACAAATACATACACAGGTATTCATAAACATCCCTTGAAGCATAAATTAGCCTTCATTGATCATTGTCGAACTTCATTAAGTTGGCTTCTGTTATGCGCTCATACTGCAGCAGGCTGATGATTTCATATGCTGACTATAGCTATGAGAGACGCATTGCAATACGAAAGAAGGCAACAAAGGGATGAAGTTTAACTCAAAGAAGTAAGTACCTCCAAAAGGGAAGCAACAAACTGCATTTGGGTCTCTTCATTAATGGTAAAGAAGAGGGGTACATGCACGAAGAGTGATTTAATCCCATGCTCTTCTGCAAACCGGAGAGAGTGATAGTAGACATAATTGCACACAAATCGACCAGCATCATCTGAAGGAACCACGTCGTATCCTTTCCTTGCCAAGGCTTTCACGATATCATTCACGGGAAGAGAAGTCTGAAAAATCAACAAAGCAGAATCACTATCGAGACCAACTTAAATTTCTTTCCGATATGCCAATCCTCAAATTCAGAAACCAATGCAAGATGAAATCAATGAAATTTCAATGGGTTTTAATCCTCTACAACAAAAAAGCATAAGAACTGTAAGAATCCTTGCTCCAAGTTAAATCTTCATTCTCCATGGTAGTTACAGTAATATGCATGGGTTTAAGTCCGTTATGAGATTGAGTGAATATCATTCCACCCCCATAATCCTCATGATTTTGTTGGAGTGAAAAAGAATCACAATGTCATTTAATTATTAAAAAAGGGGGGAAGGGGGTGGTGGTGGTGGCTATCTTATGGGTAAATGGTGTGATTTAGGAAATATCCAACCTAGCTAGCTTTCATTCGTTGATATGGAGAGTATATATACAAGGTAAAGAGTTTCCCTAGGCCCATAAGCCATATTGGACTATATGCTACACACTACACATGCTAATATGCTAACACTCTCCCGCAAACTTGGAGCATATATATCGATCATGCCCAACTTGTTATAAAGAAAGATAAAAGGAGATATAGATAGTGGTTTAGTGAAAAGATCGGCAATGTAGTCTTCAGATCGAGTGAATAGCTTGCTGACCAAATTATCTATGATTGCATCGCGAACAAAATTACAGTCCAGCTCAATGTGCTTGGTCCTCTGATGGAAGACTGAATTGCTAGCGTCATAGTGCATCAGTGTAAAATTCGCTATGTAGGTTCGGTGTGGAGGAGGGATGACTAGAGCCTAACAGGTATCAGGATTCTCTCTTCTTCTACTCCCTTGTAACAATTTATATAGTATTTGTAAAACTAATTTGGGTTCTCTTTACTATTTTTCTCATCTTTAACGTCTTTTGTTATCTATTACATGGTTCAAACACTTCTACAAGGCTGCAACAATATAGTATTTTTTTAAACTAATTTGGGTTCTATTAACTATTTCTTTCATCTCTAAACGTCTCTTGTTATCTATTACATGGTTCAAACGCTTCTACAATTTGGGTTCTATTTACTATTTTTCCCATCTCTAAACGTATCTTGTTATCTATTACATGGTTCAAACGCTTCTACAAGGTTGCAACAATGATTGACTATCATTTTGTATAAACAATAAGACATCATCTACAAGGCCGAACAAGCCACATAAGCCGCACAAGACGCCGAACAGGACCGCACAAAGACAACTGCATTATACCGCCGAATAGGAAGTTTTTACTTTGGCTTAGGGGAGCCTAGCGCCTAGGCGGCCGAACATGCTGACTTCTTGAACATTGTAGTGCATAGGAAGTGGATCGCTATACTGGACAATAAGGTCGACCAAAAGTGTTTTGAGCCACAAAATCTCACAAACTTTGAGTCATGACTCTGTACTATGCATTTGCACTAGATATGACTATAACTGTATGTTTCTTCCTGCAGCAAGTAAGGATATTACCCCCACTATATATGCAATATCCAGAAGTAGAAGTGTATTGAATTGTCCGCGTGATTGCGCCTAAACCTGACTATAAATCAATTTGGCTAACTTTTTCAAACAAAGCATATGGACTCTATTTGAGCCCATAGATAGTCTTCTTGAGTTCACATACAACATTCTCCTCTCCTCCTGATAAGGTTGCTCTATATAGAATTCCTCAGTAAGATCACCATACAAGAAGGCATTTTCATATCCAGTTGCAACATCGATCGATCTTGATTGACCGCAAGAGAAGAGAACCCAAATACAACTGAGATGAGCAACTGGAGAGAATGTCTCAAAGTAGTCAATACCATATGTTTGAGTAAACCCTTCGCTACAAGTGTCAACTTGTAGAGTTAACAGAACAATCTCACATATACTTTAGAATAAAGACCCATGGGCAAGAGAAACATTATTATCAGCATGAGCCGGAACTAGCTCCCAAGTGACACGAGGTAATAAAACATTCATTGCATCCATCATGGCACGTTTCCAGGTAGGTATAGTAAGCGCTTTCTCTGGTGTGCGCAAAATAAAAACAGTATATAGTGACTAGGTCATGCGACAAAAAAGGCCAAGACGAGCATATAGTAGTGGGTGGAGATGAAGTAGGAGAGACGAATGGGGGTGATGTAGTAGGAATACACGTAGGATATGTAGGAAGAACAGGTGAGGTGGTAGTATGTCCTATACAGTGGATACATGGAAAGAAACGAGGTATGTAAAAGAACCGTCGAGATAGTAGTATGCAGTGGAGGAACGGGAATGGCCGAGGTAGGTAGGGGAACCTCCACAGGAGGAGCAGGAAAAGGATAAGAGACCATAGTAAAATATGGTGTATCCTGAAAAAAATGTAACATCGACTGACGCATAGTAACGACTTCTCACATGATCATAGCATTGGTACCGTTTTTGGGTACCAGGATATCCAAGAAAAACACACTTGATCGATCGAAATAAGCTTGTCACGACCACGTGTCAACTTGTGAACAAAAACAACACAGTAGAAAACGCGAGTAATCAGGAAAAATATAGCCCCATCTGGATAAAGGCATTAGAAATGTAGTTCATCCATCAAGAATAGAAAAGGGCATATGGTTCACTAGATGGGTCACAGTAAAGACTGCTAATGCCAAAGGTACTTGAAAATATTTATATGAAACATCATAGTGTAGGTAACAATTGAGAATCAATAAGGGACTTTTAGTCCCACATCGGAATATGTAGTATGTAGAGGAGCTAGACTCCCTATATATAGTGAAGTAGTCCATCAATAAAATTATCCAACTATTAATTTCTACATGGTATCAGAGCCATAATTCTCTCTCTCTCTCTCTCTCCACAAAACAAAATTTTTTTTCCCTAGCCGACGACCCGCTGCCCCTAGCCGCCGACCCCGCTGCCCCACCGCTCCACCGCTGCCCCAGCCCTTCTCTTCCCTCCCGACGACCCGCTGCCCCACCGCTCCACCGCTGCCCCCCTACAGCCAGCCCCCCCTCCAGCCCTAGCTGACACCAGCCCTCCCGCCCCTGCCTCACCCCTCCTGGAACCCCCTCACCCCTCCTGGAACCCCCGCCCCCTCCCCAACAGGAACCCCCGCCCCCTCCTGGAACCCCCTCACCCCTATAGGAACCCCGTCCCCCCCTACAGGAACCCCGCCCCCTCTCCCATCCAGGGACTCCCGCCCCCCCCCCCCCCCCCCCCCCCCCCCCGTCCAGGAAATCCTAGCTGCCATGTACTCCCGCCCCCCCTTCCTAACCCTAACCCTAGCCCTAGCAGCCCCATCCAAACCCTAACCCTAACCCTAGCCGCCTAGAAAAAAAAAAAAGAAAAAAAAAAAAAAAACGGCGTATTTCGAATAGAGACGGCTGTCAAATCTTTATTTGCACTAACTCTGTTCCGTGCTTACGCCGTTTGGAACTAACAAATGCTTTATTTGTTATTCTTTCTTCACATCGGGTTCTATGCAGAGACTGATCATGTCTTCTCTGGTGTCCTGACATGTTCACTTTACATGCGCGCGCCGGTGCTGGCCAAGTTAGTAGCACATTAGTAAAGTCTCTGGCGTTGAAGACGACGACGTCGACGACGAAGACGACAAAGACGACGACGTTGGGTCCGTTGCAGACTCCGACGACGAAGAAGACGACGAATTGAGTTCACAGTTGCAGACGCCATGGATTCGATTAGTGACAAACTAACGACCGAAGAGATGAAGGCCTTGGTTGATGATATCTTGTCCAAGAGATTAACCGAGGTAACCCCACGTGTGATCCATACTGATGTGGATCCGTCGCCTTACAAAATGGGGAAGCTGGAGAAGCTGGAGACGAAGTTGGAAGGCACTTCCAATTACTTGAAGTGGTCGCGGCAGGCGATGCGGACACTGAAGGGACGTGGCTTGGTTGGCTATGTCACTGGCCAAGCCAAGGCGCCAGCCGATCACTCCACCAAGGAGTTTGCTGTGTGGGAGATTGTCAACAACGTCGTGGCTGGGTGGTTGACTGCCTCTTTAACCGACCAGGTGTCGGACAATGTCGAGGCTATGGAGGTTGCTGCTGATATATGGCAGACTCTCAAAGATATGTACTCCGGCTCCGGCAACCCTATGCGAGTCTTTCAACTGCAAGATGAACTCGATAGGGTGGCCCAAGACGACCGTACCATCTCTGAGTACGCGGTCCTGTTGAAGAAGTATTGGTCTGATCTGGATCATTATGATCCTCTTGGGATGGAAGATGCACAAGTCGAACCAACCTTCGCAAAGTACTTTCAGACGTTCCTGGCATATATTTTCCGGCAGCGTATGATGAAATTCCTGAAGGGACTACACCCTGTATTTGAGCAGCGACGGAATATCCTCCTTTCCCAACCCACGCTCCCGACCTTGGAAGAAGCTATAGCTGTCATGACACAGGAAGAAGCTCGACTGAAGTTGATGCCCAACAAGAGCTCCTCCCAGGGGGAGCCAGCCGCGGTTGAAAAGTCTGCCCTTGCTGCCTTCAATCAACCTCCATCTATAGGTGGTGTTTGTCACAATTGTGGTGACTCCGGACATTACATCCGATTCTGTCCAAAACCCTTGCGCACTCAGTCAACTGATCGAGGACGGGGTCGTGGAGGCCGACGTGGTGGTAGAAGAGGATATGCTGGTCGAAGGGACAGCCACAAAGCAAATCTGGCAGAAGAAGGGGGAGAGCATCACCTGGCTGAAATAACCCCGCTTGAGCGGGAGTTCCTTGAGAAGTTGCGTGGCACGAAGCTGGGTTCGGCCGACAGTCCTGGGGCGTCTTCAACCTCGGAAGATCACTTCACTTGCTTTGTCCAAACCAGCACCGATGATTCTGCCCGTGCTCTTGCATCTATCCATCAGCCAGGATGGATTATGGACTCTGGGGCATCTCGCCATGTCACGGGGTCCCGTGGTGCGTTTCGGGAATATACTCCCCTACCATTGCCGGAGAGTATTCAGACCGCTGATGGTACATCCAACCCTGTAGTGGGTAAAGGCACTGTCGCATGCACCTCTTCCATCACTCTAACCAATGTCCTTCATGCTCTATCTTTTCCTGTCAATCTTCTATCCATTAGTGCCATTATACTTGATCTTAACTGTACTGTTTCCTTTGACATTCCTCAGTGACTTTTCAGGAGAAAGGGACAGGACGGCGACTTGGGACTGGCACATGGCATAAGGGGCTGTGGTATTTAGACAGGACTGGACTGGACAAAGCATTGGCATCCTTGGTAGCAGACGCACCACCAGCAGCTTCCTGTCGCAGTGTTGAAGCCGACTTGCTACTCCACCACCAGCGTGTCGGTCATTCCTCTTTTTCGGTTATTGGTCGAATGTATCCGTCCTTATATCAAAGGGCTAATAAAGAAAAGTTATTTTGTAATGCTTGTGCTTTGGGAAAATATACCAGAAGCTCGTATGTGAGCACAGGCAATAGGAGTTCAGCTGCTTTTGACATGATACATTCGGACGTTTGGGGCCCTTGTCCTACAACCGGGATTAACGGCTTTCGATGGTTCGTCACCTTTATTGATTGTTATACCCGTGTGACGTGGGTCTACCTTCTGAAGAATAAAAGTGACGTCCTTGAGACCTTTCAGGACTTTCATCGACGAGTGGAAACACAATATGGCGCTAAAATTAAGTGTTTCCGATCCGACAATGGGACGGAGTATACGAATAAGCGAGTTGCTGAGTATTTTTCAACTCATGGAATACTTCATCAAACTTCGTGTGCTTATACTCCGGCTCAAAATGGTGTGGCAGAACGAAAGAACAGACACTTGCTGGAAGTTGCACGGACGATGATGCTGGCTATGAATGTCCCGAAGCACTTATGGGGGCAGGCTATATTGACGGCCTCTTATCTTATCAACAGAATGCCCTCTCAGGTATTGGACTGAAAGACACCATTGGAGATGCTTACTGGAGCTAATACATACACTGTTCCACCAAAAGTTTTTGGATGTGTATGCTTTGTCCAGGATAATCGGCCAGGCGTTGGCAAACTTGATCCTCGGGCAGTTAAATGTGTCTTTGTCGGTTACACGGCGACTCAGAAGGGTTATGCCTGTTGGAGTCCAGTCGAGCGGAAGATGTTTGTCAGCATGGACGTTACTTTCAGAGAACTCGAACCATACTATGGTTCGGATGAAGGTTCCGCATTTGGTGACACACCTAACACAGATGGTGTTCGATGTGAGGGGAAGATAATCAGCCCAAATGTGGTCGTCGGATCGGTTCCGTGTCCGGTTGTAGACAACTGGACGAAAGGAGGAGAGCACAGTGACTCAGATACAGAAAATGAAGAAGAAGATCCATATGTTACGCAGGGGAAGCAGCAGACAAGGGAAAATGAGCTCCAAGTCTACAAAAGAAGACAACAGAAGTCCAGTACTGTGCCTATGCCATGCCCTGTGCCTACTGTACCAAGTCCCTCGTCTACTCCTGCTCCAACTCCTGAAGATGTTGTCCCCGCACTGAATCACTCGGATTCAGATGCGGATCTCTCCGACTCGGATGGTACGATCTTTCCACCACCTATTGCTCCCTTAAGGAGATCTTCTCGCATCAATGCGGGTAAGGCTCCTGCTCGTTTTGATGATTACGAACATGACATTGCCAACTTCTTGTCTTATTCTAACATTTCTTCGAATTATCGAGCCTTCATTGCATCGTTAGACTCTACTTCGTTGCCCAAGTGTTGGCAGGAAGCAAAGAAAGATCCAAGGTGGAAAGCTGCAATGATGGAAGAACTTGGAGCACTGGAGAAAAATAAGACATGGGAGCTGGTTCCATTACCCAAAGGGAAGAAAGCTGTGGGATGCAAATAGGTGTACACAGTGAAAGAGACGCCAGAAGGAAAAGTAGAGCGGTACAAGGCGAGGTTGGTTGCAAAAGGATTCACACAGTCATATGGAATAGACTATGATGAGACTTTTGCCCCAGTAGCAAAAATGAGCACAGTAAGAACTCTGGTCTCCATTGCAGCGAACTATGGGTAGAAGCTGTACCAGTTGGATGTGAAGAATACCTTTCTTCATGGGGACCTGCAAGAAGAAGTATACATGGAGCTCCCGCCTGGGTGCTATGCGACGGAATCAAACGGAGGGACGTCGCAAGGAAAGGTGTGTAAACTGAAGAAGTCACTATACGGGCTCAAGCAATCCCCTCGAGCCTGGTTTGACAGATTCAAAAAGGCTGTTACAGGCATGGGATACCGTCAAACAAATGCAGATCATACGGTTTTCCTTCAGCATGCAAGAGGCCACATCACTATACTTGCTGTATATGTGGATGATATAGTGATTACAGGTGATGATGAAGTCGAGATCACTAAACTGAAGTCAAAACTCGCGAAGGAGTTTGAAGTGAAAGATTTAGGAGCGATGAGGTACTTTCTAGGTATCGAGGTGTGTGAAGGCGAACAAGGAATTGTTCTCTCACAGAGAAAATACACACTAGATCTGCTGAAGGAGACAGGGATGCTGGGATGCAAAGCAGCGGTCACTCCAATTGACCAGAAGTGCAAGTTGGGAGCAGAAGCAGGAGAGCCCGTTGATCGTGAAAGATATCAACGACTTGTAGGGAGATTGATTTATCTGGGACACACTCGCCCTGATATCTCATTTGCGGTGAGTGTAGTGAGTCGCTACATGCATGATCCAAGAAAGGGTCATATGGAGGCAGTATTTCAGATCTTGAGGTATCTCAAAGGAACGCCGGGAAAGGGGCTATGGTTCAAGAAGAATGGACGCATAGAAGTTGAGGGATACTGTGATGCAGACTGGGCGAGCTGCATAGACGACAGAAGGTCTACCACGGGATACTGTGTTTTTGTAGGAGGAAATCTGGTCTCATGGAGAAGCAAGAAACAGTCTGTGGTAGCACGGTCGACAGCTGAAGCAGAATACAGAGCAATGGCTCTGGGAGTGTCAGAGTTGCTATGGGTGAAAGCATTGCTGACAGAGTTGAAGCTGGATAAGGGAGCACCATTGCATCTTCTGAGCGATAGTCAAGCTGCAATAAGTATAGCTAACAATCTAGTTCAGCACGACAGAACGAAGCACATCGAGATTGATCGATTCTTCATCAAGGAGAAGCTGGAACAAGGGATACTGAAGATTGACCATGTCCGCTCAGAAGAACAAGTTGCAGACTGTCTGACTAAGGGTCTTAGTTCATTAAGTCTGTCGAAGCTATGTAACAAGATGGGGATGATCAATATCTATCGCCCATCTTGAGGGGGAGTGTTGAGAATCAATAAGGGACTTTTAGTCCCACATCGGAATATGTAGTATGTAGAGGAGCTAGACTCCCTATATATAGTGAAGTAGTCCATCAATAAAATTATCCAACTATTAATTTCTACAGTAACATCTAGTAGATGACGGTTTTTCTACTCTACGACTCTATTTTGCTAAGAGGTATGAGCACTGAAAGACTGATGAATGATACCACAAGAAGCACAATACTCTTAACTCAGGCATTATCTATGTGAAAAACTTTAACAACACGAGAAAATTGAGTTTGAACTTCGTGATCAAAGAGTTGAAACATGTTAAAGGCTTGAGACCGAGTCGTCATCAAATAAATCCATGTAACCATGAATAATCATTAGAGATGAGTGTTCGTTTTATTCGGTTTCAACCGAACCGAAATAGTCAAAACCGAGTAAACCGAATTTCTAAAAATCCAAAACCGAACCGAAATTAGTCATAACCGAAATCGAACCAATAATCGATACGGTTTGTTCGGTTGGACTAATTTTATCGTTTAAAAAGGGGGCAGGGAGAAAAGCTAGGTTTTCCAAGAAGAGAACCTAAAGCTTTGTTAGCAGTTTGAAGAAGAGGCTACACTGGGAGTAAGTGGATTGGTCCATTAGGCCCCAGGACAAGTATTATATACAGAGGTGCTAAAGACAAAAATAGACAACTGAATAATAGCTAGCTTATGTAACACCATCCGTAAATTTGCAAGAACTATCTAGAAAGGAATTCTTCTACAAAAGTATGTTGGCAAAAAACTCAAAACTTGGTTAAAGTGGTCTGGCTTATGTAACACCACCAGTAACATCGCTAGAACTATCTAGAAAGGAATTCTTCTACAAAAGTATGTTGGCAAAAAACTCAAAACTTAGTTAAAGTGGTTATTGTCATGTCTTAGGGGTCCCACAAAACATTGAAGAATGAAAATGAAGCACACATATTATATGTAAAAGTAATGAGATACTAGTGATTGTATTGCTTGTGTAAGCTGATTCGGAGGACGTTATAGTTATGTTTTACACTACCACATAGATAGGCCCCATCTTAAGCATAAATGAGGCAAGTGTGTTCGATATATTTACAAAATGTGATATCTGCACCAGTAGATAGCATAAGGAGAAACATAAGCTCTGCTGAACTCTTTTGTAGAAGAACGGATCATTCACAGTACATGCATGTCAGAACCTTTTTTTTCCTCTTGGAGAATAGATCATATATAGTAGCATGGATAATGTCATTTTGGATGTAATCTTTGCAACAGTCATGACAATGCAATGTAGTGAAGACATACTATAAAGTTTCACGAAACATATCAAATTATTTTATGTGCATGCCGGTTTCTAAAACAGTGAAAGAGGTTATTTACAATCACCGAAGGGCATACTAAGGAGCCTATAAAGCTGGCGGTCTTTTTTAGGTTGTCCTGGAGGAGCTGAATATTAACGAGTTCACTTTTTAGTTTTGAATCTAGAAAAAAAATTAGGGAAAATTGTGACAAATGCATACCAAGCAAAATATCAAATTTGAATTAAACTTCTAGTCATAGTTTAAAGTATCGGCCGATACCGATCCGATACGGCCGATACTGATACGGTTTGGCATGTCCCGATCCGATACCGACCGATACCCAATACCGACCGATACCAACATTAGGGGTCTTTTTTCGATCATTTTGGCAAAGAGAATTGAACGAAAAAGACAAATCAACAAGGGTTTGAAGCATAATAAGGTTGTAAAAGCATATAAAAGAAGAAAATTGATCTATTGCATGTAAACAAATCGGTAAGGGTGACTACTATTTCATTTAATTTCAAAACTACTAAGAAATAACATTAGAAATACTTAAAATTATATCTAAATGTATAAAATATATTTTTAAATGTTAATAATTTATTACTAATTATTTGTTTTTTGATACCAAAAAATCCGATACTCCGATCCGAAACCGCCGATACTACCGATATCGACGATACCGATACTCATAGGAATGGTCAGATACCGATTCCGATACCGATATTGCGAACCTTGCTTCTAGTCAACTATGAGTAACTTCTTAACTATTGAGATGAAAATTTGGGCAACAAGGACAATACCCATGCATAGGACAACAAGAGGAAACATGTCACAGGAGTGATGCAATGAGACAAAGAATATGAATTCTGAGAATTAAGAACAGTTGCCAAAATGCACTGGCTCAAGGAGATGACGGGGGGCTAGGCCATCATGCATTCGCAATCAACCTGTATGCAGAGGCAAGAGATTTTCATCTCAAAATTATTTAGGGGCACGCTACTGTAGTACTACTGAATGCACAACAACGAGGGTTTACGATTACATGGAGGTGAAATGTTGTTCATGGACTTTGAGGCCTGTTCGGGATCAATATGTGCAGTAAGATAATAAGGGGCAAGGTGTTTTCAGTTTAAGTTACAATTAGAACACTATGATTGACATGAACAATCCTCATGCTGTGCCAAACACTTTTTTCACCAGGATCTTTTAACCGATTCAAAATCATACACTATAACAACCTATATCTTTGTGTTGAATTAAGGAGACACAAAACATGATTAATCTTGGTCGTTCTACAAACACATTTCAAATCCTTTTCTGGTAAGTATTCCTGCTCTTCGTTTTGTGTGAACTATATATAACACCTTTTTCCACTTAGGACCAACTCCCCCGGGGAGCACCATGTTGTGTCAAGAGGACTAAGACAATATGATCATGATAAATAACTTCAGATATGAGGTCTTATACAGGTATTTAAGGTGTATTCTTCAACTAAAGAGTTGATTTATTTTTCCTATCGAATCTGTCTGGCTTCCTGGATTACTAACTCCGAAGTTTAAAGCCCCCATTACCAAGCATGGGGCAGTTACCAAAAGATTCCCTTCTAGGTCCACCTCCCCCGTGAAGGTGGCATGAATATAACTTATCTACTTTGACAAGCAACAAGCTTATCTCACCCACTCCAAGTGTATAAGGAGTCAAATTGTTTCGGGGTGAAGTTTTCAATTATTCATATTTGAAAATAATCTTAAAAGCAACAAAACAAATGCAAAGAGAATTGCAAAAGGACAAGAATAAGGTAGTCATGAAGAATTCCTTATGACTGATTCTGGTGAAACCAAATACCAAGTGTCCAGACGACGGTAAATTCAGCTCTCAGTTACGAAATGGTGGCATTCCTGTTAGGAAAAACCTTCATAGATCCATATGCATATGAATAAAGCTGTACAGGACATTTATGAGACAAATTTGGACATCCTGGCCTTCCCGTACAGTATTTCAGCTCCGCCACATGAATCTTCCTATTCCATTTGACTCTACTAAGGGGCATTTCCTTTTTTTTCTTATCAGCAACCACTAATACTAGATCAGCAACCAAAAAGCAACTAATGATACTAGACGGATGCAATGAACAATAGCAACTTGCTACATAGCTGCAATAAACGTCCCTGAATCAGCTCTTTAGGATGCCATTGGTAAATTTTCCTTCCTATGCGAAACCACGAATATATCAGTCATCCACAATTTTCAATTATCAAATCTTTGCTATATCTTTCATCAAATCGTTCAGCTGTTAGTATCTGGACATGGCTAACTAGATCCTGTATGATGTAATACTACAATTTGATAGGTATCTAAACATCAAATATAAGCACATGCTGTGGACATCCTTTAGCTCATTTAACTACCTCTTATGATAGTCTATGATAGGCTATATGTCAGTTTGGCGTAAGATATGAGAAGAAGTTACTTCAGATATTATCATTATAAAACAATAATGGAAATCTTTCATAAACAACCTATGATCTCAAGTAGAAACCAAAGTTACACCATAACTTGTCATTAGAGACTTGTCTGAAGATCATATATAGCCACTTTACCTCTCTACTTCGAGTGATTTCACCATCATCGGAGACGATAGGGATTCTCTGCAAGACAAATTTATAGGATGAGAAAGAATTAATGCAATTTGGAAGGGTAGCATAAAATTGATCGATAATCAAAACAGATCAACCAATCATAGCTTGCCTGAGGTTCCCATCCTAGCTCATCTGGACATATGAAAGTAGCTTCATTAACTGCTTGATTCTCAATAGCAAATCTTGTTGCACCACTATTAACGCCAAAGTGAAGCTGGTAGGCAACAAGTCAATATGGGAAAATAACAAGTTACAAGATAAAATGGCAGAAGGAATAAATGGAAATGATTCCTGAGCTGACAGTAAATGTTCACATAGAGAAAGCATAATAGAGATGAAGTGCAAACAAATCTATATATTTCCTAAATGCAAAAAAAGAAAGAAAAAAAAACATCGAATCATGCATATCTTTTATGGCTAACTATGTGCTCTCATCAATGCTGCCCTTTTGCACAAAAGTGAATTGTCCGGCTAGTATTAGTAGAGCACTAGCCCATAGAGAGTTAGAGACTTACCAGGGAGGTCCCATACTTCGTTTAGGAATGAAAAAAAAAAAACCCTAGTCTAATTATTGGGTAGGCCATAAATCGTATTTCTGGGAAAGCTAGCAATCCGTGTGCCAATTGGCTTTACTAGTTTCGTGGTACCTGTTCTTAGCAACACAATTAAAGTCTGCTCAACCATCTGAGGAGGCTTCTTGAATGTAGAATTCTGCTTCAGAACTGATCCTATTTTGATAATGAAAAAACGTGGCCAAAATTAACATTTATTAACCCTCAAAGTGCAACATTATCCTGTACTTTAAATTTAAATATAACGATCAGAGATGAGAACTCTGAGCCCTTGTATCAATGTCCCGAGGTGCTTTACGGGCTTGTTGTTCAAACAAAATCTAAGATTCCACTCAAGTCAACTTAATCCAAAGGGTAGGTCAAAGTCACAGGTAATAAACCACAGAGGAGAAACAACCACCACCAACGAGGCTCATTCTCAATGTAGAATTAGCTTACTATAGCCAAAGAAAACGAAAACAAGCTCTAGTTTATTCCAAACTAAACAACAATTTAGGAAATTCCAATTGTAGAAACTTAAAGTAGCTTAACTTATTTGGTAAATCATATTGGTTTTCTAATGAAATAACTTCACTTCAGAATGTTGTTCCTATGAAACAGGTTTTTCTAAGATACAAATATTGGCTGATTTCATAGATGTCGATACATTCTTACAAAAGTTTTGATGCATACCAAATTTGAAAACTAAATAACCAACAAGTTTGAGATTATCATATACGTATGTTTGCGAGCAATAAAGCTAGTATCAAATAAAATCTACCAAAATATATTATTATAAACATTGATACATAAGTGCGCGACGGACCCAAATAACGTGTCCAGGGTTCGAAGATTCATCGTCCTGCCCATCCACTGCCGACCCCAGTACACCATACAGCTCAAGAAGCGCTCCCTCTCCAGCAGTCTCAAGAACATTGCAACTACCAAGAACAAGGCCTTTGGGCATTCCATTTTTCTGCATGTACCCTTTCAAATTGCTGACAATTGTTTCTGTGGGGTTCTCGGAAACTCCATGAAATTTCTTAAATCCGGTAACATGAACTGTCACAATCGAAGGCCCTTCTGAACCCATTTATGGATTGTTCAATCTACCCTTCACCAATGTATATTCTGTCGATATGACCAATTTTTTCCAGCAATTAACTACAATAGAAGCAGCAATTTGAGTACAACTGTAGAGGATCACACTACAAAAATGTACATAGCTATAACAAACTACATCAAAGCATGAAAAAAAAAAATCTGTTAAGCTTTCTGTTCATTTAAATAAATAAAAAAATCTATTTTTTTAGAGATCAAGAAATTAAGGAAAATTGAATCATGAAGAAGAAATGAAAAGAAAACTAATCAATTCAAAAAGTTGAACAAAGCTAAAGATGATCATAGATGAAGAACCAGAATGATTCAAGAACCATACTGAAAATAGAATTTTTATTTGACAAGAAACTAACTTTGCAGTAAATTATCTACTCAAACTGAACACAATTTCAACAAATTGGCACGAATAACGAAATTTCATGATAATTATCAAAACTAACTTTAAAAACGGAGGAAGCCAATCTATCAAACCTGCCCAACAAATTTAAAAACAAACCATTTTTGAAAAAAAAAAAACTAGTTAATGGGCATGACCCAGTTGGGAAACCAATGAATCCACATCATACATACCAATAGATCACCAAAGTTCTCAACTTTCTCCCATCACAACCAAAAAAGCCTCAGAAACTAAAAAAAACTCAACCAGAGATCAAAGAAGCCATGACCCAGATGAGAGGAGGGACAAACCAGACCATAACTTTGAGAGAAAACAAAGAAAACTCTCAACTTCGACACTGAGTGAAGGTCTCTATCAAAAGAAAAAGAGAATATAGGAATTTTAGAACTGGGTATTGGAAGAGACCGAGGAGAGGGAATAGACAAAACAGACCCGTTGGGCCTTGGCTCAGTCCTTTCTTTTTTTTCTTTTTTGATTTAGCCTTGGCTCAGTCTTTGAACTTAAGAATAAGTTTGCTTACATAAAGAAAATTAGTAGGCGCATGTTTTTACATCCAAATTATTCTTCAAAAAAAAATATTATGAGCAATTACAATTATGTCCTAGGACTGTCAGAATTATAGACTAAACTATTGTTATGGCCCATAATCCTGACTGTGCTGACTGTTGTTAGGAATGTCATAATTCTATTCTGTCAGTCCTAGGACGGAGAGACGTGTACAGTCTTGACTATAGTTTTGTAAGTGTTGTTTTGTGAGTCCCAACAATTCTTTGGCAAATAGCATATTTATGTGATGAACATCACTCAAGCCTCAAAGCACAAATACATAACATTACTAAAAATATATATGACAAAAATCATGTGAGGAAATGGTCTGATAGGTATTGATATCCAACTTAGACAAACCATGAAGTTATCGAACTTAAAGTCGCATTCAACCATAAAGTCACATTTGAATTTTAGTTAATAAAAGCCATCAATATAAACGTTCCACCCTCCCTCCTATCCATGAGCTTCTTCGCGCGTCTCTCCACCTCTTCAAATATGGGAAACACTTGGGGTATTGAATTACAACAATTGCTCACTTCTTTCCAATTTTTCCCATTGCACCAAGACAAAGACTTGTCAAGCTTCTTGGCTTTGTGGACATTTACATGTTAAAACCAAACCTTTGTTAGGTAGACAAAAGATATGCGAACTTTAAATATTACAAAGCAACATATTATTCTTACCATTTTAGTGAATGCCAAAATTAAGGCCAATTTCGTCAATTGTCGGGATTGTATCAATGGCTCACCCTCTTCACAATGATCGGGATTACCACCCTTGGATGCCCGTATCTACGATAGTAGTGCATATAGTCGTCGCTACAATTCCATGTGCGGACCACACTTTCTCGTTCCTCCACATCTAGTAAGTTTCGGCGCCACTGGTCTTGAGATGCTGACATGGGTTGAACAGGACGTGTGTTGTTTCGTAGATCCACATGTAGATCCCAAATTATCTGAAAATAAATTAGATAAAGTTTCATATTAGATTAAGTACACGAGGGTGAAAGTAAATTAAGAGTGGTCAATCACCTGCTTTTTCTGAAATATCATTGAGTGCAATCCTTAGGACGGCCAATGTATGCCTGAGTTTCGTATCTTGCTTATTGGCCCTCCATCTGCACATCCTAGGGAGAGATTCATCATAATCTATGTTGAGAGTAGCTAGTTTGAGAGTAGGAAAGTGCTTGTATATCCATGCATATACGTAGACAAAATTAGAGTGAAGGCGAAGTTACTGTACATACAAAAGTACATACAAAAGAGTCAATCAACTCGATATTGTTCTTGATCCTTCGTAGGATGCAGGCCAATCTCGCGGTAAAGAAACGTCAATATACATCTTCCCTAAGAAATTTCATCAAAGTGGGAGACATCTTCGAGGTTCCAAATATATTTCTGTATAGACGTACTGGACTTGTCTATAATGCCGACACCCCCAGGATGAACATGAAATATCCATGGACCTCTTAGTCCATCATCAATTAATCATGTCAACTCCCAAGGATTCCCTAACCCGTTTCACGAGCTTTTCTTGCGCCATTCTTTTTTTTTTTTTTTTTCATTAGTACGTATGCATCATAAATCTACCGTCTACTTAGAGTCCCAATATATGGTATACGTTGTCTAAGGTAATTGTCATCTCCCCACATGAGAGATGGAAGATATTCGTCTCCAAATGCCACCTCTCGACGAAATACGAAAATTAGTGCATCGTCCAGCTGATGATATGAGTACTTTGCTAGATAGTGCATACCGATGGATACAATTTTGTCCTTAGTATTGTCGTCCAAGTCATAAAAATTTCATGTCTAACACTTCTTTCCATGATAAATGACTCTTAGTACCTGTCTTGTCTCATGAAAAATAGATATGTGAAATGAGATCAAAACTAACAAACTATATTTTTTTTAAATGAAAATGAATATACTTGTCTTTCTGTTTCATATCTTATAGGCAATGTGGTCCTCAAAGAATTTTAGGAGAGAACAACCATCGGGATGAGTCTCTTTAGAAGATCTGGAACCATCATTCGGCCTTCTTTGGTGGATGGACATTTGTTCGTTTTCACCGAAAGAAGTTGAAGTAGGAGATGGAGTTGGACTGTCATTCGATTAGGGTGTAAGAGAAAGATGAAGGGGAAGAGAAAGTTGTGTGAGAGGAAAAGGAAAGGAAAAGGAAAAGGAAAAGGAAGAGGGATTATGGGTTTGGTTATTTCAAATGATATGATGTCCCATAACACTTTACAACTTAACGGTAATCTCTCCTATCATGTCATGGCCCCTATCACGTTGTGTGTCGCACCTAGTAATTTTTTACATAAAAGAATCCAAACAAAAACTTAAAAATACTTCACCGCGAGTTTACATGTTGGTTCATTTATATTTATATATTTATAAACAATACATTTATGTTAATAAACTTTTTCTAATTTGATAAGTTTATTTAAAAATTTCTACTTTAAATGTTATGCTTATGCTTATTATTATTTTCTTTTGTTTGGGGGGGGGGGGGGGGGGGGGGGGGGGGGGGGTGGTTTCGAGGTTTGCTTCGTTAGTTTCGTTAGTTAATACTACAAGTTCTTTTATTATGTGTGACATGTGATAAATTATTGTTTTTGTTGGAATAATCTAGATTTTTTTTTTCCTATGTATGGTTAATTAATTGCATGTAAACAGTAGAACTTAATATTTATGCTTATCTTCTTTAGTGATTAATCATGCTTATCTTTTTTTATTAATTAATCATCGTTATTAGACTTGAGGCGTCACATCTGTTCTTACTTGAACTCCATTTTATTCTAATCGGATCCGAAAGTAGACTCGAGCTAACATCCCCTAGTTCAATCCTTCTTTGTTTCTTTAATATTTGTTTTGTTGCTTCAGGGCCGGTCCTGAGCTAATGGAAATCCGAGGCAAAACTTTCAAAATGGACCCCCATAAAAAAGTATAAAAATTTTTTGTAGTCAAGATTTGAACCAAGGACCTCCTAAATATAAATCTAGTATTATAACCACTACACCACAATGCTTTTTATTAAAAAAAAGGTACATGATACATACTAGTTCTATTGAAGATAGTTCCATGTTGGTGTCCCCTTTCGTCAGGGGACCCTAGGCCGTCGCCCGGCTTGTCCTGGGCCAGGGCCGCCAATGCTTCGATGATTAATGGTACAAGTTCTTTTTATTATGTGATAAGTTATTCAATAGTGGTACACTACACTTACCGCGGTTTAAAGTGCGTATGAAACCGCACGGCCATGTGGTGGTCTTGATTGGCCCATTTTTTTAAGCCTATGTTAGAGCATCTCCAACCCTATTGTCTTGTTAAGTGTTGTGAGTCTTAGGTGGCTCCTATGTGGCATAAGCCAGACAATGTCTTGTTTATGTGGCAAAATTATATCTCAAAAGACAATGAGATAGAAAAACTCTCTCCAATGCAAAAGTATTGAGAAGACAATAAAACATATTTTTTCCATCTTCCAAGGTAACTTTTAAGACAACTACTCATCTTCTTTCTTTTTTCTAATATTTTTTACTGGAAATTGCTGAGAAACCCAATTTCGGGGTGGGCTTTTATGAAATGCCCACCCGCTGGATAAGTTTTATGAAATACCCAGAATTAAGTATTTTCACGTTAAATATTCCAAGATTTCCTTTTAGATGCCACCCGCTAGAAACTGCTATTTTTATAATACCGAAACTACCCCTCCGCGCGAATTGGTCATCTATATGTATTTGAATTCAAAAAACTCAGATCTGGATTGCGATTTTCGTCTTCTTCTTCTTCACGGGAAATCTGAATTCCATTGCTCTCATATTCAGCAGAGATCGCAAAGATCGTTCGTAGTTCGGTGTGTTTTTCTTCAGTCGAACTCAGATCATCGCTCGTCATCATCATCACCATCATCATCATCTTCATCGTGGAGACATTTGAACTCAGATCTTCAATTGTGGAGAGAAGATCTTTCTTCTTCTTTTCCATAAGAATTATCATCGCTTTGAAAGAAGAACGAAACTCTTTATTCCTGAAAAAACTAAATTACACGTTTTAACACTGGAAATGACCATTCTCCGTCTTAATTAGGACGGAGAATGGCATTCTCCGTCTTAATTAGGACGGAGAATGCCATTCTCCGTTTTATTTAAGACGGAGAATGCCATTCTCCGTCCTAATTAACACGGAGAATGACATTCTCCGTTTCCGTCTTAATTAGGACCGATAATGGCATTCTCCGTCTTAATTAGGACGGAGAATGGCATTCTCCGTCCTAATTAACACGGAGAATGGCATTCTCCGTGTTTCTAACATGGAGAATGGTCATTCTCCTGCGTTTTAACACTAGAATGACCATTCTCCGTGATAAATTACACGGAGAATGGCATTCTCCGTCCTAATTAAGACGGAGAATGGTCATTCTCCGTTTAATTTAGCACGGAGAATGGCCATTCTCCGTCTTAATTAGGACGGAGAATGCCATTCTCCGTTTTATTTAACACGGAGAATGACATTCTCCGTTTCATTTAACACGGAGAATGGCATTCTCCGTGTTTCTAACACGGAGAATGGTCATTCTCCTGCGTTTTAACACTGGAATGACCATTCTCCGTATAAATTAAGACGGAGAATGTCATTCTCCGTCCTAATTAAGACGGAGAATGGTCATTCTCCGTGTAAATTAAGACGGAGAATGTCATTCTCCTGCATTTTATGGTTAGCTGAAAATTTGGAGGGCCATAACTTTTGACTGGGAGGTCGAAACGAGGTCCCGTTTGTCGCAAAATGAGCGTATCGTCGAGGAGACTGAAAGTAACAATTTTATCGTTAGACGGCCTTCCGAAATTTTAGATTCGCAAAAAAATGATGTTTGGACCTCCGTTTTAGCACTTTTGTCGTTCGTCCCGGTCTTTCCGAAATTTTTCGACGAGTTTTTGAAAATTTTTGAGGAGAAAACCTAGATTCGAAAGTGAGCAGCGTATGGAAGAAGATGGAGTATTGAAACGTTTTTTTAAGAGCAGTTTTGTGGGTGTTTCCAATAAATTAAAAGGAAGGGCAAAAGGGTCATTTGGAACCCGCTTTGGATAAGTTTCTCTAATTCTGGGCACGCGATGAAAGTTTTTTTAGCGGTGGATTTTACATAAAACTTTTTTAGTTTTTGGGCATTTCATAAATCTTCCCTATTTTTTATTCATAATTGATGACATGGAAGAGAAGACATTGTCAGGTGCATTGTCTAGAACAAGACAATCAACTTCACAATGTCTTCTTTAATTTTTGTCACATAAGCTTCACAATTGACTTGACAATTGCATTGGAGAAGAACTTTTGAATAAAATTTTGTCATTCCTATGTGGCAATAACTTTTTTCCAAAGTCACAATAGAGTTGGAGATGACAAAATTTGTTGCCACATAGGAATGACAAAATTTTATTCAAAAGTTCTTCTCCAATGCAATTGTCAAGTCAATTGTGAAGCTTATGTGACAAAAATTATGCGCCAAACACAGAGGCGCATCTGGCCTTCCATATCGCTCATAGGAGAGCCGTGCCCATCCCAAAATCCTGGTGAGACTGGGCATCATTCAACCATGTCGAGAGTAGTGTGTGAATGTTGTAGTTGCTATCGATCCGCAGTCCCAGAGGGCAGAGAAACCAAGCTTCGCGGACAGTCTGACAGTGGAGAAACAGATGATTATAATCTTCCTCGTGAGTTAGGCAGAAGGGGCATAGGTTATTCATTGTTGGTATTCTCCTATTGATCGCTGATAACAGAGGAAGGCCTTCGTTCAAGAGGCGCCAAATGAAGACCTGGATTCTCGGGGATATGTATCTAATCTTCCATAGTCTGTGCCATATGGCGTTGTCCACTGCAGTGGACGAGCTACCCGGTGATTTTCGTCGAATGGATTCATACAAAGATTTGGATGAGAAGCGACCACTCCTTGCACAAGTCCAGAGTAGTGTGTCCGACCCATCTCCGTCTCGCAAACTGATGTCTAGGATCGTTGTAGCTTCAAAAGGGGAGAACAGTTGCTTGATCAGCTCAGCATTCCATTGACGGGTGTCGGGGTACATAAGCTCCCTAACAAGTCGGGGGCCATTTGGCGGGGGTCTATAATCTGAGAATTTGAACCCTGGTAGCTTGCGCACCCATGGCTCTGTACAAATGTCAATCCATCCTCCCTTGATTTTCCAGCATACGCCGTTGGCCATAACTTGTCGACTGTCCAGAATGCTCAACCAAGTTTGAGAGGCTCGCTTGGGTCTTGTAGCAGACCAGAATGATTTGTTTTGAAGATAAACACCTCTAAACAAGCACGCCCATAGTTGGTCAGGGTTCTCGAGGAAGCGCCATAATAGTTTGCCAACAAGAGAGTCATTGACCCATTGGGGGTTACAGAAACCCAATCCACCTTCTCGTTTAGGTTGAGTAAACTTGTCCCAGTTGAGGAAGTGTAGTCTTTTTTCCTCAATGGCGTGCCCCCACCAGAAGTTTCTTTGGGCTTGGGACATTTTGGCCGTTATGTTCTTAGGGATTTTGTAGGCTGACATGAAGTAGATCGGGATGGAGCCGAGCGTTGATTGAATGGGTACATTGCGACCCACATGAGAGAGTAATCTTACTTTCCATCCTTGGAGGCGAGACTTGCACTTGTCGACCAAGAATTGGAATGTATGCAGTCGATTCTTCGATTTCAAGAGTCGGTGGCCCAGGTACTTGTCATCCACATCCATAAACTCAAGGTGCAGTAGAGAGGCCAGATTTTGTTGGTCATGGATCTCAACACCCTTGCTGAAATGGATGCTCGATTTCTTCTCAAAGTTAATTCTCTGGCCCGACCAATTGGAGAATGTGTGAAGGATGTTGTGGACTTGATGCAGGGCGGTTGGTGATGCTTGGCCAAAGATCAGCAGATCGTCAGCGAATAGGAGGTGAGAGATGGAAGGAGAGTACCTGTTTATGCGTACGCCATGAAATAAGTCCTCTCGTCCGTAGCAGAAGAAAAGGCGGGAGAGAACTTTAGAGCATAGTATAAAGATGTAGGGAGAGAGCTGTCATCCTTGGCAGATCCCACTCCCCGGTTTGAACCAACCCTCCGGGCTACCATTTAGAAGAATAGAGAATGAGGAGGATGTAATGCATTCCATGATTAGATTGTTTGTGTGTCCACGGATGCCTAGACCGTGGAGTACGTTTTTTGATGAAACTCCGTGACAGGCGGTCGTAGGCCTTCGACATGTCAATCTTGAGAGCAAAGGAGTTCTTCTTTTTTGGGGAATGTCTTCATAGCATGGATAATCTCCTGGACAATAATGATGTTGTCCGATATCTGTCTGCCGGGGACGAATGCATTTTGGAAGGGAGAAATCAACTTGTTCATCATGGGTCTGAGCCGAGTGGTTAGGATTTTGGATATAATTTTGTAGGTGACATTGCAGAGCGGGATGGGGCGGTAGTCCCCTGGTGTAGCCGGAGCAGTCTTCTTGGGAATGAGAACGAGATGTGTGTGGTTCATTGTGCACGGCATGCATGGGTCGGCGAAGAAACTCTGAATAGTGTGAGAGATGTCATTGCCAACAATGTGCCAACTTTTCTGGCAGAACAAGGCTGGGTATCCATCCAGGCCAGGCGCCCTTAATGGACCCATGCAATTAATGATTTGCATAATCTCCTCATTCGACGGGGTCTCTCCAAGTTTGGAGTTCTCTTCCAGAGTGATGGGGTTGTTATCGAGGACGAAGGAGGGATCCATGGGGGCTGACGGTTCTTCGTGAAAAATGGATTTAAAGTAGTCGGTGAGCACTCGAGCAATAGTGGCTCGGTCCGATGACCATGGCCCGTCGATGAGTTGGATAGCTCTGATATCGTTCTTCCTCTTCCTGTTTGTTGCTCGAACATGAAAGTACTTGGTATTTCTGTCCCCATCTTTAATCCACCTGCATTTGGCCCGTTGTCTTCAATAAGAATCCTCTAGAAGTAGGAGGTCGTTTAATTCCGCGCCTATAATCCATGAATCTCTTGTCCGAAAGCCAGATTGCTTCGAATCGAAGTGGTCGGCGTATTTGGTGCATCCTGCTGCATGTGTTGAGGAGAATGGGGGAGTGGTCACTGTTAATGCGGGAAGGAATGGAGACAATGGAGTGAGGGTGCAGGCGACACCAATCAGCATCCGCAAGAGCACGATCCAGACGTTCACTTATATGAGAGGTGGAGCTGCGACCATTCGTCCCTGTATAGGCGGGCCCGACGAAGCCCAAGTCGACGAGGCCACATTGATCTACCATATTGTTGAATGAAGCTGCTGCCAAGGCATCAAAACCTCTACCACCGAGCTTTTCTTTAGGATTTGTAATAGCATTGAAATCGCCTATGCATCACCAAGGAACAATAAAGTTAGTCCGATAGCATTTTGATGTAGTTCCAAAGCCTGGGCCTATCTTGTATTTTGGGGCAACCGTAAACACAAAGGAGGTTCCAATTATTAAAACCAAGGTGAGGTAGGATACGGGATGGGGAGGGGGGGACATTGTTTCAGAGAGAGAGAATATGGAGGGGTGGGTGGCAGAGAGGAACAAACGGAGTGTTTGAACTGTCGAGTTATTCCTCGCTCCTCGACAGTTCCAGGATAAGACTAACATTGCTCGTGCGGCTGTTTGAGGCCAGCCGCCACGGCCAAGTCGGTAAACACAGTATCTTGATGGGGAGTAATCGCTCGCTTTTTGCGACCAAAAGTGGGGGAAGGAGAACCCGGTCGTTTCCTCGAAGTTTCAGTGTCCCAGTGGTGGGTTTGCTGGTTGGGCGAGTTCCTTCGTGCTCGTTTCTTCCAGGTAACTTTGGATGGTCGGGCTTTGATAATATCTTGAGCCATGGAGGGTGACGATGGCGGAGAAGGGGGAAGTTCGATGATAGGGCCCATGACCGGGGTATTGTGCAGTTCTGTTTAGGGGTGAGCATCGGTTCGGTTCGGTTCAAACCGAACCGAATATGTGAAAACCGAAATAACCGTAAACCGTATTTTTCAAAACCGAAAACCGAACCGTTTTTATAAAAACCGAACAAAAACCGAACCGAATTAATTCGGTTCGATTTTCGGTCGGTTCGGTTTCATGGACCAATGTGCGTGGCCTTCAAGTTTGTAGCAAAATGGGCCTATCTAAATAACAAAATTTAAAAAAATATATGACATTATTGTATTTATGAATTGTTATATTACATAGAGTGAAAGATATTAGTATATATAGATTGAAGGTAGATAGAGAGAGTGCTCAAAGAAGCACCGACATAGAATAGGAGAAGAGAGTGTGCTCAGTTAGGGGTTAATAAACATTAGTATATGTATATTGTGGGTAGTTTGATAAATTACTAAATCTAAATCGGTTTTCGGTTCGGTTCGGTTTTTCGGATGAAGAACCGAAAACCGAACCGTTGTTTTAAATTTTCAAATTTTCAAACCGTAAACCGAACCGATAACCGAAAAACCGAACCGTTTGTCGTATTTCGGTTCGGTTCGGTTCGGTTTTCGGTTTTCAACCATTATATGCTCACCTCTAGTTCTGTTGAGGAGTAGGGAAATGAGGATAGCGAGGAATAAGGGTTTGGGCCCTTTGGGGGGTATGCTGCGCTTGGTTGACTTTGCTTTGGCTGACGTCAGATTTGTCAACTGTAATGATACGGGATTCCAATCCGATTTGCCACATGGCTCCGAGATTCTGGGACTCATGGTTTGGGGAATCGATGCCTGACACGTCAGCGGCTTGGGTGGTGGGTATGGCTTCGACCGGTGCCTGCTCATGCACTCTGGCTGTCTCCTTGTCCGGGTCAGAAGAAGCTGCCGCCGCTTGGTTGAGGCTGCTGGTTCATCGAGGAAGGGTTTTGGGAATGTCGTACTCCTCTTCCTTGATTCTGGGTTTAAGAAGCTCTAGTGCCCTTGCACGCTCGTCAATAGACCAATCTTCGCCTATCAGGGAGGTGAACCTCTCCCTGTCACTGCATGTGTTGATGGAGTGTCCCACTCTTGCACAGAAAAGACAGATTCGGGGAAGACGTTCATATTTGACTATTACTTGGCCAATAGCGCACCCATCCAGATTAGTCAGGATAGATCTCTTCAGAGGTTTCGAGATGTCGAGTAGAATTTTGACCCGAGCGAAGGTCTTCCATTTCATCACATCTGTCGCAGAACACGAGCGAGGAGAACCTAGAGCTCCCGAAATCCTGGATACGACTTTTTGATTGAGGTACTTGGGCGGAATTTTATTCAGTTGAACCCCGAGATCAGCATGATGGAAGAGGTATTCTTCCGGTAGTTTACACGGATCACATCTCTCTAAGACAAGAAGTTTATCATTGATGCTCCATGGTGCATCCAGGAGTACCTGATCCACCAGGTTGGGGGAGTCGAGGCATACAAGGAAGGTCCCTGCGTCAGCATCCAGATCCGAAACTTGGATTGGCTTTGACATTTTCCAGAGTTTCGATAGGATAGAGGAGAGTGAGGGACATGAGAAGCGGGCGGGGTGCTTGGAAGAGTTATTGCATGCTTGTTGCAAGTGATAATATTTTTTTGAGAATATCATTTCCCCTTCAAATTAGGTGGATTTTTTTCTAATATTTTTTGTGTCATTGGATTCATGTCGGTTGAGACGGATTAGGATCCTAGTCGGATTCGTAGTTGGGTCAAGTCGAATTTTGAATCGGGTTTGATGCGGATCTTAATATAATTCATATTTGGTCGGCTCTACTTGGAATATTCTTGGAAGGTTCAATATCATATTTTAGTTGTGACATTAATGTAGTCATATGATTTATGCTAATATATATATAGTGAGAAATATGCTTCATGTCATCCATGCTTTGTTATTAAAAATAATTTATTTGCATATTATAAAGAAAAGAAAAACTTCTATGGTATATTTTAAGCATATTTGCTTGATAGAATTCTATAAGAAAAATTTTGACTTACCCCCCACTTGCATTACCCATATTAAGGGTGCACCCCACAGTTTTGCATTAATGAAGAAATACTCCTATTTTGGACGAAAACCGTCAAAAAATTGAATTTTGGACGAAAATGCCCTTAGGTTCTTCCTTCTTCTTTGTTTTTTTCCCCTCCCCCCTCCTCCCCCCCTCCCCCCGCGGCCAAACGCCCCCCCTCCCCGCCACCGCTCTCCCCCCTCCCAGCCACCGCCACCGCCTTCGCTGCCCCCCCTCCCCACCTCCGGCGGGCGGCGGCAACAACAGCGACAGCGGCGGTGGCAGCAGTTGCAGCGGCGGCGGCGGCAGGAGCGACGGCGGCGGCGGCAGGAGCGAGGGCGGTGGCGGCGGAGGCAGGGAGGGGGAGGGGAGCGGAGGCGATGGCGGGGAGGGGGGGGGAGCGGTGGCCGCGGGGGGAGGGAGGGGGGAGGGGAGGGAAAAAAACAAAGAAGAAGGAAGAACCTAAGGGCATTTTCGTCCAAAATTCAATTTTTTGACGGTTTCCGTCCAAAATAGGGGTATTTTTTCATTAATGCAAAACTGTGGGGTGCACCCTTAATATGGGTAATGCAAGTGGGGGTAAGTCAAAATTTCTCATTCTATAATTATCAGCATGATTGCGATTACTGATGAAAGAAAGAAAAACTTCTATGGTATATTTTAACCAGATTTGCTTGATAGAATTCTATGGTATATTTTAAGCAGATTGTGATTACTGATGAAAGAAAAGAAAAACTTCTATGGTATATTTTAACCAGATTTGCTTGATAGAATTCTATAATTATCAGCACGATTGTGATTGATAAATCTATCCATGACAGTATGCTATGAAGATAACATGGTATTTTTATGACAACTTATCGACCAACCATAAATTGTGAGAGGAAAGAAATTAATGTTTATACGTGAGAATGATAGAGGGAGAACAAGTAACTTCTGTGTGATCGAGAAGGAGTGTAGAAGGAGTGTAAAATTGTTGTAGAGAAGAAAATATGATAAATTGGAAGAAAAGCATCTTTCTTTGACAGTCTATTGACGGTAGTATTAAGCCACGAAGATTTTTATTTTTTTTGACGATTTTGATATTGACTATCAGTTTTCTAAGGTTATTTCAAAACCTTCATTTCTACTAACATAAAGCCATTTCTTCTAAGATAATGCGTAAATCCTTCATTAATTAAAAAAAATTATGAAGTCAATAATTCTAAAACTAAATTTCTCTTTTTTCTTTCTCATAACAATAATCCTCTAATTCATTCACATACTTCATAACAAATTCTAATTAATATATAAACACATATATAGGGGCGGGTACGGGCCGGATCGGACCTGTTTTTTGGAGGGGTGGGACTGGGCGAACTAAATGTTTTTTTTTTGCAATCAGACCGAACCCTGACCGTTTGAAACAGGTCCTAAATCCTGATTTATTTTGGAATTTCAAACCGGAGCGATCCGAATGTCCAAACGGGTCTAAACAATGTTCCAGTTTATATTTGACTGTATCAGTAGGGAATGAAAGAAGCGAGTGTAGCCTGGTCATTTACTTGTAATGTGCTTTCTCATATAATCGGACATGATTTTTGAGATTTTTAATATTCTTCTAGAGGAGGTTGTCACTCTATTAGATTTTGATTGTCATCAATCTTGTTCGTGGTAACTCATTTGTTGGAAGTGAGTTGCCTGTAATTCTAGGAGTAGCTTCGCTGACCGTTTAAATGAGCTGTTGCACCAGCCTCTAGCCATTATAGGGGACGCAAATGTTGCTAACTTGGATGGCTAGAACCATGATCCATGACTATCTATTTATACCATTCTACTTATTATCACTCTTCTGTGACTTGTAATTAGCAAGAGGTAGGTCATTGTTCCCTACATCAAATAAACTATGACCTCCAAAATGTACCTCTTTCGTGTCCCTCCGCCACGTGGCCCTCTTCTATTGGCTCATGTCTTCCCTCCAACTCCCCCCTATTTGCTTGAGCCAATAAGGCGGTGTCATGTGACGGAGGGACGTGAAAGAGGTACATTTTGGAGGTACATATAGCATTACTCTTATATTGATGCCATGAACATTTAGAAAGATTTTTAGTTATACAAGTACTATTATGTGCTAGGCTGAGAGAACCAGAGGCAGATCCAGGTACCGATTGGGGGTGGGCCCACCCCAATTTTTTTTCCTTTTTCCATATAATTTTTTTAAGAAATTTTTTTGTGGAAATTAGCCTACATCTATCTCGCCCCAACTCACTCTAAGTAAACATTTCCGGATCCGTCCGATCAGAGATCAGGTGCACTTTGCATGAACATTTAGCCTATTTGCAAAGAATGATATTCCTTAATGCCAACATCTGGTAATCATGTGCGGAAACAACTTATAACAAAACCCAAAGAAATAACAGTAGTATAATCTTTTCATCGGCATCCCAAAACAGGTATTTGTTTTGAAAATAGAAAAGAAAGAGAAGAAAATGGTAGCCAGAAGGAATGTCTGTAGTTTTTCTCATTGATAACATAGGAAATGGGATAGAGGTTGTTTATAAGTATGGATCGATAAGGACATCCATATTTGGGTTTATCCAAATCACAACACTCTATCTTGGATGGCACTTTAATTATTGCCTCTTTAAAAACTTTTCTAGGAAAAACTCTTTGGAAAAATTCATAACCCTTTGGAAAAATTTAATTATTGTCTCCATTAGCATTTTCAGGATGTTTGCATCTACAGGATGATCCCCCTCAAAAATATTACATTCTTGTTCTTACATCAATTCAAAATAAAAAAATTAACCCCCAATAAAATTTAAATATTACATCTCACCCCAACACTTTATTTGTCTATACATTTATACTCATATCCTTATGTTATGAAGAGGTTGCAGACTTTTGTGATTCCTGAAAGCTCGCAACTCCTCCTGATATGTTGAACTGTTGAAAATATAGTCCTACACATTCTCTTGTTTGTTCCATTAATTGTAAAAGAGATATGGGAGATTGTCGCAGTATTTTGCTATATTTAGCTCCAAAATACCTACAACATTGTTTAAAAAAAATATATAGCTTGTTTGTGATATCCTCTTAAGGAGGATCGGATAAATATCCAGCATTTGTATATCTCACTATATCAAAACATTCATCAAGAATAATTAATGTGTATTATGTCATTCCAGTATATGTGTGTAGATCATATCAACATTTTTACATAAAATATTGTGTCGAGTGAATGACAATAAAGAATTTGTATTTTAAACAGGGTGCTTCAGGACCCAGAACATGTTCTTTTGGTCCTAACTGATCCTATTAACATGACCATTATAGGTATATTATTCATATTAATTCTCTACATGAGATTTATCTATTTAGGAGATTTACCTCTACAAGAGACTATCTCTACATGAGATCAATATTATCTTATCTCTATAGGAGATTAATATTATCTTAATTTTCATGAGATTACATGAGATCTCTTCAGAAGATTTTTCTCTTCTAGAGTTTCTCTCTTATGAGATCTCTTCGGGAGATTTTTCGATCTCTTCCGGAGATTTTTCGATCTCTTCGGGAGATATCCGATCTCTTTGGGAGATTTCAGATCTCTTGGGGAGATATTATCATATTTTCTATCTCTTCACGAGATTTTTCCTTCATGGGATACTTTAATTTCTTCAGGAGATCTTCTCTTCATGAGGTACTCTATGGACGACCACTTTGATGAATCCGTTCAGTGATTTCTTCATAAACTCAATGAGCCTATCACATTCTTCTGGATGGTTTAATCTAATATGGTTCATCTGTAGATCTTTCGGGGATAACATGGTAATTTTAATCCTTCAAGGATATACCTGAAAATTTTAAATCCTTCGGGATTCCTTGAGCTGAAATTTCTCAACATATTTGGATCTCTTATTTGTTACAGACACTCATTCAAAACCTACCGAGTTTATTTCTTTTGGGTTTTGTACTATAGGACCGAACACTCCACGTCTTGCGAGAGATATCGCATCTTTCCTATATTATTCGTAGTTTTAGTGTTATCCATTAATTTTATCCTATTTTTTATTATTATTTGATAATGTTATTTATGATAAACTTCTTAACTCAAAATTTTTCTTAACTATGTATAGAACATATATTTCATGGGTACCGTACCTCTTTCTCAGTCACTTCTAGAACCTGAGGTATATCCTCTACCGGAGTAATATAATTTGAGAAATTTGATCTTTGGTTCATGACATCTTCTGGACCGTCATGAACTTTTTTTCTCTACAAGAGATGCTTATTCGGGAGCTGCTTCTTCAAGAGCATTAGGATGTGTTATATTATTCGGCCTCTTCTTCTGGATATTCTTTAGAGCCTTTAGTATTATTTGGCCTCTTTTTCTGGAGAGCTGAATATTTAGAATCTTTAGGTCTCCTGTTCTTATAAAAGAACTTATTCATTTGTTACCTTTATTTGGTTATTTTGGTACTTCTATTAGAAAATAAATTTATAGACGGTATAATTGTCATGGAATTAATGTGTAGATACCGGAGATAATTCTAATTTAATGAGGGGCCAAATTAGAAATATCAACACATATATAAATATGTGTATTCATTAGGGTTATGGTCCCCAACTTATACGACCACCAAAGAGAAGGTTCTCTCTTTTTCTCTTCTGCATCCCCATCAACAGAAAGAGAGGGACAAAGGATTCGGATTCACCTTTGTCATTAAGGGTCGTAGCAAGTTGGAAGATCGAACCCAATAAAGAGACGATCGTTTCAAGATCCATCAAGCCTAGCAATGGATTCAGGTACGCTTCCGCAATCAATTAAATTTATGTTCTTCATCTCATGAATCGACAGGGTACAACAATAAATTTCTAACAATACCATTATCCTTAGTTGTTTAGTTTAAATAACAATAATAACAAAATTGCTATAATGTATTTTCAATTAACATATTTCTACGGTACATGGACCAAAATAATTAAACTAACTTTGCTTATCTAGATTAAACTTAGATATATCATGTATACCAGAACAATCGTTTAAACTAACATGTATACAACTAAATAAGCAAAGTTATATATATATATATATATATATATATATATATATATATATATATATATATATATATATATATATTTTTTCTTTCTGATATATCAGAAAAATATATATATATATATATATATATATATATATATATATATATATATATATATATATATATATATAAGAAGCAATTAAAATTCACAATGAATCAACTAAAGTTTACTTATGTAAGCAATAGTCCTCTTTAGATAGAGGTAGAGTTACATTAAAAACACAAGTATTGAAAAGAGAAGAAGATAACAACAGAAGAAATAAAAGAAAATATGACTAACTTAATAGAGAATGATCCATGAAGATGTACATCATATCGGACAATATGCCATATAATCGGACTATACAATAATTGTATCGTCCAATGACCCGATCAATACATCCCTTTGATTGACATTAAGTTGTGTCGATAGTCCTATATGCAACACAGGGTCTAAATATTTGAGTGACATCTTATTTGCTTCATAACATAAAATAAAATTAATGAATCCAAAATGTACGTCTACCAACAAGTTCTCCTAGAAGGAAGTGCATATTACAACAATAGCAAATCAAGTACATAAAAAGCAAGCATATCATCTAGGAGTTTGTATTAATGCTACATAAAAATATGTTACATTAAAGCAAAATGTTGCATACTCATCGCATACATTATATAATAGACCGACTTAAACCAACATATATACTTCATAAAAATACATGTTTTAGAAGCCATCATACAGCATGCATACCTTTCTCATGTCGTAGTTGAATCCATCATACAACATATCCATTTTTCATCTTTATATTTAACCATGCATAGTTTGGATCATCCAATAATATACATAGAAAAATAAAAAAGAATTTTTGACCATTGGAGGATGAATAATAAAATAACTACTTTTTGTTTCGTCATTAAACCACTGGCTTGGAACGCCTCGAGCAATGGTACTGATAACGTGTTATGAAAATAGAAGAGAAAGAGAAGAAATTAATGGTCAGAAGGAATGTCTGTAGTTTTTTTCTTTGATAACATATATAGAGGAAACGGAATAGATGTTGTTTATGAGTATGGATCGATAAGAACATTTATGTTTGGGTTTACCCAAATCACAACAGTTTTTTTTTAGTAAAAATATTTTTAATGTTGGACAAGCTGGACATTATTTGGTGTTCCAGTCACCTAATAATACATATACCAGCATGTTGATAGTAAAGAACTGACAAGAACAAAAGTAAAAGGGACAATGAGAATTATTATTTTTATGTACTTATACAAAACATGTTAAAATCAATTGCATGGTCATCAATTTTCAAAACGGGTCATACCGGGACTCTGTTTACTTTGGAAATATGGCTCGTTCTGACCCGTTAATGTCACACGATCCCTTCTGGCTCGTCTTGTTTAATTTAAAATTTAGGAACCAACTTGTTTGAACAATTTATGATTTGGACCGGATTGAAACAACGACTCCTGGAACCGTATGTCTAGCTCTACTATGTAGTTTTCAACTGTTGCAAAGTTTGTAAATTGTTGACAACTGTTTCTCCTGGACGTAGGACGTAGCTGGAAGTGTCCATTCATGTTTCTTCTATCGTTTTACTTGAGTAATTGGGAAACCATCTCTTTCTATAATCAGACATATTTTACTAATTATCTACAACTAGTATATATGCACGTGACGTATTTTAAGTGTCTTTAAAAAAATTCTATACATAATTACCTACTTGCTCTCATTATATTTAATGAACAATTTTAATTAGTAAAGTTAGATAATGACATACTTGAAAGAAGAAAAAATTATAGTGAAGCCAACTTTTTATATTATATAATAGTACTATTATATATGCACGTGCGTTGTACCTATTCCATACTGCTTTGAAATCGAATCGAAATTGTGATGGCCCTCTATCACTATCGAGTTCATGTGAATACATGTTTGAGGGGTTAACGAGCCAAGTAATAGTGAGAGCGTGAAAGACTCATTATAATGTTGAAGAGCATGGACTCAATTTGTTGGAGTGGGTGGGGTTCCCAACCTATGTGGAGAAGATCCCGGAGTGCGACGAGCGCCGTCCGATGTCGGAGAAGCTCGGGAGTAGTTGTTACTGCTGCTGCTGCCCCAAAGGGGGTTCTGGACCAAGTCTGCCGAGTTCGGGCCGAACTCGGTCCCAGGCCGAGTTCTGGCCGAACTCGGTCTGGCCGTTCCAGGGTTTGGCCACCCAGTGCTGGTTGCCCCACACAGAGTTCTGGCTGAACTCTGTGTGTCGGGGGGCTGAAGCGAATTTCAGGATGAGTTTTCATCATTGGATCTAATCCAACGGTCCAGGTTGGTTGCGGGATTAGGGAGATATATTGAGTTTTCTCAACCCTAATTTATTGATCGTATAATCGCATTGGACAACACAAGTTTGAGAGAGAAGGAGGCAAGAGTGCCATTACAACTTCGGAGAAGAAGACGGAGGATTGAAGGTCGCTGTTCGAAGGAGATCGTGTTCGGGTAATCTCTACTCGTCGTTCTCGCTCTTCGTAGCCTTGTAATCATTGTTCTTATCTCTGAGTGTTGTGGGGATCCGATTTGGATCGGGAGGAGTTTGTAGAGGGTGTATTTCTTCTATTCCATTAGTGGAGGCTTCTCAGGGTTGGACTCCGATCGTCCCGTGGTTTTTCCCGCAAGGGTTTCCACGTCAAAAATTCTCTGTGTCTGCGTGGTTGTTTTTGTGTGCTTGTTTTTGGGTTCGTGCGTTGTTTGCTCGGTCCTCTCGCAGGTACTCTCCGGTTTGGGGAAAGGTTTCCGCGCTTCTTTCCCAACAGAGTGGTATCAGAGCTTTGGGTTCAAAGGGTGTCAGGAGTTGACAGAGGAACCAGAGAGGAGAGATGGACGCGAAGCCGGTGCGCATGGTGAACCTCAATGGCACAAACTATCATTATTGGCGGAGCAAGATGAAGGATTTGCTATTTGTCAAGAAGCTGCATCTACCTGTGTTTGCAACCGAGAGGCCCAGTGATAAATCCGAGGAGGACTGGACGTTCGAGCACATACAGGTGTGTGGGTACATACGGCAGTTTGTTGATGAGAACGTGTACAATCACGTTGCCAATATTGAGCACGCGAAGACGTTGTGGGATAAGCTGGAATCCTTGTATGCGAAGAAGACCGGGGTAAACAAGTTGTTCCTGATCCGAACGATGATGGGTCTGCGGTACAAGGATGGGGCGTCTATTTCGGATCACTTGAGTGAGTTCCAGGGCGTGGTTGACCAGCTATCTTCTATGGGAGTCAAGTTCGACGACGAAGTTCAGGGACTGTGGCTGCTGTGTACCTTACCAGACTCGTGGGAGACCGTACGAGTATCTATGATCGCTTCTGCTCCAGAGGGCGTGGTCAGTCTGGAGTTTGCCAAGAGCGGGGTGTTGAATGAAGAGATGCGGAGACGTTCTCAGGGCACTTCATCCACATCCCACCACTCAGAGGCACTTGTTTCAGAGAGCCACGGAAGGGGCAAAAGCAGGGGTCCAGGTGGTGGCAGAGACAAGAGCAGGGGGAAGTCCAAAGGTCGGTACGAGGACTCAGAGTGTTATCATTGCGGTAAGAAGGGCCATATCAAGCGGAATTGTTTCGCTTGGAAGAGAAAGAAGAAGGGCGACAAGGGGAAGCAAGAAGAGAACACTACAGCGGCGGCCTCGATGCATGGAGGCGATGTGATCGTCGTAGGTGATGAGGTCATTACTAACCTCGCCTGCGATGACAATTCTTGGCTGGTGGACTCAGGGGCTTCAGCACATGTATCTCACAATAGGGCACTGTTTGCCACTTACACGACAGGCGACTGTGGCGTGTTGAAGATGGGCAACGGAGATGTGTCGAAGGCGGTTGCCGTTGGAGATGTGCATTTGAGAACGAAGACGGGTGCGGTTCTTGTTCTCAAGGATGTTCGTCATGTCCCTGATATCCGTTTCAACCTGGTGTCGGTTGGAAGGTTGGATGACGAGGGATTCTTCAGTCTCTTCGGGAATAGTCAGTGGAAGCTTTCCAGAGGTTCGATGGTGATTGCCAGAGGAAGCAAGAAGTCCGGTCTCTACTATATGGAGGGGAGCGCAGAGGGGGCACAGGAGGTGAACGCAGTCAGTGACGCGTCTACCGAGTTGTGGCACAGGCGGCTCGGCCATATCAGCGAGAAGGGAATGAGCTACTTGGTGAACAGGAAAGTGATTCCGGGGCTCAAGTCTACAAAGTTGGAGAAGTGCACGCACTGTTTGGCTGGGAAGCAAAATAGGGTGTCTTTCTAGAGTCACCCAAGTTCGAGGAAGCCGGCGTTGCTCGAGTTGATTCACTCGGATGTCTGCGGTCCTATGAAGGTAAAATCTCTTGGTGGTGCTTCTTACTTTGTGACTTTTATTGATGACTGTTCCAGGAAGGTTTGGGTCTATGCCTTAAAGACCAAGGATCAGGTGCTGCCTACTTTCAAGGAGTTTCAGGCCTCCGTTGAAAGGGAGACGGGCAAGAAGTTGTTGTGTGTTCGGTCCGACAATGGCGGCGAATACATCGGTCCCTTTGATGCGTATTGCAGAGAGCAAGGGATACGACACCAGAAGACTCCGCCAAAGACACCTCAGCTCAATGGTGTAGCGGAGCGCATGAACAGGACACTGATGGAGAGAGTGCGGTGTTTACTGTCAGAAGCAAACTTGCCGGGCAGTTATTGGGGTGAGGCTCTTCTCACAGCTGCTTATATTATTAATTTGTCTCCTAGTGCTCCTTTGCAGGGTGATGTGCCTGACAAAGTATGGTACGACAAGGAGCCGTCATACAGTCACCTGCGGGCGTTTGGTTGTAAAGCCTTCGTGCATGTACCGAAGGACGAGAGGACCAAACTTGAGCCGAAGACGAGGCGATGCGTCTTTGTCGGCTACGGTCGGGATGAGTTTGGCTATAGACTCTACGACCCAGTGGAAGGAAAGCTCTACAGAAGCATGGACGTGGTGTTCGTCGAGGATCAGACTATGACCAACACTCAGGATTCCGAGACGCCTTCTGAGGCTGAGGAATTGCCTGAGTTAGAGTCATTTCGCTTCGAGCAGTTTCCAGAGGACATCGCAGAGGATCCAGTTATGGGAGAGCCGGTACATGGAGTTGCTCCCAACCTTGATCATCAGCCTGCTGATGGTGGTCAGGGTGTCCCTCAGGAGGATGAGCATGCCGGAGAGGCAGTTCCTGAAGGGGAGGAGGCTGTCGGTATACAGCCAGCACCAGTGGCTCCACTGAGAAGGAGCAACAGGGATCGTCGACCATCTACGAGATACTCGCCGGATGAGTATGTGCTATTGACTGACGGGGGAGAGCCCGAAAGTTTCGCAGAGGCTATGGAAGACGAACACAGGCAGGAGTGGATGGTGGCTATGCAGGAGGAGATGAGTTCCTTGCACACCAATTCTACTTATGATCTGGTGCGGTTGCCAAAGGGCAAGAAGGCTTTGAAGAATCGATGGATGTTCAGAGTGAAGCAGACGGATGATGCTACTCGCCCTCGATACAAAGCGAGGCTGGTAGTCAAGGGCTACGGTCAGCGGAAAGGCGTGGATTATGATGAAATCTTTTCGCTTGTCGTCAAGCATTCGTCTATTCGGGTGGTGCTAGCATTAGCAGCCAATTTCGACTTGGAGGTCGAGCAGATGGACGTGAAGACGGCGTTCCTCCACGGTGATCTTGAGGAGGAGTTGTACATGGAGCAGCCGGAGGGATTCTGTGAGAAGGGCAAGTCACATTTCGTCTGCCGGTTGAGGAAGAGCTTGTATGGTCTGAAGCAGGCTCCGAGACAGTGGTACAGAAAGTTCGAGTCGTTTATGGGGGAGCATGGTTATGCACGGACAACGTCGGACCATTGTGCATTTGTGAGGTACTTTGCCGATGATGATTTCATCATTTTATTGCTCTATGTTGATGATATGCTATTAGTGGGTCGGAATGCCACTAGGATAGCGGAGTTGAAGCGCCAACTGGGCGCGGCCTTCTCTATGAAGGATTTGGGCGCAGCGAAGACTATTCTTGGGATGGAGATCAGCCGAGAGAGAGAGTCCAAGCTGCTACACTTGTCCCAAAAGAAGTACATTCACCGGGTACTTCAGCGTTTCGGGATGGACGGGTCGAAGAAAGTGAGTTCCCCCCTCGCGGCTCACTTTAAGTTCACTGAGGAGCAGTGTCCATCTACCGAGGACGAAAAGGAAGATATGGAGCAGGTTCCATATGCCTCAGCTGTGGGAAGCCTTATGTATGCCATGGTGTGTACGAGGCCAGATATTGCTCATGCAGTTGGTACGGTTAGCAGGTATCTTTCGAATCCTGGAAGGGTACACTGGAGTGCGGTCAAGTGGATTCTACGATATCTTCAGGGCACTGCTGGTTGGAGACTTTCCTTTGGTGGTGACGAGCCGAAGCTGGTTGGGTATACCGACGCTGATATGGCTGGAGATGTAGACACGAGGCGATCGACTTCAGGCTACGTGATGATGTTTGCGGGAGGAGCAGTGTCGTGGCAGTCGCAGTTGCAGAAGTGTGTTGCCTTGTCGACGACGGAGGCGGAATACATTGCGACGACGGAGGCTTGCAAGGAGCTGTTGTGGATGAAGAAGCTGTTGCAGAAAATGGGACTGAAGCAAGAGCAGTATACTTTGCTTTGCGACAGTCAGAGTGCTATCCATCTTGTGAAGAATCAGACGTTTCATAGCCGGTCCAAGCACATCGAGACTCGGTATCATTGGATACGGGATGTGGTTGAGAAGAAGGACGCGGAGCTTGAGAAGGTGCATACAGATGACAACGGAGCTGATATGTTCACGAAGATTCTACCAAGGGGGAAGTTTGAGTACTGCAGGCAGGTCGTCGGGATGACGACGTCCTCCCCATAGTTGTGAAGGGGGAGATTTGTTGGAGTGGGTGGGGTTCCCAACCTATGTGGAGAAGATCCCGGAGTGCGACGAGCGCCGTCCGATGTCGGAGAAGCTCGGGAGTAGTTGTTACTGCTGCTGCTGCCCCAAAGGGGGTTCTGGACCAAGTCTGCCGAGTTCGGGCCGAACTCGGTCCCAGGCCGAGTTCTGGCCGAACTCGGTCTGGCCGTTCCAGGGTTTGGCCACCCAGTCCTGGTTGTCCCACACAGAGTTCTGGCTGAACTCTGTGTGTCGGGGGGCTGAAGCGGATTTCAGGATGAGTTTTCATCATTGGATCTAATCCAACGGTCCAGGTTGGTTGCGGGATTAGGGAGATATATTGAGTTTTCTCAACCCTAATTTATTGATCGTATAATCGCATTGGACAACACAAGTTTGAGAGAGAAGGAGGCAAGAGTGCCATTACAACTTCGGAGAAGAAGACGGAGGATTGAAGGTCGCTGTTCGAAGGAGATCGTGTTCGGGTAATCTCTACTCGTCGTTCTCGCTCTTCGTAGCCTTGTAATCATTGTTCTTATCTCTGAGTGTTGTGGGGATCCGATTTGGATCGGGAGGAGTTTGTAGAGGGTGTATTTCTTCTATTCCATTAGTGGAGGCTTCTCAGGGTTGGACTCCGATCGTCCCGTGGTTTTTTCCGCAAGGGTTTCCACGTCAAAAATTCTCTGTGTCTGCGTGGTTGTTTTTGTGTGCTTGTTTTTGGGTTCGTGCGTTGTTTGCTCGGTCCTCTCGCAGGTACTCTCCGGTTTGGGAAAAGGTTTTCGCGCTTCTTTCCCAACACAATTAGGGGTGAGCATATAACGGTTGAAAACTGAAAACCAAATCGAACCGAAATATGCAAGACAAACGGTTCGATTTTCGGTTATAGGGTCAATTTTCGGTTTGAAAATTTTAAAATTTTGAAATAACGGTTAGATTTTCTGTTCATGATCCGAGAAACTGAACCGAACCGAAAATCTATTTAGATTTAGTAATTTATCAAACGACCCTCAATCTATATATATTATTATGTTTTAACCCCTAACTGGACGCACTCTCCTCTCCTATTCTCTGTCGGTACTTCTTTGAGCTCTCTCTCTACACTCAATATATATATAGTAATATTTCTCACTCTATGTAATATAATAATTCATAAATACAATAATGTCATTTTTTTTTAAAAAGTGTTATAAATAGGCTCATTTTGCTAAAAATTTGAAGACCTGACACATTGGCCCATGAAATCGAACCGAATTAATTCGGTTGGTTTTGTTCGGTTTTTATAGAAATGGTTCGGTTTCAGATTTTGAGAAATACAATTTACGGTTCTTTTGGTTTTCATATATTCGGTTCAGTTTGAACTGAACCGAACCGTTGCTCACCCCCTAGACTCAATAGGCTCATTAAAACAAATTCATAGCCTGAGCTAGGGATGAACATCGGGTTTATTCAGTTTCAACCGAATCGAAATAGTGAAAATCAAATAAATAAAAATTCTAAAGATTTAAAATCGAAACCGAACCGAAATTAGTCATAACCGAAACCTAACTGATAAACAATTAGTTTTGTTCAATTAATTTTGTTCAGTTGGACTATTTTTATTGTTTAATAGACCGAGTCCAAGTTAGAAATACGGTTAAATTATATATATATATATATATATATATATATATATATATATATATATATATATATATATATATATATATATATATATATATTACAAAATGTGCATAAAAAAAAAAAAAAATATATATATATATATATATATATATATATATATATATATATATATATATATATATATATATATATTACATATGTTTGTTGTATTTTAAAGTTGGGTCCAAAGTTTAAATAGTTGTTAAATTATTAAAGTTTGACTTTAAAAGACATGCATATAATTTTAGTTTTCAAAATATACAAAAATAGACACATTTTTAATCACAAAATGTGCATAAAATTGAGAGTATTTAGTAATTGTATAAAAATGAGAAACTGTGTGCTTTTGTAGCAAAAAAACTGAATTTGAAATGTGATTGTGCATGCAATCCATGACTATGTAGTAAAGGTGGGAACGAACACGACCATGCCCAAATTTTATAGAACCGGACCGGATTCGTACTTTGGAGGGGCGGAGCGGGACATGATGGGTTAAATTTTTTTGGAACCGAACCAGACCGGACCCAGACCGTTTGAAATAGGTCCAAAGCGGAGCGAGCCAAAATGGAATTTGAAACCGAAGCGACCTGCAGGTCCAAACGGATCTAAACCATGTTCCAGTTTTCATTTTACTGTATTTGTCAGAAACGAAAATGCGAGAGGAATGTGGTCCTTTACTTGTAATGTGCTTAGAGCCCACCCTTGTCCCAATGTAGCATCTGGATACAAAGGTATCCAGTAGATTTGTTAAAGGGTGGTGAATGACCGATGGGAACACATATTTCTTTCAGAATTTGGGCTCGTCTCTCTTAAACATGTTAGGCCCTGTGAATTGGACAATACAATATGAAATATGGAAATCCTCTTTTGCCCGCGGAGGATATCTGTGTACGTGCCCGTACGCTGGCTTGTCATCCTCCACTGCCCTCCTGCACCACTTCGGGCCCACCCATCCTCCCCTCCAATAAACGACAACACGTGGTCCGTGGGTCGGAACTCCAGTTCAATTCCGCAAGTGATAATATAAGCACTGCCGTGTGAAATACTGGTTTCTGAGGTTTAAACAATAGGTTTTTACGAATGATCGGAAATTTATGCTGGAAACCATTATTTATAGAGAATTTAAACATTGGTTTCTTTACAATTTGCTACATCCAGTACTTTTTAGGTACAAATTCTTAGATGAAAATATTAAAGTTGAATTTTGAAGGAGTGATTTATTTCAGTTCTCGTAAATCAAAGGGTGCTGGGAAAAGTTACTGCATGCTTGTTGCAAGTGATAATATATTTTTTGAGAATACCATTTCCCCTTCAAAGTAGGTGAATTTTTTTTTAATATTTTTTGTGTGATTGGATTCATGTTGGTCGAGTCGGATTAGGGTCCTAGTCGAATTCGTACTTGGGTCAACTCGAATTTTGAATAGGGTTTGCTGCATATTTAATTGATGCTTGGTAGGCTCTGCTTGGAATATTCTTGGAAGCTATCAATATCATATTTTAGTTGTGACATTCTTTAGTGTAGTCATATGATTCATGAGTGTGAATTTTGCTTCATGTCATCTGTATGACTATGCTTTGTTATTAAAAATAATTTATGGGTAAAGTGCATTTAAACCCTCCTTAAATGTCACGAAAACGCAAATAAAGACTCGCTGATCCGAAAAACCCAAAAAATTACGAAAATGTTCAAATCACCCCCTCCGCTAACTTTTCTGTTAACGGATGTTAAAATAGGATTGTTTTGACCATTTTACCCCTGGACTATCTAATATTAACTTGTTAAAAACTGTTAGTTCTAAAATTATTTTGTTAAAAACGGTTAAACAAAAATACTTGTTAAAAAGTGGATAAATATTAACAAAGAAAAAATGGTCTTTGCTAGTAAAATTATTTTTTAAAATTATTTTAATTAATATTAACTTGTTAAAAACGGTTAGTTCCGTCAAAAAAGTGGATAACTATTATTTAAAATTATTTTGTCATAAATTATTTTTTATTTAACAAATATATAAATATTTTTGGGAAAAACAAAACTGATAAATACAAAAAAAAATCAATTCTTAAAAAATAGAAATGATGAAAAACTGAAAAAAAATACCAAATAAAAAACAAAAAAAGTACTATTAAAATATGGAAAAAAATAAAAAATAGAAAAAATATTCCAAAAAACCAAAAAATGAGGATAAATCTTAAACAATGAAAAAAAGACAAAAACAAAAACTATACAAATTTGAAAATAAAAGTCACTCTTAAAAAACTAGAAAAGATTATTAAAAAGATAAAAAAAAATATGAAATAAGAACTAAAAAAATGGAAACAAAAAACTCAAATTAAAAAGATTATTAAAATAACCTCCTGTTCCTAAAAAGATAGAATTCTCATGCTTGACGTCATTTTCGAAAATAAATGTTTATAATCTAAATAGTAGGTTTTTATCTTAAATTTTTTTTGGAAAAAAAAATCTTTTAACAAATGTCCGGTTAGTCCTGAACTATCCAGCCATTTAACTTAGGACATGTTTTGTAAACCGTATTTGGAGCTAGATAACTGTAACTAATATTATATTATTTAATATTTTATAATAATTATAATCTTAATTAATAATTATAATCGTAGTTAATAATTTATTAATTACAATTTTATTATAATATTAATTAATAATAATTTAATCATAATTATAATTATAGTTAATAATTTATATATTATAATAATTTAGTAATCATTATTATAATCATCATTATAGTCTTACTTAATAATTTATTAGTCATGACTATTATCATAATTATTTATTTATTAATTCTAACTGAAATTGCAAATCTTGGTACAAATTTATTTTCATCACATGTATTACTTAAACAAATAACTTAAATATTACTAAACGTATCAAAAATCCAAAAATAAATTGTTCTTCCATAATTTCTATTTGGACGTAATATTACTGTAACTAATATTAAATTTATTTTCAATGGGCTAATTAATCCACAATAGCAATAAATTGTTCTTCCATAATTTTATTTGGACGTAATATTACTGTAACTAATATTAAATTTATTTTCAATGGGCTAATTAATCCACAATAGCAATAAATTGTTCTTCCATAATTTCTATTTGGACGTCTTGAGAAAAAAAAAAGGAATAAGTAAAAAAAGCTTCAAACATTAAATGAGAGCAAATAAGTAAAAAAAAAAAGGGAATATAAAAAAATTTGCAGTTGGATTTGAGATCTATAGGTAAGAAAAAGCTTCAATACATTAAATGAGAGCAAATAAGTATAATATATATATATATATATATATATATATATATATATATATATATATATATATATATATATAATTAAATATTATTTTTCCTTCCAACCAACCGGTCAAAAAATATAAAATATAAAGCTTAGGTTTTATGTTTCAAACATACATTCTTATAGAGAGAATGAAAGAGAGCAGCAGCCACTTAGCATTAGGGGTATTTTGGGAAGTGCACTTTTTTTTAAAATCCAAAATATGGGCTCTAACGGCTGTTCTAACGTCATTTTGACGGAAAGAGACATTCCGAGCAAAAACGGTTTTGCGGGAAGTGCAAACTGTTTAAGTTTTCTAAAAGGTCTTATTTTGCAAACGAGGCAACTCTAAGGAGGGTTTAAATGCACTTTACCCATAATTTATTTGCATAATGGTGAATGAAAAAGAAAAACTTATATGACATTTTAAACAGATTTGCTTGATAGAATTCTATAAATATCTGCATAATTTTGATTGAGATATCGGGATATAACAACTACAATGTTATCAACATAAAAGAAAACAATTATTCATACATGATATGATGCTCGAATACTTATGACTCATCTGAAAGGTTGTTTTCCAAGATTGACTTAAGATATGGTTAGCAAGAAGACATTCCGAAGAAGACATTCCGAATACTTCCTTTCAGGACAAGATGACGATGATGAGTTTCTAGTGATGTCATTTGGACTTACGAATGCTCTTGCAGTCTTGATGAATCTAATGAACAAAGTTTTTCATCAGTACTTAAATAAATGTATAGTAGTTTTTTTATTGATGATATTCTTATATATTAAAGTCCCTGAAGAACAGGAAGAACACCAAATTAAAGACCTTGAAGAACACCAACTACAACTTTAGCAAGATAAACGAAAACATAGTCGATATACATAAACATGGTCGATATGCATAGTGTTGACTATTACAATGTTCCCCGTCATAACTTACATGTGAGAATTATTATGTACAATTTGTATATTCATGAATTTATGTAAGATGAAAAAATAAAGAAAAATAAAAATCTGTTTTGAGATCCTTAAAATTGTTAGAAGGACGAAGATATGATAAATTAGAAGAAGTATTTTTTTTGACGATTTATCACCTCAGTAAACTATCAAGAAATTTTTTTTTTTTTGATGGTTTTGATATTGACTTAAAGAAATTATGAATACAATAATTCTAAAACTTTTTTTTTTTTTTTTTTCTTCTCATAACAATAATCATGTATTTTATTCACATATATCCACAACAAATTATAATTATAATATAAACAAATCTATAACAAATTCTAATTAAAATATATATATATATACAGATATGGGTGGGTACGGGCCGGGTCGAGAACAAATTTTATAGAACCGGACCGGCCCGTTCTTTGGAGGGGCGGGGCGGGACTGAATTTTTTTGGAATCGGATCAGAGCGGAGCGACCCACAGGTTCAAACGGGTCCTAATTTCTGATTTTTTTTGGAATTGCAAACTGGAGCGATCCGCGGGTCAAACCAGTATAAACCTTCTTCCAGCTTTCATTTGACTGTATCTGTATGGAACGAAAGAAGCGACGGTAGCGTGGTCCTTCTACTTGTAATGTGCTTTCTCATAGTGGGATATGGTTTTGGAGATTTCTAATATTCTTCGGTGGAGGTTGTCACCCCCCATTAGATTTTGGTTGGCATCAATCTTGTTCGTGGTAACTCATTTGTTGGAAGTGATCAATTGCCTGTGATTCTGGGACTAGCTTGGCTGAATGTTTAAATGAGCTGTTGTACCAGCCTCTTGCCTTTCTAGGGAAGGCAAATGCTGCTAATTTGGATGGCTAGAACTGTGACCCAAGGCTACCTATATCATTCTACTTATTATCACCCTTCTGTGACTTGTAATTAGCAAGAGTAGGTCATTGTATCCCTACATCAAATATTATATCGAAAGAATTTGAGTTATATAAGAGCATCTCCAACCCTATTGTCTTGTTTTGTGTTGTGAATCCTACGTGGCATGAGACACAAGACAATGTCTTGTATAGGTGGCAAGATTATATTCACAAATGACAATGAGTTTAAAAAGTCATCTCCAATGCAAAAGTATTGAGAAGACAATAAAAAGTAATTTTTTACAACTTCCAAGACAACTTTTACTCTTCTACTTCTTTTTTATAAACATTTTTATTCACAAATGATGATGTGGACATAAAGATATTGTGAAGTGCATTGTCTAGATCTAGACAACCAACTTCACATTGTCTTTGCCATGTCATTGCCATGTCAACTCCACACTTTATTTCACATTTGCATTGGAGAAGTACTTTTGGAAAAAATGGTTGTCATTCCTATGTGGCAACCATTTTTTTCAAACTCACAATAGGGTTGGAGATGCTCTAAGTATACTCTTCTGTTGAAGGCTGAGAGAACAATCAGAGGTCAGGTGTACTTTGGTCATTGTATCCCTACATCAAATAGACTATAACTATGATTATATTGATGCCGTGAACAATTAGAAAGATTTTGAGTTATACGAGTAGTCTTCTGTGCAAGGCTGAGAGAACAATCAGAGTCACCTAATTCCAACATCTGGTAACCATGGACTTTTTTTTGTGTCCTTTAAGACTATACAAGTCATTCAGCCGTTCGAGGGAGAATTCGAACTCAAAATCTGTACTTGGACAGCTCTGTACACTACCACTAGACTACTAGTCTTAGGGACGGAAATAATTTGTAACAAAACAAACAACAGTAATATAATCTTTTCATCAGCATCCCGAAACAGGTATTTTCTTTTAGTAAAAATATTTTTAATGTTGTACAAGCTGGACATTATTTGGTGTTCCAAGCACCTGATAATACATATATAATTAAGCATGCTGATATTCAAGTACTGCCAAAAACAAAAGTAACGTGAATTGCTGCTCAACAATCCTTCAATTAGAGTTTGCTCAATCAAACTAGAGGGAGGTCCCCTTCGCAAGACGAGATACTAACAAAGTGGCCCATTCTCTGGCAAAATTTGCTTTATCGAACAATATGAATAGTGTTTTCTTTCAACCTCCTACGTGCATTATCCAGCTGCTTTCTGATGATGTCTAGGTGCTGCCTGATAACATCGCAAATTCTTGTAACTCTTCTATTTTAGTAAGTTAATGGTGATTTGGCTTTCAAAAAAAAAAAGAGGGGGGGGGGGGGGGATGGGGGGGGGGGGGGGGGGGGGGGGGGGGGGTGACAATGAGAATTATTATTTTTATGTCCTTAATACAACACGTAAAATCAATTGCATGATCATCGGATGGGGGCCTGTTTGTTTTAAAAGTATGACCCTATCTTGATCCGTTAATGCACACGACATGTTCCGATCCGCCATGTTTAATTTTTAAAATTTAGAAACCGATTTGTTTTAAAAATTTACGGTTTGTATCAGATCGAAACTGTGGCTCCTGGAATCGTATGCCTAGCTCTACTATGTTGCAAAGGTTACAAATTGTTGACAACTGTTTCTCTTGGAAATGGAAGTATGCATTCTTGTTTTATCTAGCCGAATAATTGGGAACCATCTCTTTCTATAATCAGACATGTTTCACTAGTTATCTATAACTATTAGACATGCACTTGCAATACACGTATTTTAACTATATTTTAATTAACTTTTTCTGTATTTGGAAAGAACAAAAGACACCAAGAACAAACTACATTTTTTTAAAAAAAAATCTATACATAATTACCTAATTATTCTTATTAAATTTAATGAACAATTTTAATTAATAAAATTAGATAATGACATACTTGGAAGAAAAAAAAATTCATCGTGAAACCAACTTTTTTATTATTATATATATTTTGTTTTGTACTTGAGAAGGCCATTAGGCATCAAGAGCAAACTACACTTTCCTTTAAAAATAAATTCTATACGTAGTTACATACTTGCTCTAATTAAATTTAATGAACAATTTTAATTAGTAAAATTATATAAGAGTATATTTGGAAGAAGAAAAATTTACCATGAAACCAACTTTTTATTATATAGTAGTATAGATAACATTAGATAAGGGTATATTTGAAAGAAGAATAAATTTAAGATGAAGCCATTTTTTTTAGTTATATAGTAGTATAGATTATATAGTAGTATAGATAAACACAGGGCCGGCCCTGGCCCAGGGCGGCCAGGGCGACCGTCCAGGGCTCCAAAAAATTTGGGGGCCCAAAAAATTTATTTTTACATATGTATATTTATAATCTTGTACCTAAAATAGAACAAATATGTAACATGATTTTATTTTAACACAAATAGTTGTGGTGTAGTTGTTATTAGGTTGTACTTTCATATATACTAGAGGTCCTAGGTTCAATCCTTGGCTGTAACAATTTTTTAATTTACTTTTATTTCAGGATTTTTTTTATTATTATATATGGGCCTCATTTGTATGGGCCCCATTTTGTAAGTTTGCCCAGGGTCCCCATAAACTCAAGGCCGGCCCTGGATAAACAAAACAAGCGAGTTAATTCCCATCATATTTATCTCAAAGAAATATGTTGTAAACCTCTTGAAATATTTGAAATATTAATAAGGACGACAAATTAATATCATTATTATTTCATTAGCAATAAAATGATCATGTAAAAAAAGCGAAAATGATCAGCAGACAGAGGGGGGAACCGCGGTTAAAATCGTGGTGCCACGTGTCCTCTCTCATTGGTCGGGTTCCTGCCGCTGACATCAGCATCCCCTGCTAACGTCAGTCCGTTGAACCCGACCAATGAGGGAGGGACACGTGGCACCCCGGTTCCCTCCTCGGTCTGTTAGGCAGTGTTGTAAAAAAAAAATAGCTTGTGATTAATTAACAATTAACATCCATAACTACATGAGCCGGATCGGCTATCCAAATTATACCCGTCTAGGAGCTGACAATTAAAACCCGAATGCGCATGTGGCTTTTTCTAGGGTTTTCTTTTCTCTCAGAATTTCGGAAAAAAGAAAAAGAAATTCCCAATAGAAAGAGATGCCTTCAATTCAAGCTGCACTGCCTCCGGAACTCGCAAACAATGCGATAGGAGTAATACTTCAATCCCCATCTCTTGTCATTTTTGCTGATTCTGTCGCAAATTTTTTTTTTGATAAAAATGACGTATTTTTTTGGTTTTTGTAGCTGTATCGGGAGTGTCTACGGAGAGCTAAATTCGTCGGACACCAGGTAAATTTCCTCTTTTTTTAAAGAGAAATTTGAATTCTTTTCTTCTTTGATTGCAAAATTTAAGCTAAAGTCGTCAACTTTAGGTCTCGAAATATACTTTTCGTCTTCAAAGCTATAAAGTTTTGTGTATAAATAAGTGGATAATTTTGGTAATTTTAAGCTTAGAGTGAACATTTTATGCCTCCGTTGGGATGCTATGTTTGAAGAAAGACAGAATATGGATAAGGACACGAAACCAGTATGGGATACATACATTTTCAAATATGTACACAGTAGTACGGACACGATAAGGGTACATTCACGACGCAGACATGACACCATTTTCTCATGTTCGTGCAACTTTGATGTAAATGGTGAACTTTGCGCAACAAGTGTTGCATCAATCCTCCAACTACTTCATCATTTTTTTTTTGGGCCAAATGGATGCAACACCACTTACAATAACATTTATTACACAAGCTACACTATTCTCTCTTTCTTAAATGTCATAAAGGCGCAACCAAACAATAAACTTGTATTTACAATAAAAATAGTTGCAAAATAGCATCCTAATTACATCATTCCAAACAATGAATTTGTGAATCCCGCAACAATATTTACATGCAACCAAACAATATATTTGCAACACCTTTACAACAAGTAACGCTACATGTAACAAATGCTGCATAGAATTTCCAATTAGGGGCAACCAAACAGCCCCTAAACTTCAAATTGCCACGTAGATGGTTGTTACAAGAACACATTGATTATGAAAAAGTCTAAATGTCCATACTAGAAAACAATCCCTCGCGGGTAAACTTTTTGAATAGCTATAGTTTTCTTATTAGGTTTATACTATAAGAACACTTTTTTTTAGATTACAATTTTGGTTGAAGTTCTTAGAATGTTAGATAAATAATAAACTTATTCAAATTGTGATTAGAGTTTGTAATGTTGAATAGGGCATGGTTCTTGGGCTTGATTATTATTTAATCTTAAATACTATCTTTTGTGAAACTACTTTATTGTCATTTGTTAGTATAGTCCTCCCTTTAGGCGACTTTAGATTATAAGCCGTCCCAAGACGATCAAGTTTACTAGCTAACATCTGAAGTCCGAATGTTCAACTAGAACCATATTAAGCTTTTTATAACTGCCTAAATGAGTATCACAAACATATAACATATAACTGATACCACCTACTATGTGTGGACTTGGTTATCTTGTCATATGGACTCGCCCTTGCAGATGATGTTTACTTGTCCATTTCTTTTGTATCTAAAGATTGGATTTAGGCTTTTACTCGACCTTCATCGAATCAAGATACCCTACATTTTCCCTTAGTTTTCACTTCTTCCCCATGATCCACTCGGGAAAGCATGTTATTTTTAACCCTCTCATCTCCCTCTTGTTTACACAGTAAATATGGGAACTTCTACTTGTACTGCAGCCCTGCGATGGTATAGCATGACAGGGACTCTTTAGTTTTACTAGAGGGTGATGCTATCTATCTCAAATGGTTTCCAAAGACGTGGTTCCCAAATGAGTTGGCACGCCAAAAGTGAAGCTATGGTCTTGTTCTTTTGGGCCACCTCTTTTAGGAAGCAATTTATAGGTAAGCATCTGGGACATGCAGCATTACTCTGACCAAGCTGCCAGCCAAATCAAAAGAAAGCACCCACACAGACCAACTCAAAGTGAGGACCATCATATATTTCTTTCATCGTCTCAAATCCATGTTTATTTTGAGATCTCGCCCTACCACTCATCCAAGTAGCATCTTAGCTTACTATCTTACCACTCCTAACAGTTGCACCACCCATCAATCCAATGTTGCTCTGTGATTGCCGAATCTGATCCATACAACATAGCTAGTCTTGTAGCTATTTGAATAACTTGCATAAATTAATGGTTACTTAGGTCACTAGAACTCCAATTAACTTCACTTTCAAGCTGCTCTAGTTTTATGGACATCCTCGTCAATGATTCTTCCCAAGCAAAGATGTTTTATGCTGCAACAGTTCAGCCCACCTTGACTTTTACTCCTTTTTACTGCTTTAGTTAGTGGGTGTTGTTCTAGAAGGGTTTGGATTGTTAGCCATGGTGGGCATGGGTGATCAAGGTTGACTCATTAATTAACATGTGTAATGAGTATATATAGAGTGCAGACTGAAGCTTGTAATGATTATCTGGTTTGCAATCAAATCACCTAGTATATGTTTAGATCCAAAGTGGAAATCCATATATGACATTCCGATTCAGTGCCAGAAAAAAAAAAAATTATGTTTCCGTAGTTCCTGTGTATGAACAAGGTGTGATGGAGAACAACTTGGATTTTCGGTTATTTTAGATTTTTTTTAGTTTGTTTGTTATGATAAAACAAAATAAAGAGAATTTTATCTCTTGAGTTGGCTGGGGTTGGTTAGGGATTGACTTATCTTATGGAACGATTGAGAATGAGAAATCTATTTTGAATTTATATGGTGCTGATGCGAAAACCTAACCTTAAAGTGGATCTCTTTATCAAGCGTTACTTCTCCGCTTTTGACGTTGACGTCTTCAACGGTAATCATAGCATTATAATAGTTGTTCATTCTTCAATTAAAGCTTCCGAATCCAAATATTCTCAAATTCCTAATTTCATACTAATAGTTTGTTTTTAGGTTTTTGTCCCGCGTCAAGGTGATTCTAACTTTTGTTGGTGTTGACAGAAGCACAACACCGAGCTTCTTGTAAACCTGGTGAGAGAGCAATTCAAGAAAAACAAGAAGGAAGCCGATCCTGAGAAAGTACAGAAATTGAAGGACGAGTAAGTGGACAGTACCAACTGTTAAATATAATCTTTACTCGCCTCAAGTCTTTTCGAATCTCTTACTAACAAACTGCTCTACAGTGCTGCAAGGGGCCTAATTAATCATATCCTTTATGAGTCGGAGAAAATGACTGGGCGCAAGTTCTCTGCTACTGCATAACTTCAATTCTTGAAGTATCATGAGTTTTGCTGGGAGGCCATAAGCACTGGAGTTGGCAAAGCCTAATAAAGGGACATGCTTGCGAAAGCCAACTGTATGTTTCTGTTTTGTTTTTTCTTTTTTCTTGTTTTCAACTTTTAAGGAAGGTTGTATGGTTTTTTTGGTTCTTGTTTTCAGTTTTTAAGGAAGGCTGTAGGCGAGGATTGTTTATGTTTTGGAAAGAACAGGACGTTAGTTTTCGCTGTTCTGATCCAGTTGAACGAGTATCATCCGTTGAGTTTATTCTAATAAGCTTCAGGCAAAGGAAATCAATTCTTTGTTGTTGTTTTTTTTCCTTTGAAAAATTGCAATTTTCATTAAATAAAATGAAGCTTGGGGTCCGGAAAATTATAAGGAAAAATGGGTAATTGGGATTGGAAATGTGAATCCATGGGGGTGAGTGAGGTAACCATTTTTCTCCTCTCGCTTTTCCCCTTGTGAGTAAATTTTCTTTTCTGATCATTTCTTTGGCATCGAAATCCGTGAACGAAGCAAGGCCTAAAAGTATACTATAGAGAACCAAATTTGCATACAATCCAATATAGGGGTGAGCATTTAGTTTATTCGGTTTAAACCGAACAGAAATAGTCAAAATAGAATAAACGGAAATTTTAAAAATCTAAAACCGAAATTGAATCGAAATTAGCGAACCGAATAATTTATTCGATTTATTCGGTTTGTTTGGATTGACTATTTCTTATGTTTAATGGGTCTGTTCCAAAGTTAGGATTGTTGTTAAATTATAATTTTTATACACAATTGTTATATTTCAAAATTGTTTCCAAAGTTGGATTAGTTATTAAATTATCAAAGTTAGACTTCAAAACACATAATAGAATTGTTGTTTTCAAAGTATACACATTTTTAATCATAAAATATGCATAGAATTGAGAAATTTTATATAATTTTATAAGTCATAGTCGGTTTTGGACCGAAGTCGAAACTGAATAACAGATTTTAGTATTTTTCAAAACTGAAACATAATCGATTTTTTTTCAAACCAAACCGAATCTCTTATTCGGTTCGGTTCCGGTCCATAACCGAATAATGCTCACCCCTAATCCAATGGGCATATATTATGCCCTAGGTAGCGGAGTTTTGTGCAGATACCTCGCCCCCAACCACATATTTTTAAAACATCGAGGCTGACCCCTTTAAAAAGAAAGGATTATGTTAATATGTGTCCTTAGGACACATGTTAACACATCGATAAATATGTGTTTTATATGGATACTTCCAACAACATATTAAATAAAGCAACATTTCATTTAAAATATATATATTTATCGATGTAAATCTGTATTTATCATGACACATGTTAAATGTGTATTTTACATGAATATTTTCAATTGCACATTAAATAAGACAATATTTTACTTAAAATATGTATTTATTAATGTAAAATTCGTATTTATCAATATGAGATGGCACATGTTAACACATCGATAAATATGTATTTTATATGGATAATTTTATCAGCATATTAAATAAAGCAACATGAGGCTTGTAAGATGAGAATTTGGGCCTTTGTTGGAATTGGTTTTACTTTATATAAAATTTTTATATCATAAAAGATAATCCATCACAATTAGAAACAAGGACGAAACTAGAAATTCGAATTAGGGTGGACTAGGACGGCTTGTGTGTAGACTAACTCATATGAAAAAAATAAAAATAAAAAACATATGAAAAATATATAATAAAAAAATTGGGGTGGGTTGAATACATCACTTTCGTTGATGAGCCTAATGTATGTCTTGATCTTGGTCTTCCATATTAAAAAAAAAAAAAAATCACAAGGATAATGGACATAGGTCCCCAATAGTGTCTCAAACCCACACAAAATGATGGTCCAACTTTCTCAAATGACATGACCCCTTATTTTCATCGTTGATTCCCCTCACAAATCAGAATTGAAACAAGTACATAATATCCAACAAGAACTAATAACAAGTAATCTACATAACATGTATAGCATGATTAGAAAGGTGTCATAATCGCTAAACGTGCACAACAAAAAATTCAGTGGACAAGTCTGCATGATGATGGTCGTGCGCACTATGGCCTCGTTTGGTTCACGGAAAGGAAATGAATTCTTATATTTTCCATGGAAATGAAAAAGTATGATTCATGTCACATTTTTTTTCCGTTGTTTGGTAAAACAAGAAAATTACCTAGAAAAGAAAAACAAAATATAACAATGTTCCAATAATATCCTTACCTTTTAAAATAAAATTAATATTATAAAAAATAACATTAATGGTAAAATAAGCAATGGCACATCATAACTTTTGTAATAAATGTTGGAAAAGGAGGAGGAAAAATCAATCACATGGATCTTGAGTGTAACCATATTCCCACCAATTTTTTTCCTTGTCAGGAAATTGATTTCCAGTGGCTACCAAACAAAGAAAAGGAACAACTTTTCTTTCTTGATTCCTTAAATCCGTGAACCAAACGGGCCTATGTGTATATCAACTGAATAACAATAGTAATAGCAACACGAAGTGGTAAAACTATGTAACATCATAGTGATAGTATGAAAATGGTCATGATAGGAGACACACTAGTTATGTGCACGACAACGTGTGTTTTACGAACCATTACTTGCATATGAATGGGCTTGGGATATCTTCGACCCCATGCTTTACCATGAAGCCACAACACGTCGGATATCCACATGACAAATAATATTTTCTCCCATACACACTCACTACACGATCATGAATAACACAAAAAACACGAGAACCATGGGAAACACGATAAGCACGAAACAAATGATCATGATATATATGAACTATAACAATACAAGATATGCACTCACGTGTGTGAAACATGCATAATAATAAATAGTGTAAATATGACATGGAAACACGAAACTCTAACTAATCGATCGTGATATAACATGCAATATACGATAACTGTAAAAGAACTGTTTGTGTACAGTAGGGGTGAGCATTCGGTTTATTCGGTTTAAACCGAACCGAATTAGCCAAAACCGAATAAACCGAAATTCTAAAAATGCAAAACCGAAACCGAACCGAATTAGCTAAAACCGAAACCGAACCGAACCGAATAATAAATTCGATTTATTCGGTTTATTCGGTTTGTTCGGTTCGAATTAATGGGTCGGACCCAATGTTGGAATCGTGGTTAAATTATACTAAAAATTATAATTTTGATACACATATTTGTTGAATTTTGAAATTATGCACAAAGTTGGGCTAGTTGTTAAATTATCAATGTTAGAATTGAAAACACATACATAGAATTATTATTTTCAAAATATACATTTTCTTAAATTGAGAATATTTACATATTTGTATAATTCTTATTCGGTTTTCGGTTTGGACCGAAACCGAAACCTAAAACCGAAACCGAAACCGAATAAGAAATTATTGTATTTTGAAAATCGAAACCGAACCGAATATTTTTGAAACCGAACCGAATCTCTTATTCGGTTCGGTTCGGTTCAATTTTTGGTCCAAAACCGAATAATGCTCACCCCTAGTGTACAGTGTACTTGCCTTTAACCTTCAGACGAATTTGATTCAACAATTGGATGGTTACTGGACAACAATCCCCACACTACCCAAAGAAACCATGGAAATCGCATATACAGAGCATAAAATTAGTTACTTATATAAAAGCCTAGTTACTAGTTCTTTAGGGTTTGATTCCTATAGCACGGAATTTTACAGTCTTATTAAAAATTTAAAAACTACCAAAATTATTCCATAAATTATGAAAAATTAAGGTTAACATATTCCTAACTAAAATAACATGTGGTAATTTTCTCACTACATAATTTTTTTTAGAATTTCAGGCTATACAAATTATTTAATAATTTATAATCCAATTCTGGACCAACAGTGATGGAAGAATCATAATTCCCAACTCACCCATCCATTTAGGTCTAGAATTTTGTTGGTAGCTAGCTAACATATTCATTAGGGTGCTGACAAAATTTCACTTGGAAAAAAGTTGTGATTTTCAAGATACAATCCTTACAAATTGACATAAGTTATGTGAAGAATTTAGCAGTGAAATCTTCAGTAGAAAATTCATAATAAATAGCAAAAAAATTATTTTTAGTCTCTACTTTAAGTATATCTTAGCCTTGTATGTTAGGGTTCATAAAAAATTGGTAGAGGTGAAAAATATATTCGGGCTCGAGAGTTATTGAAGTTTTGGTACATGGTGTGTGTACGAATTTTTAGGATCTTCTATTATTTTTCTAAAATCCTTCAAAAATGCTTTTAAGAATCTAGAAAGGTAGAGGAACATACCAGTTAATTTTGAGTTAAAAAAATTGGAAGATTCCTTGAACTCTAGGTTTTATGCGAATTTTCCTTAAATTATCATGTTCGTGTTTACTTTACTTGTTATTGTGCACAAATTTTCTTTAAATTTTGAATTGAAAATAAAATCTCATTTAGTTCTTAGACAATATTTCATGTTTACTTTACTTGTTGAGAGAGAGAGAGAGAGAGTTGTCTTGATATTGTTTCCTTACATGTTCACTACTGATCACCATTGCCCATACTGTTTACTCAATTTTTCTATTTAATAGTTATTAGAAATATTTTCAACTCTGTATTCAGACTCTGAAATTAAAATATAAATATAAATAAATAAATGATACCGAGGCTTGAACTTGGTTCAATGTCCTTAAGACAATATTCGCCCCGCACTGGTGCTTACGGATTAATGGCGATTAGTCTCCCAGGATACAACGGTTCTTTTCTTCGGTAGCAGCACTTCACACCGTAGGAACTCGTCGAAGCAACGTTGGTTGTCTCTCTCTCTTAGACTAACTAATGCAATATGGATGAATTGAATTATTCTTGAATGCTCCAAACATATTTGTATTTATAGAAATAAAGAGACACGATGGAAAGAGGACACATTTCCAATAAATAGATTCGTACACCTTTTCATAGATTCGTTGATAGAAAAAAATGATATTATTATTATAACAAATATACATTCACATTTTCCAACAATAGTGTTATATTTCCAATGTTACCGTCATCATGTTTAGTAGTGAGCTATTGGTGGAGGAATATATACCTTGAGTTTGCATGTGGTATTTCCAACCAGTGGTCAATCTACTGTTTAACCATTGTTTGTCAATAGTCGTGCACTTCACGTATTGATTGTCGGTTCTTTGTCCCGTCCACATGCGAAAAATCGGAATTCTAAAGACACTGTACACTAGTTGTTATTCTTTGATAGTCGTTGTGTGCTAGATTTTCATATTGTTACTGTTATATGCATATTGTTATAGGTCGTGCTCCTATCTTGTTTTTCTTATAGCTATGGCCATGATAACTTGGATATGTTGACAATTTTAGGCTACTAGCTACCCTACACTTTGGGCCCGACGGTAAAATTTTTGATGCTTTTGTAGGAATATATGAATTAGATGTTAGCTACATAATCTTGTAGAATTTATTAAATATATATTTAGTGAGTTTGTTTCCGAATTTTGATTTAAATATAATTTTGGATTTAAATTGTATAGTTGTTGTGAATTAGCAAAGATGTCATTTGTGATCAAATATTGAGTATTTGGATTGATGATTTTCATTGAGGTCTAGACAGCTTACTATTACTGATGTTACGGTGTATACTGGATTTGACCACGTACTCGTATCCTGAAAAGCATGAGTAGATCGTGACAAGTGGGCCTCACCCAATAAACCATTCAACTAGCCTATCAAGCAAGTCCTTAATCCAAATTTCGCACAAATTCGACTAAGTCAAACTAGCAAACCCAACATTCTACGCTAACACGAAGGGACAATCTAGCTCTAACTTGATAGTTTTGAATTGCACCGAGTCAAAGCTGAACCCTACCGTTGAGCCAAAAGATAAACAGAAATCGCAACACGGATCATAACAAGAACGACACAATAGAAATGATATCATCTTGGATCTGCGGATTCATTTATATCAGCCTTTTAGTGCCCATAGACGCATCTCAATATTCGTGTTATTTCGTATGTGACACGTCGACGATTCACCAACCTTCTCTCAGCCAAGATACCTTGCACTATGTACAATTAATAATTCTAAACTATTTATTTTTTATATTCATTACTTGTTTATATCGATTTCCGTGCTTCCGAGTGTGACTTGGATGGGATCGACAATAGATGTTGATCTTGTTCGATATTGACTTATTAGTTGGACTGTCTGAACTCTACATAAAGGTATTACGATATCTCGTATGACCTTTGACACATATTTAGGCATATGACACGATGATGATATGCATAATAGGACACACAATCAACCTATCGCATACGAGTGAGTCGTGATACCGGTTAATTCGTATTCGTATGTATTGTGATATGAGATAGTTGTTATCGATTACACTAGATTCGTACTTGGTTTGCATTGTTCTGGATGAGTCGTGGACTCAACTGGTATGTAGGGCTGCAAACGAGCCAAGCCAAGCCAAGCTTTTGTAAGCTTGAGCTTGGCTTGACTAGAATTATTCGAGCTCGAGCTCGAACTCGATAAGTTTTTTATTTTGAAACTTGAGCTTGGGTCGAGCTTGTTTATATTAAGCTTGAGCTTGGCTTGGTTTTGGTTTGAGCTTGAGCTTAGCTTGATAAGGAAGCTTGAGTCAAGCTTGATAAACAAACTCGATAAGCTTGAAATCAAGCTTGTGGCTCAACTTTATTTCAAGCTCATTAGGCTTGATTTCAAGCTAGTTTATTTATAAAAATTTAATTAAAAAAAGTTCCTTAATATCACTTATTAAGGACAAATATATAATACACACAACTATATTGTTATGCAAATATATATAATTAGAATTCAACAAAGAACAAATGAGCTTCTAAACGAGCCAGCTCGTGAGCTCAATCGAGCCGAGTACTTCTAAGCTTGAGATTGGCTTGTTTATTAAACGAGCTAAAAAATAAAGCTCGACCTCAGCTTGTTTCCTAGACGAACCGAGCTCAAACGAACTTTTATCGAGCTGAGCTTCGAGCAGCTCGCAAACGGCTCGGCTCATTTGCAGCCCTACTGGTATGGTATCATTAGGCAGGAAAGGCATTCACTAGACGTATGGACTACTATGCTCTTGATAACCCTTGAATTCAGAGGAATGCTCGAAGAAGTACAAAGAGGAAGAAGATTCAAGCACTGCAGAAATAATCAAGACCAACTGGAGGCTTTGAGTACTCCTTGGAAAGAATTTTGGAGGCAACTGCAGCGTTAACGGCCTCCGTGTAATGAACCCCATCCCAGCTAATGTACTGAGAGCCAACCGGACAGACTTGGCATCCGGCAGACCCGCACCTCCTGCTCGCATTGAAGTTATATGGCGGACCGCCATAGCCGCAACACGCCATCACCGGGCTCTCAAAACCTATCAAATAGATCAATTAATCGTCGTCCATGATCTCTAGTTACAGAATGAATATGGTAAATCTGGAGCTTACCATATTTCGAATAATTGGCTATAAGATCGTACTTGATCGAATACACATCGATGTAAACTACGGTAGCATCCTTCAGTTCGGAGCTCAGTTCGTCGCAAGCGTCGCTCAGCCGCGAATTCAACTCTCTAGCTCCACGATTCAGGGCCGTCAGGCACCCGTACGGATCAAGATCCGCGTCGTCTTTCCTCAGCGACAGCCTGTCGGGCATGCATCCGAAGGGACCGGTGTTGTGTATCCAAAAGTTCTTGCCCCCACTGTCGTATATTGTCTGCATTTGAACAAGATGAGCATGACATTATCAAATCAAACGAATTGAAGTCACGGAAACTTGCATTTGAAAGTGACCATGGTTTCAAATTAAGAGACTTTGTACTGTTATTAGCAAATTAATGGTTGGAGTTCAACACATGAACTGGAGTTGTTGCTAGTAGAGGCTCATAATCATCCATGTGCAAATATTTATAGGAGGGTAACCTCTTACTTTAAGTCTAGATGCGTCGAAAAGAGAAAGGAAAAAAAAATAGAAAGTGGAAAATTTGTTTAAAGAGAGCAAGACTTTTTTTTTTTTAGATAAGGTACGTCATTAATGACCGTCCTTGTCCCGAAGAAAAAGGGATACAAAGTGAATATTGTTCAAAGAGATCAACATTTACACCACTCTCTTGGTGGTAAAAGAGAGCAAGACTTGCCTGTACAGCATTCTTGATCTCTGCAACAGTTGAGTTAATTTTCTCACTGAAGTTCGCCGAAGCAAAGGCGCCGTACAGATCATTCTGGCCTATGTCAAACATGTAGAGTGCGCTCCGAAAGCCCTCCTCGCTGATCATATCTTTCGACCCTATGCCGGAGTATCACTATGAAGTTAAGCCATGTATCGGTTATGATATAAGTAGCGAGGACAACATTTTCCGGGTTTTCTATCAGGCCAGAACATAGAACTCACCCTGATCCAGAAGTTCCAAAGACCGCGATTTGAAACGAAGGAACTGGAGCACTTGGACGTGCAAAGACAAGGGATTCGAAGCAGAAGCCTGCGTTCCAGAGCCAGCGATAGCGAAATCCGCTCCGTGCTTAAAAACTGAACCTAAGGCCTCCAGGTAAGGGCTCAAGTAGCTTATGTTCAGGCTTTCACCTGCACCAGTAGGTATCTTATCAGTTCAAAAGCTTACTTGGTTACACAGTCCTGATAAGGGAGGTGCAGGTGAAAGTAATGTTTGAAACCCTAATCATATAATAATTCGATGACATACCAAATAACGGTAGAATTCGATGAAAGTATAACTATATTTTTCCACAATCTTCACAAAATCTAGGTTGGGAAGAAATTTGGGCTAGGGTTTACTTATGTGACCTAGAAATTTTTGTGGAAGAAGAGAGCAAGAGAGGGAGAAGAGAGCAACAAAAAAATATTGGTTTCTATACCCAAATGTGGGCCAGGGGCGGCCCTGGCCCAGGACCTCCTGACGAAATAGGGCACTAACATGGAACTATTTACATTAGAACTAGTATGTATCATATGCTTTTTTTAATAAAAAAACATTGTGGTGTAGTGGTTATATATAATGTTAGACTTATATTTAAGAGGTCCTTGGTTAAAATCTTGACTACAACAATTTTTCGTTTTTTTTTACATTATGTATGGGAGTCCATTTTGGAAGTTTCGTCTCGGGCTCCCATCAGCTCAGGGCCGGCCCTAATGTGGGCTAACCCCAAGCAACAAATAGGAGTGGCAAACTTGTAAATATTTGAAAGAAAAAAAAAAATTAGACTAGCCTCAAGCAATTTATGGAGTGCCTTTAGAATCAGCCTTCGAGAAATAGAAATGCACAAGGTTGACAAAAGTACTCACACAGGAAATCAATGACGAGGCGACCATCGCATAGCCTGCCGCTGCCAGCGTGCTGGCGAAAGAGCCTACCGTGGGGAGGAGGTACATTAACACCCAGCCCATACATATTGCCTCCGGTGTCGGAGTTGGAGTCTCCGAAGTTGAACACGACGGCTTCGCCCGCACATTCTGACGTTACCAGCGCCGGCGGCAGCACGAGCCAGGACAGCAGCAGCACTATCACAGGACTCATAGTAGCAGCAGCAGACTGAACATTCTCCTATTCCGTTGTGCTCTTCTTATTCTGTGCATCCGTGCTGTAGTGCACTAGTATAGCCTGGACCATCCAGTGCATGTATTTCCAAAACTGGAGACAAGAAAGTGTGGCCTCTTTGAGTTGTTCTGTGTTCTTTATAAGTCCACTGCAGTATGGAAAAGGGAAAGGAAGCATGTGATGTTATCACGAGGAAGATTGACAGTAACAAATGACTATGAAGCTACAGTTATGGGACTAACTATACTAAAAAAAAATATTAGCAGCAATAAAAACATGTTAACTGACACCAGAGTTCCTGGCTTAACATCTGGATCAAAGTACACATGCAGGTTCAGATCACCCAGTTCTCAGCAATTGCACACCTACTCGTCCACAGTGCAGAAAGAAAATAGAAGAAGAAACAAAACAGCCACAAAGTAAACACAATTCCTTAGGCTGTGCTTGCTGTGCTTGCTGTGCTTGGGTATGCATATTGCAATACTGCCAAGAATTCCATATTTCCAGATACAAATTCCTGGGAATTCTGTTCCTATTCCTGTCTGGCATACTAACTTATATAAACCAGGATGTTTTCTATTCCTTTATTTTTCCTTGGGGTTATTTACACTTTAAGTTTAAGGTGTGTATTGGGCCGGGCGCCCGGAAATCGGCCCGGTCAAAACCGGTCTGGGTTGGCCCAGGCTCGGTCAACAGGCCAGCCCGATCCGGTCCATATTGTATCCGGGTTCGGACTGGGTCGAGGATTAGGACCCGGTAGCCCGATCCGGCCCGGCCCGGCCGGAATATATTTGATAAAAAATCAAAATAATATAGGAGTGGGGTGGCTCATGAACCCAGGATCTCCACAATCAATTCTTATCAACCGTTCTTCTAACCTATAGTTGCAATTTGATTTGTTTTAGAAGTGGAAACAAATATAATATAAATTCAAAACTTGGTCCAAATATGTCTTTTTTTTAAAGTTGGCCAACCTGTGGACTAACCCGGGCTCGGCCCGAACCTATCCGGGTATGGGTCCGGACTGGGTTTGGATTTTGTAATTTCGGGTCAGTCCGGCCCGACCTGATCCTTAATCTGGGTTGAGCCCGGCCCGGCCCAAGCCCGGTCAACAATAGGCCCAGGCCGACCCCACCCGGCCCACCTCACACCATGAATTTACACTAACTACTCCTAAGTTTTGGATTTATAACACAGGATATCCATACTTTTAAACTAATTATACTGACCACCTCCCTCTTTAGAAATTATACTGACCACCCCCATCTTTAGAAATTATACTGGCCACCCCTCTCTTTAGAAAAAAATAAATAAAATATGGGTAGGTAGTGTTATAACTTTTTGTTTTTATCTTAAAGTAGGGGTAACCCGTGTAATAAACATAAAACATTAGGATGGTCAGTGTAATTAGTTTAAAAGTATGGGTACCTGGTATCCTTTATGTTTTCCGCATGAACACATGAAAGGATTGAAGGATTGAGTTGGTCTTCAACTGGGATCTGGATAGTTTGAACAATCTCAAAGAAAATACAGCATATAAAACTTATTCCTTGGCATGGCAGAAATAAGATGTCAAAGGGAAACTATTATTCCCAGTATTAACATGAATGGAAAAAAAAAAGCTCATCCATAACCACTTAACAAACACCCCCTAAAAACACCAAAGGAAAAAACTGATAACTTTAAATTTCCTGATGACTCTACGAATTTAAACATGGCGTTGAATCCCTCGGTCATGTGTCAAAAGTTACCGAAAATGAATTTACATTTCAAACCAATCATAAATGCTACAGTTGTAGATGCATGGATGCATTCTATATAATCAATGACACTTTTTTCTCACTCTCATGGGCATGCATTTGCAAATGCCTACTTTCTCTGGTATCAGAAATCATTCCAACCCAAGCACATTGATTGCTAAGAGTTAACGGGAGACCAAATGAAGCCCTCCTTGATGACAAATGTACAAAGTAACATTTATCTTGTACATATGAAATGATGTTCCTTGCAAGAAACGACAACTATATCATGAACCAAGTGTCAAACTGCCTAACGACAATTCACTTCAACACCAAGGGGATCCACAAGAAAACCGAAAATAGAAACTGAGTGACAAGAAACATGACAATCTAATTTTAGCATTTGTATTTGATTCGGTTCATGTAGATAATGTTCCACGGTCACACTTAACAATTACATCTAAAAACAAAACCATAGTTCAATTCAACACTAAGTTGATCCATAACAAAATGGAAGATAGCAGCAGTGATAAAAAAAAATGATTGTGTAATTTGAACAACTGTATTTGATTCTATTGATGTCAAAAAAGTACGAGAAAATAAACTATAAAATAAAACGATCACAGATATATAAAAAAAAAAATAGAATTTACCCCATCTCTTCTCCTAAGGCAACCAGCTGGTTTTAACAAAACAAAGAGTTAAAAAGCAAATTACCTCTGCCAAACAATCTTTACGATGTGGCAGAGCAAATATGGAACCTATAGCAATATAACTTGGAATCAGAACCCTAAATAAACAAAAAAATATAGCTTTGTTATTATATAACCCACACAAGATATAGAGTTCATATCTGAGATGAGTGGCCATCAGACGGTACAGCCTGCTCAGTAACTTGTGATAGCTTTGCCTGGATAGGGACGCTCCCTATAGTTATAGTCTTCGAGGACATCCCACCAGCACCATTTATCCGACGATGTGTTGCTCTCAGCATTTAGCTTCACTTTCTTCAAATACAGTAGAGAGCGAATTCTTCTTCTCCATAGAACTTGAAACCTTAGCATCTTCTTCTACATGAGAATTGCTGTCAGACGGTTCAGTCTGCTCATTAACTTGTGATAGCTATGCCTGGATATGGACACTCTATGTAGTTAATAGTCTTCGGGGACATCTCACCAGCACCATTTACCTTGAAGTTGATTGAACCAACAGTGACAACATCCGAAGATGTGTTGCTCTCAGCAGTTGGCTTCACTTTCTTCAAATACAATAGAGAGTGAACTCATCTTCTCCACAGAACTTCCAACTTTACCATTTCTTCAAGATGAGAGTTGCCGTCTTTTTCAGGCTTATGGTCTTCCTTATCATCAGATAATTTTAATAGCATCTGTATCTGAAGTGATTTTAGGCTCATTACTTGGGCCTTCCTTACCTGAAGTCTTAGGATGCTTGACAGAAATTGCCACTTGTTATTGGAGACCCAAAAATATTTTGTTGGCCACGGCTTTTGTAGCCTGGTCAGTTGCGACGTCCGGCTTCTCTCGATTTCCTATGGTGAACTGATCAACAGAAACATTGTTGATAGGAACAACTGCAGGTAAGTATGATGTGTAACTTCTTCCGAAAAATCTAGATTTTCTTCCTGCATAATCTTTCGGCGCTCTTCATAGAACATAAAGTCATCAAAGATTGATGTCCTCAAGATGCTTAGCATATTCATGCCTGGAACATGTGTAATCTGCATTTGCACAGAAAAAGATCAAGACCACGTAAACAAGATTGCCACAAGAGATGCAGAAACTGTATCAACTCTACAAGTAATTATCACTAGCGGAAATGTTGAGCGTGAAAGATTATATACAATATAAGTAAAATAAAATGTTTTCAAACATACATGAAAAAGCAAAAGATGTATACAAAACTACAAATCATATTTCAATTTTTTACCCAAATCCAGCAGAAGCATCAAATTCAGTAATAGTTGGGAGCTATGTCGCTTGAATTCAGACAAGGATAAAGGATGCAATATGGATACAGGGTACAGACATTTTCAGATAGATTCAGTAACTAGTCAAACATGTAATACAAACACGCAAGTGGGTATGGACACGATATGAACACCATTTTGCTCTCTGTGCAACATAGGGTGGGAGCAAGAAGTACCATACAAAAGAAGAACAAGAAAAAAGACATTTTTGCTACTCGTCTTTCTTTCTGTAAACTAACAGAATCCGTCAATATCCAAAGCAATCAAAGCAAATGTACAAGAAAATGAGAAGTAATACTAACACAGAAACTCCTCTATACAAGTGAGAGATAACAAGGGAAGCACACACACACACACTCTGTGTATACACAAACCCGTAAGGCACACTTCTAATCTAAGACTAATATGCATGCATGCCCTCCTAGACAAAGGAGATTAGGATGAACAGACAAATGCTAATCACTAGTATATGAATGCACTTTGGATATCTCTAACTGGCATACCTCTTTTATCAAAGAGCCAAGTGGGAAAGTAGCACAAGTACCATTGTAGATTCTTAGGAAAAAAATAGAACTTACCATTACTAATCCTCTAGATTCTTTTACACAAAAGCTTAGCAGGTCAAATATAAAGAACACTTAAATCCGAACCACTAGTTCACCGATGCATTTTGATTCATCTAACACCTTTAACCTACAATATTAGAAGTAAAAGAGAGTATTATTGAACAGAACATAGGTAACCTAATACTTTCCATAGACCAATGCAACAACAAATCCTTCATTCCAAACTTTTATGCTCAGCTATCTGAAACCTTTTCTTCCTTTTCACTCAGTTAAGGTTCACTTCCTCTCTATCATTAGTAAATACCATCTTCCAATTGACAAATCACATCTTCAAACATGTATTAAGGTTTGTTCGATTGTAATATAGTTTCATTCACAATATAATGACCATAACCTTCGTTTCTCAAATTTTGCATACATATTCCTTGAGGAATATCACAACAGTTTTTTATGCAAGTAGAGTTAAAAATGTTAAATCTATGCACATGCATATGAAACTTCTGAGTATCTAAAATGATGACAACCTTGTGCAACTTGCAAGCAAGCAATAAACATGGCAATGCAGTAATAGACCATATTCGATTACTAAGAATACGACCACTACATATTTTCTGGCGCCAATACCATAAAGAAACTAAGCATTATCCATCAAATCACACAAATAAAATGATCACCCATAGCACACGAGATAAGAACATACCTCCTGCGTGTCTCTGCTATTAGTTACAGGCTTCTTGTTTTCATTGTTTTGTAAGAGAATATGTCAAAAGCTAGTGTTCGCACATCCTTTACAATGTGCCATTTAACAGGAAAGCTACCAGTCCATTTGTTATGCTGCCGAAAATCCATGTCCTTGTGGAAGTCGACAGGGCCAATCCTTTCAGCAATGCCACAGAATTTCCTACTCGCATTAACCTGCACATGAGCAGATCCTACTATGTAAAGACGTCAAGAAATTTTTAAAAGCTACCTGGAAGCTCAGAGAATGGAGAGAACCAAAAAAAAGGCACATCGCAGAGAAGATAAGAAAGATGGGACAATTTCTAGGCTTTCCAACATATATTGCATCTTCATATGCACTGCTTAACCTCTTATTTATTCCCATTAGTCGTACTTGACCAAACATTATACTTGATGCTTTTGTGCACATCATCATCGCTATGTGATTTGATGACAAAGAACCTGGCATATGGATACTCAACTGGAAAGTCATCCTTATTATATTGGTCAGCCTGAATGGCAATTTTTCCCTGTGCATTACTAGCTCCAGAATTAGTCAGGAAGAAGACTATTTGAAGGGGCAATAACCTTTGATGGATTTTGAACAGAAGAAACCCTTCCATAGGTAAATGATCTATCACACTTGCACTGATCCTGAAAACTACAGGAAATTATCCTAATTGCCATGTTCTTATCGCCCCCCTAACGGTCCTCTACAATATGTATGCGTGAGCCACACACAAGAACCAGATTCAATTTGTATGTATGTTTAAAATTTAATCTCCAAAGCCTTAGCTCGTACCAAATAAGTGGAAGAGACAAGAGTTTACTTTACTGAAACGTGGAACCCTAGCTCCTAATTCATGTCAAATAATGAAATACACATTCACTATTATTGTATTCATACATGGAACTATTAATAGGAAGCCATTGATCCAAAAAGGAGAAAAACAAACAGAAAATTTGTTGTATTAGGGGCTGTCAAACAGGGGGGGTATGCATTGGATCTATATAACATTCAAACCCAAACCATATAACCTTTTGGATTCGGGTTCGGGTCAAAAATTTATTTTCTTCTAATGTAATATGCTTGTAGTCAACGTATTTAATCCTGGCCTCGCCACTAGTTCTAGTAAAAGTGAAAGAGTCGAATAGAATGCACAAGATAAGTAAAAAGATGTTCATAGTGAATCGAAGTATCATACAAGTTGCTCACCTCCTGTGAAGGTAACTGGCTGTACACCGTACCTAGAAGTGGTTATTTTGCATAAATAGGACATCGTGCCCACAGTGCCGGACTACACCCATTAAAGCTTGCAATCCAAGGATGTATAAACAAATGGGAAAATTAGACAGATTTGGAAAATAAAGGGAAGAAAGGAGAAGAATTAAGCTGAAAACAAGAAATAAAAAGAGGGAGAGAGAAGACATAGGGCACAAAGTAAGAAATTGATGAAATAGAAAAACGACACATTATCTCGTTTCAGAAAAAGAGTATGCAGTAATAACAAGAAAATGGATTTTATAAAGAAGTTTAGAAAGTCAATGTCGAATTGCTACATTCAGATATCTTGCTATAGAATCTTAAAGTTCCAACCCATACATAGAAATCAATCACCAAATGAGGTGTTTTACCACTTCCCTTTTACACATGGCACAATAAACATACCAACCATAGTTACAAACATAGGAATTGAGACTCACATGGAATAAAAATACGACAGAGTCTTGAATTTGAGAATGGGCAAGTTTAAACATGAATCTACATAACAAACAACAAATTCTTTATCCCAAATTTGTGGAGGCCAGCTATTTGAATTGAATCATTTTCTTTCGTACAGTATTGTGAAGGACCACATCCTTTGTAACTAACGAAAACATATCCTTCTTAACAGTCTCAATCCAAGTGCATTTAGGCCTCTACTCCTAGTTCTAGTGGAAAGTTTAACTAATATCTCGTCACTCCCAGTTGGTGTATCTATTGATCAATGTTGCATATCCAAACTCTAAACCACCCGAGACGATCTCTTTTTAACTAATATACGACTACTTATAGAGTATACAAGGAAACCCTAACCCAAAAAAAGAATTCTCGAACTGCTGATCTCGGCCTTCATGTCTGGTCTTCCTTCAGAGCAATTCCTCTGGGCCGAGAAAATCAGGTTCTCCATTTTCCATCTCTCATCTTTTGCTCGATTGGCATCACATTCAACTTTTCAAGAATACACTCATTTCTTATCCTATCTTTCTCTAAACATAAATCTGCACATCTAAGAAAAATAAAAAAACAGAACCAAATCACCTTACAACTATCAATTTGGATCAAGACCAGGTCCATATCCTTCTTTACGGTCTCGATTCTTTTATTTATCATTTATTTTTCTATGAACATAAATCTATGCATCTAAAAATAAAAGAACTCGAATGGAAATCTGTTGGGGTTTAGTCCTTAGATGACTTGGACCCACTCTAGCACTTTGGGACAAATCTCGTGTTTCAATACTGGAACATTCATTTATTAACTTGTATATATGTGGTGTGTTAGCTCAAGTGACTAGTATGGTGGTCGTGACTCGGGGGACGGGGAGGAGGGTGTCTGTTATTATTTCTCGAACTCGAGCACAGACTCGAGCGTGAATGCGGTCGCGGACATGGTCAATGGCGCAAAGTGGAACTTTGATGTCGCACTTTGCACTTCATACGCTCGTGTAGGGTACAGAGTAAGCGTGCTCTTGCGCGTTAGGCACGGAGTTGACGCAAGAGTTGTTGTGGCAATGGGGATACGGCTCTGCGAGGCTGTTGTGGCAGCGGTTCTGCGATGCAACGGGACCGTCTATGGTAGTATCGTTGCGCCGAAGGCTAGATTCATAATGGTTGTGCAGTTACACAGAAGAGAGAATACCCTGAAGGAGAAAAGAGAGTTTCATCTGTAGCAGTCTAAGGTTTTTTTTTTTTTTTTTTTGCTAATCAAGGTTTTTTGCTATTCTGACTAGTGCGTCAGAGAGGTGACAAGGAGAGTATTCCAAAAGTTCTTCAAAACTTGTTCGTTTATGGGAGCGAATCTACGGAGTTAGTTGAATCTCGCTTTGAGCAACGGTGGTTCTGACTATCCATCAGGTTGTTTGACTAACTTTGTTAGCATCTTATCAGCAATTTTATTGCTTTCCTCTTTCTGCTTAGGGGTCTGCTTGACAATGGTGTTTTTACCGGTTTTTGGGAGTTTTTGAGCCAGCCTTTTATGAAGTGTTTAAAAAACAGATACTTGGTATTTTTTGAGGCACTGGTTTCCGTCGGCTCAAAAATCTCTCAAAACCAATATAGTATAATTTTTGGTGTATTTATAAACACCCCAAATCGGTAGGTTTTTAGGATTTTTATTATTTTACTCCATTTATATCCTCAGCAGAAAAATATAATTATAACTACTAATACCCTACCCTAATTCTTCTTTCTCATCTTTGTTTCTCTTCTACTTCCTCCAAACTATGACTACCGTTAAGTTTTTAAAAAATATGTTTTCTATAGTCTCTCTTATCTTCATCCAAACGAACATTCTTATAAATTCTTAATCCATCTAGATTATTGATTTCATGGTAAACTCATCTAGATTGTATGATACATACACATAAAGACATGTCCAAGAATCCTGCATCAAGCAGACTTGGGCATCAGAAATGAAGCTTTGGGGGAACTTTTGTTTATATATGGGCATATGTCGTAACGGCTCGCAACCCGTACTCTAAAAGCACCACGTAACCGCTAACCCCAACAATTGCCAAGTAGACCCTTAGCGAACGAAGGATTTCACATGGAGGTGGCTGCTGAGGTGTATGCAGACGGTGGTGCGGTCGATCTCTCCCCCGAGCGTCGCGCCCGTCCTCCGCTCTGCGGCTCTTCCCGCTGCTCGGATGTTTCTCTCTCTTTCCTATTTGTTAGCAGCAGCCATTGCTGAGGAAAGAAGAAAATAAAAATGGGCTAAATTACAACTTAATACCCTCAACTATTGGAATTTTTCAACTTGATACCTTCAACTTTGATATGTACTAACTTAATACCCTCAACTATTGTAAACTTTTAATTTGATACCCTCCGTTAGTTAAACATAACTTTTCCATTTAAAAAAAAATTTCTAAAATACCCTCCATCTCCTTCCCCCTCCTCCATTCCAGCCACCCCCTCCCCCTCTGGCACTGCCGCACCCCTCCCAATCCCCTCTGCCGACCGCGCCCTCACCCCACCTGCGATCCCCCGCACCCCTTCGCCCCCACGACACCCGCCCCCGCACCGGCCCGAGCAGTCCTGTGCCCCCGCAGAGCAGCCTCGTGCCCCAGCCATGGCCCGAGCAGCCCCTCGACCCCCGCCATTTCGCCGTCTCGTGCCGCCGCGCCTCCCTCCTCCGCATCGCCCGCACCCCCCTCCGGCTATGCGCCCACCCGCGCAGCCCCCCTCGGCTGCTGCTGCTGCTGCTGATCGCTGCTGCGAAACTCCCCCCCCCCCCCCCAAATCCGGCTGTCGTCGCTGGAGAGAGAGGGGGGCTGGGAAGAGAGAAGGGGGGAGAGAGAATGTGAGAGGGGTAATTGTGTCATTTTATATTTATGTTTAACACCGTTAGGAGGAAGGGTACTAACTTGATGTCTATCAAAGTTGAGGGTATCATGTTGAAAAACTCCAATAGTTGAGAGTATCAAGTTATAATTTAGCCAATAAAAATGAGTTACTTGTTTTATTATTTTTATTTATTATTAATTTATACACTGACATCTCCAATATTGTGTTTATTACCCGAAATTCCTCTAGTTTAAAAATAAAAAATACACTGACATCCTTTATTTTGTGTTAAATATACACACCATTCCTAAATTTTATAGTTTGTGTAAAGGATTTCACACTGACAATCCCTACTTTAAAAAATATATAAATGACAAAGAGTATCAGTGTATTTATTTTTAAACTATGAAAATCTGCTTAGTAAATACAAAAATATAGGAGATGTCAATATAAACAATCCTTAAATAAATGCAGTTCCAAAATCTATTTTGTAATTGTAGTGATCGAAAGAGAATTTGTTGGTAAAAAAATATTTATAAAAAAATTAGGAAGAGAAGAAAATAATTTTAGATAAATTGAACGGGAGAAGATATTTTGCCAGACATACTGACAGAATCTGTGTTGCACATATTCTACCAATCGATTCTTCGAAAATTTGAAGACACACTGGCGAAAATTGAACTAAGTGCTGCACTAAACAATGCTTGCTAGCATTTCAAACACCAACTAAATTGTCCACTATGCCCATTCAGGAATATAAGTGGCTGCAACAGTTGTTATAGCAGCTATTACTTTCGGTAGGATGCTTAACTTCTAAGGGGGCGTTTGGTATGTGAATACTATATAGTCGAAAATTCTATATTTTCGGGAATTAAATTTCAAGGAATTAAATTTTCTGGAAAATTACATTCCCATGTTTGGTGACAATATAAATATTCCCGAAAAAAAATAAAAAATAATAATAACGAAAAAAATGAACAAATATAAAAAAGGGTAAAAACGACAAAAAATCAGTAAAAACGAAAAAAAAATGGTAAAAACGATAAAAAATCGGTAAAAACGACAAAATAAAACAAAAACGATGAAAAACGACAAAAAATCGGTTAAAACGACAAAAATGACCAAAAAGCGACAAAAAATGTATAAACGACAAAAATAACAAAAAAATGGTAAAAACGACAAAAATAACTGTCACGACCCGATCCCAATAATCTGGGTCTAGTCGGATCATGCCCAGCCTGCATCGTTGTTGAGACGGCGGCAGTAAGCTGTTCAGTAGCAGGTAACCATACAACAACACAGTATTTGTCACAACTCAACTTCGGAAATAAACTTTATTAAACTGAATTTAAATACAAAATAAAAATTGTTCTGAAAGGAAATACAGAATTTTGAAACAAATGAACAATGCAGAAAGGAAATCTATCTAGCAGCTGGGTCATCGGCCTCAGTCTCATCGTCCTCCTGCGGGGACTCTGGCAGTACAACTGGGTACAACACAGGATCATAATAGCTGTTGTAACACAGCTCAGCATCCTCAACATCCCCTAAAAATATATCTCCAGTCAGGAGGGAGCAAAGTACAATTCATGCTAATTTTTAAACAGTTAAATAAGTAATAGAATCATGCAGTTCTAAACAGTTTTAAAACAGGAACAGTTTGTTACAGTATAAAACAGTGATTTGAACAGGCAATGAAATATGACCGGCTTAGGTTTGTTACAGGAAGGATAAGGGGTTTTTGTTACAGTAGTGGTCATAATCATTACGCTATTCCCCAGTCCCCAGTAGTTACAGTATAGTACTCTCGGAGAGAGTGTCGTGTTTGCATCGTGGTTTAGACATGCAGTAAAGCGATTAAATAAATAACTGTAAACTAACATAAACTATACTTGCCTCAATGAAAATGACTGGAGAGGTAGTCGACTTCGAGACGGGAAGTTAGAGTTGTCCTCGAATTCCTACATTCGAGAAATTGACTCAGCATTAGGTTTACCAACCTTAGCTACGCTAGTTGAAATCTCTATTTGCGTCCTAGTCAAATTTTAGTTCTTTAATTAACAAAACACAGAAAAGCACGATTATTAAGTGCGTTGATTAAATACGAGGGAAAATATCATTTTAACTTTTGAATTCGGGAAATCATCGTCGATGCCGGATTATTAGGAAAACTTGGTAATTTTTATAAATAATAATATAAAGCTAATTTTTCTTATTTTAGTGAGAAAACCCGTGATTTTTAATTATTAACAAACTCGTCAATTTAGGTGAGAAAATAATAATTAATTTTATACGAAAAATACTTTTTAATCATTTTAATCGTTAAATAATAAAAACTCGAAAAACTAGAAAAGACAAAAAATCTAAGCTATTACAGTCACAGACCAGCCAGCTGGGCTTATGCCCATTACAATTTATTTACATAAATTGAAATAAGATAAACTGTCGTTAGTCCTAAACTGAAAATATTAACTAAATGTAAACAGAAATAAATAATAAAATAATGATAAATCATAAGTCTCAGATATGGTCCGATCCTCATTTTGGCTAATTGCCTCAACGTCCGGGCGGGGCCGGTATCGTTTGCACTTAGCCGGGTCCATTGACCGATACGATACGGTCGTCACCCAAAAAATCAAATATCGAATAAATTCCGAAAATCATTTTAAATTCATTTTGAAAATAATTCAGGATTTACGAAAAAATCAGGCAGCATCTCCTCTGTTTTTTGGTCAACCCAATAACTGAAAAAATGGCGTCGATAATTCCTGCAAGTCCCAAACCAGGGAAAAACCCGCATTTTATATATATAAAATATCCACAACCAATCCACAGAATAATCGGGATGACCCGAAATATTTTCGGAAGTTCGATTCCAAATCCACAAATCACATAACGTTCCCGAAAATTTCCGAAAAACTAAAACACACAAAAAAACCATTCCCGAAATATTTCGGGAATCCAAAATAAGTCACGGGACCTTTCCGAAAGTCCCGAAAAATTACGACGTCGCTAAAACCGAATTCCCAAAGGGAATCGGGGACCATTTCATCATCGACAATAATAATAAAATAGCGGAACAGGGGGTTATACCTCGGATTGCTCGGCTAGAGCTCTCAGATGAATATTAAAGAAAGAAAAGAGCTCCTGAATCAGCGACGTAATTCCCGAAATAGTGCTGTACAAGCAACGACGTCGAGGAAATGCCGAAGAGATCCGAAGCTAGGGCACGGTCAGAACCAACAGGGAAAACTCGCCAAAATGGTAGCGTACCAGAACACGCAAGAGCAGTTGCCGAGGGAAGCTCGGCGGAGTGCTGGCCGGAGAAACGCGCTCGCGGGGAGCGGGCGGACAGGGGCGCTGTCGACGGATCGGCCGAGAAGGGGGCGCGGGGGAGTGCGGAGAAGCGCGGTCACTGGAGTCGGGCGGCACGCCCGCGGGAAACAGCGCGGAGGGGTGCGCGGAGTGGTCGGGGTGCGCCGGAGGGCGCTGGTCGGCCGGGGAAGCGCCGAGGAGCGGTCGGCGGAGAGGGTGTGGGGCTCCGGCGTCGGCCGGACTGAAGGGGGCGCGGTTGGCGCGAACCCGCGGGGGAGTGGCGGCCGAGAACGGGGCGCTGGCGGGGGGTGCTGGTCGGCGGTCGGCCAAGGGCAGCCGCGGTCGGGCGGAGCGGGGTGGCGCGGTCGCCGGAAGGACGCGCGCGAGGAGGCTCGGCCGCGAGGGGGTCGCCGGCTGTGGTCGGCGGTCGACAGACCAGGGCGCGGGGAGAGTGGGGGTTTGAGTGGGGGTGTGATGGGAGAGAAGAGAGTTAGAGAATGAGAGATGCTCTCTGTGAGTTGGCGAGGAGTTGAGCTTTTGTTCTGTGGGAAAAAGAGAAAGAAAAAGTTTAAGAAGAAAAAGGAGGAGCTTCTCCAGAACATGGGATTTGGAGATGTGGGAAGAAGTAGTGGGTGAGAGAGAGATGAGAGTGTTGGGGAAGTATAGAGAGTGCTGTCCAAGGGAAAAGGGTGTGCGTGAGTTAATAAGGGGTAGTGGAGTGGGTTGTCTTGTGGAGAAAGGAGTGGGGGAGTTGTGGCTCTTGTGTGGACAGTAGCAAAAAGGGGAGGAGGAAAAATAGGAGTGAGAGAAAGAATCCTACGTGAGTGGGGTGCTGGTCCTACGGGACCAGCTCAAAACTAAATTTTATTATTTTTATTTTTTTAAATAAATAAACCAAGTCAAAAATTGGATTTAAAGAAAGAGAGGAATGACTTGGGTTTGGGCTCAGGCCTGGATCTGGGTTCGGACTCGGGTCTGGGTCCGAAATCAAAGATCCTTGTTTATTTATTTTTCGAAATCATTTGCACTCCAAAAATATTTAATAATAATAATAATAACAATAATTTTAGAAATACCAATAATAATAATACTAAAACACTATTTAATAATTAATTACGAGAATATGGGTTTCACAATCTTCCCTCCTTAGAAAATTTTGTCCTCGAAATTAAAGGCAGGGTCAGGATTTTAATCATGCAATCATGCCTGAAATCAGTTTGGACATCTTCCTTAACAGTCTTATGCCCAAGTGGGTTAACAATCTCGAAACTCATCTAATGCTATATAATCATCAATTTTATCCACTGTTTTAATTTACATTCTTCCCTCCTTTAGAAATAATACTCCATGATTACTAAATTCCCGATTCCATTCCTAAATTGCCAATCACCCTAAAAATTTTGTCTTCTATATTTTCGATCTTGAACACATCTCATATTCATGCAATATGTATTTCTCCCAACTTGCTAATATATTCAATTTAATTCTATGATTTGATACTCCTAGTCTTTAATTCTTCAATGTCAAGCCTTAATGCCCAATATCATATCTAAAATCCTACACCACGTTTCAATATTCTGATTTGTCACGATCCATAAAGTTTTATCATTTCTTTCTCCTAGATGATCATTACTGTGATTTTAGGATATCATGTATATATCTTCATTTTTCCGGTTTGATCTCGAACCCTTTATGAAATCATGATTAAGCTCACATCCTTTATTTGACTAAACTTTCTCAAAAATAAATCTTATTACATCTTTCCAACCAATCTTTCAAAAAAAAATTCGTCATCCTCAATTATTTACATTTTAAGTCCAATCTTTCTTGTTTCAATTATCCTTTATAGTTAATTCACCATGCACCTTCCTAGAGTGCATCTCTATACCTAACATTGACAACCTTTAACCTTCTATGTCAAATTATTCACAAGCTTTCCTCGATACTAATCACCATTGTACATTTTAACTCATATATATATCCTATATATCATGCACTCTAAAAATCCAAGTTATAAAATGTTCTAGGTTCACTTCATAAGACAAAATCAGATTCAAGGCATGATTGCTAAATATAAAGGTAAGGATGTAAACATATCTAGAAAATTTAAAATATTTTGTTGATCAAAAATCATACGTAAACATCGGGGTATGATTTAAATAATCATGACGAGTTTAAAGTTTTAAATATGAAATCAAATAAAAACAGAAAGGTCAAAAAGAATACGACATCAATAATTTATTTGAGGAACAAAAGATAATATAATTTCCGAAATGAGAGACAACTTTCAAATCAAATTGGGATGAGGTATAAGGGTTTGGGACTCAGGAAAAATCAACAAGTTGTATGATAGTAGGATAGAGACAGTGATTTGAATATCTGTGATGGAAACATAATCAGATAAAATATTTCTGAATATAGAGGCAGTTGCTAGGAATACAAATCCTTTAACCGGATCAATAGTCAAAATAATTGGTGGTGCAAAGGACAACCATGGTACGAATATAGTCTGAATAACATTCGGGAACCAAATATATTTGAAGTTACTTTGTCTCAAATTCATGCCTCGCCAGTGTGCACCAGACTGCAATAAATTTTTGACTCCATAACTTGAATAATTTAGTTTTACCGAGTAGTCTTCCAACTTTACCCATTTCATGGCTAAGCAAACATAGAACAAAGTCTCAATAGTATTTGGAAACCTAACGATTACCTGTCATTATTTCGACTTAAAATTTATGCCTCGCCAGTGCACAAATAGCTGCAGTAAACTTACAGTTTTCCATAATTCAGGTAAATGACTATCACTTAAATGTGCGAAGTCATGTTAGGTTGCTAAATATTTTCTCAGCTTTGTCCGTGTGAATTTCAGAGGAATTCCAAAAATTCAAACGAGTTTAAGGTTCTAGACAGGATAGAAATGTAGATGACTGTTCTCCCGAGATCAAGGAATTTATCAAAATATGTGTTTGAGATTCAAGAGACTGGAGCAAAAATCAAGAGGAGCATCTGTCCTCCGATTTTCTTTTCCAAAGATGAAATGATCAACCTTGATTTGAATAATTGAGTCAAACACTAGATAAGATAGTAGAATCACCACTTCGGATTAAGTAAGAAAAACCAATGATAATATTCCCGACAAATCACTCAGGAAATACAAAAAAATTATTAGAAGAATAATTTCATAACTAAGGAAAGTTGAAAATTTGAAAGAAGGTAAGTCCCACTGATTCAAGGAAATCAAATTTGAAATTGTCTAGTAACGCCAAGAAATTTAAATAGCTTTGGGACAGCTCAAAATTTCCATGACTAAAGGAAATTCAATAATAGAATGGATTCAAAATGTGATCAATTTTCTGACCGTTCCTGCTTCATGATCATAGAAGCTTCCTAGGCCTTGATTTGATCAAGAATTTGAATAGAGAGAGTAGGGTTTTAAGATGAGTGGAGGAAGTCACATATGAAAATATTCTCGGTTTTTGGAAAAACATAGGAGGGAACAATATTGAAATTGAACATAATTCCTTCAGGAGGATCATGAACTAACTAAGCTGAACCAATTCTTTTGGTGATAGATAACCCTTGAGGCTTTATGGTTCCCAAAGAATTTGGTTCGGGATTAGTTCCGAGAAGGTCAATTGAAATGAGGTCAAGGCAAATGATCGGATATGCTAGTCGTAGAAATACTTGGGTAGATAAGTGTTAGTTAGATTTGAAGCTCTAAATAGCGAACGAATCTGGATTCCGAATAAAAATAGAGAAGTAAGGTTTGATCAACAAATTGAGGAGGTGAAAATAGGTTTGCTGAAGAAGAAGATTGAAGAGTTCCAATATTAGTCCATTAATAGCGAAAAATAAAGATCCTAAGGGATGCTAGAATCTGATAAAAATATAGGAAGAAAACAATCTCGAAAACCAGGGGACACTAAAAGATACCAAAAATCTAAAAAATAAAACATGTAATAACATATACCATTATACAGGCGGCCTCAACTGGTTAGGGTAGCATAAACGGGTCGGGGTGTCGGTGCAGCATGAGGACGGTCTGTCAGCTGCAAGGGAGGTAGATCCCGGCGTGCTTGAGACGGGGTGTGATCAGTTGATGACACCTCATCTTCAGCAGGGCCGGATCTAGTAGTCTTTCCTTAGGCCATGATCTGGAAGTTTCAGGGTACAAACATAAGCAAGGTATCCTACCAGTCTATAATCAAACAAAAATATTTATTTATATAATTCGGTCCTATGTTGTGACAAATCAATGTTCTAGTGTTCTAGTTGTTTCTAGGTATGTTTTCCTAAGTTGTTGTAGGACCTGCATGGGCCACCACTGAAAACATGTCACGACCCGATCCCAATAATCTGGGTCTAGTCGGATCATGCCCAGCCTGCACCGTTGTTGAGACGGCGGCAGTAAGCTGTTCAGTAGCAGGTAACCATACAACAACACAGTATTTGTCACAACTCAACTTCGGAAATAAACTTTATTAAACTGAATTTAAATACAAAATAAAAATTGTTCTGAAAAGAAATACAGAATTTTGAAACAAATGAACAATGCAGAAAGGAAATCTATCTAGCAGCTGGGTCATCGGCCTCAGTCCCATCGTCCTCCTGCGGGGACTCTGGCAGTACAACTGGGTACAACACAGGATCATAATAGCTGTTGTAACACAGCTCAGCATCCTCAACATCCCCTAAAAATATATCTCCAGTTAGGAGAGAGCAAAGTACAATTCATGCTAATTTTTAAACAGTTAAATAAGTAATAGAATCATGCAGTTCTAAACAGTTTTAAAACAGGAACAGTTTGTTACAGTATAAAACAGTGATTTGAACAGGCAATGAAATATGATCGGCTAAGGTTTGTTACAGGAAGGATAAGGGGTTTTTGTTACAGTAGTGGTCATAATCATTACGCTATTCCCCAGTCCCCAGTAGTTACAGTATAGTACTCTCGGAGAGAGTGTCGTGTTTGCATCGTGTTTTAGACATGCAGTAAAGCGATTAAATAAATAACTGTAAACTAACATAAACTATACTTGCCTCAATGAAAATGACTGGAGAGGTAGTCGACTTCGAGACGGGAAGTTAGAGTTGTCCTCGAATTCCTACATTCGAGAAATTGACTCAGCATTAGGTTTACCAACCTTAGCTACGCTAGTTGAAATCTCTATTTGCGTCCTAGTCAAATTTTAGTTCTTTAATTAACAAAACACAGAAAAGCACGATTATTAAGTGCGTTGATTAAATACGAGGGAAAATATCATTTTAACTTTTGAATTCGAAAAATCATCGTCGATGCCGGATTATTAGGAAAACTTGGTAATTTTTATAAATAATAATATAAAGCTAATTTTTCTTATTTTAGTGAGAAAACACGTGATTTTTAATTATTAACAAACTCGTCAATTTAGGTGAGAAAATAATAATTAATTTTATACGAAAAATACTTTTTAATCATTTTAATCGCTAAATAATAAAAACTCGAAAAACCAGAAAAGACAGGAAATCTAAGCTATTACAGTCACAGACCAGCCAGCTGGGCTTATGCCCATTACAATTTATTTACATAAATTGAAATAAGATAAACTGCTGTTAGTCCTAAACTGAAAATATTAACTAAATGTAAACAGAAATAAATAATAAAATAATGATAAATCATAAGTCTCAGATATGGTCCGATCCTCATTTTGGCTGATTGTCTCAACGTCCGGGCGGGGCCGGTATCGTTTGCACTTAGCCGGGTCCATTGACCGATACGGTCGTCACCCAAAAAATCAAATATCGAATAAATTCCGAAAATCATTTTAAATTCATTTTGAAAATAATTCAGGATTTACGGAAAAATCGGGCAGCATCTCCTCTGTTTTTTGTCAACCCAATAACTGGGAAAATGGCGCCGATAATTCCTGCAAGTCCCAAACCCCGCATTTTATATATATAAAATATCCACAACCAATCCACAGAATAATCGGGACGACCCGAAATATTTTCGGAAGTCCGATTCCAAATCCACAAATCACAGAACGTTCCCGGAAATTTTCGGAAAACTAAAACACACAAAAAAACCATTCCCGAAATATTTCGGGAATCCAAAATAAGTCACGGGACCTTTTCGAAAGTCCCGGAAAATTACGACGTCGCTAAAACCGAATACCCAAAGGGAATCGGGGACCATTTCATCATCGACAATAATAATAAAATAGCGGGACAGGGGGTTATACCTCGGATTGCTCGGCTAGAGCTCTCAGATGAATATTAAAGAAATAAAAGAGCTCCTGAATCAGCGACATAATTCCCGAAATAGTGCTGTACAAGCAACGACGTCGAGGAAATGCCGAAGAGATCCGAAGCTAGGGCACGGTCAGAACCAACAGGGAAAACTCACCAAAATGGCAGCGTGCCAGAACATGCAAGAGCAGTTGCCGAGGGAAGCTCGGCGGAGTGCTGGCCGGAGAAACGCGCTCGCGGGGAGCGGGCGGACAGGGGCGCTGTCGCGGATCGGCCGAGAAGGGGGCGCGGGGGAGTGCGGAGAAGCGCGGTCGCCGGAGTCGGGCGGCACGCTCGCGGGAAACAGCGCGGAGGGGTGCGCGGAGTGGTCGGGGTGCGCCGGAGGGCGCTGGTCGGCCGGGGAAGCGCCGAGGAGCGGTCGACGGAGAGGGTGTAGGGCTCCGGCGTCGGCCGGACTGAAGGGGGCGCGGTTGGCGCGAACCCGCGGGGGAGTGGCGGCCGAGAACGGGGCGCTGGCGGGGGGTGCTGGTCGGCGGTCGGCCAAGGGCAGCCGTGGTCGGGCGGAGCGGGGTGGCGCGGTCGCCGGAAGGGCGCGCGCGAGGAGGCTCGGCCGCGAGGGGGTCGCCGGCTGTGGTTGGCGGTCGACAGACCAGGGCGCGGGGAGAGTGGGGGTTTGAGTGGGGGTGTGATGGGAGAGAAGATAGTTAGAGAATGAGAGATGCTCTCTGTGAGTTGGTGAGGAGTTGAGCTTTTATTCTGTGGGAAAAAGAGAAAGAAAAAGTTTAAGAAGAAGAAGGAGGAGCTTCTCCAGAACATGGGATTTGGAGATGTGGGAAGAAGTAGTGGGTGAGAGAGAGATGAGAGTGTTGGGGAAGTATAGAGAGTGCTGTCCAAGGGAAAAGGGTGTGCGTGAGTTAATAAGGGGTAGTGGAGTGGGTTGTCTTGTGGAGAAAGGAGTGGGGGAGTTGTGGCTCTTGTGTGGACAGTAGCAAAAAGGGGAGGAGGAAAAATAGGAGTGAGATAAAGAATCCTACGTGAGTGGGGTGCTGGTCCTACGGGACCAGCTCAAAACTAAATTTTATTTTTTTTATTTTTTTAAATAAATAAACCAAGTCAAAAATTGGATTTAAAGAAAGAGAGGAATGACTTGGGTTTGGGCTCAGGCCTGGGTCTGGGTTCGGACTCGGGTCTGGGTCCGAAATCAAAGATCCTTGTTTATTTATTTTTCGAAATCATTTGCACTCCAAAAATATTTAATAATAATAATAATAACAATAATTTTAGAAATACCAATAATAATAATACTAAAACACTATTTAATAATTAATTACGAGAATATGGGTTTCACAATCTTCCCTCCTTAGAAAATTTCGTCCTCGAAATTAAAGGCAGGGTCAGGGTTTTAATCATGCAATCATGCCTGAAATCAGTTTGGACATCTTCCTTAACAGTCTTATGCCCAAGTGGGTTAACAATCCCGAAACTCATCTAATGCTATATAATCATCAATTTTATCCACTGTTTTAATTTACATTCTTCCCTCCTTTAGAAATAATACTCCATGATTACTAAATTCCCGATTCCATTCCTAAATTGCCAATCACCCTAAAAATTTTGTCTTCTATATTTTCGATCTTGAACACATCTCATATTCATGCAATATGTATTTCTCCCAACTTGCTAATATATTCAATTTAATTCTATGATTTGATACTCCTAGTCTTTAATTCTTCAATGTCAAGCCTTAATGCCCAATATCATATCTAAAATCCTACACCACGTTTCAATATTCTGATTTGTCACGATCCATAAAGTTTTATCATTTCTTTCTCCTAGATGATCATTACTGTGATTTTAGGCTATCATGTATATATCTTCATTTTTCCGGTTTTATCTCGAACCCTCTATAAAATCATGATTAAGCTCACATCCTTTATTTGACTAAACTTTCTCAAAAATAAATTTTATTACATCTTTCCAACCAATCTTTCAAAAAAAAAATTCGTCATCCTCAATTATTTACATTTTAAGTCCAATCTTTCTTGTTTCAATTATCCTTTATAGTTAATTCACCATGCACCTTCCTAGAGTGCATCTCTATACCTAACATTGACAACCTTTAACCTTCTATGTCAAATTATTCACAAGCTTTCCTCGATACTAATCACCATTGTACATTTTAACTCATATATATATCCTATATATCATGCACTCTAAAAATCCAAGTTATAAAATGTTCTAGGTTCACTTCATAAGACAAAATCAGATTCAAGGCATGATTGCTAAATATAAAGGTAAGGATGTAAACATATCTAGAAAATTTAAAATATTTTGTTGATCAAAAATCATAAGTAAACATCGGGGTATGATTTAAATAATCATGACGAGTTTAAAGTTTTAAATATGAAATCAAATAAAAACAGAAAGGTCAAAAAGAATACGACATCAATAATTTATTTGAGGAACAAAAGATAATATAATTTCCGAAATGAGAGACAACTTTCAAATCAAATTGGGATGAGGTATAAGGGTTTGGGACTCAGGAAAAATCAACAAGTTGTATGATAGTAGGATAGAGGCAGTGATTTGAATATCTGTGATGGAAACATAATCAGATAAAATATTTCTGAATATAGAGGCAGTTGCTAGGAATACAAATCCTTTAATCGGATCAATAGTCAGAATAATTGGTGGTGCAAAGGACAACCATGGTACGAATATAGTCTGAATAATATTCGGGAACCAAATATATTTGAAGTTACTTTGTCTCAAATTCATGCCTCGCCAGTGTGCACCAGACTGCAATAAATTTTTGACTCCATAACTTGAATAATTTAGTTTTACCGAGTAGTCTTCCAACTTTACCCATTTCATGGCTAAGCAAACATAGAACAAAGTCTCAATAGTATTTGGAAACCTAACGATTACCTGTCATTATTTCGACTTAAAATTTATGCCTCGCCAGTGCACAACTAGCTGCAGTAAACTTGCAGTTTTCCATAATTCAGGTAAATGACTATCACTTAAATGTGCGAAGTCATGTTAGGTTGCTAAATATTTTCTCAGCTTTGTCCGTGTGAATTTCAGAGGAATTCCAAAAATTCAAACGAGTTTAAGGTTCTACACAGGATAGAAATGTAGATGACTGTTCTCCCGAGATCAAGGGATTTATCAAAATATGTGTTTGAGATTCAAGAGACTGGAGCAAAAATCAAGAGGAGCATCTGTCCTCCGATTTTCTTTTCCAAAGATGAAATGATCAACCTTGATTTGAATAATTGAGTCAAACACTAGATAAGATAGTAGAATCACCACTTCGGATTAAGTAAGAAAAACCAATGATAATATTCCCGACAAATCACTCAGGAAATACAAAAAAATTATTAGAAGAATAATTTCATAACTAAGAAAAGTTGAAAATTTGAAAGAAGGTAAGTCCCACTGATTCAAGGAAATCAAATTTGAAATTGTCTAGTAACGCCAAGAAATTTAAATAGCTTTGGGACAGCTCAAAATTTCCATGACTAAAGGAAATTCAATAATAGAATGGATTCAAAATGTGATCAATTTTCTGACCGTTCCTGCTTCATGATCATAGAAGCTTCCTAGGCCTTGATTTGATCAAGAATTTGAATAGAGAGAGTAGGGTTTTAAGATGAGTGGAGGAAGTCACATATAAAAATATTCTCGATTTTTGGAAAAACATAGGAGGGAACAATATTGAAATTGAACATAATTCCTTCAGGAGGATCATGAACTAACTAAGTTGAACCAATTCTTTTGGTGATAGATAACCCTTGAGGCTTTATGGTTCCCAAAGAATTTGGTTCGGGATTAGTTCCGAGAAGGTCAATTGAAATGAGGTCAAGGCAAATGATCGGATATGCTAGTCGTAGAAATACTTGGGTAGATAAGTGTTAGTTAGATTTGAAGCTCTAAATAGCGAACGAATCTGGATTCCGAATAAAAATAGAGAAGTAAGGTTTGATCAACAAATTGAGGAGGTGAAAATAGGTTTGCTGAAGAAGAAGATAGAAGAGTTCCAATGTTAGTCCATTAATAGCGAAAAATAAAGATCCTAAGGGATGCTAGAATCTGATAAAAATATAGGAAGAAAACAATCTCGAAAACCAGGGGACACTAAAAGATACCAAAAATCTAGAAAATAAAACATGTAATAACATATACCATTATACAGGCGGCCTCAACTGGTTAGGGTAGCGTAAACGGGTCGGGGTATCGGTGCAGCATGAGGACGGTCTGTCAGCTGCAAGGGAGGTGGGTCCCGGCGTGCTTGAGAAGGGGTGTGATCAGTTGATGACACCTCATCTTCAGCAGGGCCGGATCTAGTAGTCTTTCCTTAGGCCATGATCTGGAAGTTTCAGGGTACAAACATAAGCAAGGCATCCTACCAGTCTATAATCAAACAAAAATATTTATTTATATAATTCGGTCCTATGTTGTGACAAATCAATGTTCTAGTGTTCTAGTTGTTTCTATGTATGTTTTCCTAAGTTGTTGTAGGACCTGCATGGGCCACCACTGAAAACATGTCACGCCCCGATCCTAATAATATGGATCTAGTCGGATCATGCCCAGCATGCACCGTTGTTGAGACGGCGGCAGTAAGCTGTTCAGTAGCAGGTAACCATACAACAACACAGTATTTGTCACAACTCAACTTCGGAAATAAACTTTATTAAACTGAATTTAAATACAAAATGAAAATTGTTCTGAAAGGAAATACAGAATTTTGAAACAAATGAATGTTTTCCATAAATAAATTCACTTTATTTATTGTGTATCTGGGAAAATTACAACTGTAGGAATTCGATCTAGAAGACGATCGCTTTATCCCTTGGACTATGCGAAGAAGAAAAGCTCTCAAAATTTTGACAGTAAGTTAGACAACTATGTATCTGTACAATGAATGAGAAAAAGAACTCTATTTATAGAGTCAAAAAATAACTGAAAGGATAACTGTCTTCACAGCCTGTGCCTAGTTGAAAATCACGCAGGATTTAACATATGCAAGGTTGTGAGCAGTTACTGGACGTGGCCTGTAACTGTTGGACACATGGCAATCATGTATGAGTCGTGTGCAAGTTACAGGACACGCAGGCGAGAGATCAGTGGCATGGCTGCCACGTACTCCAATTTGATGAAATCCACGCAGACTTGTTGAAGACGAAATCCACGCAGACTTGGGTAAGAAAGCTTCAAAATCCACGCAAACTTGGGGCAAGAAGCTTCTGAATCCACGCAGACTTGGGGCAAAAAGCTTCACAATCCACGCAGACTTGGAGCAGAAAGCTTCAAAAATACACGCAGATGTGGGGCATGAAACTTCAGAATCCACGCAAACTTGAGGTAAAAGGCTCAAAATACACGCAGACTTGAGGAAGGAACATATAAGTTCAAAATACACGCAGACTTGAGCCAGAAGGCTCAAAATCCACGCAAGCTTGAGGCAGAACTGCCAGCTGTCTTGATTCGACGTGCCTCGACTGACACAAAATCTCTGACAGTGATTGCTTTGTCAGTCGCATTAAATGACAAGAAGCTCTTTTGGTACGCCAACTTGGTGAAGGCTGAGTCTTGCTGAAGAAGATTTCAAAAGTCACGCAATAGTCGGCTGTGATCTCTCGAGTTCCGTACATACGTGGCATACGAGAAGACATTCTTTGACTGTCGTGCTGTCAGTCATAATGACACTCTGACAAAATAATGAGCTGTCTCCCAGCGTGATTTTTTAATATTGTCCTGATCAACTCAGCGTGACTTTTGGACCTTGTTCTGATCAACTCAGCGTGACCTTCATTTTTAAGGCCTACAAAACCCCCTTCAAAGTTTTCGAAAGTTGAAAAGACTTCAAAATTTCGAAATACTTTGAAAATTTAAGATGATAAAATGAATTTAGTCACGCTGAGATGACTTTAAAGAGATATTTACTCCTAAATGATTGGACTGTTGGGATTCTGTGCAGTTAGGATCCCGTATCAAACGCCTAAATCGAGGCAAAAAATGATATGCCGTTTGGATTTCTTTATGAGCCTATAAATAAGCCATAGATTACTTCTTTATTTCTTTACTTGCATTTGAAAGAGAGAATCCACAGAAGAGAACTTTATCTTCCCCGACGAACTCCTTCTTCTCCGACTTCTTCTTCTCCTTTTCCACAACAATGGCTCCCAAGAAGGCTGATGCTCAGGCCAAGGGGAAAGCCCCTGCGACTTTTTCGCGTGCCACTACTGACAGGCTTCCTCGACAGGAAGTCCCACAAGCTCCTATGCATCGTAAGTGATGGGGGACACGAACTGTTTGAAGACAACTTTGATGAAGATGAACTCCACATAGAATCTTTAGGATCTTAAAACAATAAACTTCATAAATATATCCCCCCCTTCTTAGGGCAAAGGATATTAATAAAGTATGCTCCCTCTTTAGGGTCGGCCATACTTCACATCTTCGTGTTTATGAAGCTCTGTGTTTCACGCAAAGGAGCATGACTTTCATGACTCTGCGTGACTTTTCATGCTGGCAGAAATGTCAATGTTTGAACTAGTCACGCAGCTTTCATGATGATTCTGCATGATTTTCACATGTTGACAGAGATGTCAATGTTTGAATTATTCACGCAGACTTCTGAGAGTCATCCTCTGGATAGATTAATCTTGATCTGTCAACGTATTTTTGTTATTTTCACTTAAATATGATTCTGGCAATGATGCGTGACTTTCATCCTATTCTGTCTGGACTTTGCGTGAATTAATCATCTGCGTGAATAAATCACTCAGCATGTCATGGTAGTATATCCATATGAAGTCTGCGTGACTTTTGAAATTTCCTTCAAATACTGTAATACACGCATAGACATAAATATGTCTGACTTTGTCTTCTTTCTTTTTCTGTAGTGAACATTCGAAGCGAAGAAGCAGATTATGAAGGGCATTGGAGTTTCTCATTTAAGCATGATCTATCCCATGTACAATTCCCTCAATTTGATCTTCCGAAAGCCAGATTGTCTTTATTGGCCAATCAAGATCATACCACCTTACTCTGCTTAATGAATGGACAACCCTTTCAGAGTTTGGATCTGGTATCCCACAAAAAACCAGCATTCTTGTTCGGAGATGCAATAGCACAGAAATCTCAGCCGAAGGGCATCAGAGAGAAGGTGTGCTTCTACTTTGAAGGGGATGTGAAACAGCCCATGTACTGGCCAAAGGTGTCCAGGGGCTTATCAATCATGAGACTTATGCATGCCAGCTATCCGAGAAAGATGTCCTGGCATTTGACAGAATATCAGTAGGCGAAGGCAAGCTGTATTATTTACAGGAAGGAGGGATTTTTCAGTGCCCCAGAAAACCATGTATCAGTGTTTCGGGGTTTGAAGCCTGGATGCATACCACCTGAAGATTCATCCATATTGATGCCATTCAGGATGCCCATTTTCATAAACGAATTCATGTCAAACAAGAATGCATTCTATCCCACCGATTCGACGCCGAGGATGAACGGCCTAATGAATCAGGAGAATGTGAGATGGAAGACTTTGGTCCACTGGGCTTTGGAAAATTTTGAGACTGAGCTGAAGAAGATTAATCTTTATGATGCCGTTGTCAATTCATCCTACGGCTTCAAGCCCAACCCCTTCCTATTCCTAGCTTTGGTTGAGAGATACAACCACAGGACGGGGACCTTTATGACTCCCAAGGGGGAGATGGGCTTCGCCCTTCATGAGATGGAATACATCTCACATCTACCTTCAGGCTCGCTGCCGTATGAGGAATATGTTCCTACGACAGAAGAGCTGAACTTTCTGCCAGAGAAAAATCCAGAGATGGTACATCTATTTGAAGAGATGATGTGCCATTTTGGCACATGTACTCTATATTACAAGGGTTCCAAGGATGAAGCTGGTAACCACATTCAGAAGTGGATGTCCTACCTTTTCATGAACCGTGAAAAGGATGATAAGAAAATAAACGAGAAGAGATGGTATCAGATCAGCAACTTCAAGCCTCTCTCTACGGGTGAAATCATTTATCTGCTGGAGAAATATGATTGCAAAGATTTCACTATCACTGAAGACTGGTACGAGTTCAAAGCTGGAACCACTTTCAGCTCTTATGTAAGACAGAGTGGCAAGAGTCTGTCAAAAAATGGCCATTTGGCCGAATTCTTATCTCTGTGGTTAAGGAGATTCATCGTTCCTGGCTCCAGTTCCTTGGACAGGATACATAGAGGCGTTATCTTTGCAGCGGTGCGCCTTGTGTATGGTTACAAGCTAGACTTATTATCGGCAATGACCTGTAGGCTGAATGCAGGTCTCCGGAATTTTGTAACCAACATGCTGTCTGATCAGAGGATGATGACTGAAGAATTCCCAAGGATAGAGATGCCATTCACATATTTATATGGTTGGCTTCTCCTTCATCATGATGGTCTGATACCTCCAGGGGCAGGAGGGAGTAGCAGTCTTTTTCTTGAGAGGTACTCTGGAGAGACGTTCTGGAAGGTTCACACCCTTCCAAAATACAGAAATGTCTTGAATTGGGCGTCACATTGGTCTATCCAATGTATCCCTCCACCATTGGGCTATGAGAGCATGTCCTTAAATATGATGGACGGAGATATGGGAAACAGGCTAGATGACGTAGCCTTCCAATGGTTGCAGAGAATCAGGCCGTCTCATCTAGTATACCATCACGAAGAGATGACATATCTGGAGCCATATTTACCAAGCCGATTAGCTAGACAATTCGGATATGACCAGCTCCACGTTGGGAACGCCACCACTTGCTTATCTGCTCGTGGAGGACTTATCGACGGAGCTCAAGCTTGGAGATATTTTGCGGCTAGGGATACAAAAGTTGTATTCTCTATGCCTAATCCTTTATCTAGCTCGGGGCCAAAGATGCTTTATATATATGCTCGCTTTTATGTGTCGTCGAGCACTTTTAGGCCGAGTTTCAATCTGAAGACCTTTGTTGCAGAGGATGAGCTAGCTCCGTCGAAGAGATCAAAGAAGAAGACTATTATTCGACAATCTTCTCCAGAACCCGTAGATGAGACAGCGGAGGTTGAGCCCCGATATGAATTATTCCAGGAGGGAAATTTTCCTGATGAAGTTCTTCCGCCCATTTTTGTATCTCTTTCTAAGAGGAAGAGAAGCGATGAATCTGAGACCGTCTCCAAGAGGAGTACTAAATCTCACACACCTAGGAAGAAAAAGAAAGGAGTCTCAGTGACTGCTATGTCAGCTTTAGGCGGTATCTCAGTTGATGAAGACGATGCCGCTGATAAAGACGAAGAGACTGATGAAGACGACGCTCCTTTGATAAGGAGGTCGAGAGGCAAATATGTCAAGAAATCTGTCAGCAAAATGAAGGGCAATAAACTCCTAGAAACGATCATGAGTGGAGGAGTTTTGCCAGAAATCAATGAAGCAGCTTCTACTGAGAAGACCGAGTCTGATGATATTCACCTTCCGACAGCTTCAACTGAACAGACTGAAGTAGAGTCTGTTCAAGCTCAGGAAATAACTGCTCCGACCACAAGTGGGGTAGCTATTGAACCCTCGGAGACGAGGATGATCCTATTTGAGAATGGGACTGAAGGCGTCATTCAGGCACTGGATGACCAGATCAATTACTCTGAAGAAGAACCAGCTCCAGAAGGAATGACAAAACAGTCAGAAGTTCCTGAAACTCAAGCTGAAAAAAATATTTCTTCGGCCAGAGGCGATAAAGACGTGCCGGCGTCTGAGCTATTAGCTGCTGATGATCTGTTGAAGAATGTTTGTCAAGACATCATTCTTCGAACTGACATTCCAGAGAGGACTGAACCGGCGGCAGTCAATACTGAGCTTGCTATCGTCATTGTCCCTGAGACTCATGAAGATGTGAATATCATTGACTCCGAATCAGAAGCTCATCCTAAAGATGAAAAAGAAGAAGAAGCTGAAGGAGGAGAAGATTGGCATGCTGGCACTTCTGCTCCTTATGATGAGGATAAAGTAAAGGGGAACAGAATGGAACTTAGCCCCGAACCTGCTCAATCTCCAGATAATGCTCCAGCTCCCAGTAATTCTGGAGCTGGAAGCAGCCATATGAAGCAGGTGTCAGATACAATCATGGACCGGCTACGAGAAGATGCCAGACTCCCTTCATATATTGAATATGAACCTCAACCTGGTAGAACTTTATTTCAAATTCTATTTCTGCTATTTATTTTTCTTTATATGCTGATATATTTTTTTCTTCCTTTGACTGTAGGAACTGCTGCAGCAATGAGTTCGACTCATGTTTCGCTTATCCAGGCTGATGCTGATGAAAGGAGTTCACACGTGCCAACTTCTCCAGTCGCACACACTTCTGTTCCCAGGATAGAGAACATTCAGGCTTCTTCTTTAATGATGACGGCGACTCCTGGATTTGAGACTGGGCTAGCAAGAACTCTGGGAATGTATTCAGAAATCATTTACTCATATCTAGATACATATTCCAGACGTTTCTTGAAGGATGAAGCTATGCCTTTTTCTGATATTCGAACTATGGTCAAGTTCCCGCTCATGGCTCTGCGACATGCTGGTTGCGAGTCTCAGTGCATCTTCTTTGAACATCTCCTGGATGAATTGGAAATAACCATCCGAAAATACTGGAAGACTAAGAAGGAGGACATTCAATCTTTAACTGCAGCTGAGATCAGTCAATTAGAGCATGAAGCACAGTCCCAACAAGCAGCTCTTGAAGCATTTCTTGCCTCTTCTACTGAGAAATTAGTAGAAAAGGGCGAAGAAATATTAGCTACTCGTCAAAGAGTAGAGCTTCTGGAGAAGGATAAAGCGTCCAAGACTGAAGAGCTGAAGAAATTGAAAGAGGAATTGGCTCGACTTCAAGAGCGAATTGCTGTCATGGAAACAGAACAAGCTGAGGTGGCTGCTGCTTATATCTCTGAAGCCGAACGTTGTGAAATTCTTCAGAAGGAACGAGAACAGATGCAGGCGAAACAGATTGAAGAAGTCAACCGTCGCCAGTCTGCTATCATTATTTTTGATGAACAGAATGTTACAATTGAAGCAGCAGAAAGAGTTCGAAAAACTCATGAAGAGAAACTGAATGCTGTTCTTGAACGTATCAGGGAGCTAATAACTCCCAATAAGTGAATCTTTTTCATTCTCACTTGTATCCAATGTTTTGATTATGAATGAGAATTTTTGATCTGATTTATGGTTTTGCTGTTTTGATAATGATATAGAAAATATGTTCAGAGGTAAATAATACATGACACATTTCAATAGAATAGAATATACAAACAAGCTTTGTAATTCTATCAGATGATATTAAACCAGAAATGATCTTAGTTTAATATTGATTAGAAAAAATAGAATTCAGACATAAAAATATCTTTGAACTCGATTTTTCATGAACGGATAAACCGTCAGGCATTAATGAACGGACGAACCGTCGGATGAATATGATAAGTGAACGGATGAACCGTCAAGTATTAATGAACGGGCGAACCGTCAGATGAATGTAATGAACGGATGAACCGTCAGACATTAATGAACGGACGAACCGTGAGATAAATGTAGTAAATGAACGGATGAACCGTCAAGCATTAATGAACGGGCGAACCGTCGGATGAATGTGTCGTTTCATTATTCGAGGAACTTCTGTCTATAAATATAGCAGAAATCTAACAAGAACGAACACTTCTACTCTTCAACATAAAAATGTTGTCTGAAGAAGCATCTTCTCAAAGGTTCAGAAGGATTTTGGGGCCCTTTATAGAAGAATATTGGAATGTCTATTGGCTTTCTGCTGGGAACTAGAAAGTATGAAGATTGTACTGATTCTAGGGATACATCTGTATGAACAGTCTGTACAACTCCTATGGTTATTGTGCTCAAGTCATCTAACAAATGTAAATAACTATGAACATAATTACACACATCAGCATAATGCAAAGATGGAGACTTTTCATTAAATGTAAAAGCAGTAATATTTACATTGGGAGAAGGATGAGCCTTAGAGATCTTAGCCAAATCAATGACTAAAGGGGGAGAAGAAGAACGAGAAGAAGTTTTGTTTCGATTAAGATCAATAACAAATGGCTCAGAAGAGGTGAGCTCCCTTGAAGCCTGAGATGGAAGAGTAATCTGCCCTCAACTGGAATTAGCAGAGTATCCTATTTCATATGTGAAGATACAGGAACTGTAGTACGCCCACTGATAGGAATGATCAGTGTATCTTGAGTAGGCGACTGAGGTAATGGAGAGATTCGTCCATTTACTGGAATGATGAAAGGACCTTCTCCAGAGGGTTTGGGAGATTGTTGCTGAGTAGTTCGACCTTTAACAGGGATTATTAAAGTCTCACTTTGTGAATCCTCTTTCTCCATAGCTTGTATCACCCTTGTATACTCTTCTTTGTGCATCCGGGAATCATTGAAATAAGCTTCAACCCCATGGAAAGGGTTTATATCAGCAACTTCCTTTTGTACTCTTCCATTGCTGTCAATATATTTAAAGCATTGATGAAGAGTAGAAGGCACCACATTATTTTCATGAAGAAAGGGCCTCCCCAGAAGAAGATTATAGGATCCTACAATCTTGATCACATAGAAAGTGACTTTGGATCTGAAATCACCTATCTGAAGCTTCAAATGAATCTTTCCCAAGGGTTCACTTCTACTTTGATTGAATCCCAGGATAGTAGTAACCGTCTTGGAAAGCTTATGAAGAGGAATTTTTAGTTCATCCAACAGACTCTTTGGCATTATGCTTATAGCAGACCCTGGATCAATGAGGATACGATCTATCTTCATTGTATCAATATAACCGGTGTAATAGAGAGGCCGATCATGTCGATTATCCTCCAATAGCATGTCATCTTGTGTAAAGGTGATATTTGGGATAATCTCCAATACACTATTGCAATATAAGCAAGTGGCAGGTTCCACATTTGGCTTCTTCAATTGTGCAAGACAAGAGTCTGCTTGAAGAAGTGCCTCACTTAACGTCTCCCGAGTCTCTTTGGAAAGACGTAAAAGTTCAAAGAGGGACATTCTAGCTGGAGTATTAGCAAGTTGAGCTAGAATGTCAAAATTATAAGGTTTCTGAAGCCCAAGATGAGGGGACTTCTTGATTGGTTTATCAAACCGAGCCTGTTGTTTGTCTTTCTCAAGAGCTGTGGGCTTGGAAGGAGCAGGTTCAATCGGTGCAGAGGAAGGAATAGGTGCAGTGGATGATTCTTCTTCAGGAGGAACATTAGGAGCATCTTTGTCAGCAGGAGGGATATCAGGAGTATCCTCAGGATTCTTGGAATAATCCTTTAAATAAGATTTCCCTGTTCGAGTAGCACCAACAAGTGCTTCTTCTTTATCTTTTGGCTCTGTGTCAGGATTAGATCCGAAAGAAGTCATATGACATGACTTAATTTTTCCAGTCTTCTTAGACTTTCGAGAAGTAATCTTTTGAAGAGGAGGAGAATCAAAATCTGCCACTAGATCAGGATGTATCCACATGATTTCTCCTGTTTTCATAGTAATTGGCACCAATCCTTCAGATTGTGGAGGAGGAATATTCACTATATCAAGAGTCACCTTGGGAATAGGAACGATCCCACTTTCAAGGAGTTGAGGAGGGAAGTCTCCAAATTGCATAGAGACGACGTTGGAGGTGACGGTCTTCTCTTTTGGAGTAAGGGAGATAGCTCCAGATTTAATCATTTCTTGGATCTTTCCTTTCAGTACATAACATGTACGAATTGTATGACCCAGCATTCTGTGGTATGGACAGTATTTAGGATGATCCGTCTTTCCAGCTTCATCAGGTTTCTTGATTTCAGGTAATTGTATTTTATTACCTTTTAGCAGACATTCAAAGATACCAAGGACGTCGTCGTCATCAAAAGAGTATTCTTCTTTAGGGCGAGGTGCTCTTGGTTGTTGAGTTGTAGAGGCAGGAGGAGTTTGAACGGTCGATGCATCTTTACTCTGAAGATTAACTTCAAGAGTTTCTTTTCCCTTGCGAGCATTATTTTTATTGCTTTGACCTGTTTCTTTAGGAGACATCTGCACTCCTAAACCTTTGAAGGTTTCAGCACTAATTTCTGCGGCCTTGGCACTAACTATGAAGGAAGGCCAATCTTGAAATTGAGTAGATCCTGTCCACATGCTGATGATTGACAATAGATTTGATTTGCATGTGTCGATGGTAACAGCATCAGGAGTTCCAAGAGGCATCTTCAGAGCTTCTCTTCGAAACCGTTCAATGAAATCCTCTGTAGTTTTATTATTTTTCTGCTTGATTCTAATAAGAGCAGACATAGTCATGTCATTGAGCCCTTCATAGAATCGTTCAAGAAACATCTGTTTGAAACCGGCAAATAAAGTAATACACCCATCTGGGAGACTTCTATACCATTCATAAGCCGTTCCCTTGAGACATCCAACAAACACCCGAGTAAGGAGGGCGTCACTTGGTTGCAACTGGTCAGTCATCACTTCAAAGTGATTAATAAACTGACTTGGAGAAGTGGTTCCATCATAGAATGAGATAGTAGGAGGCTTGTATTTAGGAGGATACGATACTTGCTTCCATTCTATCGGATAAGGTTGCTTGATGCCTAACCTTTGTAAACCATCTTTCTGTTTGAATGCCTCGAATTGAGTTTTGAGATTCTTCAATTATTCACTAACTCCGGAAGATTGTGGAGTTGTAGCTTGTAGAGAATAGTTGGGAGGAGGAACAACATTGTAAGTACTACCCCCAGCTCCGGAGAGACCAGGAGTATTGGATTGTACTGCTGGAGGAACTTGTACTGGACTTATACCAGTGTCAATTGGTATGGCATCTGGTACAGTCTGTCGATTTTGTATCTGAGTTGCCATGAGTTCATACATCGACTTCATAGTATCAGCCATAGACTTCATTTGCTGTTCCAAAGAAGCAATCATTTGTTCTTGAGGAGTCAAGGAAGAAGAAGGTTCATCAGTATTCCCATCAACCATATAAGTCATGACTGTACGAGGGATTATTGATAAACTGGTGGATGTTGTTTGTTCTGAATCATTGCTTTGTGCATCAAAGTCAATTATAGGAGAACTACCCCCAGTAGGAAGAGGTGGGAAGTTAGATTCTCCAAGGAATTCAGAATCATCTTCAGAAATCAAAGTTCTTTGACTACATGTAACGACCCGCTCCGCCCTAGCGGAATGCCGATCGAAACGGCAAGTGCAACGACTCAAACGAGCCGTCGACCCGAAGAGTTGCTTCGACCCGATGAAGTATCGATGCGAATCGATGGAAGACTTACATTGGCCCGTCAAAAGATGAATCCAGACTTAGACTATCAAAGGCACGCTCGGAGTATCGCTTGGCCGATGCGAACATCGCTAAGGTGGGTGGCTCCGATGAACCCGTCTGTGCTTAGCCTAGACACATAACAATGCGGACACATTCACGAGAATCGCTAGGCGATAACATCTTGCATGCTAATAAATGACTCAACGCACCTAGCTAAGGGAATAATCCCATCTTGCATGCTTGTTTAGAACATGGAAAAGAACTCGACAATTATAGAAACGCTCGCACCGCGCTCTACGCTCGTGCTAAGGCACAAGCCCACGTTCATGTCCATTATACGTTCAAACAATGAAACAATGAATGATTTACAACAATAAAACGGGAAGGCTATCAACATAGTCGCTCCGAGTAGAGTTTAGCAACATTGGAAAGCTATGGGACCGATGGGTCGCCAAGGCGACTCCCACACTGGGAGTTGCATAATGCATGAATGAATGAATCAAAGAATGAATAAGCAAACACATGGATGACTCTATGAACATACGAACAAGTGAAAGAATAAAATGAAAGAAAGAATACATGAAAGATAAGACATGGAAGACGCTAGCGACAGGTGTGACGGGCACGTGCAACGGGGCTCGCTACCCGTGCTGTACGGACGCCAACCTGGTCGTTAACGCATTATGGCTAAGGGTTAGCCTACGGCTCGGAGATAGCCGCTAAGTAAAAGACAAGTTAATACGAAATGGTCGTGGACAAACGGCACGGGCGATGGGGGGGTAAACCGTGGCCGTCGAGTGGAAGGATTCTGCGGCACTGGCGTTGGGGGGGTAAACCGTGGCCGGCCTAGGCAGAATCAATACGGGGCTTACGGGCTGCTTGGGTGCGGGCTTGGGCACCAAGAGACGTAAGTGCAGGGTATATTCAAGAGACTTAACGGGGTGTACCAGCCATCACCCTACGCTAAGTTGAGAAATACCACAGGGGAATGTCCTAAATGGCTTGTAAAGCCAGCGACCCGTGCATGTAGATTAAGTGGACTATGTTGGTGGCAATCCACGTGCAAGTTCTTGCATTGAAATCAAAGTAGTCTAAGTTAAATGAACAAGTGTCTCCTGAACATGCTTGCAAAGTAACATCCTGAACATGAACGTGCTAGAAATGTAACATGCCTGAACATGCTTGAAATATACCACCCCAAACATGCTTGAAATGTGCTTCCTGAACATGCTCGAAACGTAACACTAGAACATGCCCACGACGTGCTAGAACCCGAGACATAGACACGCCCGTAATATTGAATGTTTACATGAATCACGTTAAGTTACTTCATGTTATATGTTGACTAACTTGGTTTACCTTGGACAGGGAAGGCCGGACGGTAAGTATGGGTAAGTCGTACATGCATTTTCTATGCGACACTTGAAATCAGCAACACGAGATAGGTCATGATATGTGCCATGAAACTGATCCTAAGGCAAGATTAGAAAGACAATGAATGATAGCGGTGCACAAAAGTAAATGCAACGTGTTTGGTAATGATAGCATTGTGGGCGAGCTAGCCTCCCCACCAGTGCATAACAATGTACTGATAACCCCACAGTCTGCTTGCAGGAAGCAGGAGACGTCGGCGGGTGCAGAGCTTTCCTCGTACGTACTAAGGCGCGGAGCTATCTCTTGAGCCTTGGAGCGTTGCAAGGAGCTGGAGCACCATATACAGGACATAATGTATTGGAACATCGCCATGTATCATTCCATCTTGTAAGCCACTTGGCACGTCTTTTATATTTCAGAGAGAGAGCTTGAGCGACTTGTAATATCGGCCTAGCGCCGCTTGTAACTTCTTGAATATCAATAAAGAGTTTGATTTCGTATTCAACTTGTGTGTTCGTTTACTTTCTGCTGTAAATGGGGACACTCTGTGCGACTCTGTGGCCTAGCATCAAATCGGCCGTTTCTGGACTTGGCCTTGCACGGGCGCAACCTAGGCCCGTGCGGCATCACGCCTTAGCGAGGACGATCGCTCCTACGGAAGCGGGGCGTGACAGATTGGTATCAGAGCACGGCTTTACGTCCTTGGACTTCATTCGGTTTTTCTCAGTTTTGAAAGCTCGTCGTTGGAAAAAGAAGTGTACGCTCTCTCTCGTTGTGCCTTGGGATGTTCCATACAATAAGTCTAATATTTTCGCAAGCTCGTATAAGTACTCGGGTGATCGGACTTGATAGGCGAAGGCCTTTGTGCCAAACCACGACGGACTTGAGTTGGAAGGAACCGATGCTAAGAGTTAGCGAACATGAGGCGTGCTTGAATAAGCTTATGCTGATGATAGCAAACGAGTACACGAGTCCCGAGTATAGTTCAAACGGGATGGTCATGCATGTAGCCTTTTGGCTAAGTTGTGCGGAGTTTCGCGCACCTAGACTCTTTGGTGCAAACGAGTTGCGAACGAGAATAAGTGAGCGTGCAAACTTGAATGTAGTCCGTACAGGATGGTTAGGCGGTACAACTTAGTCCGCGCGTCACGCACCTCGACTCTTGGGTGCAATCGGGCTGCGAGCGATGTCAATGTATCGCTCGATCGAGAACGGAGATGCACTTAGAGTGTATATCGATAGGAACGCTATCAAACTAACGCTTAGGCGTGCACGAAAGATTTATTGGATTTTGAAGATAATACGAACGACTTAGTACGTCGAGGTGACGTGATGCAATTACGCTAGAGATTCGTCGAACGAATCTGAAGGATGTCTTAGCGTATGACGCGAACGTGATTGAGGACTAGATCGTATGGCTTGAATCCGAGTGGTGTATGTGATAGGCTCGGAGAAGAATAAAAATGAGTGTCGATGACTAGTCGAGTGGCTCGAACCCTGAGTGGTGTATGGACGTCATAGAAATTGTTCGAGCGAGACTACAAGATATACGGATAGAACGGGTATGTCGGCGAGGCGATGCGATCGCGCAAAGCCTTAGAACGTGTCACGCTTAGTTGATCATGACTTCGAATGTTCCGAACGAGATGTCGTTCAGACAACTTGTGAATAGGCAACGCATGTTAGAAAACGATTCGGAACGATGAATGAAAGTGAATGGTCTTGATCGAGGAAACTTAGAGGATCGCGCGTACGACTTCGAATTGATTCAAATGAATTGTGACTTGAGTTTGAACAAAAACGATCTTGAAACTAGCTTGAGGAATAGCAGTTGAACTTGATCTTGAATATTAAAGGAAATTGTGGAATATCCAACTCGGACAAACAGCATCAATGCACGACTCGAAATGGGCTGCAAAGGAAGATCATCAGGTTACGCATATCGTCGATGGTATTGAGGCGTATCAAAGATCGATATGCGATAACTCGGGGGTACTCTGACTCGGCAAATGATGATCATGCAAATGTCATTGTTCCGTTGGAAGCTATACTTGGGATGTTGAAACGTGTCGAGGAAAATATAGACGTGGCTCGTGGATTTTCTGGTTGAACAAAATGACGAATGGACTATCGATCTTGGCTCGAATGAAAATGAAAATACTTGGATTTACTTCGACGATAACCTCAACGTCGACATGCTTGTCTTATGCGAGCGCAACTCCAGCCTCGCACATGCGTCGCGCCGAATAGGGCGATCACTCCGCGTGAGCGCTGGTATGGTGATTCATACAGCGGGGGTGATTGACCTAGCTTGGCGTAACAATTTGTGTGCTTCAATTTGTGGTTTGACGCGAAGGTGACTCAAGAATGGATTTGTGTGCTTGAAGAATCGAACTTGAGGATGAAGTAGGTCCAATCCGCGTATCGAAAATGAATTAGTCTGGACCCAAACAAGAGTTACGCCCCGATGAGAATGATTATTCCACGGGAGCGTTGCATGGTGATTCATGAACCACCGTGGATAATCGGACTCGCATGAGATTGGGACGCAACATATTGTCAAGTTAGATGAACTCGTGATCGAATATGTGAATTGGTTAGAATGGATATGTGAAGTATGTCAATTTAGTGATTTGAATGGATTTGAATTCGTTGCGGTGTGCGACGAATACGTTGATGCGAATAGGTAATCGTGCTCGATGTTTAGAAATCTGAGTGACACGAGCTTGGGTAGAAAATCATGTACTATCGACTCTGGTTTGACCCTAGGATTGGGGTCAGTGTTGGCATTATTGTTGGGGAACTATGATTCCAATCCTGACATTGACTTAGCCTCGAAAAGATGGCCTAGCGGGTAGGCGAGACGTCCTGTTTCATGAGTTATCAATCGAAGGATTGATCTTGAGGATTGGCATGGATGGATAGTGTGAATCACGAATATAGGAATACCCCTCACGAGATTCGGCTGACATGCATATATTCAGGGACGCTTGAGTATGTGCACGATGCGGCTCGAGTGAAAATGACAATTTCTAGATCATGCGGCTTGGCTGAATGCATGTATTTTGGGGACGCTTGGAATGCGTGCACGATCCAGCCAAGTGATACATTGAGTTCGAGCAAGACTTGAAGAATGGGAGAGTGTCGAAGATCTTCAAATTGCGTTAAGTAAAGGATCGATACTAGTACGAGCGTGGCTCGGAATCAAAGAAAACGTGTAAGCGGAGTGTGCGTGAACGACAACGAGATTGGCCCTAAATAAGCGAATGATATGGAATTGATATCGTGCAAATAAAAGTGGTATAACGAATTGGACCATTGATAGGAAGATATACTCGAGGATAGTGCAATACTTAGTCTTGAATCGGACGAAAATTTCATAGACTTGGTCGACCCCGCTAAGCAGAAATCATACTGATTTCGTGGACACGAACGCTTGAAAAGCGAATCGGGTCATCTCGATGACCGAGATAAACGAAAGTGAGTTTGCTTCAGCCTACGACCCCCGCATTTGACGAGTTACAATGTGCCTCGTGTGAATATTTCTGTCCCGTGACACAGAGAAATAACAACCAAGACGAAGAAACACTTGAATTGAATAAGTACAATCAACTATAAAAGGAATGAAAGGCTATTCAATAAAATCGACCAAACGCGTACGACATGGAACTTAGAAAGATATCAAGTATGGTTCGATTCTATCGAACGATAGAGCCGTTCGAAGAAATTGTCTAAGAAATACGACGACACAAGTTAAGGAATGATAGGATGACCTGCACTCAAGAAGTCTCGAGGACGAGACTTATTTTGAGTGGTGTATTATGTAACGACCCGCTCCGCCCTAGCGGAATGCCGATCCAAACGGCAAGTGCAACGACTCAAACGAGCCGTCGACCCGAAGAGTTGCTTCGACCCGATGAAGTATCGATGCGAATCGATGGAAGACTTACATTGGCCCGTCAAAAGATGAATCCAGACTTAGACTATCAAAGGCACGCTCGGAGTATCGCTTGGCCGATACGAACATCGCTAAGGTGGGTGGCTCCGATGAACCCGTCTGTGCTTAGCCTAGACACATAACAATGCGGATACATTCACGAGAATCGCTAGGCGATAACATCTTGCATGCTAATAAATGACTCAACGCACCTAGCTAAGGGAATAATCCCATCTTGCATGCTTGTTTAGAACATGGAAAAGAACTCGACAATTATAGAAACGCTCGCACCGCGCTCTACGCTCGTGCTAAGGCACAAGCCCACGTTCATGTCCATTATACGTTCAAACAATGAAACAATGAATGGTTTACAACAATAAAACGGGAAGGCTATCAACATAGTCGCTCCGAGTAGAGTTTAGCAACATTGGAAGGCTATGGGACCGATGGGTCGCCAAGGCGACTCCCACACTGGGAGTTGCATAATGCATGAATGAATGAATCAAAGAATGAATAAGCAAACACATGGATGACTCTATGAACATACGAACAAGTGAAAGAATAAAATGAAAGAAAGAATACATGAAAGATAAGATATGGAAGACGCTAGCGACAGGTGTGACGGGCACGTGCAACGGGGCTCGCTACCCACGCTGTACGGACGCCAACCTGGTCGTTAACGCATTATGGCTAAGGGTTAGCCTACGGCTCGGAGATAGCCGCTAAGTAAAAGATAAGTTAATACGAAATGGTCGTGGACAAACGGCACGGGCGATGGGGGGGTAAACCGTGGCCGTCGAGTGGAAGGATTCTGCGGCACGGGCGTTGGGGGGGTAAACCGTGGCCGGCCTAGGCAGAATCAATACGGGGCTTACGGGCTGCTTGGGTGCGGGCTTGGGCACCAAGAGACGTAAGTGCAGGGTATATTCAAGAGACTTAACGGGGTGTACCAGCCATCACCCTACGCTAAGTTGAGAAATACCACAGGGAAATGTCCTAAATGGCTTGTAAAGCCAGCGACCCGTGCATGTAGATTAAGTGGACTATGCTGGTGGCAATCCACGTGCAAGTTCTTGCATTGAAATCAAAGTAGTCTAAGTTAAATGAACAAGTGTCTCCTGAACATGCTTGCAAAGTAACATCCTGAACATGAACGTGCTAGAAATGTAACATGCCTGAACATGCTTGAAATATACCACCCCAAACATGCTTGAAATGTGCTTCCTGAACATGCTCGAAACGTAACACTAGAACATGCCCACGACGTGCTAGAACCCGAGACATAGACACGCCCGTAACATTGAATGTTTACATGAATCACGTTAAGTTACTTCATGTTATATGTTGACTAACTTGGTTTACCTTGGACAGGGAAGGCCGGACGGTAAGTATGGGTAAGTCGTGCATGCATTTTCCATGCGACACTTGAAATCAGCAACACGAGATAGGTCATGATATGTGCCATAAAACTGATCCTAAGGCAAGATTAGAAAGACAATGAATGATAGCGGTGCACAAAAGTAAATGCAACGTGTTTGGTAAAGATAGCATTGTGGGCGAGCTAGCCTCCCCACCAGTGCATAACAATGTACTGATAACCCCACAGTCTGTTTGCAGGAAGCAGGAGACGTCGGCGGGTGCAGAGCTTTCCTCGTACGTACTAAGGCGCGGAGCTATCTCTTGAGTCTTGGAGCGTTACAAGGAGCTGGAGCACCATATACAGGACATAATGTATTGGAACATCGCCATGTATCATTCCATCTTGTAAGCCACTTGGCACGTCTTTTATGTTTCAGAGAGAGAGAGCTTGAGCGACTTGTAATATCGGCCTAGCGCCGCTTGTAACTTCTTGAATATCAATAAAGAGTTTGATTTCGTATTCAACTTGTGTGTTTGTTTACTTTCCGCTGCAAATGGGGACACTCTGTGCGACTCTGTGGCCTAGCATCAAATCGGCCGTTTCTGGACTTGGCCTTGCACGGGCGCAACCTAGGCCCGTGCGGCATCACGCCTTAGCGAGGACGATCGCTCCTACGGGAGCGGGGCGTGACACTACAGGCCAGGACTCTTGCTCTTGTGCCTCTATATACTCCATCTGGACTATCAGCTCTACCCCCAGTATCCCGAGAGGTCATATTGACAGAAGCAAACAAAGGCTCATCTTCATCAGGCATAGGTTCACACTGAATCCGATTGAAGACAGATTGTCGTTTTGTTTGACATCTACATTGCATTGTGACTCTCGGCTGGAAATCACATTCATGATCAACATAGTCCTGAACCATTGATTGACATCTGCATTGAATTATGACTCTTGGCTGGAAGTCATATTCAGCATGGTCCATTGTCATAGAATTATTCCTTCTCTTCTGTTGAAGATGTTCTCGTAAATCTGGCTGTGACGACTGAGGTACATCAGAGAACACTCTTTGTGTATTTTTAGGAATGTATTTCTGATTCTTGGGTCTTGATGGCTCTTGATTATATAGGGAGTGATTAATATGAGCCACATAATTTCTAGCATACTCTGCATCTGGATCTGCTATCTTCATATCCGATTGATGTGGTTTCTTAACACCAGAAGTGTTTCCCAAACGGATTTGATTAAGTTTTGCTCTTAGATCAGTTGGAGGTAACACATTGGTTTTTGAAACTTGGAGTTTTCCTTCCATTGATCTGGATATTTGCAGAGAAGGAAGAGTTGAACCACCCCCTTGATTAGGAGTTGGTAACAGACCCTCTTTCATAGACAAATTCTGTGCCCAATTTAAAGAAGTCGTAGAAGAAGACATTAAGGAATGCTTCTTTTTAGACTTGTTCAAGTTTTGAGACATAGAATGTCCAGAAGGAAGAGTAGTCAAAAGACCATCTTCTTTTCTTTGACTAACAAAATTGTCAGTCAAAGCTGTTCCTGAAGTAAAAACTATAGGAGCAGAAGAAACAACTAAAGAGTTATTTCTTTTCGAAGGGACTTTGTGTGGAAGACCACCCCCAGTTCTAGTAGAACTTGGCACAGAAGAAGAAACAGCTAAAGAGCTATTCTTCTTAGATGATGTATATGGAATACACACTGAAACAGGCTTGGTTAAAGAACCAGTGCTGTTAGCGTGACTTTTGAATTTAGAATTACACGCTGGAACAGATTTGGCTAAGGAGCCAGTACTGTCAGCGTGACTTTTGGGATTGAGATTACACGCTGGAACAGACTTGACTAAGGAGCCAATACTGTCAGCATAACTTTTGGATGTGAGATTGCACGCTGGAACAGACTTGGCTAAGGAGCCAGTACTGTCAGCGTGACTTTTGGATGTGAGATTGCACGCTGGAACAGACTTGGCTAAGGAGCCAGTACTGTCAGCGTGACTTTTGAAGGCTGGATTGCACGCTGGAACAGACTTGACTAAGGAGCCAATACTGTCAGCATGACTTTTGAATGCTGTCATCTTTGAGCGCACAAGAGTGTGCGTGCTTGCAGTAGAGTCTTTGCCAGTGTTAGGAGTAAACACTGTGGCAGAGACTTCACCATTGGCTGCCAACTGATTCTTAGGGACATAGACAGAGTGTCCCTTCGACTTGGCAGTGGTGATGGAGGCTGAAGTGGGCTTACCACCCTTAGTCCGCTGCATTTCTTCGTAGGCGAGTTGATCAAATTGGATCGATATCACCTTCTTCGTCGAACCGACTGACGAAGTGTCGCATTGAGTTGTTGCCATCTCAGAAGAGGAGATGGTTTTCCCCAGCAGAGTCGCCAATTTTTTTTTCATAAATAAATTCACTTTATTTATTGTGTATCTGGGAAAATTACAACTGTAGGAATTCGATCTAGAAGACGATCGCTTTATCCCTTGGACTATGCGAAGAAGAAAAGCTCTCAAAATTTTGACAGTAAGTTAGACAACTATGTATCTGTACAATGAATGAGAAAAAGAACTCTATTTATAGAGTCAAAAAATAACTGAAAGGATAACTGTCTTCACAGCCTGTGCCTAGTTGAAAATCACGCAGGATTTAACATACGCAAGGTTGTGAGCAGTTACTGGACGTGGCCTGTAACTGTTGGACGCATGGCAATCATGCATGAGTCGTGTGCAAGTTACAGGACACGCAGGCGAGAGATCAGGGGCATGGCTGCCACGTACTCCAATTTGATGAAATCCACGCAGACTTGTTGAAGACGAAATCCACGCAGACTTGGGTAAGAAAGCTTCAAAATCTACGCAAACTTGGGGCAAGAAGCTTCGGAATCCACGCAGACTTGGGGCAAAAAGCTTCACAATCCACGCAGACTTGGGGCAGAAAGCTTCAAAAATCCACGCAGATGTGGGGCATGAAACTTCAGAATCCACGCAAACTTGAGGTAAAAGGCTCAAAATACACGCAGACTTGAGGAAGGAACATATAAGTTCAAAATACACGCAGACTTGAGCCAGAAGGCTCAAAATCCACGCAAGCTAGAGGCAAAACTGCCAGCTGTCTTGATTCGACGTGCCTCGACTGACACAAAATCTCTGACAATGATTGCTTTGTCAGTCGCATTAAATGACAAGAAGCTCTTTTGGTACGCCAACTTGGTGAAGGCTGAGTCTTGCTGAAGAAGATTTCAAAAGTTACGCAATAGTCGGTTGTGATCTCTCGAGTTCCGTGCATACGTGGCATACGAGAATACATTCTTCGACTGTCGTGCTGTCAGTCATAATGACACTCTGACAAAATGATGAGCTGTCTCCCAGCGTGATTTTTTAATATTGTCCTGATCAACTCAGCGTGACTTTTGGACCTTGTTCTGATCAACTCAGCGTGACCTTCATTTTTAAGGCCTACAATGAACAATGCAGAAAGGAAATCTATCTAGCAGCTGGGTCATCGGCCTCAGTCCCATCGTCCTCCTGCGGGGACTCTGGCAGTACAACTGGGTACAACACAGGATCATAATAGCTGTTGTAACACAGCTCAGCATCCTCAACATCCCCTAAAAATATATCTCCAGTCAGGAGGGAGCAAAGTACAATTCATGCTAATTTTTAAACAGTTAAATAAGTAATAGAATCATGCAGTTCTAAACAGTTTTAAAACAGGAACAGTTTGTTACAGTATAAAACAGTGATTTGAACAGGCAATAAAATATGACCGGCTTAGGTTTGTTACAGGAAGGATAAGGGGTTTTTGTTACAGTAGTGGTCATAATCATTACGATATTCCCCAGTCCCCAGTAGTTACAGTATAGTACTCTCGGAGAGAGTGTCGTGTTTGCATCGTGGTTTAGACATGCAGTAAAGTGATTAAATAAATAACTGTAAACTAACATAAACTATACTTGCCTCAATGAAAATGACTGGAGAGGTAGTCGACTTCGAGACGGGAAGTTAGAGTTGTCCTCGAATTCCTACATTCGAGAAATTGACTCAGCATTAGGTTTACCAACCTTAGCTACGCTAGTTGAAATCTCTATTTGCGTCCTAGTCAAATTTTAGTTCTTTAATTAACAAAACACAGAAAAGCACGATTATTAAGTGCGTTGATTAAATACGAGGGAAAATATCATTTTAACTTTTGAATTCGAGAAATCATCGTCGATGCCGGATTATTAGGAAAACTTGGTAATTTTTATAAATAATAATATAAAGCTAATTTTTCTTATTTTAGTGAGAAAACACGTGATTTTTAATTATTAACAAACTCGTCAATTTAGGTGAGAAAATAATAATTAATTTTATACGAAAAATATTTTTTAATCATTTTAATCGTTAAATAATAAAAACTCGAAAAACCAGAAAAGACAGGAAATCTAAGCTATTACAGTCACAGACCAGCCAGCTGGACTTATGCCCATTACAATTTATTTACATAAATTGAAATAAGATAAACTGCCGTTAGTCCTAAACTGAAAATATTAACGAAATGTAAACAGAAATAAATAATAAAATAATAATAAATCATAAGTCTCAGATATGGTCCGATCCTCATTTTGGCTAATTGCCTCAACGTCCGGGCGGGGCCGGTATCGTTTGCACTTAGCCGGGTCCATTGACCGATACGGTCGTCACCCAAAAAATCAAATATCGAATAAATTCCGAAAATCATTTTAAATTCATTTTGAAAATAATTCAGAATTTACGGAAAAATCGGGCAGCATCTCCTCTGTTTTTTGTCAACCCAATAACTGGAAAAATGACGCCGATAATTCCTGCAAGTCCCAAACCAGGAAAAAACCCGCATTTTATATATATAAAATATCCACAACCAATCCACAGAATAATCGGGACGACCCGAAATATTTTCGGAAGTCCGATTCCAAATCCACAAATCACAGAACGTTCCCGGAAATTTCCGAAAAACTAAAACACACAAAAAAAACCATTCCCGAAATATTTCGGGAATCCAAAATAAGTCACGGGACCTTTCCGAAAGTCCCGAAAAATTACGACGTCGCTAAAACCGAATTCCCAAAGGGAATCGGGGACCATTTCATCATCGACAATAATAATAAAATAGCGGGACAGGGGGTTATACCTCGGATTGCTCGACTAGAGCTCTCAGATGAATATTAAAGAAAGAAAAGAGCTCCTGAATCAGCGACGTAATTCCCGAAATAGTGCTGTACAAGCAACGACGTCGAGGAAATGCCGAAGAGATCCGAAGCTAGGGCACGGTCAGAACCAACAGGGAAAACTCGCCAAAATGGCAGCGTGCCAGAACACGCAAGAGCAGTTGCCGAGGGAAGCTCGGCGGAGTGCTGGCCGGAGAAACGCGCTCGCGGGGAGCGGGCGGACAGGGGCGCTGTCGGCGGATCAGCCGAGAAGGGGGCGCGGGGGAGTGCGGAGAAGCGCGGTCGCCGGAGTCGGGCGGCGCGCTCGCGGGAAACAGCGCGGAGGGGTGCGCGGAGTGGTCGGGGTGCGCCGGAGGGCGCTGGTCGGCCGGGGAAGCGCCGAGGAGCGGTCGGCGGAGAGGGTGTGGGGCTCCGGCGTCGGCCGGACTGAAGGGGGCGCGGTTGGCGCGAACCCGCGGGGGAGTGGCGGCCGAGAACGGGGCGCTGGCGGTGTAATGCCTCGCTCCGCACGGCGTATTACGCTGAAGCGTTGACTCAACGAGTCACGTTGACGCAAGAAAATGTATCGATGCAAAACGATACGAGAGCTAAGTTGTCCCGAGCAACGCATCGAACTAAGACGATGCGAAGAGTTGCCTTGTCCCGAAGAATGCATCGAATGAATCGATACGAAGCGCCGCGTTGCCCCGAAGGATGAGTGCGTTAAATCGGCTCGAAGATTCTAAGAAATCGAATCGACCAAGGCGCAAGTCCAAATCGATGCAAGTCTTGACTTTAGTTGGTTTCGTGTGCAGGTTATACTTTGACGGGAAAATATTAGAGGTCGATCTTTTGCAATATTTAGTAAGGGGTCCGCGAAATCAAATCGTCGCCTTGCGACGGGCTAAGACTTGGGCATGCTAAGGCAAATTGGGCGTATAACTCAACGAAGCACGAAGTGCTCAAATGGCTAAGTCAGGAGAGTGGTCGTACAACAAAGTTAGGGAATCGAGCCGCATCGGCTCGGTGAAACGACGAAGGCGTATCGACTCAAGGTGGGAGGATTGACTTCTTTTTACTCCTTCATTCGATAAGTCAAATATATCATTGTATGCTAAAAGTTAACCTATCGACGCCACGGGCGTGGTCCGATCGGAGATAAAATCATAGTGTGAGTCGAACACTAAGTTAGAACAATTGAAATGAAACGTGCATCAATATGCACGAGTCGCTATGGGACATTGGATATCGCTAAGGCGAGCGCCTCGGTGCGCAAGCCGCAAGAACATGGGATAACTGTACTCGGCGAGTGCCTTAGTGTACGAACCATACCGTGCCTTTGCTGCACGAGTTAGACGACTAGAACATTGAAAGACAATAGGCGAGCGCCCTAGCGCGCAGGCCCGAACATTGAATGCTAAGTTATAGAACATGGATATACGGTCGAAACGTGCCTACGTGCACGGGATAATAAAAGATGGCTTCGTTGCGAGAGAATACAGTTGTGGCATGAGTGTGGCGGAACTGTCGGATATGACATGGTGCCTCGAAAGGTGTTCGAGACCTTCGGGTCGTCCGGTTGACGAGCATTGAGTTGAGGCACGATGCCATTGAATCATTGAAACGAAGTATGAAATGTAAGAACACAGAAAGTTAACGAAAGAGATGCGAGATGATAAAGTCTGAGTCTTGGACTCAAGGCTATGCTTGGTTGTTTGAATGATAAGGGCGTTGCATGGTCGAATGGGATGGACTTGAGATAATTGCGATGATATCTTCCGTGCACGGAACGTTCCCTCCGAATGGGCGCACCGGAGCACCGGGACCGTTCGGCCTAGGAGGGATGATAATCTTTGATAGGTGCACATCTGCGAATGTCCGATTAGCACTCGGTCGTAAATGTGAGAAGCCGCAAATGATGGTAGGCACGCGGTAAGTTTCGGTTGTTGGGATTGCAACCCAACCCGTGAAACGCCGGGCTACCCAAATTCGAGAGAGAAAAGAAGGAGAGAAAAGAAAGTAAGGAAAGATAAAAGAGAAACTCCTTTAGTCCATTCCGGCGCGGATACGCCCACGACCTTTATATAGTTAAGGAACGATGGGTTGAAAGTGTAGGCGCAGATGCGTCCCGCATAGAGATCCTGCTTAGAGATGCACATATAACATGACAGGAAAGAAACACGGCGTATTCACCTTACGTCGGTGCAAGGGCGAGTGCGTCGACTTGGTAAGTCGCGCCACGAATCAAACACGAGATTGCTTGTTTGCTTGCCTATTCAATTCGATAACATGCTGCTATGATAACATGCTTTACGCTTTCGAATATGCCATAAAATTGACCCTAAGGAGAACATAGCAAGATCATAAGCTAAGTTGCATGATTCAACATAAATATTACAAATGTCGGTTTGAAAAGATGATCTTTGCTTCAGTACATGCGAGGACGAACGTACTGATCCCCCACCAGCTTCATGCAGGGTGCAGGGAATGGATGGCTCGCGGCGAAGCGTTGCTTGAACGTGTTGAGGCTTGGAATGCCGAAGCGCATTGAAGTGTGCGATCGCATTGACGCTCGGACTACGCAACTGGATTGATGCGGCCGAGATATGACGGCATGATGTATGGAACGGTGAAATCCTTTGTGGGCAAGAGAGAACCTGAGTGTTGTAGCCAATCTGGCATATATTGTTAGGCTATCGAAAGCCATTGTAATCTCAGTTTCGGATATCAATAAAGAGAATTGTTTCGTATACTCTGTTTTTCTTTCGTTGTTAATATCGAATCAAAAGATAACCATTTGAGAACTTGTCATCTTGCCTTGCACGAGCGCAACTCCAGGCTCGTGCGGCATCACGCCCCCTGCGAGGACGATGATTCGGGTGATTTCGGGTCGGGGCGTGACAGGCGGGGGGTGCTGGTCGGCGGTCGGCCAAAGGCAGCCGCGGTCGGGCGGAGCGGGGTGGCGCGGTCGTCGGAAGGGCGCGCGCGAGGAGGCTCGGCCGCGAGGGGGTCGCCGGCTGTGGTCGGCGGTCGACAGACCAGGGCGCGGGGAGAGTGGGGGTTTGAGTGGGGGTGTGATGGGAGAGAAGAGAGTTAGAGAATGAGAGATGCTCTATGTGAGTTGGTGAGGTTGAGCTTTTGTTCTGTGGGAAAAAGAGAAAGAAAAAGTTTAAGAAAAAGAAGGAGGAGCTTCTCCAGAACATGGGATTTGGAGATGTGGGAAGAAGTAGTGGGTGAGAGAGAGATGAGAGTGTTGGGGAAGTATAGAGAGTGTTGTCCAAGGGAAAAGGGTGTGCGTGAGTTAATAAGGGGTAGTGGAGTGGGTTGTCTTGTGGAGAAAGGAGTGGGGGAGTTGTGGCTCTTGTGTGGACAGTAGCAAAAAGGGGAGGAGGAAAAATAGGAGTGAGAGAAAGAATCCTACGTGAGTGGGGTGCTGGTCCTACGGGACCAGCTCAAAACTAAATTTTATTTTTTTTATTTTTTTAAATAAATAAACCAAGTCAAAAATTGGATTTAAAGAAAGAGAGGAATGACTTGGGTTTGGGCTCAGGCCTGGGTCTGGGTTCGGACTCGGGTCTGGGTCCAAAATCAAAGATCCTTGTTTATTTATTTTTCGAAATCATTTGCACTCCAAAAATATTTAATAATAATAATAATAATAATAACAATAATTTTAGAAATACCAATAATAATAATACTAAAACACTATTTAATAATTAATTACGAGAATATGGGTTTCACAATCTTCCCTCCTTAGAAAATTTCGTCCTCGAAATTAAAGGCAGGGTCAGGATTTTAATCATGCAATCATGCCTGAAATCAGTTTGGACATCTTCCTTAACAGTCTTATGCCCAAGTGGGTTAACAATCCCGAAACTCATCTAATGTTCAAAACTAATCAAAATTGATCAAAAAAGAAGAAAAAAATTTAGACATTTTTTTTTTGCCCGGACAAAAAAAAAATACCCACCTATTCTCAAGGGATAGAATTCCCATGTTTTGTGGGTAAACTATTTATCCGGATATTTATAATTCCTGGGAATAAATTTTTTATAAGCCAAACAAACGTGGTAATAGATTCCCATCTTAAATTTTCCCGGAAATAAAAAAAAATACCGCGTACCAAACGCCCCCTAAATATGATGGGTTATTTAGTTATAGGGTCTCCTATAATATTTAATATTATAATTTAGGTCTCCATATTAGATCTTCATTTATACTGTTCACGGTTTAAAATTAGTCTAAATGGATATCTAAATTTTAACATTTAACAATATGCGGATCTAAACTCTAATACCAAATATTATACGATAGCCTATAACTAAATAATCCTAATATGAGTGTCGTTTTTATAATAAAACTAGATATTTGGCCGTGCTACTGGGTTTTGAATTCAAAGTCCTCCATTTTTTATTAGGGGTGCAACTCGGACGGGCTAAACCCGATCTCGATTGGGTAAATCCGTTAATGGGTTGGGTACTTAGGGTTGAAGATAATCGGATTCGGGTTCGGGTTTGGGTTAAAATATTTGAACCCGATCAAAAATCGGATTGGGCTTGGGTTCATGTGTCGGGTTACCCGAAAACCCGAAACCCGAATATATATATATATATATATATATATATATATATATATATATATATATATATATATATATATATATATATATATAAGTCTGGATTTTATACTTTTTAAATAAAAAGCTTAAATCCTAAATTTATTCACTCAAACTCTTCAACTCCTTATCCTAAATTTTACAGTTTGCATTTTGTAATGATTAAGACTTGATTGCTATTTGATTATGTCTAATATTGGTTTTGTTTAAAATTATTTTAAATATTATATTATAGCCCGATAAATCCGATGGATCCGACCCAATCCAAGTCCAATCCGATCCTCCGGACTCGGCCTTGGACTTCATATGTTGAACCCGAGATCGGACCGGACTTGGGCTCGAGCTAGGCTTATGATTCATCGAATTGGGCTCGGATTGAGCTTAAGTCCGACTCAACCCGCCCGAGTTGCACCCCTATTTTTTATGTCCCTTTTTATGCTAAAAAGATCTCAATAATTTGTTTGGCAAGCATAGTGGACAATTTAGTCTCGCAGAAGTTGAGATCTTTTTGAAATAATGTAAAACTAGATCTTTGTCGTTTCTGGTGCTTTAACCATGTTTGCTAGCATTTCAAATACCAAGTTGTTCAATTTCCGCCAGTGCCCGATTCAATTTCGGCCTGATCGAATGACGGATAGCCCGTCTGGCGTAACGTTTTCTGCCGTTCAATTTATCTGTATTATGTTCTCATCTTCCTATTTGTTAGCACACTTAGAGCCCGTTTGATAAATCGTATTTGGAGGTAGATTTTAGAATTATATGGATTTGGAGTTAAATCCTTGAAATCCTATGTTTGGTTGGAGGTGGATTTAGATATGGAAAGTATAACCAAATCCAAATTTTGGATTTGGAAGAAAGAAAGTTGAATTTTGGAGAAAAAATAGTTATTTTTTAACAATTTCGTTGTTATATTAAATATTGAGTTAAAACTAATTAATAATTAATAAATTAATAATTCTTTATATTTTATATATTATTTTTTTACAATTATTATTATAAGAAATTATTTAATATATAATTAATTAAATTAGTCATTATTATTGTTTTAAAAAATATTTTTTTTAACTAATAGTTAGTTATCATAATTATAATCTAAATTTATAATATATTAATTAATACTTTATCATTTAATATTTTATAATAATTTAATTAATTATAACTATAATCATAATTAAAGTCATTTACTAATCATAACTATAATCCTATTTAATAATTTCAATTATAATCATAATTAAAAATTTATTAGTCTTATTATAATCTTAATTAATAGTTCATTAATTACTATTTTATAATAATCTTAATTATTAATATTTTAATCACAATTATAATCATAGTTAATAATTTATAATTCAATAATCTTTCATTATAATCTTAGTCTTATTATAATCTTCATTAATAATTGAGTAACTTATTAATCATAATTAAAATCTTAATTAATAACTTATTAATTTATTAATTATAATTATAAGTTTAATTAATAATTTAGTAATTTATAATTTTATTTTAATATTTTATAATAATCTTATTTAGTAATTTATACCTTTAGTAGTCATAATTATAATAATTTATTAATCATAATTATGATAATCTTTAATTATAATGATAGTCATATTATAATCTTAATTAATAATTTATTAATTATAGTTATAATCTTGATTATAATAATTTATTTATCATAACCATAATAATTTATTTATCATAACTATAATTTTAATTAATAATTTATAATTAGTTATAATATTAATTAATAATTTATTTGTCTTAATTATAATCTTAATTATAAATTATTAGTTACTATTTTTTTATAATCTTAATTAATAATATATTAATCATAATTTTATCGGTATTAATAATTTATTATTTAGTAAATAATAATTAATATATTATTAAAATTTTAATTAATAATTTATTATTGAAATATAATCATCATTTTAATCTTAATTAATAATTTGTTAATCATAACTAATTTTATAATTATAATAATAATTTAATTATTAATCATAACTATAATTATAATAATAATTAATTAATATTTTATTAAATATATTTTATTGTCATAATTGTTAATCATAATTATAGTTTACCAAATTCTATGTTTGATTGGAGTTGGATTTGGATTTGGATTTGGATTTGAATTTTGGATTTCCAAATTCAAATCCAAAACCAAATCCATTTTACCAAACAAGCGCGGTTCCTCATTGGCCCCAGGAACTCCACCCCTCCCGTGCGCTAGTACTGAACCAATGAGAGACCGTCACGTCAGCGCTGTCGTCAGAATCAATAAACACTAATCTCGTGTAATAATCGTGACAATAATCATGAAATGCACATCTAAATTAAGAATAGAAAAACTATCAGAAAATGAAAGTGATCATTCCATCATAACGGAATAAACATTTTTATATTAGTAGTTACTGACAATATTGGTTCGACAAACGACACTATTTTGGGGAAGTATAGATTTTATTATAATTTCTAAGTTTTGGAATTTCTTTCTGTCTAAACACTCACAACTGTCCAGTGAAGATTTCCGAGCAAAACCCAGGAATATGACTGCTACAGTTATTAAGAAACCCAGGAGCACATGTTCTGTTGGGACGATTCTTCCAGCTTTTTAGTCATGGAAAGTACAATTGCCTGAGTTTAAGTTTACGCTTCTCCAACTTCTTTTTTGTCACTCCTGCAACCGTCATGGCACAGATTTGTGAATACAATGTGCAAGACAATTCGCTATTTCAGAATTCAACTAAATAATCGTTGTCCCTAAGGCAGTGGCCTAGTGGTAGTACGAGAGGCCGTCCGAGCATACGTCTCGGATTCGAATCCTCCACCGGACGGCTGGGTGCACGGTTCGGCTTAGAGAAATGACACCTCAAAAAAAAAAAAACACTAAATCGTCAGCATAAAAAATACCAATGTCTCTGTTTCGTGTCAACTTTATAAAGTCTTGCAGTATATAATTCAGACAAAAAATACAAATATGCCTTTTAGGTCCGTGTGGCAATGCAAAATAACATTTGAAATTGAATTAGAACCTCGAAATATAGTACCCAAAAATAAGCATTCAGAGTCCCCAGCCACCACTCAGCACACCCTTTAATAACCATGAATAGTAACCGATACAAGTTGGCTTTAAGCGAGGTTCAGAACCCAAATATGGCTTACATCTCGGTAGCATGATGGATGGGTCCAGCTGCAACAGGAACACTAGTCCCAGAACTGTCCGGCACCGGCAACTGATCTTTGGACCCATTTCCTGGAACAGAGACATCTTGGCCTGGCGGTACCAAGGGGGGCGCATTAACAGGTACATCAAAACCAGAGGGCCTGCGAACCCTCTGAGGCCTCTCCAGGCTTCTGCTCCTACTGCGACTGCAGCTCCTGCTCCTACTTCTGCTTCGCGACCAGCTCCGGCTTCGTGACCTGCTCCTGCTGTCATCACTGCTATAGCCCCGTGTCCGAACTCTTGCAGGACTCCGACTATAGCTAAGGTCCCGATTCCTCTCCATAGTTCCCCTAGAACCATCAAATCGGCCACGACCATTAATGCTGCGATCTTGCCAACCACGGCCACCAGGTGGCCCACCAAAACTGCGCCCTCCTCTATTTCCACGTCCTCCACCAAAGTCATTTCTACCACCACGTCCACCAAAGCGACCACCACCATCACCTCCCCTCATTTCATGACTGCTCCCAGAGTCCCACCTCCGACCACCATTGCCATCTCTCATTCCCCGTCCGCCCCCATTAGAGTCCCACCTGCCACCACTCCCACTATCGTCCCTCATGCCACGACCACCTCCAGAATCCCATCGGTTTGGCCCGCCCCGGCCCCTAGAGAAAGAAGGTGCTCCCCGAGCAGCCATTTCTCGTACCTCAGGCGGTACGCGTTGGTTTGACCCTTCAAGGAGTTTTACTAGTTCAGCTGCATGCTTCCAGTCTTGATCACTGAAGAAGGTATATGCTATTCCTGTGGCCCCAGCCCTGCCAGTTCGTCCAATCCGGTGGACATAATCCTCGATGCCGGTTGGAAAATCGTAATTGATCACAATCCTGGAGTAAGATGTTTTTAAGATATTATATGAACAAAACAACAAAAGATTACATATAGAAAGGCTTAGCAAATAAGTTATATGACATCCTGAAGTGCATACTGTGCAGAACTTGGATAAGAAAGCCCACAACAAGTATATTAATCGACAGATTCACTGGCACCAGAAAGCATTATCTCTAGGGTTATTACGAACCAGCTAACAAAAATTGCTAACTAGTATGTGACACAAAAAGGGTGTTAGTATTTTCTAAGCACAAGTTTGATAGGAAAACAATGGTGGAGGATGATGCAATGAAATAACAGAACTCCATTCTCTGGATTGCATGTTTTATGTGCTTCTTTAAGCCTATCCTTTTTCTTCTTTTGTAAGTAGACACGAACAGTATACAAGCATGCTTCCAAGGCAAATAAAACTGTCACAAGTTAATGAGGTATAAGTTTCTGACAATGCTGCTGCTAGTTTTGAAAGTAAGGAAAAAAATTTAGCACTTGAAGCTTTGTGGGTAGTCAGAGAGCTGCAAAGTTATCGTGTAATCAGTCGATTATCTTCCTCTACTTGGTAGTGAAATGAAAGGAACACACTCCTTTTCTTGTGAAACTGCACTAGCTCAAACATCAAAGACTAAGCAAAAGAGTGCTCACCTTATATCTTTGATGTCGAGTCCCCTGGCAGCAACATCAGTGGCAACTAAAATTGGTGACCTGCCACTGCGAAATTGGTTGAGGACGTGATCCCTTTCACTCTGGGATTTGTCTCCATGAATGACTGCAGCACCAAATCCGCGCCCTATTCCACGAGCAAGCTGATCACAGAGTCTCTTCGTTGAACAGAAGATGATGATCCTTGACCCATGTTCCTGTGTTCTAAGAATCTGTTCCAACCGTCTCTGCTTCTCCATAAGCGGAACCAGCTCTACATACTGCATGTGAATAACAATTGACATTACAAGAGAGGTACAGGACCAACACAAGAGCCTAGAAAGGTGGTGCATGTGAATAAAGGTGGTGCATGAGAAATAACAATTAACATTACAAGAAATGAGAGTTAAAGGACAATACAAGAGCCTAGAGAACATTCCAAGTCTATTCAGTTCATCTACCCGACCAAAGTCGAGATAAACCCAAAATGGATACGCCTGTTCTGTAAACTAACCAGCCTAATTTGGTTGTTTGTCCGGTAACTAGACTTCCAACTAGTTCAACACTACACATTTTGATCAAGATGCCAACTCTGGAGGAGACGACTTAAGACCCTGCACATTGTTAGATTCTTCCTCAAGTAGAACCACACTGTTCTGCAGTGGGTTTCCCTGGATTTGGATTGTGATTTTTTGCTTTGTTGTCCAGCCTATGTGCAAGGCTTCAGACTTCTCTGCATACAGGACTTTCAGGTGTATGGGGGTAAGAAGCATTTTCATTGTTTAGTTGTAAGGGGCTTTAGGATCCGTTTAATGATCATTAATGAAAGATATCTTATCTCACCCTTTCCCCCAGAAAGAACATTGGTATTATTTGAACAAATCTCAAACAATAACCAACTCTTGAAGATTGGTAGCATCTAAGCTTACGTAGCATAATTAGATTTGCTATCTGGTGGCTAATACTCCCAAGTATTGATCTAGTACATTACTGAACAGTCAGAATAATTAGTAAGAAATAAATCATTGGATATGATCTTCCATATAGTTTGTCTGGTTCTCTATGCAGATCCCTATTATTAGTCGCCATAATGAAACATGTATGATCCAACAAAGACTGTATATATCTATATATGAGGGGGGTTTTAAAATAATACATATATTTGAGTTAGATTGGTAAACACCTGAAGACACAGATTGGCTAGGAAACAAATTCACATCATGCAATGTTGTTAAAGGTGCCACCTAGGCGTCCAAAAGACGAGAGCTGATGTTGCACCGGCTAATCCAAAGGTAAGTGACATATCTTTTCTAGACGACATCTAGGCGAGAAAGACGCCAAAGGAGAGATTAGGTGAATATGTAATTAGACGAGCCTTGACGCACGCCTAGGTGTGTTGGATATTTTATGCAGCTTTTTTATTGTTTGGACTTTTTGTAAGTTTTATTGGCTTGTTATTTAAGAACACCCAGAGGATGATAAGACAAAAGAGGGAAATGCTGAACAAAATCCATCAATGTGAACGAGTATTTCATTTTCGAAGAGGATATTGATAATAATGTTCAGGATGACCTCTTAGACTTGGATAATGAAAATGAATGATGGATGATCGAGTAGGAAGAAGAAGAGTTTGTTGTCATTTGCAATATGGAACATTGACTTGTTGATTACCTTATGTTTGTTTTCCATATGAACATGTCTTCTATCATAATGACTTATGTGTGATGTTCTTGTTTTTAACCTTAATGTTGTTGTGATCTTGCTAAATTACTTTGTTGTTTTCTATTGGTAATCTGGTATTATTTTTTACTCTTTTCTTTAGTTTATTGTCTAAAATCTCAATTTTATGAGTTTTTAGAGAGAGAGGAAAATTTTGGATAACGTAACATGAGCTACAAAAGTGACAAAAAGTGTTATGAAACGGGAATTTAAGAAGCTGCCTAGGTGGCACTTTTCTTCTCCAGATGCCGCTCTTACGCTACCGGGCGATGAGGCGACACAGCTCGCCTGAGAGAGCTAGAGCTGTTTAAAACACATCATATGTTTTCTGTGGTTTTGACAATAAACTACTTCAGATAACTTCTATTCAAGGATATCCTATCATGTGAAGAGCCGATGATGCAAATAACTTGGGACTAGATGCAGGAGTAAACCCAAGACTCCTCACAAGATTTGAGCACATCCAATAATGAATCTGAGGATGCATTATATTTCTCTACAACACTTCTTTATAACTTCTTCATGGCAATTACATGCGACACATAAAAGGATGTGTGGCCTAAAAAGCCGGCACTAATTGGCCGACTAGGAGGGTACGTGACCGCCTAGATGTAGTCACCGACTCATCTAGAGGGTCATGTAGGCGGTGGCGAGATGGCTGGATATCGAACGGAGAAGAAACAAGGTGTGGGTGGTGGCAGGAGTTGGAGGAGATGGCAGAGGAGCTCGACTGGAGCTCGAGGGCGGTGAAGCCACTAAGACATGGAGGGAGGCACTGAAGCGGAGGGGCTCGAGAAGGGACGAAGCTATCAGGGGAGCTCGAGACGGAGGTGAATCAGACGATGGCGGTGATGGAGGCATGGGTTGGGGCGATGTTGCGACTCCTCGGGAAGAAGGAGAGAGAGAGAGAGAGAGAGAGAGGTAGGTTTGGGTAGCCTGAGGCAGGGTTTCGGGGTGCTACGGCTCCTCTTCCATGGGAGAAGGAAGAGTCAGAGGGGGGGAAAAGAGAGAGCAGGAGAGAGAGTTGAGATTAGGTGAGAGAAAGAGTTGGCGGGCTGGATATGCTGGGAAGAGAGAGACAGGTTTGAAAATAACAAAACTAATAATAATATTAATAACAATAACAATAAGGACAATAATGATAAAAATAATATCAATAATAAATAATAATAATAATATAGGTAATACCAATAATAGTAATGGTAACAACTAAAAATAATAACAATAATATTAATACTAAAAAGTAGTAACAATTAATAATAAATTATAATAACAAGAATAATGTCCATAATGATATGTATACTATGTTTGTACTTCTGATATGTATACTATTTGACTATGTTCAATTATGTAAGACTAGGCAAGTAAATTGGGGTTTTATATTCGTTCAACACGGTTTGGTTTTATTTTATTTTTTGGGGGGAACCTAGGCGGGCGGCGGGTGCCTGCCCAACTAGCGCGTGGAAATTTGTACAACCTTGTTAAGCAAACTACAAGAAAGTATGGTGCCTTGAGGGACACAAAACTAATAGACATAAAACTAAGTTTCTCAGATGCAGGCAACAAAAGAATCTAATTTATGTTCACCTGTGTGATGGATTTGTTTGCAATGAGCTCATCAACATTGCCGATGTTAACCTGGACAGGATTCACAAGTAGATCGCCAGCTATTTTCCTCACCTCCTTGGGCCAAGTTGCAGTGTACATGAGGGTCTGCCTGCGTGGAGGAATCTCATTTACAATTTTACGGATCTGAGGTTCAAAACCCATATCAAGCATCCGATCTGCTTCATCAAGAACAAGCAAAGAAACTTGACAGAAGTTAATCCTCTTCATCTCAAGGATGTCGTTGAGCCGGCCAGGTGTTGCAACAACAATGTCTACACCTCGTTCAATCTCTTTCAGCTGAGGGCCCTTTGGAGCACCTCCATATAAACACTATCCAAAAAGAAGAACCATCAGTAACAAAAAGGAAAAACATAACACAATCAGAATCAGAAGTCTATAAAATGATATAAAATAACCTACAGTGCAAGAAATCCTTGCCGCACGACCAAATCTGATCGCCTCTTCTTGAATCTGTGTGGCAAGTTCCCGAGTTGGAGATAAAACCAGCACAGTTGGACCAATTTGTGGGTTATTTCGACATTGCCTTAAATGAATAAACGCTGGAATAAGATAACCCAATGTTTTTCCTGAACCAGTTTTGGCAATGGCCACAATATCCCTACTTTGTAGCGCAATAGGCCAAGTTTGTGCCTGTATTGGCGTGGGAGATGGAAATCCAGCAGAATATATCTGAATCAACAAAGCAAATGTAAAAGTAAAGAGGTTACTCCAGTGCATGACAACTCTATAGGAGAATATCAAGAAACATTCGCTAAAATACAATCAATTTCAAAAGAAATCTTTAAAATAACCCCATAAGAACACGGTTGCTTACTGAAGCAACTCGATGCAGCAAGAAAGGGGCATTTCAGACCAAGTGGCAGAGTCAAGAAGAAGGCCAGCCACTGTGAATAATTTGGAAGAAGGCTCGCCCTCTCCGAACTCGTCTACAGGAAGGGCTCCAACTATATGATTGCAGCCTTCAAGGACAGTGCAGATGCTATGTAACTGGGGTGTATAGCAGCACAGTTTACGACATATGCTCTTCTCACGAGCAAATATCGCATCTGGACAATGGTGACAGATATGAGTTCAAACCATTACCAAAAAATAAAGTGGCCATTTAATTAATCTTTAACTATCCTACATTAGGAAGAAAAAAAAGGAAGGATAGAGTAGTCAATTGCTAATTTCCAAATTAAAATAAGACAGTAAACTTACCTCTCTGAGAATCTCTGGAGGAAAACCAGTAGCTTCGAAAGACGTAAATGGAGCAGGAACATTATCACCCTAAGAGATTTATCCAAAAGAAATAAGCATCATTACATTTAAAGAAGATAATCCTCTCATTTTGCAACAGGAAACCTGGAACAAACAATGAAACTGACAATGAACAAAGTACAGGGCACTGAGATTTGTATATAATCGAGCATCAAAATTTAATTGTGTATCTCTAAATAAAAGACCATCAAATGCTTAATTATTCATACAAGGCCGGTTCTATGTCATAGTCATTTGCTCTGATTAGAACAATCTATTATAAGAGACCAAGGATGACAACTATTCCATTGCATGTGTTGCAGACAGCAAAATTTAGGTAAGATCAAACCTATCAATAAGCTTTGAAAGCATAAGTAGAAAGATGTTTCAACAAATCTTTCACAGACAAATATGTAGTAGTTGAAATCAGGAACAGACTAATCAGACCACAGATCAGTCACTGCATGTATAGTATCTGATTTTCAACATTCAAAATTTCATATAGCTTTATTTCTGAACAAGTTCGATTGACGTAAAAGTGGACTTGTTAGGATAAAGAATGAACCCTAGAGAAGATATAGTTATGACATGATACCGCTATTAGATATGGAAGTATTTAGGACTATGAGACAATGTTAATGTGCCCATCTTATCCAACCAATTACTGAAACTAAAATTACAAGAAGTGTGCAGTTATAGATATTAGATATACAAACCCCTAGATAACCCAATTTAAATACTACAGGAAATTACTAGAACCCTGAAAACTACAAGAGTATAGTCAGTTACCACTGCTGTGATTTCATGGTGCTTGCAATATGCATCAGCACCTGGGATATTGATAAAGCCTGATGGGACTGCCATTCTTGGAGATGGCCCTCCGGGCATCAAATTGGGAATGGCAACACGATCACTGATCTTCGACATTGTAAATTCTGGTGCCATGTGTGAACCGCTTGAATGACCCAGCACCACGGGTTGGGTACCAACAGCACCCATTCTTCTATCCTGGTAGTTAAATAAGAATCATTCTGTTAATGTCGTTTAAAAGTATGTATACGCAAATTAGATGACAAGTCAAAGATGTTTATTATGAAAACGTGGCAGAAAGAGGACCGTTCTATACAAATTCAGGTAAAAGAATTACAATTGTCTCGTAAATGCATGATTTAAAACTGCTGATTAAAAACAGATGGAGATTCACAATACAAAGATAAGAGGATAGATGATGGGGTAGGGGAAAACCACTCAAACCTCAAGCTAACTTTCAAAAACACTGCATGCCTATGGAGTTGCCATATAACATCCTCCCCTCACTTAATAGGACATTTGTCAGAATTTCCCACATTATTCTATCCAAACAGTACATATACATATAAAATTCTTGCTCCCTAGCTCTGTTCTAAAAGGCGGCCGCCTGGGCCGCCTAGGCGCTAAGAGTCGGGTGCCCGCCCGATGCCCGCTTAGGTCACCGTCTAGTCCCCCTGACGTCTGATTATGCATGTTTTGGGGTTTTATGATTTTTTTATGCAATTTTTCGTAGATTCATTTGGATTTTTTTATTTTTTTGAATCGCCTAGATCTAGGCGGCCGCCTAGGCGGACTAGGCGTTAGGTGGACGGTGCCCGCCCGACTAGCGGCTAGCGCTTTTCACAACCTTGCTCCCTAGGGTCTGAAGGCAGATATCATGGACAACAATCCTCCAGCTATATAAAGTGTTTCATCCTTAATTTCATTATGCTGTGTCATATTTATCACTCCAAATACTCCGCTGTTTACCAAGTATCAAGCTACAAACATACTCCTTGAACAGTACTATATCAATTCCTTAATATCAACCTTGTCAAATTCCAAAGGCAGCCTTCCAGTGCTGCAGAGAAACCTCTCATTTACAGTCATATCAGAATATCCATAAGATCCCTACAATACTCACTTCAGAACAACAGTAATAGCCATGTGAATTTTTGTAAAGAAAAGGAATTGAAGGATCTAATTTACAAGTTATAGTACTAACAATATCCATCCAATAAGAACAGAACCATGAAATGTTGCTTTAAGAACCTACTTATGCAAAATAATCAATTATATACATGATTTAGCACTTATAGGTTGCTAACTACCATTAGATGCCATACAAATAAACCGAACTTCTCAAGAAATAACTTCCCTTCTTTATATCCCATAACCATCACAAATGTTGGTCCCAATCTACATTGTTTTATAACATTCGACACCTTTCCCATCAATCAAAACAACTGAAACTCAACCAAATCAGAATTGCCAAACTCAAGATAATAGAACATGTAAAGAACATCTCACTTGCGTGTGATAACTGATCATCCACTTTGAGGTTGTTTTTTTATGCCATCGAGTGAGGCAAATGAGAGGAAATGGAAATGGAATCTCATTAACTTTTTTGGCTTTGATGGTCTCACAAGAAGTGAGGGAAAGCAAATAGAAACAGGATCATGCTTTCTACATGCCATTTATATTTGCTTCCTTTCATGCATATCCTACCAAGCCTTCAAGGATTGCTGCAAATTGTGTTCATTATGTAGAAAATATGCTTCCCAAGAACAATGCAATTCAATTCCACATGACAAAGAAGAATACATCATGAAGATGATAACACAATGAAGTGAATTACCTGCTGGTTCCCTGCGAGAGGGATAGTTGCAAGCCTTGGATGCTGTTGGGGAATCATAGGCCCCTCCCTACTAGATGAGTAATATTCATTTCTCATTCCATGTTGATCTTCTCCATAACCCATTTGTGGGCCCATGGGAGGCCTAGCCATTGAATGTCCCATTGGATCCACTGTTGAGCCACCCATCGGTTGTTGACGACGGGTTGCATCCAGTCCCACATGGTGCAACTCACTGAATGTACCATCGTTATGTTGCATGCTAATAGAAGATGGCCCATCAATCTGTTGCTCTGGACGACCTGAATAATCTCTGACTTGTGGAGCATGAGGGGATGAACCTGGAAAATGGGGATCACTTGAAGCCCCAACAGTTCGCTGGATAGGCTGCACAGTATAACCCACCTGGTCTCCCTCCTGATTCCTTTGCTCTCTCCCCATCTGGAAACCATTTTGCTGACCCAGTTGATGACCACTCTGTGGCCCCTGCTGTTGTTGGTTCTGAGGGTAGGACATTAGTTGCTCCTTAGGCTGAGAAAATTGCGGATGTACCATCTGATTTGTCTGCATGTGAGAATATTGCTGGGCCGGCTGATTTAACATATGTTGGGCCTGTTGGCTGGGCATCTGATACATTGGCTGCTGTTGATGTTGGTGCACCTGCTGACCTGATTCATGCTGATACATGCTGTTGTTAGGCTGTTGAGAGTTTGCAGTAGGTATTGGGGCCAAATTTGGTGTAGGTGCTGGCGCCAATGGAGGAGGGGCTAAAGCACCTGGTTTTTCATATTGGGTAGCATTTGTTTCCGGATTCCAGTAGTACAAAACACCGGTACTGCCATCGATCAGTCCTTTCCAGGGCTTTGGCAGGGTTGGATCCTCGGGAGCATAGGTGGGGCCCACTTCTGCTGTAGTCATTGACCTGCGTCATTTCCAACCAAAAAAATTAAAGACACCATATCAGAATTCATAGGAGAGATTTTGATTGTTGACAAAGCTACAGAGAACATACAAGAATGGTTCTCCATGACACAAGTTCATATAAGTTATAGGTCAACTGTGATACATAATGTTGAGTATTGTTGTTTAGTCCCACATCGGGTAGACTGTAGACAATGGTAAGAAGGCTATTCCTGTACTATATAATATGTAACCCCTCATATCAATAAAGCAGTCCAATTATTCCATCTTACATGGTATCAGAGCCATACCTATATTAAGAAAAAAAATCTACCCCCCCCCCCCCCGCCCGAGAGCAGCCCCCCCCCCCCCCCCCCCAAGCAGCAGCCCCACACCCCCGCCCAAGCGGCAGCCCCCTTGAGTATTATTGTTTAGTCCCACATCGGGTAGAGAATAGTAAGAAGGCTATTCTTCTACTCTCTCTCTCTCTCTCTCTCTCTCTCTCTCTCTCTCTCTCTCTCTCTATATATATATATATATATATATATATATATATATATAACCCCTCATATCGATAAAGCAATCCAATTATTCCATCTTACACATATGACAGTCTGAATAAAACCAGTAAGCAATCAAATAATCTGAAAATCCATCTTAAATGTTGAAAATGAAGTAAGGTAACATAAGAACATAATCTTTGAAATTCATGGCATGAATCTTATCGTGACTGTCGTCAACCCAAAACTCATTCTAATATCCTTCAACCTAAAACACAGTTCCTCAAATCCAATCAAACAATCACCTAGCCCAACTGGATCGTAACAGACCACCACAATTACAGCTCAATAGCCCTCGGACAGCAACACCTAGCCCTTTTTCTATTAAGAGATTAGAATGGCTCCCTGACGGCACGCTATAACTTTTATCCAGGTTGCCCTTCCAACGTTTCAGTACCAGTTATCACCAATGTTATACATTTGGACAGCAAATGAAAGAAGTGTAGCCCATTTCTGGGCATTCGGCAAAAGGAGAGCGCCTGTAGAAAGGCACTCCCCTCTTGACGGAATAGTACCGGCTATCCTCCTCCTTTTGAGGATGGAAGTGTGCCAGAACTATACTTTTTATCATTTCTATTATCATTCCTTAATTTCATGAGCTTAGTCGAGCTACCTCAACTGCAACCAAACCGATACAATCCACGTCCAAACAATTTCAACACAGTCCTGTACCGATTCGTGCGATATATTAGAACCCTAACCCTAACAAATAGGCTAGGAATCTAATATGACCTAATTCTAAGAAAAGTCGCATATTTCGTCGCAATCCGTCTAATTAGAAGCCCCGTAAATCCTAATCTAATATATATAATTGCAAGAGATGTACAAAACCTAGCGTGATATTAGCCATAGCAATACCAAATTTAACATAATTTTTGCAACAAAAAAAAGCATCAAATTTAGATCTGGCAAAACAAATTATACATAAAAGTTACTCTTTCGATCAAGGAATTGCAAAGGGAAACCCTAGAATTCTGGGGCGAAGGATGGGAAAGAGAGTACCTTTGGGATTTGGGGAAAATGGGGGAATTAGGTCAAAAGCGGGACTTTTCTCTCTCCTCGGATTAGAGGAGAATTTTTGGAGAACCCTAACTCGAGCCCTTGTCCGTCTATATATAGCGCGTGAGACGCGGAGGGCTTACGATATTTTGTTCTCACATATTTATTAGGACACGACGTATGGATCGAAGGACCCGCGGTCTCGATCTGGTTCGAACCGTATATTATTAAAAAAATTGATTCCTAAAATGTTATATTTAAACGGATCGAATCACGAGACGTATAAAATAAACAGAACAGTACGGATTATATTTTAAAAATAAACAAAATCATGTTTGACCCGTTTATATTAAAATCAGAAAATTCTAAAAGAAGCATTAGAGTTAGGTTAAACTCTAAGAAAAGCATCAAGTTTGTAAAAATTATAAGAAGAGCATCCATCCGAACTTTTGAAGTCTGGATGCTTATTTCATCCCCCCTTTCTCTTTTAATCCATATTCATTGAAATATCTTAATGTTAATGAACTGTATAAGAGAGTGGCCGGACTTTAGAAGTTCGGTTCCTTTAAATACTTAATGAAAATGTATAATCCATAGTTAATGAAATGTCTTCAGATTGGCCAGACTTTAGAAGTCCGATGAAAATGTATAATCCATAGTTAATGAAATGTCTTAAGATTGGTCGGACTTTAGAAGTCCGATTCCTTTTAATACTTAATGAAAATGTAATATTTAATGAATACTTAATGAAAATAAATGAATACTTAATGAAAATGAAAACAGATCGTAAGAGTGGCCGGACTTCGGAAGTCCGGTTGGCTACAACGGCTGCTTCACAACGGCTATTTCTGACTTTACAACTGTTGGATAATATTTTTACAACGACTATATTTTCTTGAAACCTATATATATATATATATATATATATATATATATATATATATATATATATATATATATATATATATATATATATATATATATATATATATATATATATATATATATATTATTTATTTTTTTTATTTTATTTTATTTTTTTTTGGAAGAAAGGGTACTTTATTAGGAACAAAAAATAAAAATAGTGTTACATCAACTCCTCGAAATTCTCAGTCGCTTCTTAGCAACATATTACAAGCACTTTAAGTCACATTCTATACTAGACAGTACATAATGCATAGAATAAGACACGCCCTCAAAAACTCTCCTGTTACGCTCCCTCCAGACGTGCCAGACAGCCGAGAGGAGCCTGAGTCTGGCTTTATTGTATGTGCTAAGCCCATGATTCTTTAGCGAGGCCATCTCCAGTAACGCTTCCTGAAACCCATTGACTTGCGAGTAGGGCAATCCTATTCTTGCTTGGCAGTTCTTCCAAATGGCCCCTGACCATTGACAACTAAAGTAGAGATGATCCCTGGACCTCCTCCGCAAAGAACACAGTCAAGGTCAGGAATGGAAATTCCGAATTTGTGTAGCCTCTCCTTGGTCAAGAGCCGATCCCTGACCGCCTTATAAGCACAAAGCTGCCATTTCACTGTCGCGCCTTTGGTCCACTCGACATCCGTCCACTCCAGCTCCTGCCCCCGTGGCCTCAAGCTCTCATAAGCCAATTTAAAAGAGAAACTACCATCCACTGATCTATCCCAGATCCAATGGTCTGATCCCCCTTCACGCGTGATGACCACGCTGCCTATGTCCTCAGCTAACCAGTACCCGAATGCTCTGTTATTGAGCGCCCATTCACCATCCTTTAATATCACTGCAACCTCTTCCAACCGCCCATATAGCTCATAAAGTGGCCACCCGAATCTGTCGACAAGTGACTGATGTTGTAACCAAGGGTCGAACCATAAATTGGTCGACCGCCCATCTACAATGACTCTGGTGAGATAAGGTTTCATAGCGTACCGAATCCGCAACATATTTTTGAATGTCACCGAAGCATTATTGTCTATATTAAGAGTCCAGAAATTACCTGAGCGCACATACTAGTGCACCTGTTTTTAATAGCCAAATTTTACTTTCTGGAGCTACTACTTTGAACCAAATAAATGTTGACAATAAAAATAGTGATGATAGTGTCGACTTAGTAGAAGATTTAGACTATTATTTACACATTAACGATGATCCTTCACAAGGTAGTACGCCTGAATTATTTTTGCATAGAAAGTTTTCTTCCTCTTATGAATTTAGAAACTTTGTTCGAGATCTTGCAATTCGTCATAATTTTAGTGTTAGAAATAGACATAACAATTCGACAATAATTGTATACAAATGCAACTCTCCAGATTATTCTTGGAGAGTATACGCTAAAGCAGTTGATAAAAACGACACTTTTTTGATTGAGACATTTGTATCACAACATTCTTGTACAGGTATGTTATCGCAAGGACATCATCGACAAGCTACTGATGCATGAATTTATGAAAAAAAAATAGATAAAATTAGAGACAATAACTCTTATAGCACTTGTAATATTGTAAAGAATATTCTTAGAGAATTTTGAATACGCGTTACATTTTCAAAAGCTTGGAGAGCAAAAGAACTTGCATTATTCAAAATTAATGGTAGTTATATTGATGCATATGGTAGTTTTGAAAAATACGGTTTTACAATTATGGAAACCAATCCTGGAACCAAGTGCTTTTTAAAAACCGTAGGAAATAATATTTTTCAAAGAATATTTATTTGTTGGAAGACATACATAGATGGTTTTTTGCAAGGTTGTTTACCCGTTATTAGTATTGATGAAACTTTTCTTACATCTAGATTTCAAGGTAATTTATTTGTAGCATGTGCTCATGATCCTAACTATCAATTATATCCAATTGCTTATTATATTGCTGAAAATGAGAATACTGAATCGTGGACATAGTTTTTAGAATGTTTAAAATATTCCTTTCAAACTTGTTTTGATCGGTGGGATGCTATCTCATTTATATCGGACAAGCAAAAATGTTTAATTCGTGGAATGCATGTTATCTTTTCTAGCTCTTCATATATATTTTTTTGCATTCAACATTTTAAACATAATATGAGAAGTCAATATACTAGTACACGACAATATCACGTATTGTTAGATAAACTTGCCCGCTCTTATAATGATGTTGATGCGACCAAATAGTTTGAAAAGATTAATTCTGCTGATATTAATATTTTTAATTGGATTGTTGGGACAAACAATAAAAATCGTAACTTTTCACATTGGATTACTGCTTATGCACCATGTCCTAGACTAGATATTAATTAATACATCTAAAATCGTAACTTTTCACATTGAATTTACTTGCATGGTCCTGATACGATGACTATTGTCACGCCCCGATCCCGCTAGGGTCGTTCGTCCTCGCTTTGATCCGTGCGGGATCGTTCGTCCTCACTAATGCTTGATGTCGTGTAAGCCTAAGTTGCACTTGCACAAGGCCAGTACCTGCACAAAACAACTAGACAAAGCAAAACACAAGCACGCAACATATTTAATTGCAGAAAACCAAATATTGGACACAGAGATTTGAAAAAAAAAATACTTCTTTTATTCATAACTTGACAGGATTACAAAGTACAAAGTTTGCGATTTAAATGCCATAATTTGATTACATATCTCCCTTTGAAACTATTTTTAAAATAGCCACAATGTTCATACATCATATCCCTTTATTACATGCTCAAAATGTAAAAACACCTTCAAAGGAAAAGCTTGCAACTTGACTGGAAATAGAAAATAGCTACGAGGCGATCCACAAGCTCTACTGGGCTGGACGAGTTTTAGTGCCTCACTTGAAATCCCTCTGTCTCCTTATTTTCTGAAAAGGATGCCCACAACGTGGATCAGCACACATCATGTACTGGCGAGCGGCTTTTAACCGAACTCGCAAATATCTGTACTAAGTCAACATGTGGAGCTAACATTTTACTAGTGATTTTTCTACTTGTCTAGGTTCTTTTTAACAATTCATAAGAAGCATAAATAGTAGAAATCATTTGCATAATCTTACCCATCACCGACAGTCATCCCTGCACAAGACATGTTAGCACAGTTTGTATAACAAATAATTTATGTATCGTTCTTGTAGATATTGAAGTTGTCACGACTCGCACCCTAATTAGGGGCACGAGTACGTGGTTACGTCCAGCCTACGCCGCGAAATCGGCGGTAGAACGCTGTATAGGTCGTCTATAAAAATTACAACTAGACAAAATATAAGGGTACCTGTCATCTCCGTACGGAAGTATAATATGGCATAACTCAATCACAAGACAAACTAGGATAGATAGCACGAAATAGAAATATGATAGATGCGAAAACAGGAAATGAGTTCAAGATCCAACACAGGCTCAGCGATATAAACACATCACAGAATCTCAAAATATAATATAAAATACTACAGTCTGAAAATACTAGCTGGATCGCAATCCAGGCAAACCTAACTAAGCTATACTAGTCCAGGTGTGCAAAGTCTAGTGGCTCAACTATCAGGCCACAGTCCTGGACTAAGTCTCCATCTATCTCGACCCCATAGTAGGTCGAGCAGTCTGTCTCAGAATCATCTGTAATATATCAACGATATCCTGTCAAAAAAATGAGCAAGTACAAACACTAACATCAGTTCCATATGAATTGACAAATTCTATAAGAGACAATTATAATGAAATACAAGACAAAATCAACATGAAATATATAACATGATGTGAGTACTGAATAGGACGATAATTTATAAGATGACTTGGGAGCTATTTCGGAAGCCAAGCTATAACCCGTAAACTAAATAAGGACCGGGGTTGTAATCCTTCTCCTGAACAGAACTAAGTAGGATATATGATGTAATAAAGTAAATATAAAATGTGCCATAAATTATTAGAGTGTTATGTGATCGGCTTGGGAAAGTACAGGACAGGCTATCCACTTGGCCCGACAATCACATGAAAATTACTGTAAATGGTCATGCCAGCCAACCTGGATAACAAGCACAAGGAATAAGATCTCGCTACACCCTACATGAGGTGAGAGTGGCACAAGCACAATAATATAGTGACAGGATGGTATTTATCACATAGCCCCTAATAATTTTCCATCCCCGAATAGTATAATGGATCCGGATATGACACGTCATGACACGAGATTTCCTAAGAGGGTAGCTACTCCCTCTTAGGAATCAGTGTCTATACGTACAGGAAACGAGATAGGAAATGTACCAATATACCAAAAAATTAAGGAACAACATCTCATGTCATGATCCGACGTATACTAGTCCGTGAACCATCGTGTCGGGAAATCAAGTAAGACACTACAACTGAATAGGATATAGCAGATATCAAGACAATGAAAACTATCAGTGAGTGTACTCGCCTGCGGTCCTGAGCTGATACGGTGAACAGATGCTCAGAGTAATCACAGACCTAAACATGAGATACCATAAGTCAAAACAGGGTTTAATAATGAAAGGAAAGCTAATCTAGTCATGATATGCAAGTCTAAGTCAAAACTAGGTCAAACTAGATCACAATGAGCCAAAATAGGTCAAACTAGGTCACACTGAGCCAAACTAGGTCACACAGAGACACACTAGAACAAACAAGGTCAAAAGAAATCAATCCAAGTCAAACTAGGTCAATCTGGGTCAAAGGTTGACTTACAGTTGACTTTTGATCAACTGGTCAACTCTGGTCAACTCTAGTCAACTCTAGGTCAAACTAGGCTAATGTTGACCAACTGTTGACTTTCAGTCAACTGGTCAACTCTGGTTTGGTTTCGGGTCAATTCTAGTCACTTTTAGGCTAAGTTTGACTTTCAGTTGACTTTTGTTGACTTTTGGTCAAAATGGTCAACCGAGGTCAAAACTAGTCTAAGAGCACTAATCCTAACTATTATCAACCAAGACAATCAATTTCTAATCATATCCTAACACCTTAGACTCATACCTTAGCTTATAGATAATTACCTTAACCTTACCTATTACCTTTTACAAAGTATTCCCAATACCTTGTCCCGATACAAGGCAACCCTTCCTAACCTTGGTAGACTGACCTAAGCTTCTTAGGATAGCTAGACACTAACCTATCTAGATATTACCAACCAAGAACTCTAGGTATCTAGTCCATCCAGTCCATCTTATCCCCATGTTGGTCACTCTCAAAATTACCTTAAGGTATCATGAGACACCCTATGGTATCTTGAGATACCACTCTCCTAACACTATCCAACCATATTAGCTCTATTAGGATACTAACTTATCTAGTACACTCACTAAACACACCCCACTAGGTCCACAACTCTCAAATCTAACATCTCATATCCTAACTTATACTAACATATAAGCTAACATCTACTAACAATCCTAATTAACAAATATCTAACAACTTGGTAGCAAACTCTATCTAACAAGGGCTAACTAATATAGGAAAGTGGCTAAATCGAAGGGGGCTAATTTCTAAAGGAAAAAAGGGGATTAAAAGGATTAAAACTAAAGGCTAAAAATCTCAAAAAGCTGCCAATAAGCTGCTACTTATTGCAACTGTTTATGCTGCTGATTATGCTTATTGCTTGCTGAAACTGCTGCTGCTGCTGCTGCCGCAAGCTGCTGCTGCTTATTGCTGCTTTTGCTTATTGCTTATTGATCTCTTATTTTTTTTTTTTGTATATATATATATATATATATATATATATATATATATATATATTTTGTATATATATATATATATATATATATATATATATATATATATATATATATATACACTCAATAATATAAATACTTGTATATATATTATGATACATGGAGAAAAAATGTAAAGACAAGCAATAACACATCTCTAACATATAAAAATCTAATATTAAAATATGTATTAAATTATTTAAACACAAGTGTCCAATATTGGGGGTTTCCCACATGGACACAAAGCACAACAAGGACACTCCTAATAACTCCAAATAGACACAAATGGAGACACAACCATGGGAGTCATTCCTATGGGTTCAAAATAATCCTATATGCATGTAGGATTGAAATAGAGGGTAGATTTTACCTTCCGGGAGATGAAATCCAAGAGAACTCCTTCCGATACGATACCGATACGAAAGGATCTCCAAATGGACACGAACCAAAGCCAAATCCTCCCAAACTTGGCTAGCACCCTCTCTTCATGGAGTAGAGAAGAAATGAAGAAGATTTGGTGGAAGAATGGATTGATTTGGAGATGAAATCAATGGAGGTTCTTCTCAAATTTGGGGAAGAACAAGAGAGAGAAATTTGGAGGCTAAGAATGAAAAAGTATGACTCATCCCTTATCCCTTCATGGTCGGCCCTATGTGGGTGAATTTTCTCATTTTGGCAAAGTCCAAAATGCCCTCTCTAAGCTCCTACATATTGGTTTAACTTAAGTTAGGTTAGGGTTTGAGGCTAAATTAGTCTAGTTTGAGTCTCTAATCAACAAAACCTAGTCATAAAATGTAGTCTAACCATACTAACTTAAATATTGTCATATGTGGGCCATGCCTAACTAATGAGTGGGTCCCATAGAGTCAAAGATACCACGGGTCTCCGATACAAGTCGGATTGAGTTAAAATTCGAACCCGACTCAAATAACCCCAAAACAATATCATAAATAATAAAATAAATCCAAAAATATTCTAAAATGAAAAATAACCAAAATATCCCTGTTCTTGAAAACTGGAGGTGATAGAAGTTTATCATTCGGGTCATGCATGTGGCCTATCTACATGATGGTCCACGGGGTCATTTTTCGTGATTAGCCGATGTGACTCTTGGGTTCAGCTCGTCGCTAAGGACTCAACAACCCCTGATCGTGAGGTCTCTTTTACCCAGGGTGCCCCAATCTCTCCTAGGCCGAGTGGTTCGAGGCGCCCCAAGAATCCATCCGAGAGACGATACCTTGTATACAAGTTGTCCGAGACCAATGCATTCTCTATCCTTTCTATCAGTTGTATCAGATTTGTATACGGGTCATGACGCGTTCATTTCACATCTTAGCAGATATGTGACATGTTCATTTCATGCCTTCTTATTGATCTCAACATGTACAAGTTGTCTGTCCATGTCTACATTTTTATAGCATACTAGCAACAGAGCATATGATCATTCATATAAAATAGATGTTTAGCCGCACATGATCAAGCATTCGATTCAATTCATTTATCTTCTATTATCTTTTGTTATTATGGTATCGTTGATCAGAGGGACGAGACAACAGAGTGGACTAGAGATCATTTTTATTAGGGCGTACAGATAAATGTTTGTCCGGTTGAAGCAATTCACCGAGATTGAATTTTATTCGAAAGAAAGAGGGACTTCACGCAATGATCACGCTCTGTCTATACGTCCTCCTCCATTCGCACCAACATTTAATTAGCATACTTCGGTCTCTTTCTCTCAATATTCGAAATGAATGCGCAATGTGATGAAAGCGAACAATGAAAACCAATCATCGAAAACCAACACGAAAATGCCTTCATCAAAACCAAGCAGCGAAAGAAAGCATCCAACAAAACTCTTGGATTCATTTCAATAGAAGTCGATCCATCAATTGGAAAGGTTTATTGTATTTCATCTGTGATCAATCGATACCGACAAAGGTTTTCCTAAATACTCAGTTCAAGACTGAACCAGCAAGCCGTGGGTATTACATAGTGGACCGCAAGGAGCGGGACACTACAACTATGGTCATCCATAGCTCTTTGAGGGACCCGAACCTCCTCATAGTTATATTGGCGATTCTGGACGTGCGGACAACCGTACCAGCCCACAAAGTTATATGTGCTATAAATTACAGACATGTTACAAAGTTAAAATATAAGATTTATTAGAATAAGTTATAGAATTTATTATAAGTATTATAATTTGTAACTTACAGTCCATGTCATCATCCACAACGGCTGACATGTTGGTCACGTCATGCATGACATATCGGTTCTCCCATTCTAAACAATGTTGCTGAATTCGCACTGTGATATATGCTCTTTCTCTACTAACAGGCAGAGGGTCTAAAGATACGATTTGTTTCAAACCTAACTGTCGCAGGACACGATCAGCGGGATGAAACATAATGTACAAATGATACATGATATAATATATATGTCTACTACTCTCAACAACATCATCTATCACCTCCTGCGGAACTCGTCGAGGAGTCCAGTTTACCTATGTCACAATAAAATATTATAGTTCATAAATAAACAAATGTAATAAAGCTAAAAGTTATATGACCACTTTTGTAAGTTATTACCTCTGGGGCAACTAATGTATCGAAATTGTTTCGATAAATGTATACCACTTTTGTAAGATAGTGAGCAGTATCCATATTGTCGGAGTTCCATCTAACTCCTGCGGGCATGATCCGCTGACCTTGTGGGATGCGACTAAGTGGCCGACCGAAAAAAAAATGATCATATGACCATAGCTGCATATAAAAAATGTTTATGGTAAAAAAAAATGTATAACAAACATAAAATCAAACAATGTCACATTTATCAATTGTACCTATATGAGAGACACACAACCGGAGATACCCCTATGCAAACAGGCCCCCTCTCTAATAGAAACAAAAGTAGTCATTGAACAGTAGAGATAGACCAACACTGCTACATCGCATGAATATTGTGTACAGCTGTCCAAGTCTTCAAAAAAGGTAATAAGTAAGCGTAAACCTTATTTGTCGACCCATTAGAAAATAAAAATGCCCCACATAGACTTAATAAGTAGGCTCTGGTGTAGCATATAACCTGAAAACAAGAACAACTATTGGTATTATATTTGAATAGTATAATTTAAGTGCACAAAATATATATGACGTACCCGTGCGTCATCAGGAGTAACATACTCGGAGCCGATGTGGTCAATATCCTTGAAATTGGTACGAAGCCAAGTAAGCTTGATCCCAGCACTGTTACCTTGATCTGGTGCTGGATCACGTCATAGATATGTCCTTATGAGGTCTTCGACATGTGCACTCTCATCAAAATAGACAGGGATACCGTTAATCGGTAACCCCAAGATCATCGCCACGTCAGTTAAGGTGATAGTCATCTCACCCACGAGGAGCTGGAATGTGTTCCATACTGGCCACCACCGCTCGATCAGACTCAATACGAGATCCCTATCATGACGCCTGAGACGAACAACGTCGACGTAGGAAAACCCGAATGACTCCACCAGTTCTTTTTGGCAAACCGATAGCTCCCAATCGTGGCGCCATTCCCCATGCTCACGTAATTTAATGTTTGGATAGTCAAATAACTGTAAAATATTTTTGGTTAATTCGTGTATATTTTTATTCTAAGAGACTAAATTTATTCAGCAGAAAAATTATCGATCCTAAAAATACGCGATCAGAAATGTGTGACAGTCGCTCCTGAATGATAGTCAGTGTGGTGGGTCCACCAGGAATACGGTCATCGTTTTGAGTAGCCATCTGAAATATGTCATCGTCAAAAAAATATTGCAGGATATTCTCGATAATATGTACACAAATTTAACTATATTTTTCCATTTTGTACACATATTTCTACCAATTATTTTCTTCCATTTTTTACACATATTTCTACCAATTATTTTCTATAATATGTCATCGACAAAACAATATTGCTAGAATTTTCGATAATATGTACACATGTTCAACTATATTTTTTTTTATTTTGTACACATATTTCTACCAATTATTTTATTCCATTTTTTGCACATATTTCTATCAAAAAATTACAACAAAATTTGGGATACAAATATCCTACATCACAATATTTGTACATTTTTTTCTAATTAAAACATATTTCAATTTTTCCAAAAAATGACTTTCGCATCCGGACTTCTAAAATCCGGTCATCCAGATTTCTAATTAACATCATAATTTCTACACTACTTTCCAAAAATAAAAATACTAACAAAATAATTACCTACATTGAAATACACTGTCTTCTTCGTCTCTTCTCTCCTCAGCCGATTCCTCCTCTCCACTTCTTATATCCACTTCTGTAAAAAAAATTTCTACCTCTGGTAGAAAAACTTTTTATCTCCGTCCATATATACACCCCTCACCATCTGCCTTCCACCAACCACAATTATTGGTGAGACCAACCGGACTTTAAAAAGTCCGGCTACAAAGTCTAGCTTCCAGGGAATGGACTGGTCATATCTGGCTTGGAATAATGGCAAGGGAATAATGGCATGGAATGACAATGAATATTAAGTGGATGGGGGGATTCGGACTTCATAAGACTGGCCTCTAGTTATTAAGGTATGGATGGATTATTAAGGTTATTAAGTTTGGATTAAGGGAAGGGGGGATCTGGACTTCAAAAGTCCAGCCTCTAGTTTCTTAACCTGGTGGATTAAGGGGGCCGGTCATTAAGTTGGTCATTAAGTTTCATTAAGTTTGGATTGGGGGATCCGAACTTCAAAAGTCCGGATGGATGCTCTTCCTATAATTTGTTCAAACTTGATGCTATTCTTAGAATTTAACCTAACTCTAATATTTTTTTTTTAATTTTCTGTATTAAAATATAAATTTTTTTAGAATAATCAGATTTTACTTTTCTACAAATATAATGTTAAAAAAGTAGGGCTGGATTTTAATGTCATTATTCTACCTATATATACTTGAAGATTTTATGAATGTTGCATGCGTTATTTATGTTGGTTCAACAAAAAAAAATTGTTAATGTGGAAGTATAAGCAAAACTAATTTAGTTGGCTGGATGTTTGGTCCAAAATAATAAACAGCTAGGTTACATCAAGACCGTCCTCCATTATTTGTTGATCTTCTTGAAATAAATAGGTTGTTTGTCAATATTAGATATATGATGCTATTTAGATACCACTGTTGTATGAACAATTTGGTTGTTATGAATACTTTCTGTTGTACAACCAATTACTATCGTGGCAACAGAGAGTTTGAAATAATAATGAGAAGGATCTTCCAAATACTTCATGTTGTTGTGTATTTAGTCTTTTTTTCGTTTGATTTCTTGTTTTTTATTTCTGAAGGATCTTAGTAATTAATTCATTGATGAGTAGTAAACTTTCATGTGTATATTGTCCTTTGAATTTCTTTTACTATTTTGGACCCGTTTAGACCTGTAGGTCGGTCCGGTTCGGATCCATTTTGAATAAGTCAAATCCGGTCTGGTTCCAACATTTTTTGGCCCTGATCCGCCCCGTCAACTAACGGATCTGGTTCGGGTCCATCAAATTTGCCCTTGGTCCGATCCGTGCCCAGCCCTAATATTTATGAAGAGTAAAAAGTTACTCGAGATTGATCCAAAGTCCAGTATTGTAAAACTTTTACTCATGACAGCACATTACTTAGCAGGGGTTGTTACCCCCCACCCCACCAAATCCAAACACTCTAACTTTGACTCCCTCTCTCTCTCTCTCTCTTCAAAATCCCTCCAGTCATGGAAATTGGATCCATGATCGACATCTTTCCCGTGGGTGGCGTCATTCCCCTACCGCTCCTCCGCACCTACACCGCTCTCCTATGGTGGCACACTATATCGTTGTCCTCCTCCCTATTTTTTTTTCTACCACCTTCCTCCATTTATAGATCCCAAGATCCGAACCATTTAGGGTCCGAAAATTCACTTAACATTCGACGGACACCCAGCTAAGGAAGAGCTCTAAATCCTAACCCTCTCCGACCCGCTCTCCACCATCATCGACAACTTTGATCCCCTCCTCAACCCCAACCCCCCGACCAACACTACCATCTTTAGGGCTGTAAAAAATGGTAGTTCTATTAGAAGGACTGTCAAGAAAATTGACAATCCTAAAGATAATATGATGTCAAAATTTTTGCCAGTCCTACATATTGGAATGATTGTCAAAAAATTTGACAGTTCTAAAGATAACAACATATTTTCTTTAGGATGTCAATTTATTTTGACAATCCAATATATTGCTAGGACTGTCAAATTTTTTTACAGTCCTGAAAAAAAAAGATTGGACAGTCTCGAGTTAATCTTTTGATTGACAAACTTGTAAATAAAAAAAATTGGCAGATTTTATAACTTTTGTAGTGCCTTTATAGATCTCTTTCTAGAAACGATGTTGTTCTTATGAGTATTTATAAAGGCACTGCAATAGTTACTCGGGGCTGTCCATTTTTTTATCTACAAGTTTGCCACTAAAAAAATTTACTTGGCGCTATCCAATTTTTTCTTCAGGATTGTCAGAATTTTCTTCCAATATACTGTACAGTAAAATTTTGACAGTTCTAAAGAAAATATGTTGTTCATTTAAGACTGTCAAAATTTTTGACAGCCCATTATGTATTTTGGACTGTCAGAATTTTTGACAGTCCAAAAGATAACGGGTGGAGGAGAATTGTGCAGAGAGGGCGGATACGGAGATGTCGCACTCGTCGGCGAGTAGCGAGGAGACGTTGGTGGAGGAGGAAGGGAAAGGAAGGAGCTAGAGGAGGGTGTCGAGGGCTTTCTGTTTGAGGTCAGCGGTGCCGATCTGGAGACGAGTGAAGAGGCCGCGAAGGAAGAGGAGTAGGTCGGAGTTGGAGGAAGAAGAAAGAGAGGACACCGATGCGACGACGTTTGAGAAGGATGATTGAGGAATGGAGGAGTTTGAGGTGCTGGAGGTTGTGGGAGAGGGAGGGGATGACAATGTCGAGATCCGACTGGAGGTGGAGCTTGTCAGTGGGGAGGGAGGGGTCGAGGCAGCTGAAAGAGAGGAGGAAGAGGAGTGGGTTTGGTGGGGGGGGGGAGGAGGGGGGGGCGGGGGGGGGGGGGGGGCATTTCCTAGGAACTTTTATAGTGCCAGGAGTAAAAGTTTGTCCCGAGTAAAAGTTCCACAATATCAGGGGCATATTTACATAGAGTTCAAAGAGGCCACCCTCCAATTTTAAAAAAAATTAATTGCTATATATATATATATATATATATATATATATATATATATATATATATATATATATATATATATATATATATATATATATATATTGCACTTTTAACATTTATATTAGTTTGACCCTTTATTACATAAAATATAAATTGACTTTAGTGGTAGCACTTTGAACTTTTAAATGAAAGATATGAGTTCAAATCTCATATCTATTAAAGTTTTATTTTTTGCTTCCTCTTATATATATATATATATATATATATATATATATATATATATATATATATATATATATATAATTCTACAATACATCCACCCTTTTTGGATGTATCGATACATCCGAAATCTGGACCGTTGGATGTTAATCCAACGGTTCAGATTAAATTCAGATGAAATAATGCATGAGACATCATTTAATGCTGTTTTTGACTTTTGACCTCTTGTTAACTTGCTAGCAGGTTATTCTTCAATGCAATTTTTCAATGAACACCCTAAATTAACTCATATTTACTTTCTCTTTCGTCCATGTAATTTAATATTTTGTGCAACTACGTATATAAAACAATAATTGTGTGTCGGCCGGAAAGGAAGGACACAGTGTGTCCAGGTCTGTAGGCTATGTAGACGACGACACCACCGTCGCTGGCGATCTAGATGGTGATACCGACGACGAATGGTACATTTAGGACGGAGAATGGTACATTTAGGAAGCCGATAAAAGCTCGTTCTCTCAAATCTCTTCTTTGTGTAAATTAAATCCAATGAGGACACAATCTCTAAGGACACAGTGTGTCCAGGTCTGTAGGCGATGTAGACGACACCACCGTCGCTGGTGATCTAGATGATGACACCGACGACGAATGGTACATTTAGGACGGAGAATGGTACATTTAGGACGAAGAATGGTACATTTAGGAAGCCGATAAAAGCTTGTTCTCTCAAATCTCTTTTTTGTGTAAATTAAATCCAAGGAGGACACAATCCCTAAGGACACAGTGTGTCCAGGTTTGTAGGCGATGTAGATGACACTACCGCCGCTGACAATCTAGATGATGACACCGACGATGAATGGTACATTTAGGACAGAGAATGGTACATTTAGGACGGAGAATGGTACATTTAGGAAGCCGATAAAAGCCCGTTCTCTCAAATCTCTTCTTTGTGTAAATTAAATCTAAGGAGGACACAATTCCTAATTTTAGTTATTGCTTAGCAGAGTCTGCTTAGTTGTTGTAAAATTGTGGTGTTGCTTCTGTGACACTTTCATCTTTAATATCATGTTTTCTATGAATATGTGTTCTGTTTGATTTTGATTTAGTAATCTTTCCGTAATTAGTTTTTTTTGTTTCATCTAACAATTTAATATTTTTGTTATAAAGCTACAGGCCATGGTGGTGGTGGTGGAAGGAGAAACGGAGATGAAGAAGGAAAGAAGAAGAAGTTCCGGTTCGCGACGGACTTCGTCGAGTTCCTCAATCAAACGGAATTAAACCTCTTATAGAGTTCCTTAATTGAAGTTGATCATTATAACCTTTTGTACTTTTCAAACGGCTAGTAGAATCTTTCTCGAGCCCTCCTCAATCAAACGGCTAGTTGATTGTTTGCTAGTCTCGAAATTTATTTGTCTTTCCATCTTTCTAACTTTTGTACTTCTCTCTTGCTATATATACAATAGTTTTCTTATTTTATAGTACTATTATTCATTCTGAAATACATAGAATAGTTGTCTGAAATACAATAGTTTTCTTGTTCTCAAGATGTCTACTCGTGTGGTGGGAAATGTAGAAGACGTAGAAGATTGGTTGCCAGCTCCAAATGAAATCTTCATTCCGCGTATGCTGTGCAGGATTGAACAACAACTATCGACGATTTTGGCTGATGTTGCATCGATCAATTCTAAGCTTGGTTCAATATAAATTGAACAAATGAATTTCTCTCGACGTTTGGAGAAGATTGAAGAATCTCCAACTTTGAAGGAGGCATCTTCGTCTAGAGTGTTTAATCATGTGAAGGTGGTTTCCGTTGAATCTTCCGATGAGGAGGACGTGGTGCTACAGAATCGTAGTAAAGCATTGGACCGAATTCTTGCATTGTGTCCTACAGAAGAAACTGACTTTAGCAGTTCTTCGAAAAGAATGCGTGGAAATTTAGATCCGGTCACACCATCAAAAAGTTTAACAAGGGGTTCAACCTCGAAGCCTAGCTGTGAAACCCATTTTCTGTGAATTAAATTATTATTATTATTATTATTTCTATTATTATTATTAAAATTATTATGATTTTTATTTGAGTGTAAAAGTTTTCAAAATTAATAACAGGGATTTTTGAGTCCGAACCCAGACCCGAGTCCGAACCCAGACCCGAGCCCGAGCCTGAGCCCGAACCCTTTTCTATTAAATCCTGATTTGGCTAATAGTTATAAAAAAAAAATATTGGAGAGCTGGTCCCGAAGGACCAGCACACGTGAACACTTCCTCCCCCCTATTCTTTCTCTCCACTCTCTTCTCCCCTCCACACAGATCACCCCCACCATCCCCTTTATTACTCACCACTCTCTCCTTCTACTCAACTACTTCACTCAGAAGAGAAGAAACCTCTCCATCACTATTAACAGAACCCTCTCCTCTCTCTTCACAAGAGCACAAACCCTCTTCCCCGAAGCCCTTTCCCGAAGTCTCTCCTCGACGCCGAGCTCGCTCCGCCCAACCGCGGACCCGCCGGCCTCCTCCAGGCCCGACGACCCGCCGGTGACCCCTGGCCCGGCCCTCCGCGCCCGACTTCTTCCAGCCCGCGCGCCCCTGTGCGCCGAGCCCTAGCTCGATCCGTCGAGCTCCCCTCCGGCCTCCTTCAGGCCGACGCCCGCCCTTCGACCATGCCCCGGCCGTGCCCCCTCTGGCCGACTCCCCTGGCCGTGACCCCTGTGCCCTGATTCGCTGTTCTGTGGCAGCGTCGCCGCTGTCCGCTGCTGTCCCAGCACCCCGTCGCGTCTCGGACTCCGAACCAGCGCTGTTCCGAGTCTCCTTTGCTGTCTGGATCTCAAATTCTTTCTATTATTTCATCTGAGAGCTCTAGCCGAGCAACCTGAGGTATAACCCCTGTCCCGCCCTTTTCTATTATAGTCTATGATGAGAAATGGTCCCCGATTCCCTTTGGGAATTCGGTTTTAGGAACGTCGTATTTTTTCGGAACCTTCGGAAAGGTTCTGTGGATTATTTTGGATTTCCAAAATATTTCGGGAATTGGTTTTGGTATATTTTGGCTTTCCGAATTTTTCCGGTAGCGTTCTGTGAGTTTTTGGGTTGAAATCGGACTTCCGAAATTATTTCGGGTCGTTCCGATTATTCTGTGGTTTGGTTGTGGATTTTTATACATATACATATTTGGGTTTCCCTGGTTTGGGATTTGCAGGAAAATTATCGACGCTATTTCCCAATTTTTGGGTTGACCAAAAACAGAGGAGATGCTGCCGGATTTTTCCGTAAATTCTAGGTTATTTTAAAAATGAATTTAAAACGGATTTCGGAATTTTATCTAATATTTAGATTTGGGTGACGACCGTATCGGTCAATGGACCCGGCTAAGTGCAAACGAAACCGGCTTCGCCCGGACGTTGAGGCATTAGCCCAGTTGAGGATTGGACCATATCTGAGACTCTATATTTTATCTTTATTATTACTATTTAATTCTGATCATATTTTATTCATATTTAAAGTTTAGGACTAACGACAGTTTTGTCTTATTTCAATTTATGTAAATAAATTATAATGGGCATAAGCCCAGCTGGCTATGGTCTGTAACTGTATTTGGTAGCTTAGATTTTAGTTATTTCTGGTTTTGCGAGTTTTTGTATTAAACGAGTAAAATTGAATAAAAAGTATTTTTGTATAAAAATAATTAAGATTTTCTCACCTAAAATCTATCAGTTTTTATTTAATTAAAAATCATGTATTTCTCACTAAATAAGAAAATTAGCTTTATATTTATAAACTATGGAAATACCAAGTTTTAATAATTAATCTGGTATCGACGAGGTTTTCCGAATTCAAAAGTTTAAAACGATCTTTTTCTCTTGTACTAAATCAACGCACAAATAATCGTGTTTTCGTGTTTTGTTAATTAAAAGAATTAAAATTGGATTAGGACACAAATAGAGATTTCAACTAGCGTAGCTAGATTGGTAAACCTGGAATCTGAGTCAATTTCTCGAATGTAGGAATTCGAGGACGATTCTGATTTCCTGTCTCGAAGTCTTCTACCTCTCCAGTCAAATCCTTTGAGGCAAGTATAGTTTGTGTTAGTTTACAGTTATTTAATTAATCGCTTTACTGCAAGTTTAAACCACGATGCAAACACGAAACTCTCTCTGAGAGCACTGTAACTACTGGGGACTGGGAGAATAGTGTAATGAGTATGACCATACTGTAACAAATCCCCTATCCTTTACTGTAACAAACCCAAGCCGGTCATATTTTATTGCCTGTTCAAATCACACTGTTTTACTGCTGAAAACTGTTCATATTTAAACTGTTTAGAACTGCATGATTCTATTATTTAATTTAACTGTTAAATTAGCATGAATTGTACTTTGCTCCCTCCTGACTGGAGATATATTTTTAGGGGACATGCTGAGCTGTTAATCAGCAGCTACTACGACCCTGTGTTGTACCCGATTGTGCTGCCAGAGTCCCCATTGGAGGACGTTGGGACTGAGGCCGATGATCCGGCTGATAGATAGATTTCCTTTCTCTGCATTGTTGTCATTTTCATTCTGTTATTACATTTCAGAACATTTTCCATTTGTATTTAAATTTTCAAGTTTAATAAAGTTTTATTTCCCGATGTTGAGTTGTGACAAATATAGTTGTTGTTGTATGGTTACCTGCTATTGGAACAGCTTACTGCCGCCGTCTCAACAACGGTGCAGGCTGGGCATGATCCGATTCGACCTAATTATTTGGGATCGGGTCGTGACATGTTTTTAGTGGTAGCCCATGCAGGTCCTACAACAACTTAGGAAAACATACATAGAAACAATTAGAACACTAGAACATTGATTTGTCACGACATAGGACCGAATTATATAAATAAATATTTTTGTTTGATTATAGACTGGTAGGATACCTTGCTTATGTATGTACCCTAAACCTTCCAGATTATGGCCAAAGGAAAGACTACCCGATCCGGCCCTGCTGACGATGAGGTGTCATCAACTGATCACACCCCTTCTCAAGCACGCCGGGACCCACCTTCCTTGCAGCTGACAGACCGTCCCCATGCTGCACCAGCTCCCCAGCCCGTTTACGCTTCCACAGTGTAAACGGCGGAACCGGCACTTCCCCGGGCTAAGACGCAGATCCCTGCGGTAGTGCCCGCACCAGCTGCCCCACCAGTACTCGTGGATCCCACTGACCTAGTGGGAATGCTGCGAGGAGTGCTTGAAGCACAGAGAGCTCAAGCAGAAGCCCACAGAGAGCAGACTGCTGTCCAAGCTGAAGCCCATCGCGAGCAGACCACGATTATGAGAGAAGGCATGGAGAATGCCCACAACGTGGCCATGGCTGCCCTCGAGAGAGGAGGAACCACTTCATCGGAGCCACGATCTGCCAAGGTAAGCATGATTCAGAAGTTAAGTTATATTTCATTAAGGCCATTCTTTTGATTAGAGGCGTATTATTGCATGAAGGTGGGAGACATAGAAAGCTTTAAGAAGCAAGGCCCTCAACCTTTCAAAGGAACCGAGGGTATCATCTACGCCGATGAATGGCTGGATAGTATGGAGCGTCTCTTGAGCGTTGCTCGACTCCCGGAGGACCTCAAGACTGAAGTTGTAGGACTCCAACTACAGGATGTGGCGAGCACCTGGTATCGGAATGAACCCCGACTCCAGGACAAGCAGCTCGACTGGGACACCTTCAAGAGGCTATTCCGCAGGAAGTTCTTTCCAACATCTGAGATACGGGAGATGGAAAGGCAATTCCAGGACTTGAAGCAGGGAAGCATGACGGTCAGCAAATATGCGGTAGAGTTCGGCCGACTAAGCCGCTTTGCCCAGAACCTGGTAGGTGACCCCAAGGATCGTGCTGAGTAATTCAGGTATGGATTACGAGAAGAGATTTGCACCCCTGTGATCGCAGGTGGTGCTAAGACTTATGAGAGGATCCTGATCCGAGCTTAAGACGTGGAGAAGAGCCAGCCTTCTCGATCCAAGAGGGAGTATTCTGGAACTAGCAACTTCCAGGGTAGTCAGAAGAGGCCCAACAACAACAGCAACAGGCCCTCGCACCACCAGCAGCATCATCATCAGGCGAGGACCAATGACAGAGCACACCAGAAGTAGATCCCTGTCTGTGACTATTGCAAGAGGCCAGGGCATCAGTCGAACATCTACAGGAAGAGGCTAGGACACTGCCTAGTCTGTGGGTCTGCCACCCACCAAGTGAAAGACTGTCCCATGTCAGCCCACCGGACCGGAACCAACCAGCAAAGAGCTCCCCTACCTACTCAGCAACAACAGTTTGGACAGCACCAGCAGAAGACCGGGCGAGCTTTTGCCCTAGCAGCTGATGAGCAGGAGCCAGAGCAGGAACCCACCGCAGATGTCATCACAGGTTCTATTTATGTGTTTTCACATCCTGCTCTAGCATTATTTGATTCGGGTGCATCACATAGTTTTATATCATCAAAGTTTATTGCTGCATACCATATAGATTCGGGACTTAGCAAGGTGATTAGTAGGGTTATGACCGGTGGTGGACCTATACCCATCACTGAAGCTTGTAATTGTCCCATAACCATCTCTGGCCATCAGTTCTTAACACCTTTACTAGTGATGCCCCTGCCCAACTATGATGTAGTCCTAGGGATGGACTGGTTAAGTGAACAACATGCGCTGATAGATTGTCACCGAGGATGTGTAATCTTCAGCCCACCAGGAGAACCGGAGTTTGAAATCTCTCGGGCTCCGAAAGATATGAAGAGTATTACCTACTCCTCTATCACCGAAGAACCCGGGCCTCCTCACCCTATCATTGCAGAATTTATGGATGTCTTTCCAGATAGTCTTCCAGGATTGCCGTCGGATCGAGGTGTAGAATTCACCATCGATCTAGTACCCGACTCTTCCCCTATTTCCCGGGGATGCTACAGAGTCAACCCCAAGGAGGCTAAGGAGATGAAGGATCAGATCGACGAGCTGAAGTCGCAAGGATTTATCAGAGACGGAGCTTCACCCTGGGGAGCACCAGTTTTGTTCGTGCCCAAGAAGGATGGAACCGTGCGGATGTGCATCGACTACCGGGCGCTGAACAATATCACCATCAAGAACAAGTACCCCCTGTCCCGGATCGACGAACTGTTTGATTAACTGAGCGGAGCCAAGGTATTTTCAAAGATAGATCTCAGATCAGGCTACCATCAAATCAAGGTCAGAAAGGAGGATATTCCCAAGACGGGTTCAACACCAAGTATGGACAATTTGAATTCTTGGTCATGCCGTTTGGACTGACAAATGCTCCTGCGGTATTCATGAACCTTATGAACAAGGTTTTCCATGAATATCTGGATCAGTTTGTTGTTGTCTTCATCGATGACATACTGATCTACTCGAAGACGGAGGAAGAACATGAAGAGCACTTGAGGAAAGTGCTGAGCACCTTGAGGAAGGAGAAGCTCTATGGTAAGCTATCCAAATGCGAATTCTTTTTAGACAAAGTGGAATTTTTGGGCCATGTTGTCACAGGAAAAGGAATTTCGGTGGATCCAAAGAAGATAGTTGCTATTGAGAAGTGGACTGCACCAAGCTCGGTTGCAGAGATCAGGAGCTTTTTGGGACTAGCTGGCTACTACCGGAAGTTCGTGAAGGATTTCTCCAAGATTGCGGAGCCAATGACGAAGCTTACCAGGAAGAATAAAGAGTTCATATGGTCTGAAGCGTGCCAGTCAGCTTTTGAGAAACTGAAGAAGAGGCTTACAACGGCACCGATACTTGTGCTACCCGCAGGTGCCGGCGGTTTCTCAATTTATAGTGATGCTTCCGGAAAAGGACTGGGTTGCGTTCTTCAACATCACGGGAAAGTAATTGCCTATGCATCTAGACAATTACGGACTCATGAGAAGAACTACCCCACACATGATTTGGAGCTTGCAGCGGTGATTTTTGCTTTGAAGCTATGGAAGCACTACCTGTATGGAGAGAGAGTGGAAATATTTACGGACCACAAAAGTCTGAAATATGTTTTCACTCAGAAGGAGCTGAACATGAGACAAAGACGATGGCTGGAGCTGATGAAGGATTTTGATATCAACCTGCAGTACCATCCGGATAAGGCTAATGTTGTTGCAGATGCACTTAGTCGATACCCAATGGCGATGTTCTTGACCAAGGAGCGCCATTTGCTGGAGGACATGGAGAAGCTTGGATTGGAAATTGTACTGTCCGAGGAGGAGATGAAGAAACTTGGAAGAGAAGCCATCGTACCAGGAGATGAATCATCATTGATGCAGTTGCAAGTGCGTTCGAGTCTTATGGACAGGATCAAGGAGGCACAATTCCAGGACGAGACGCTTTACAAACTCAGAGACTAAGTGCTGGCAGGAACACTCGAAGGATTCTCAATTGCCAGCGACGGAGCACTGAAGAATGGTATGAGGCTGTGCGTACCAACTGGCGAACTGAGGAACGAGCTGATGCAAGAAGCGCACCAGTCGCAGTATTCCATACACCCAGGAGCCAACAAAATATACCGGGATATGCGAACTATAGTATGGTGGTACGAAATGAAGAAGGATGTATCCAGGTATGTGGTAAGATGTTTAATTTGTCAGCAAGTTAAAGCTAGCAGACAGAGACCAGCAGGATTATTGCAGCCGTTTGACATTCCGGAGTGAAAATGGGAGCACATAACGATGGATTTTGTATCGGGACTGCCTCGATCCCAAGGAGGGAAGGATGCCATTTGGGTTATCGTGGACCGACTGACGAAGTCAGCTCATTTTATCCCCTTCAAGGTTGGTTTATCCACCGAGAAGTTGGCAGCACTGTACATGCGGCACATCTACCGGATTCATGGAGTTCCGGCAAGTATCGTATCTGACAGAGATACTAGATTTACCTCACTTTTGGAAAAGTTTGCATGACAGCTTAGGAACCCAACTGAAGTTCAGCACCGCCTACCACCCTCAGACTGACGGGCAATCGGAGAGGACAATCCAGACGCTAGAAGATATGCTGAGATCCTGCGTTCTAGAATTTGGAGGGTCTTGGGAAGACCATTTGCACTTGGTAGAGTTCTCTTACAACAACAGCTACCAAGCTAGCATCGGGATGACACCGTTCGAGGCACTCTATGGACGTCGTTGCCGCACTCCACTTGCCTGGGACGACGTCGGAGAACGAGTATTGCTTGGACCTGAGATGGTGACCGAAGCAGCAGAGAAGGTGAGAATGATCAGAGACAAGCTCCGTATAGCCCAAGACAGACAGAAGCATTGGGCCGATTGCAGCAGATGGCCTTTGGAGTTTGAAGAAGGTGACAGTGTGTTTGTGAAGATCTCGCCTACCAGAGGAACCATTCGTTTCGGCAGTGCAGGAAAGTTGAGCCCCAGGTACATTGGTCCATTTGAAGTACTTAACAGGATTGGAGAAGTGGCTTACCAGGTGGCTCTACCCCCAAGTCTCGAAGGCGTCCACAACGTCTTCTACATCTCGCGGCTGAGACGCTACATCCCGGACCCGAGCCATATCTTGGACCATTCAAAGCTGGAGATTGGACCCAGCCTCACAGTGCCAGAGAAGCCATTGGCGATAATGGACCGAGGCGAGAAGAGGACTGTAGAAGCATGGAAAATACTAAAGAAATTGACTCATGCGGCCAAGAAAGACCCATGCGGCTCAGAAAACGCATGCGGCTCAGGGAGTCATGCGGCATAAGGAGCTATGCGGCCGGAGGCATTCCATGCGGTTCAGAAGACATGTGGCGTGACAGTGCTCCCCTCCGATCCATGCTGCATTAATTGCTTTGACGGCTGACCCCTCTGAAAAGTTGACAGACCTGACACCAAAGCAGATAATTATGACTCTGTCATGATGATGAATCTCTAGGGAAGAGAAAGAAATCTCTGACACGATCCCCCGAGAGCAACAAAATGCCACGTGGCCCTGCCACGTGGGTGTGCTTATGCGGCTCGAAGTGAAGACTTCCCATGCGGTTCCGAGTGAAGCTGTCCCATGCGGCTCGAGTGGAATCATTCCTATGCGGCTCAAGAAGATTATGCCCATGCGGCTCAAGCAGACACACCATTATGCGGTTCATGCGGCTCATCATATGGTTCAGAAGTCTGAAGGAGGGGGCCACTGCCCAGACAGCCCTGACACGTGTCCCAAGTCTTATGCGGCCCAACATTCATGCGGCCCAAATCTCATGCGGCCCAATCTGCATACGCAATCAGTGACCATTGGCTCTCAGGACACGTGTCCTCAGCCGATCAATCTCCCAGATTTATGGCAATCCAAGATCGGGTCGAATCCTAGTGATCTGGGGCACGTGGCAGGAGAATAAATTTGATTTATTTACAGATATTAGAGAATCATTATAAGGAAGATTTATGCCAATCAGCATTAATTGCTAATGGAGATTTGGTGTAATCTACCCTTAATGGTTCTGATTCGTCACTATCAGAAACGAACGGCCTGGATTGATCAATCCCCAGGCCGCCGCCATCTCCAAGAGCTAATCATTGGCAACCCTAGTGATCACATCCCACTATTATAAATAGCAAGGTGCCATTCCCTTGTAATATATAGAGAGATATACAAAAGAAAAAAACAGAGAAGAATACGTATACACAGAGAGACTTCCCCCATAGTCAGAGAAAGAATATACACAGAGAGAGAGAAGCCAGGAGAGCAATCAGAGAGAGAGAGCAAGAAGGCATTTCTTCGTCAACGACCAAGCAGATCTTCCCCGAGTCAAGGCTGCGTACCGATCGTCCAAGGAGTAAGGCAGAGCGGCCGTCGCTTTCCCGAGCCTCTATCGTCATCCCCCAGAATCTAAAATAAACAATCGTACTTAGACTGCTGTACCTAGGTTTTCGTCCCTAGGCTTTCTTTGTACGAGCGAGTTTGTATTGTGAGTCTAAGTTCAGTCCTCCGATAATTGTTCTGTACTTTTACAATCAATGGCAAATACGATGGCGACTCTGCTGGGGACTAACTTCTCTACGGCTGAGGAGTTGGTGACACAATCGGACGCAGCCAAACTTGGCTCTACACAACAGGAGATGGTCGTACGCTTCGACCAACAGGCGTTCGAAGAGATGCTCTCTGAAGGTAGCACTGGCCCGGTCCAGAAGCGCACCCGCACCATAAAAGCTCGCAAAGAGTGGAGGCCAAAATCATTTGCTCCTCCGCAAGCCCTTGATGGGGTGCTCTCTATTGCTCAAGATGGCGAGAAAGACTCCCCTGCGGCCCCACTTCAGACCGTAGACAACTCTGCTGTCCCCAAGTCCGGCAGAAGAAAACACTATGATGCTGGACCTGCAGGGGCAAAGAGGAACTCTACGCGATCCGAGCCGCAGAAGAGTATTAGCCGTAGGGAGAAAGCCCATGCGGCTACAACCGCCGACCGCATAAAGAAAACTCATGCGGCCACATCTGTCAGCCGTATAACTTATGCGGCTACAGTTGCCAACCGTACCGATGAGACTCATGCGACTATTAAAGTCAATCGCTTGCAGAAAACCCATGCGGCCACAGATGCCAACCGCATGCGGTCAGCCTGCACGGTCGTGACTCCTAACCGCATAAAGACTCATCCTACAACAAAAGACAGCCGCATGCAGACAGCCTGCACGGTATCCAATGCTAGTCGTATAGCATCCGTCCCACGCTTCTCTCGATCAGTCTTCGACCGGCTTTCATGCGGTCCTGACTCTGATCATTCTCTGGATGATAATCCAGACTCTGTGGTATTCGACTTAGACTCCTCCTATTACGCACCCACAAGTGCTAAAAGAAGGAAGTCTAGGGCAGCGCGGGCTCATCAAGTCCAGACGACTGCCCCAACCTCTGACTATCGGGGCGTCCCGCTGATTATCACGCGGGCCTCTGATGGGAAGTTGTATAAAACCACTCAAGTCCAGCCCCCGGCGGCAAACAGACAAAGTGGTTCCTCTGACCTGCGTGAGGTTATCCTCCACAAATGCAAGGAAAGAGAAGGAGCTTCGGGGTGTAAAGAGCCCTCATACGGACATCAATGCACCCAGATCATCGTCAACTGCTGTTGCAGCAACGCGGCGGTGACAGAAGACCGGCCATCCGTCTTCCAAAGACTACATCACCCGAGCTCAGAAGACGAGGCACCTCCTGTTGTCTCCTGCAAGTCCGTGCAGAAAGTTCTCGCCAAGGGAAGAGGGAAGAAAACGAGCATCTCCAGCCCAAAGGTGTCAACTACTGCAGCTAAGAAACCGTCGTCTAAAGGGTTATCCTCCACTGGAGTATTTCAACACACCCGTTCAAAGATGAAAACTGCTGCGGTAGGAAGTTCGTCGTCTGCAACATTGGGGGTCGTCGGAACTGGGGGTAGCACTCCTCCAAACATCTACGACAATCCGACATTCCAGCAATACGGACTGGAGGAAGCAAATCCTCCGACGGATACAACAGATACCGACGTCCCCAAGGACATCCTAGACGAAGCAAGCTCCGAAGCCGGGGGTAGTGTTCCTTTCGAGTCTGAACCTGAAGAGAACATCCCTACATATCCTGATGATTTCTCGATGCACGGGTACGACTCGGAGGGTACATCCACCATCACTCCTTCCGTCATTCCTCATGTGAAGACGGTGTTCATGACAGACAGCAATCAAGGCGGTTCCGGTGATCGCCAGCGCATCGACACTTTGGAGGCCATATTGCACGCCTTGGTCAAGTCTGTAGACGAGATCAAAGCGGCACTTTCTAATCTGCAGGGGGTGACACCTGGCCAGACAAGCACGGGTCCCCCAATCAACGTAGATTCAAATTCGGCGGCACCGAACCCGGGCAATAATCCTCCCGAAGTAACGGCTCCGACTGCGACAGATGAGACACGAGAAGTAAGGAGAGAAGTTCAAGAGCTCCGAGCCATGTTCCACGCCAGAGAAAACTCTCAAGACTTCAGAATACGGCAACCATATCCTGCTGAATGGAGGGATGTTCCATTCCCACCAAGATATAAGCCGTTCAATATCAACCCCTATGATGGCAAGACCTCAGCAAGTCGGTACATCACTTACTTCGAGGTCACTACCGACCATCTGTCCCATGATGACGCTATCCTGACACGGTTATTCATTGGGGCATTGGAAGGAGTCGCCTTCGATTGGTACCACAACCTGCTGGACAATTGCATCCATTCCTTCGCTGGCTTCAAACGCCTGTTCTTGGAGATATTCTATGAGGTAGGGCAGGATGTCATGATGTCTACCCTCATGGACGTCATTCAAGGAGAGAAAGAGCTGACGAGGAATTACGTTGAGCGGTTTCGTCAAACTGCAATGGAGTTACCATCTGGCAACCCGGACTCCACCTTGATCGAAATTTGCCAAAAGAGACTACTCCCAACAATCAGTCTCTGGATGGGCGAGAGTCAATTCAAGGACTGGAAGGCTTTTATCATTAGTGCTACAAGTGCCGAAGAACGATTAAAGAAGGCTCGCCAACTGGGATTACATATCTCAGAGGGAGAGAATAAGAGCAAGCGTCCCAGCACCACCAACGACAATGGGGGTAGCCCCTCCAACAACCGGGACAACAGAGACAAGCAGGCTATGGTGGCCGATACAGCCCAGAAGCCTGAGTCGCAACCTACGGACAAACAATGGCCTCAAATCACTTACTCTTTTGAAGACGGTCACGTCAAGCCTATCTTGGACATGCTCATACAAGGAGACAGAATTCAGCTTCCTCCACCAAGACGGGAGCCTCGGCCGGCTGATCTGGAGAACCCAAAGTTCTGCCATTACCACCGCTACGTCCACCATGCTACGCACGACTGCTACCAACTGAAACGATATATCCAAAACCTCATCGATTCGAACGCTCTGGCCATCGATTTCGAAGAGGTAACCGTGGCAGCCAACATGGTGTCCGTACAATTCGGCAGCTTCCCTCCAACAGAGACCCAGGACGGGATTATACCTATCCCTCTGGCAACGATGGAGATTGCTAATCTCCCGCCTGCTCAACCTGCTGGTCTAGTACCCCTCACCACCTCACGAGGGGAAATTATGTGGGTCCATCCGGACCTAGTCCACGAGGTAACTCAGTCCACTCCATCTTCTAAAAAGAAAAGTGGAAAAGTCAGATCCTGCCGTACCACCTCAGCAGATGAAGAGGAAGTCACGGCCGTTGTTACTCGATCTGGAGCACAATCTCAACCTGTGGCTAAAAACTCGACTGATGATCATCCGCCCATTACCACGGATGCTCCGGGACTGGCTCAGCCTTCGACGACCGATAAGCCTAGGCCGAAGGAGACTCGCTTCGACAAATCCCTCCGAAAGGAAACATCTCAGGGGCTGGAGAGGCCCTACAACTTCGACATCTTGGCGCAATTAGCCAATACACCGGCCAAATTGTCCTTATATGAACTCCTGAGGCTCTCAAAGGATGTTCGCACAGCTTTAAGCGATGCACTTCAAAATGCCGACGCGTACCTGGCTCAGGTCAACCTCACGGGAGAAAATCAGCCCGTAGACCTCCAAGACAGTGCCTGTACGGGAGCAATGTCCAACATCGTCTTTACTCCACAAGACATGCTTATCAAGACTAATCTACACGATCGCCCATTGTACTACACAGGCTACATCGGCGACATAAAGGTGGACTGGATGCACATTGATCCTGGGTCTTCCATAAGTATCATTCCAAAAGGACTACTACATCATCTTCGCATCCCGATGCATCGCCTGACCCCTACAAATACCGCCATCAGCGGGTTCAATTCGGGCAGGAGCTACCCAATCGGGAAGATCCGTCTGAAATGTCAGATTGGCGATCTCCAATCAGAAGTCATTTGCTACGCCATAGATGCCGACACTTCATACAATATCCTTTTGGGGCGCCCTTGGATACACGATTACATGATCGTGCCTTCCACGCTACACCAATGCTTCAAGTACGTCGACAAGCACGGCTTCGTGAGGACAGAATTTGCTGACATCGATCCCTTCAAAGGGGTCGAATCTTATTACTCGGACTCCTGCCTATACGAAAAGTCGAAGAGGCACCTTGAAGGAGGAAATAAACAAACTGATGTTGAAGCAACCACGGGATCAGAAGAACCTCTGACAATCCACCTCCAGGCTCGCAACCCAGGCAATTCCGCACCCCTTACGGCCACGCTGCGTAAGGACGCGATCAGCCTCTCGGCACAGGAAGAGCAGTTGAGAATCAGGCTGCCAAGGTCCGGCCAGGTACCGAGACCCACGACAGGGCCACTTACCATCAGATTGCCGAGAGTCGGTCAATCCCAAACAAAGAAGCTCAATCCCTCCGATAGACCTCTGACGATACGCCTGCCTAAGAAAGGTCGTCACCCCGATGCGAGGTCTGACACTTCAAGCGAACCAGCCACCCCTCGCTCCACATCAAGTACCAGACTGGGGGTTGCTAGTCTACCGACAACCCCACACTCCGCTCCGTCAGTTGAACCTCTGAAGATCAAGCTGACTAGGACGCCCTCTCAATCTTCATTCACACAGGGGATAGCCGAAGAGGAACCAGAGCTAGCCAAGTATGTGGCTGCCCACACTGACGCTCCCTCCGCTGATGATGTAACCCCTCTAGAAAAGATACCTTACTTCATCAATAAAGGGTTATCTTTGAACTACACCGAGCTCAATAAGCTATGTACAATGTATGCTATGGAACACGGTATAGGCACTCACCTACATACACAGGTGACAAATGTGTACACCGCTATCCAACTTACTCCAGTAGAAGATGCTTACCGAATAATTGAGGGAGGGGACCACCCAATCATCTTCGGCCGGACGAACAACCCGCATCCCCTCGCCATGGAAGAAGTCGACTTCAGGTCAGATGCTGGAAGACTGCCTCTGTATCTCTATAGCCCTCAATCCAAATATCTCATGTAAAAATAGGGGTATGATCTAGAGACAACGCCAGGACTGAACTACGGCACTGGACGACGATTACCTTTGAAGACACCAGCCCCGGCGGGCAAACCACGGAACTACTATAACAAAACCCGATGCGGTTTAGGGTATGTAACGCCTACTACGACCCCTGAAAGCTCAGATAAAGAATGCGACTGGCAGTCACATTCAACCGGATCACCGACTTCCGACTCAGATACCAGCATCGGAGATGTGTTCAGACAAGTCATGTCAGTCAACATGGCATTCACCGACGCTTACGAGGAAGACGAAGACATCCCCGAAATCCTTGAGCTAGAGCCATGGGCCCAGCAATTAGACGCACAATGGGAAAAGCGGTTCGAACTGAGAGAACCTCCTACTGAAGATGAGGTCATACAAGTGGATCTCGACAGCGAATCTTCTCCAAAACCGATCTTTATCAGTAAAAGCCTAACTGACGAAGAACGAGAGTCGCTGTTAGAACTTGTCAGATAATACATTGATGTATTCGCCTGGAGCTATAAAGACATGCCGGGGTTAAATCCTGACATCGCTCTCCATAAACTCAATATACGGCCAGATACAAAGCCAGTCAAGCAGCAACAACGACGCTTCCGCCCAGGCATCATGGACGCGATTGAAGCCGAAGTCAACAAGCTAATAGCCAGCGGCTTCATTCGTGAAGAGCAACATCCTGATTGGGTCGCCAATATAGTACCCGTCCTCAAGAAGAATGGGAAGATTCGAATCTGCATCGACTTCCGCAACCTGAACGAGGCATGCCCCAAAGATGAATTTCCCCTTCCTATCACAGACATCATGATCGACAATATACGCGGCTTTGAACGTATGTCATTCATGGATGGATTCTCGGGGTACAATCAAATCAAGATGTCTCCCGACGACGAAAAGCACACCTCATTCCGAACCCCGATTGGCACATACTGCTACATAGTCATGCCATTCGGTCTAAAGAATGCTGGCGCTACATATCAGCGAGCCATGAGTATCATTTTCAGAGAACATTTGCGCAAGACAGTGGAATACTATGTCGACGACATCGCCGTCAAGAGTCGCCGTAAGGAAGATCATCTGCAAGACCTGAGAACGGTGTTCAACTTAATACGAGCCCACAATCTGAAGATAAACCCTACGAAATTGTTCTTGGGCGTATCCAGCGGGAAGTTCTTGGGCTTCATCATCATTGCACGGGGTATCCATGTAGACCCCGAGAAAACGAGGGCAATCATGGAGATGGGCCCCCCGAGAAATCTTCGTGAACTTAGAGGCCTCCAAGGGAGGCTAGCTTATATCAGGAGGTTCATTTCCAACCTTTCCGGGCGATGTCGATCGTTCATCCACCTCATGAAGAAGGGAGTCTCATTCGTATGGGACGAGGAATGCCAGCGCGCTTTCGATGACATCAAAGAATATTTATCAAATCCTCCAGTCCTGGTGGCCCCGGCCCCTGGAAAACCATTCCTGCTCTATGTACGAGCAATGGAACACTCCCTCGGTGCCTTGCTGGCACAAAACAACGACGCAGACCACGAGCAGGCCATTTACTATCTCAGCCGAATGATGGTCGGGCCCGAACATCGATACACCGCTGTGGAGAAAGAATGCCTCGCCCTGGTATTCGCCATTCAAAAGACGCGGCACTATGTCATGGGGCAAACCATACATGTGATCTCACGAATCAACCCTCTCAGGGTCCTCATGACCAAACCTGGGGCACTCAGCTCCCGCCTCGCTACATGGGTGATATTGCTGTCCCCCTATCATATGATCTTCGTCCCGCAGAAGGCTGTCAAAGGTCAAGCCCTGGCAGACTTTTTGGCAGCCCATCCAGGATCGAAATCATCCAGAATACACGAAGAAATCCCAGATGAGGTCGCCGATTCAAATACAACCACCCACGATAACATATGGCGGATGTTCTTCGATGGCGCTTCAAGAACCGGACCCAAAGGAAACATCATCGTCGGAGTCGGAGTAGTATTGGTCTCTCCTACCGGGCTAGTGATCAATCGTGCCTACTATCTCACGAAACCCTGCTCTAACAACGTGGCCGAGTACAACGCTTTGGTCATTGGCCTCCAACTTGCAAGAGAACTGGGGGTAGAATACCTTGAAGCATACGGCGATTCGTAATTAATCGTCAACCAGATTCGGAGGACGTACGAAGTTCGCCATGAAGACATGATCCCCTACCACCAAATAGCGATCAACATTATCTCATCATTCGAGGGATTCTTCATCGAACATGTCCCCAGACTCCAAAATATCGAAGCTGATGCCCTAGCAGGCATGGCTGCTTCCCTAGCAGTGCCAAACCACTCTCATCATTCGGTCGATGTAATCGGCCATGAGCTGGTCTGCCCCAAGAACAACGTTCAAGCCATGGCGAGTTATTCCGCTCAGATGATCGACGGAGCGCCAGACTGGAGACAACCATTCATAGACTTCGTGGTCTACGACATCCTACCCGAGAACCCGAAGGAGGCTACTTCTATCAGACGGCGTTCTCTCAGATTCTTCCACGATACAGAGACGAAAATGCTGTATCGCCGCTCCTACGACGGATTACTACTTCGGTGCTTGTCGAATGCAGAAGACAAAGAAGCCGTACGAGAGGCTCATGACGGTGTCTGTGGGGCCCATCAGTCTGGCCCTAAGCTGTAAGACCGCCTTCGCTGGATGGGCTACTACTGGCCCACGATGGTGGCTGATGCAATAGATTATGCCCGAAAATACAAGGCCTGTCAAGTCCACGCAGACTTCATTCACCAACCATCCGAATTTCTACATCCGACAGTGGCGTCCTGGCCATTCGAAGCATGGGGAATGGATATCATTGGTCCAATCATCCCACCTTCCTCCCGAGGACATCGCTTCATACTTGCGATCACTGATTACTTCTCAAAGTGGGCAGAGGCTGTCCCACTCGCCGAAGTCAAGACTTCGAACGTAATCAGCTTCCTGAAGCACCACGTCATCTACCGCTTTGGACTGCCCCGAAGGATCATCCATGATAATGGTCCGCAGTTTATAAGCCACGTATTCTACCGATTCTGCAACAAATACCGCATTCAGAATATTGCTTCGACACCATACAACCCGGCAGCAAACGGGTTAGCAGAGGCATTCAATAAAACAATCATCAAACTCCTCAAGAAATTTGTCTCCTCCAACAAACGCGACTGGAACGAGAAGCTCGGCGAGTGCTTATGGGCTTATCGCACCACGGTTCGAACAGCCATCGGGAATACACCATTCTCTCTGGTGTATGGGAGTGAGGCAGTTCTCCCATTAGAGACTCAGATTCCCTTACTCCGAGTTGCCCTCACTTATCAATTGACAACGGATGATAACTACCGACGTCGACTACAAGAGTTAGAGGCTTTAGATGAAAAACGCCTCCTAGCCCAGCAAAGGATCGAATTATACCAAGCACGCATCTCAGGAGCCTTCAACAAAAAGGTCAAAGTCAGAATATTCCAAGTGGGCGATCTTGTTTTGGCAGTCAGGAGGCCAATGGTCATGACTCACAAGACCACCGGCAAGTTCCAGCCAAAATGGGAAGGCCCATTTATCTTCAAGGCCGTGTTCTCCAATGGTGCTTACCGCCTCGCCAAGCAGAACGGAGACTTGCTCATGTTGCCCGTCAACGGCAAGTTCCTGAAGAAATACTATGTTTAAACAACATTTTCCAGAGTTTCGAGTTATGTGCCCGCTGGTACCTCTGAACTCAACCCCCTAATTTTCCAACTTATCGAGTCACGTACCCTCTTGTACCGCTGAACTCATACCCCAAATTCCTAAGTCATGTACCTGCTAGTACCTCTGAACTTACACTTTGATTCCAACATTCACAGATTTTCGAGTCACGTACCCGCGTGTACCGCTGAACTCATGCCCTTCTTCCATAAAGATATCCCAAATTTCCAAGTCATGTACCTGCTGGTACCTCTGAACTTACACTTTGATTCCAACATTCATGGATTGTCGAGTCATGTACCCGCTAGTACCAATGAACTCACCCTATAATTTTCCAGATCATCGAGTCATGTACCCGCTGGTACCGCTGAACTCACACTCACCATTCTCCAGATTCTCGAGTCATGTACCCGATGGTGCCTCTGAACTCACATCCTGGTCACTCTTTCAGGTAGAAAGTTATGTATGATCATACCGCTGAACTTTCTTCCTACAAAAGATCCTCTCTCATGATCTAATACCTGCACTTCCAGTGCACAACAAAGGTAACGGATCCACAAATTTCCGAGACGACCATGTCCTCATCACCTCTGAGTCGTCCCATTTCCGCCAAAAACAAATCACCCCTACATAGAATTTCCATGTCCTTATTACCTCTGAGTTATTCTACGTACCCCCTTCATTGAGCCCACTCCTGTCATGTCCTCATTACCTCTGAATGGGAAGGCTCCGTCGAAGAAACCTTCATACTTGCCATGTCCTCATTACCTCTGAGTAAGTATGATGATCCCCTTTCGACCTATTACCTGTACCCACAACCGGAGTACGCCAAGGGTAATGGGTCCACAAATGTCCTCTGTTGACCACAAATGTCCTCTGTTGACCACAAATGACAAATGTCCTCTGTTGACCACAAATGTCCTCTGTTGACCACCAATACCCTCCGTCGAGTTCGCTCCTGCCATGTACTCATTACCTCTGAGTAGGAAGGCTCTACGATTCAAAAAACTTTCCTACTTACCATGTCCTCGTTACCTCTGAGCAAGTATGTCAGTTCTCTTTCATCCTATTACCCGTATCCTAAACCAGGGTATGCCAAGGATAATAGGCCCACAAATATCCTCAGCTAAATTTCTTAACAAAAACCTATCACCTTATCATGCCCCAGGAGCCCAGCTGCTCTACGGCAATTCTTTTCTCAATACCAAGAGCACCCAATCTTTCGCACAGTCCTTACCTTCGACGACAACATGAACATTAAGACGAACGGGGGGTACGGCAATTGAAGACGAAGCCGACTTCCTGCTCCTAGCCACAACCCTCTTCACTGCCTTGGAAGCCCTAGGTGCCATCGTGGTTTGTCAGTTGAAAGAAGAAAGCAAGACAGAAATCTTAATCAGAAAGAGTCTAAGAGAGAAATCCTTCTAAATACCCTTCCATTTATAGAGAAAGGAGGACCAAGACCGACGCTTCGTACAAAGTAGTCGACTCTTCGGCTATCGATACTGACTAGTTAATTAGAGGTCAGAAACTCCTAGGATCTTGCCCTAAAAAGGTTTGCATGCATGACATAATGGCGTGGCGAGAAGCTATGCGGCTGAACAATCTATGCGGACAAGATCTCTATGCGGTCAGGGTTTCATATGCGGTTAGAAGAGCACGGCCATGCTTCTTATTCAAAGTATTTCAATTTTACAAATTGAAAACTTTGAAGGGGGTCCTGTAGAAGCATGGAAAATACTAAAGAAATTGACTCATGCGGCCAAGAAAGACCCATGCGGCTCAGAAAACGCATGCGGCTCAGGGAGTCATGCGGCATAAGGAGCTATGCGGCCGGAGGCATTCCATGCGGTTCAGAAGACATGTGGCGTGACAGTGCTCCCCTCCGATCTATGCTGCTTTAATTGCTTTGACGGCTGACCCCTCTGAAAAGTTGACAGACCTGACACCAAAGCAGGTAATTATGACTCTGTCATGATGATGAATCTCTAGAGAAGAGAAAGAAATCTCTGACACGATCCCTAGAGAGCAACAAAATGCCACGTGGCCCTGCCACGTGGGTGTGCTTATGCGGCTCGAAGTGAAGACTTTCCATGCGGTTCAGAGTGAAGCTGTCCCATGCGGCTCGAGTGGAATCATCCCTATACGGCTCAAGAAGATTATGCCCATGCGGCTCAAGCAGACACACCATTATGCGGTTCATGCGGCTCATCATATGGTTCAGAAGTCTGAAAGAGGGGGCCACTGCCCAGACAGCCCTGACACGTGTCCCACGTCTTATGCGGCCCAATATTCATGCGGCCCAAATCTCATGCGGCCAAATCTGCATGCGCAATCAGTGACCATTGGCTCTCAGGACACGTGTCCTCAGCCGATCAATCTTCCAGATTTATGGCAATCCAAGATCGGGTCGAATCCCAGTGATCTGGGGTACGTAGCAGGAGAATAAATTTGATTTATTCGCAGATATTAGAGAATCATTATAAGGAAGATTTATGCCAATCAGCATTAATTGCTAATGGAGATTTGGTGTAATCTACCCTTAATGGTTCTGATTTGTCACAATCAGAAACGAACGGCCTGGATTGATCAATCTCCAGGCTGCCGCCATCTCTAAGAGCTAATCATTGGCAACCCTAGTGATCACATCCCACTATTATAAATAGCAAGGTGCCATTCCCTTGTAATATATAGAGAGATATACAAAAGAAAAAAAACCAGAGAAGAATACGTATACACAGAGAGACTTCCCCCATAGTCAGAGAGAGAATATACACAGAGAGAGAGAAGCCAGGAGAGCAATCAGAGAGAGAGCAAGAAGGCATTTCTTCGTCAACGACCAAGCAGATCTTTTCCGAGTCAAGGCTGCGTACCGATCGTCCAAGGAGTAAGGCAGAGCGGTCGTCGCTTTCCCGAGCCTCTATCGTCACCCCCCAGAATCTAAAATAAACAATCGTACTTAGACTGCTGTACCTAGGTTTTCGTCCCTAGGCTTTCTTTGTACGAGCGAGTTTGTATTGTGAGTCTAAGTTCAGTCCTCCGATAATTGTTCTGTACTTTTACAATCAATGGCAAACAAGGACCAGGAACACCGTGACGCCTATAGTCAGAGTGATGTGGCGGCACAACTCACCAGGTGAGTCGACCTGGGAGCGAGAAGACCATATGCGGGAGCAGTACCCGTACCTGTTTGAGACTTAAGGTAATCCCTAACCTTACTTTTAATTTCGAGGACGAAATTTTCTAAGGAGGAAAGATTGTGAAACCCATTTTCTGTGAATTAAATTATTATTAATATTTCTATTATTATTATTAAAATTATTATGATTTTTATTTGAGTGTAAAAGTTTTCAAAATTAATAACAAGGATTTTTGAGTCCGAACCCAGACCCGAGTCCGAACCCAGACCAGAGCCCGAGCCTGAGCCCGAACCCTTTCCTACTAAATCCTGATTTGGCTAATAGTTATAAAAAAAATATTGGAAAGCTGGTCCCGAAGGACCAGCACACGTGAATACTTCCTCCCCCCTATTCTTTCTCTCCACTCTCTTCTCTCCTCCACACAGATCACCCCCACCATCCCCTTTATTACTTACCACTCTCTCCTTTTACTCATGTCACTCCCTGATTCCGGTATACGTATTTTTAGTACATATACTGTTTATTTGTATTTACGTATATTTATACGATATTTATTTTGTTGTATTTCTTCATGTATATCCCAAATTATTTGACAGAATAATATTTCGTAATTTATTTTCTGTGATTTTAGTTTACAGTTTTGGCTCTAATTGGGTGACATGTTCTCGGTTCACTTGAACCCGTTGGGTCATCATGAACCAACTTGGTTTAGGCTTTTATATAAAACCCCATTCCTTTTCTCTCCCCTCATTCATTCCTCATAACTCCTCTCATTTACTTCCTTCACCCAACCAAAGGCAAGTATCAACTTGCACAAGGGAGAGATCCATCATTTTCATTTTTACTTCAAAATTTTTACCAAAACTTGTTCTTCTCCTCATTCTCTACTAGATTAGAACTCGAAATTTTCTGATTGGAAGCTTTAATTTTTGTAGATCTAAGTTTTAAACATTTTCGGTTTTCCTTGGTTTTGATCTACTAAACTCCATCATTTTCAAGTTTTAATGGTTCTATGTTGTAGAGAATTGAATTTTACTCAAGATTGAACTTTGAAAATCGAAATTTGGTTAAGATTTGACTTAGTTATGATTTTTGGAGTTTTTTTAGGGTTCATGGTTCTTCCCTCTCAGTTGAGGGGAAGAAGATGAACAGTGCCCTGTGTCCGCGCCCTCCGCGCGTGCGCATCCCGCGCCGCGCTTATGGGAGGTCCCGTGCCCGTGTCCGCGCCCTCCGCGCATGCGCATCCCGCGCCGCGCTTATGGGAGGTCCCGCGCCCGTGTCCGCGCCCTCCGCGCGTGCGCATCCCGCGCCGCGCTTATGGGAGGTCCCGCGCCCGTGTCCGCGCCCTCCGCGCGCGCGCATCCCGCGCCGCGCTTATGGGAGGACGCGCCCCTGCGCCCTGCGTGGTGCCTGTGCCCGCGTGGTCTCCCGCGCCGCGTGGTTCCAGCACCAGTCCGCGCCCTCGCGTGGTGCCTGCGCCCTGCTTGGTCCGCGCCCCTGCGCCCTGCGTGGTGCCTGCGCCCTGCGTGGTGCCCGCGTGGTCTCCTGCGCCCTGCATGGTGCCCGCGCCCGCGTGGTCTCCTGCGCCCTGCGTGGTGCCTGCGCCCTGCGTGGTCCGCGCCCCTGCGCCCGCGTGGTCTCCCGTGCCCTGCGTGGTCGTCATACGCCCGGCCGTTTTTCCCGCGCCCGTGTGGCCGTCCGCGCTCATGACCGCGCCCTCGCCCGCCACGCGCCCGCGCCATGGAGGTGACGCGCCCGCGTTGGTTGGCCGACCTTGTCTTAGTACCTAGTCAGCCTGTCCCTGGTTTTCCATTTTTCATGCTACCTTGGCTTATATACGTGTATATGTATTGGTTTGTGTATGCGATATATCCTTACGCCTTTTGTCCTGAGCATGAATCTGACCCTGGAGAACAAAGTGTTCCTACTCGCTACATGTGCCTGAATGTCCCGGTTCTCGTTCGTGCTTGACAAATGACTCGTAATCCTACGTGGCGCATTGCAATGTTGTAATACACTAAGGAGGGTAGAACATGTTGACATACTGATCGGCATGGATCCTCACTTGGGGTACTCGTACTACGGTACGACATTCTAGGAGGATGATCATGCAGGCCACAGCATGAGGATCCAAGGTTTCACCTAGGGCTAAATTAGGCAACTAAATATACTAGATGCATGGGAAGGGCAAATCCCGAGATCGTGTTACACCAGCCGCCTTGAGATATTGTCTTGACGCGCCGGCTGGTCTCCACGGAAACTGTGTCATCTGCAACGAGTGGATGACTGTATCCGATTAATTCCTGCTACATATTATATGTTTTAGCAAGGTAGCCTTACGAGGGACCTGTGCTCAAATCATACCTGTCTACGCGAACCCCTGGGTTGGCTAGCCTTGCTGGAAAGATACGATCTGAGGACTCTGATAATTAATGCGAGGATAACCTCGCCATACTAGAAACTCGTAGACTTGACTGGCCGTGAAAATGACTTGCTTGTATTTTTCTTTTACCTTCCGCGAGTAACTGAGGAAAGCGGACTGTTATGGTGCGTGATCCAACCCATGTTCTTGTTTGATTGTTGGGTTGGTTATCGTACTATGACATGCTGCGGACCGAAGTTACGAACGGAAGCCTTAATTTGATTGTGATGTGTTACTCCTGTGAATGACTAAGGAACATGGCCCACCGCGGTACGTGATCCAACCCATGTTCTTGTTTGATTGTTGGGTTGGTTATCGTACTGCGATGGTCTGTCGACCGAAGTCACGACCAGGAGATCTTCTTACTTATATCTGTAAACTTATGTGAAGGTCATAGAGTGCGACGCGTCCCGGCTCCATGTGGCACCTTTTGTCCTTGTTTGGTTGTAAGGGTGCCAGATGGGTCCGACGATGTAGCGCTACCCTATAGCCGCAGCATAAGCTTTATTCTTATCATTATAACTGGGTTTTATCTTAACTCTTGTGCCCCTTTGGCGGTACTTGCTATTCGGGGCTGACCCCGCTGGTTTTGTTTGGCCAGATTCTGTAGCAGAGCCTGAGGACACGATCTTCCTCCCTGACATCCATGGTGCATACTAGGAGCATGGCAGTTCGGGGACTCGAGTGGGTTTCTTCTCCACCACTCCTGCTTATACTTTTACGGCGTTTAGCCACCGGCACCTGTTAGCCGGATTACTCGATATTTTGTATCGGTACATAATTGTAATTAAACAGACTGCAGCTGTGTATAATTTTGTACTCCTGACTCTCTGAGATAGCTAAATTATAAAGCTAGTCTCTCATGATCATTTTGATGAAGCGTCAGGGACGCCTTACTGCTTTATCTTTAATGTTCATCTATTTGCTGATATGATTTGATTGATTGAGACATAGAACTCTGTGGGACCATAGGAGACTTGATTGTAGCATGTACCCCCTAGTCTCTCGACAGCCACGATCGCCGTATGACGTTACGTACCTCATATGGAGTAGCTGGCCTAGTCCGTCCCCGTATTTCGGTACTGGGGCGTGACAAGGTTTTAGTGGTGGCCCATGCAGGTCGGATATTCAGACTTGTGGGGTATTGCAAATTATTAGGAGTCTCAATCAAAACTTGTTCCCCTTGAAATTCTGTTTCGAATTCTCTGTCCTTGCCTTGATCTCTAACTTGACTTGCATCCTTGAAATCTTCCTCGTCCGAACTTGATAATCTTATATTCTTCTCCATAGGGGTGCTTCATTCTCAGTAGCAGGAGAGGCCCATGAGGAAGAGCAGCAAGAGCATGGCTCGACTGGGCAGCAACAGGGAAGAGAACCTTCTCCAGTGCAGGCACGAGCAGAAAGGGAACCAGAGGCAGTGCAGCCGCAGGTTATTGAAACTCCTGCAGCACCAGCAGCGACGGCAGTACCAGACGCCGTAGCACTCCTGGAGATCATCCGGGGGTTTCTTGTCACTAACCAACAGCAACAGACTCGACAGCAGGAGCAGAACGTGTTGCTGAACCAAGGGATTCAGTTAGCTCTTGAGAGGAGTGCCGGGGTTGACTCGGGAGCATCAGGAAGGTTCCGTCGCTTGAACCCGAGGTATTTTGATGGCACGGAGGATGCCATCACTGCGGATGCCTGGATTCAAGACATTGAAGCCATTCTTGTGGCAGCCAAGGTTCCAGATGATGAGAAGGTTGACCAGGTCAAACTGGTACTTCAGGATCTTGCCCGCGACTGGTGGGCATCAGAAGAAGTTGGTATAAGACGCCCTGTTCGTTGGACCACCTTCAGTGACAGATTCAAGGCCAAGTATTTTGGCATAGTAGCTCGATATGAGCTCCAGCAGAAGTTCATCAGTCTCAAGCAAGCAGGCAAGACCGTAGATGGGTATGCAGCAGAGTTCTGCAGATTGTGTCGTTTCGCACCAGCAATGGTGGCAACGGAGCCAGAGAAAGCTATGAGGTTCCAGCAGGGACTTCATTTAGAATTATTACAGCTTGTGGAAGGACACGACTACCAGACGTTTGATGCTGTCTTGACGGCAGCCCGGAGGCACGAGCTTACCCAGCAGAGGTTGGCATCAAGGGCAGGAGGTCAGAAGAGATCTCATTCTCAGGTTGGAGGAGGAGCAATGCAGCGAACATCGGTACTAGCACCTGGTGTACGTATTCATGATGCAGGAGCGCCGCGGAGGACGGCCGTGTCAACTAATACAGCGCCAGTTCGGCATCAGCAGTCGAGAAACCAGCAACAGCGTCAGGGAGCACCCCAGGGCTGTACATTTTGTGGGAAGGCAGGGCACACGAGGGAGGTGTGCCGGTCAGCGAATGGCTTATGCTTGAGGTGTGGTAGTTCAGACCACCGTATTTCCACCTGTCCTATGATGCAGAGGCCAGGAGGGCCAGCTCAGCAGTTTCCAGCATTGCCAGCTCCGGTGGCAACCCCGAGTGGAGGGCCAGTATTAGCAGTAAGGCCCCTAGCCCAGCGTCTACCAACGCAGGCTCAGATGTTCCGCCAGGCACAGGAAGCCGAAGGCCCGCAGAGGCAGCAACAGCATGGTCGAGGAAGGCCGCAACAAGGGGCTCCGCGGGGCCAGGCTCTCACATTGACCTTGGGAGAGGCTCTAGCATCTAGTGATGTGGTGGCAGGTAAAATTCTCGTCACCTCATTTCCTGCTGTAGCATTATTTGATTCAGGCGCTACTCATTCATTCATCTCTGCACAATATGCTACACGGATTGGATTAGAGTTTGAGGCATTGCCGGAGAGGATGGATATACTCACCGGCAATGGGCTCGTAAAAGTTAGCAGAGTGCACTTTTCATGTCCGATGGAGGTGTGTGGGCATTTATTGCCCGCCTCATTGATTGAATTCCCTATGGGGAATTTCGATGTCGTTCTTGGCATGGACTGGTTGAGAGACAGTCATGCGACCATTGATTGTAGAGGAAGTAGGGTCATATTCAGCATTCCTGGGATGGAGCAGTTCATCTTTACTCGAACCTTGAAGAATCAGGCCGGAGGCGTCATCTCAGCAGCAGTGTCAGAGCCAGGACAGATTCCGAGAGTGGTCGAAGATTTTCTCGACGTCTTTCCTGATGAGCTCCCAGGGATACTCCCAGTCAGAAAGGTAGAATTTAGCATTGAGTTGAACCCTGGAACGAGGCCTATTGCAGACAGAGTTTACAGAATGTCGCCGTCAGAACAGGATAAGTTGTATCAACATGAAGAAGAGTTGAAGTCTAAGGGATTCATCCGAGACAGTAAATCGCCCTGGGCTGCGCCAGTGATTCTAGTTCCCAAGAAGGATGGGTCGACGAGGATGTGTATCGACTACCGCAAGCTGAATGCAGTAACAGTGAAGAATAAGTACCCGCTACCAAGGATTGATGACCTGTTTGACCAGTTGAGCAAGGCCAGTATTTTTTCCAAGATCGATCTTCGGTCGGGATACTATCAAGTAAGAGTCCGGGAGCAAGATATACCGAAGACAGCATTCAGATCTAGATATGGGCATTATGAGTTTTTAGTAATGCCCTTTGGACTAACCAATGCCCCCGCAGTATTCATGGATTTAATGAACCACATCTTTCTGCCGTATTTGGATAAATTTGTGGTGGTGTTCCTAGATGACATTCTTGTCTATTCCAGCAGTGAAGAGGAGCATGAGAAACATCTTAGGACTGTCTTGCAGACATTGAGGGAGCATCAACTTTATGCGAAGCTCGACAAGTGTGAATTCTGGTTAGATCACATTTCGTTCCTGGGGCATGTAATTTCTGGGGCAGGAGTGTCAGTGGATCCGAAGAAGATTGAGGCCGTAGAGCATTGGCCGGTCCCGAGAACAGTCGTAGAAGTACGAAGTTTCTTAGGATTAGCTGGTTACTACAGAAGGTTCGTGGCGGACTTTGCCAGGATCTCTGCGCCCTTAACGCGTTTGACGCACAAGGATGTAGAGTTTGTTTGGTCAGCTAGCTGTCAGGCATCATTTGAAGAATTGAAGAAGAGGTTGATCTCAGCCCCGATCTTGACGCTTCCGGTAGGAGCGGGAGGCTTTACAGTATATTGTAACGCATCTGGGAGGGGTCTTGGGTGTGTATTGATGCAGCATGGAAAGGTGATAGCATATGCGTCTCGGCAGCTTCGAGACCATGAGAAGAATTACCCGACTCACGATTTAGAGTTAGCAGCTGTGGTGTTTTCACTCAAGTTGTGGAGGCATTATTTATATGGAGATCGAGTAGAGATTTATACTGATCATAAGAGTTTGAAATACGTATTCACGCAGCGAGATTTGAACATGAGGCAAAGAAGATGGTTAGAACTACTGAAGGATTTTGATGTGGATCTTCAGTATCATCCAGGCAAGGCGAATGTAGTTGCAGATGCACTGAGTAGGAAAGACAGTGCTTTTATCTTGACTTCGCAGAAGCACATTCTAGCAGATCTTCAGAATATGGGGATTGAGGTAATTTTGCCAAGGGATATGGGAAGAATGACCAGCATGCAGATTCAGTCAACCTTGGTAGAGTGGATCAGGGTAGCACAAGCAGGAGATCCACAGATTCAGAAGTTGCGGTCAGAGTGTGAATCAGGCCGTAGGAAGGAATTAGTAATTCATGAGGATGGTACGCTCAGGTTTGGAAATAGACTCTGTGTGCCGAGTGGAGACCTTCGGCAAGAAGTTATGTCCGAAGCTCATAGTTCTATTTACTCCATTCATCCAGGAGGAACGAAGATGTATCGAGATATCAGGCAGTACTTTTGGTGGAATGGCATGAAAAGGGAGATAGCGAGATTTGTATCCAAGTGTCTGGTATGCCAGCAGGTGAAAGCCGAGCAGCAGAGACCAGCAAGATTGCTTCAGCCGCTTCCTATCCCAGAATGGAAATGGGAACACATCACGATGGATTTTGTGACCGGTTTACCTAGATCCCCGACTGGTAAAAATGCAGTTTGGGTGATAGTAGATCGACTCACGAAGGTCGCTCATTTCCTTCCCTTCCGAGTTGGACAGACTACTGAGCAGTTAGCAGAAATGTACATGAAGCAGATAGTAAGGCAGCACGGTGTCCCAGTTAGTATAGTATCAGATCGGGATACGCGGTTTACTTCCCATTTTTGGCGGAGCTTGTACCAAAGTTTGGGGACCAAGTTAAGATTCAGTACAGCATATCATCCGCAAACCGACGGACAGTCAGAAAGAACCATTCAGACATTAGAAGATATGCTACGGCATGTACATTAGATTTTGGTGGATCTTGGGAGGACCACCTCCATCTAGTGGAGTTCTCCTATAACAACAGCTACCAGGCTAGCATTCAAATGGCCCCGTTCGAAGCATTGTACGGAAGGAAGTGCAGGTCCCCTTTGGCATGGGACGACGTCGGAGAACGGAAGTTGTTGGGACCAGATATGATCACGCAGACTGTGGAGATAGTTAAGTGGGTCAGAGAGCGCCTTCGAGTTGCACAGGACCGACATCGTCATTGGGCAGATCAGCATCGTAGGCCTCTAGAGTTCAGAGTTGGCGACCAAGTGTTTCTGCAGATTTCGCCAACTCGGGGTATCATTAGATTTAGAACCCGAGGAAAGCTTAGTCCAAGATACGTTGGTCCTTTCAAGATTCTCGCTCGGGTAGGCGATGTGGCTTATCGACTTGCCCTTCCGCCTTCGTTAACTGGCATATATGATGTGTTTCATGTGTCCCAGTTACGTGGGTATGTCCCGGATCCGAGTCATGTCCTCGATCATTGAGAGTTAGTCGTTGGTACCGACTTAACTTACGAGGAACAACCCGTATCTATTTTAGACCGGCGAGAGAAGGTACTCAAGAATCGGACGATAAGCCTTGTCCGTGTTTCTTGGAATCATCACTCTCCGGGAGAGTCAACTTGGGAGCGCGAGGACGAGATCCGATCTCGGTATCCGCATTTGTTTGGTTTGTGAGGTATATCTTTATGCCATAATGACGCGATTCCACATTCACTGCACCTGCTTGTATTATACTTTTGTGATGTAGATAATAACTGCTTGTTAGTTAACTTGCATGTGATTGTGCCTTGCTTGTCCTGATCTTTCAATCCTGTCTTGGCTGGAATTCCGAGGACAAAATTTTTCTAAGAAGGGTAGAGATGTCACTCCCTGATTCCGGTATACGTATTTTTAGTACGTATACTGTTTATTTGTATTTACGTATATTTATACGATATTTATTTTGTTGTATTTCTTCATGTATATCCCAAATTATTTGACAAAATAATATTTCGTAATTTATTTTCTGTGATTTTAGTTTACAGTTTTGGCTCTAATTGGGTGACATGTTCTCGGTTCACTTGAACCCGTTGGGTCATCATGAACCAACTTGGTTTAGGCTTTTATATAAAACCCTATTCCTTTTCTCTCCCCTCATTCATTCCTCATAACTCCTCTCATTTACTTCCTTCACCCAACCAAAGGCAAGTATCAACTTGCACAAGGGAGAGATCCATCATTTTCATTTTTACTTCAAAATTTTTACCAAAACTTGTTCTTCTCCTCATTCTCTACTAGATTAGAACTCGGAATTTTCTGATTGGAAGCTTTAATTTTTGTAGATCTAAGTTTTAAACATTTTCGGTTTTCCTTGGTTTTGATCTACTAAACTCTATCATTTTCAAGTTTTAATGGTTCTATGTTGTAGAGAATTGAATTTTACTCAAGATTGAACTTTGAAAATCGAAATTTGGTTAAGATTTGACTTAGTTATGATTTTTGGAGTTTTTTTAGGGTTCATGGTTCTTCCCTCTCAGTTGAGGGGAAGAAGATGAACAGTGCCCTGTGTCCGCGCCCTCCGCGCGTGCGCATCCCGCGCCGCGCTTATGGGAGGTCCCGCGCCCGTGTCCGCGCCCTCCGCGCGTGCGCATCCCGCACCGCGCTTATGGGAGGTCCCGCGCCCGTGTCCGCGCCCTCCGCGCGCGCGCATCCCGCGCCGCGCTTATGGGAGGACGCGCCCCTGCGCCCTGCGTGGTGCCTGTGCCCACGTGGTCTCCCGCGCCGCGTGGTTCCAGCACCAGTCCGCGCCCTCGCGTGGTGCCTGCGCCCTGCTTGGTCCGCGCCCCTGCGCCCTGCGTGGTGCCTGCGCCCTGCGTGGTGCCCGCGTGGTCTCCTGCGCCCTGCGTGGTGCCCGCGCCCGCGTGGTCTCCTGCGCCTTGCATGGTGCCTGCGCCCTGCGTGGTCCGCGCCCCTGCGCCCGCGTGGTCTCCCGCGCCCTGCGTGGTCGTCATGCGCCCGGCCGTTTTTCCCGCGCCCGTGTGGCCGTCCGCGCTCATGACCGCGCCCTCGCCCGCCACGCGCCCGCGCCATGGAGGTGACGCGCCCGCGTTGGTTGGCCGACCTTGCCTTAGTACCTAGTCAGCCTGTCCCTGGTTTTCCATTTTTCATGCTACCTTGGCTTATATACGTGTATATGTATTGGTTTGTGTATGCGATATATCCTTACGCCTTTTGTCCTGAGCATGAATCTGACCCTGGAGAACAAAGTGTTCCTACTCGCTACATGTGCCTGAATGTCCCGGTTCTCGTTCGTGCTTGACAAATGACTCGTAATCCTACGTGGCGCATTGCAATGTTGTAATACACTAAGGAGGGTAGAACATGTTGACATACTGATCGACATGGATCCTCACTTGGGGTACTCGTACTACGGTACGACATTCTAGGAGGATGATCATGCAGGCCACAGCATGAGGATCCAAGGTTTCACCTAGGGCTAAATTAGGCAACTAAATATACTAGATGCATGGGAAGGGCAAATCCCGAGATCGTGTTACACCAGCCGCCTTGAGATATTGTCTTGACGCGCCGGCTGGTCTCCACGGATACTGTGTCATCTGCAACGAGTGGATGACTGTATCCGATTAATTCCTGCTACATATTATATGTTTTAGCAAGGTAGCCTTACCCACCTGTGCTCAAATCATACCTGTCTACGCGAACCCCTGGGTTGGCTAGCCTTGCTGGAAAGATACGATCTGAGGACTCTGATAATTAATACGAGGATAACCTCGCCATACTAGAAACTCGTAGACTTGACTGGCCGTGAAAATGACTTGCTTGTATTTTTCTTTTACCTTCCGCGAGTAACTGAGGAAAGCGGACTGTTATGGTGCGTGATCCAACCCATGTTCTTGTTTGATTGTTGGGTTGGTTATCGTACTATGACAGGCTGCGGACCGAAGTTACGAACGGAAGCCTTAATTTGATTGTGATGTGTTACTCCTGTGAATGACTAAGGAACATGGCCCACCGCGGTACGTGATCCAACCCATGTTCTTGTTTGATTGTTGGGTTGGTTATCGTACTGCGATGGTCTGTCGACCGAAGTCACGACCAGGAGATCTTCTTACTTATATCTGTAAACTTATGTGAAGGTCATAGAGTGCGACGCGTCCCGGCTCCATGTGGCACCTTTTGTCCTTGTTTGGTTGTAAGGGTGCCAGATGGGTCCGACGATGTAGCGCTACCCTATAGCCGCAGCATAAGCTTTATTCTTATCATTATAACTGGGTTTTATCTTAACTCTTGTGCCCCTTTGGCGGTACTTGCTATTCGGGGCTGACCCCGCTGGTTTTGTTTGGCCAGATTCCGTAGCAGAGCCTGAGGACACGATCTTCCTCCCTGACATCCATGGTGCATACTAGGAGCATGGCAGTTCGGGGACTCGAGTGGGTTTCTTCTCCACCACTCCTCCTTATACTTTTGCGGCGTTTAGCCACCGGCACCTGTTAGCCGGATTACTCGATATTTTGTATCGGTACATAATTGTAATTAAACAGACTGCAGCTGTGTATAATTTTGTACTCCTGACTCTCTGAGATAGCTAAATTATAAAGCTTGTCTCTCATGATCATTTTGATGAAGCGTCAGGGACGCCTTACTGCTTTATCTTTAATGTTCATCTATTTGCTGATATGATTTGATTGATTGAGACATAGAACTCTGTGGGACCATAGGAGACTTGATTGTAGCATGTACCCCCTAGTCTCTCGACAGCCACGATCGCCGTATGACGTTACGTACCTCATATGGAGTAGCTGGCCTAGTCCGTCCCCGTATTTCGGTACTGGGGCGTGACAACTCAACTACTTCACTCAGAAGAGAAGAAACCTCTCCATCACTATTAACAGAACCCTCTTCTCTCTCTTCACAAGAGCACAAACCTTCTTTCCCGAAGCCCTTTCCCGAAGTCTCTCTCCGACGCCGAGCTCGCTCCGCCCAACCGTGGACCCGCCGGCCTCCTCCAGGCCCGACGACCCGCCGGCGACCCCTGGCCCGGCCCCCCGCGCCCGACTTCCTCCAGCCCGCGCGCCCCTGTGCGCCGAGCCCTAGCTCGATCCGTCGAGCTCCCCTCCGTCCTCCTTCAGGCCGACGCCCGCCCTTCGACCGTGCCCCGGCCGTGCCCCCTCTGGCCGACTCCCCTGGCCGCGACCCCTGTGCCCTGATTCGCTGTTCTGTGGCAGCGTCGCCGCTGTCCGCTGCTGTCCCAGCGCCCCGTCGCGTCTCGGACTTCGAACCAGCGCTGTTCCGAGTCTTCTTTGCTGTCTGGATCTCAAATTCTTTCTATTATTTCATCTGAGAGCTCTAGCCGAGCAACTTGAGGTATAACCCCTGTTCTGCCCTTTTCTATTATAGTCTATGATGAGAAATGGTCCCCGATTCCCTTTGGGAATTCGGTTTTAGCAACGTCGTATTTTTTCGGAACCTTCGAAAAGGTTCTGTAGATTATTTTGGATTTCCGGAATATTTTGAGAATTAGTTTTTGGTATGTTTTGGCTTTCCGAATTTTTTCGGTAGCGTTCTGTGAGTTTTTGGGTTGGAATCGGACTTCCGAAATTATTTCGGGTCGTTCCGATTATTCTGTGGTTTGGTTGTGGATTTTTATACATATACATATTTGGGTTTTCCTGGTTTGGGATTTGCAGAAAAATTATCGGCACTATTTCCCAGTTTTTGGGTTGACCAAAAACAGAGGAGATGCTGTCGGATTTTTTCGTAAATTCTAGATTATTTTAAAAATGAATCTAAAACGGATTTCGGAATTTTATCTAATATTTAGATTTGGGTGACGACCGTATCGGTCAATGGACCCGGCTAAGTGCAAACGAAACCGGCTTCGCCCGGACGTTGAGGCATTAGCCCAGTTGAGGATTGGACCATATCTGAGACTCTATATTTTATCTTTATTATTACTATTTAATTCTGATCATATTTTATTCATATTTAAAGTTTAGGACTAACGGCAGTTTTGTCTTATTTTAATTTATGTAAATAAATTGTAATGGGCATAAGCCCAGCTGGCTGTGGTCTGTAACTGTATTTGGTAGCTTAGATTTTAGTTATTTCTGGTTTTGCGAGTTTTTGTATTAAACGAGTAAAATTGAATAAAAGTATTTTCGTATAAAAATAATTAAGATTTTCTCACCTAAAATCTATCAGTTTTTATTTAATTAAAAATCATGTATTTCTCACTAAATAAGAAAATTAGCTTTATATTTATAAACTATGGAAATACCAAGTTTTAATAATTAATCTGGTATCGACGAGGTTTTTCAAATTCAAAAGTTTTAAACAATCTTTTTTCCTTGTACTAAATCAACGCACAAATAATCGTGTTTTCGTGTTTTGTTAATTAAAAGAATTAAAATTGGATTAGGACACAAATAGAGATTTCAACTAGCATAGCTAGATTGGTAAACCTGGAATCTGAGTCAATTTCTCGAATGTAGGAATTCGAGGACGATTCTGATTTCCTGTCTCGAAGTTTTCTACCTCTCCAGTCAAATCCTTTGAGGCAAGTATAGTTTGTGTTAGTTTACAGTTATTTAATTAATCGTTTTACTGCAAGTTTAAACCACGATGCAAATACGAAACTCTCTCTGAGAGCACTGTAACTACTGGGGACTGGGGGAATAGTGTAATGAGTATGACCATACTGTAACAAATCCCCTATCCTTTACTGTAAAAAACCCAAGCCGGTCATATTTCATTGCATGTTCAAATCACACTGTTTTACTGCTGAAAACTGTTCATATTTAAACTGTTTAGAACTGCATGATTCTATTATTTAATTTAACTGTTAAATTAGCATGAATTGTACTTTGCTCCCTCCTGACTGGAGATACATTTTTAGGAGATATTGAGGATGCTGAGCTGTTAATCAGTAGCTACTACGACCCTGTGTTGTACCCGGTTGTGCTACCAGAGTCCCCATTGGAGGACGTTGGGACTGAGGCCGATGATCCGGCTGATAGATAGATTTCCTTTCTCTGTATTGTTGTCATTTTCATTCTGTTATTTCATTTCAGAACATCTTCCATTTGTATTTAAATTTCCAAGTTTAATAAAGTTTTATTTCCCGATGTTGAGTTGTGACAAATATAGTTGTTGTTGTATGGTTACCTGCTATTGGAACAGCTTACTGCCGCCGTCTCAACAACGGTGTAGGCTGGGCATGATCCAGTTCGACCCAATTATTTGGGATCGGGTCGTGACACTAGCAATTGTACTAGTGGTTCTTCGAGTTATTACGACTATATTTTTGCCGACGATAGACCTGACGAGTAAGTAATATGAGTTTTGATTCAATTCCAACAGTTTTTTCTCCTAATTTATTCGTTTCTTTTCTTAGAGAAATAATATCATCTTGCAACAAAATCTATGTGTCTCGGTTTGAGATGAAGACCTTAGCTCCTTTAACGAGAATTAAAATTGGGGTATGTATAGATAGTATATTTCTTCTTAGATGCCATCTATGTTTACTTCGATTCCATCGCTGACATTTTTAATAATTTATTCAGATTGTAGGCATTGTCTCTGCTCTTCTCACCACGGAGGAACGGAAAAGAACCTCCAATAAAGCTAATGTATTGTCACGACCCGCACCCGCTTTTCGGATGCAAGCTCGTGAGCAAGCCAGCTACGTATCGAGCGGACTCCAGCCCGACTCGAGTACGTATAAGCTATCCAGAATAGGATATCATGTCTAATCTAAACTATATCTCAATCCATATGAATCATATAAGACAAGAATAAACAATTATGGGTCATGGTCTGCAGCCCATTAGCATATTGTCCGATTAGACTCCAAGAATGATATGAGTCTATAAAATAAGCAGAATATATCATGGTACGAAATATAAAACACGAGAGGATAATAAAGAAATATCACAAGCAAATACCTGTGTTCTTGCAGGTGTAATCACTACCGTCATGAGCCGCTAACTAAATGTAGCTCACCTTCCCGAAAATTTTGAAATATTCTATTTTTTACTTATTTTAATTAAATAGTGATTTTTAGATTTTATAAATAATTAATTATTATATTTAATTGTTATATTAAATTTTTATAATGTGATTTATAATTTATGCGTATATATATTATATATAGGTGTATGTGCATGTATATATATAAATATATATACTATATACGTGTATGTGTATGTAAATACAAATATTAATATAATAGGTGTGTATGTGTAAATATAAATATATAATATAATATATGTATAAATGTATATAAATATATATGTATAGGTATATCTATATATATATATATATATATGTAAATATATATATATATATATATATATATATATATATATATATATATATATATATATATATATATATATATATATATATATATATATATATATATATATATATATATGTATACATGTATTTGTATGTATAAATATAAATATATATATATATATATATATATATATATATATATATATATATATATATATATATATATATATACATAGTTATTTGCTAATATAGAAAATAGGAAAAGAAAAGAAAAAGAAAAGGAGAAAACCCAGCAGCCGGACCACCTTTTTCTTTCCCCCACTGCATGTGCAGTAATCCCAGGCCGAGAGAGTATATACACGCGCACACACTTATATATATACGATTGAGAGGAACGAGAGAGAGAGAGAGAGCGTCGAGTAAACCCTAAAACCATCAAGCCAACCCTCGTCGCCGCCACCCCAGGCCACCTGCGTGCGCTTCGCCACCGCGCACGCCGCCGCGACACGCCGTAGAGCCGCCTGACTCAGCCGCGTGCGCACAATAGAACACAACAACAGCAGCAGTTACAACAATGAAGGCAACTTCGCGACGAGATTTCTCCCTCCACACTCGTCCGTTTCACGAACGGATTGCTCTGGTATGTAGTCAACCTATACGAGTCTACATCCCTTCAATTAGTTTTTATTCGAAAGTTCTAGGTTGTTCGATAATCCGACACGAAGTTGTCAAAAAACCTGTCCAAAATAGGACAGGAACCCGTCCCAAAGACCCAACTTGGAAGCCAGATTTCGATCTATGCTTTAATAGTTTTCAGAAACTAATTGAACACAATTAAAGTTAACATAACCAAGATCAAAACGTAACTTGTAATTCTGTTTTTCGATGTGTGTGCATAAATTAAAGCGTTGATGAAGTTCAACAAAAATTTGTTTTCAAAACTTTAGAAAATAGAAAAATTGTCCGATACGACGTGCGTCCCGCCAATCCGGACGACGTGGTCGTGAACCAAAAATATCGAAAGGCGCGTAACGGCTTTGTGGACGTGTGGGCTTTGACGGAATTCAAATTGGTCACGTGTGCGCGATGAATTTGATGCGTATCCGTCAAAATTTACCGTATCGGCCCCTGTGCAAGTTTTCCAATTACTTCGTGCACGCTCATCAGATCGAGACAAAACTTACGCCAACAGGACTGTATCGTTTTTATGGTCCTGAATGCCAAGTTTGGTCCCATTCTGAGACAGTTGATTGGACCGTCGTTTTGCGGGCCCCACGGTCCCACTCAACGGACGATTTTGTGCACGGCCTGCCGAAATCCAGTTTTAGACATACGGTTGGGTTCGTATCGAAAAACCGGATCTGTTGACATATAGTTTGACGACTTTAGAGACTGTTAACTCTGGCACGCTTTTCGGTGCAAAGTGGGTCCAACTGCGGACACCGTTTTGACCCAAAATTACTGTTTTTGCCTCTGTATCCAGAATTGGACTTAAGGACAGACAATCCTTGCTAATTTGACTATTCTGAGAACGTTGGTACTATTTATTTCAGCATCTGGAGACTTCTGCATGTGTTAACTGATTGTGGCTCATTGATTGGAATACTATTATTGGTTTCACCAGCTAAGGACCTCAGGCAAGTACACTTTCTGATTGCTTTCTATTCGTAGTAGTCTTTTCATTTCATGTCTATACATATATCTTGCTGCTTATTGACACACTCGTCATACGGAGTAGTCGGGAGGAGAAATATCTTAGTAGACATGTGGACTACCCAGAACTATCCCATGAGTCTATTCTTGAATAATAGCAGCTGCACACGACACGTGCAGGGTGCCGGATTTATCCTAACCGTTCACATATCGAAAAGGATATTTCATACCACATAGGTAGTTGTCTTTTATTTATTTCCCTTTTCTTCTCCACCGTGCCATGTCATCAGTACTTTCCAGTTTTTATATCCCATATGTTATTTTCATGTCTTGTTAATTCTATTGTATTTTCGCATTGCCGTCGGTTTGTGTACTTGTTCTATTCCTGACTGGAAACCATCATTTTTTAGGTTAGCTGTGGCTTCACTTAGCTTGGGAGATTCGGGTGTACTTGCAGACAGAAACCTAGAAATAGATAGCAGTTGTATCAATTTCATTAATTATAAAATCTTGTATTTTCTTTAATTATAAATGTTGTAACAAATTTAGAAATGTGAATGAGCAGCAAATGTTATATTTTGAGCATTGGCCGTGACAGCGTTCTACCGCCGACTCTGCGGCGTAGGCTGGCTTGGACACGTCTCGTATCCAAAAAGCGGGTGCGGGTCGTGACAAGTTTTTGTGGTGGCCCATGCAGGTCAGTTTTTACAAAATATTACGAACTCGTGATGGTATGTTAGTCGTACTGTTGTGAGCCTGCGACCAGGAAATGCTCATTCACAAACTAGGATTAAAATGATTTAAGATAATGACTAGGACTAGGAGTCCCTTGTTCATATTGACCGTTGGGTAGTTAAGGTTATTAGATAGGCCATACAATTTAGATAGCTTGCTAGATCCCTATAGGTACACTATTACTTTTGATATGACAATATGATCCAATATGGATCTACTATTCGCTTGGTATGTTTGGCTTGCCTAGAATTAAGGCGTTAATTTTGATAAACTGTTCAATTTCTTTTTTTGCTTTATTAGACATAAATCTTGTTTCATAAGTTAGAATTGCCTATTTTAAATTCTATTTTGCTGTAAAGAACTAGTTTATAATTTCTAATCCTGCTATCCATATACGAATTTCGAGGTAGATTGATTTGAGATTTTTTCCTCAACCATTGAAATGCACATGAAATAGATACTAGAATGTTTATATTCCTTTCGTCTTTAGTTATTTCCTCCATGTTAACTCTTTTATTTTAAGTGTTGTGACTGATAGGACAAATACTTACGCTTTATTTTTAGTCAACCTGTCTGAATCTCTTAAAGCTCATAAATTTTACGGATATAGTTAAAAGAATGTTAGTTAACTAATAATGGTTAGACAGCAGTGCACTGTCGTCAATTATTTGAGAGTGGAGAATGTGGGTTCACTGCAGCCAACGGCGCACTGGCAAGGCACAATCCACATAATTGAAATCATTTCGAAGAATCACAGTCTATGGGACATTGCTAAAACTATGTTCTCGTTGACCTCTTTAGATCTTAGATACCTTTGTGTCAATATAGAGTAGAGTACCTGATAGCTTATCACACCTGAATCACGGAACCAAGGGTTTGTCACAGCCAGAGTATATAGGCGAGGCATAATTCTCGGTGAAATGACTTCAGACATGGTTATAAGTTTAGAATACTATAGAGGATAAAAAAACATCCATGTATGTCCCATAAGACACAAAACCAATACTAGTGGAAGTTCTGTGGCGTGTCTTCCAACCTCGCATTATGTGGTCGTTGTGATCTATTGACGAGGTAATTGAATGACACTAATAAGTTACCTAGAATGTAGAATTCAGAAGTCCATAACCCATTAGTCGACTAAGGTCTTATGAATAAGAAGATAGTAGGATGCCTAAAGAAGCACGAACACCATGTAAGGTTTTGATTATCTCAAAACTCGAACCAATTGTGCCTTATTTCAAAAAAATCTTGCATAATTATATTTTGACTCTCTTGACCAATGCTGCTATTACAACCTAGTTTTTGCAACCTTACTCTTTTATCGAGCTTGATTCAAGACAATGTTTATTGGGGACACCCGCTAACATATTGTCCAATCAGAATCATAGTATTACGGTCTGATCAACCATGATGCATTGGTTCACTTTTCATCTAATTACCCTACGTGGATTGAGATGTAGATGTCTCTAGGATCTCATCCGCGACTGCTTTGACAATTCCTCTTGAATTATACATTCGCCTTTGAATCACGTAATGGTGTTCAGTGACATCTCCCTTGAACCCTATTGTTTTGTCTTTCACTAATTGGAAAGACGAATGCTTGTATTTGATAGATAGAGAGTATCCCCATGGCTATAATAGTTGTATATACAATTTCAGCTACCATCGGCCAGCCCTGTGACTGGAACCTTGCCTTGAGTTACTCGTCCTCCCTTCGACACTAAACCTACTATCTTGATCTTCTAGTCATTGGAGTCAGAGAATGATTAGGATCTTTCCTAGATCAAATGCTAACCTAGGAGACTACCTATTCTCAAGAGACCAAATGTTGTGAGCCTCTAATCATTTGTTTGAAGCTTGGTTTAACTAGGACCCTTGTAACAATAGTCTGGCAGGTCTGACACCAATAGAAATTCATGACTCAATTGTTAAAAATCTTTTTACCTTAGAGTTGGTTACCCCCTAGATAACTCTTGTATACTGTGGACGAGTAGATCATTCTATTTTATCGACCATGTGTCATTGTACACACTCGTTCTCTATTTATTGAGGAACGATCCTTGACATGTCTTATATCTACGGTATCCTGTAACGCCGTGCCTTTATTCTCTATTAACAAGAGTCGAGGTACAGTATCCGGACTTTGGGAACCCTCTAAACTCATTATTCCTAGAACCCTGTCCTAGCTTCTAAGGTGGGTAGACTGTAAGCCTTCTAAATTTTTTAGGACATACCAAGATTACCGAGTGATTAGAATAACTTCCATTAGGATGATGATTAGTGCCCTTGGACTCCCACTTTTCATTTACATCATTTTGTGTCCCCGACCGTGTCATTAATATTCGGAGCACGAGGCCAGTTGTTACCTTCCAGCAAATTTCACATGCAAGCTCTAGACGAGTCCACCTTCATCTAGGTATATCATGTCCCACTCAAACACGTCCCCTTGTACTCTATTTTTATGGTACGACTTTCAGATAAAAAGGACTAGTTATAACCCTTACCACAACACCGGTATACTTTTCGACTTCCATTATAGCCTCAACCTCGACTCAATTCCTTCGACCCAATATATGGTTGTGACCTACTCGAAGCCCACTATGCACATGCCACTAGTGTGCCACCCAATTGAGGCCTTATGTGCTACTTAAACACAAAAGTCACTAAAGGTGCATTTTTGGGGCTTTAGGAACCTAGCTAACCAACCTGACTGGTACCTAGCTCAACCACTTGGGTTGAATCCTAATCCAGGTCACCCTAACCTAGTAGAAATAGTTTATCATTAGGATCTTGCCCAGTCCATATAGATCAAAATCTAAGGTTCACCCAACTAATGATTGATGCCCAATAGGGAATCCATTAAGACCCAGTAAAGCCCATCCATACATACCACCGTATTTGGACTATAAAATCGGACTATTTGAAATAGGTTCCTGTACCTATTATGTAGTCTCCACCCCTTAGAGTGTGAAGTCATGCGTAACCCTTATTCCATCTACCTGGAAGTCGAGATACGATCTTGTATTGCATTTATACCCCTTGCTCGTGTGTTTAAATAACCACGGAAAGGATCACAATCTTGATTTTCAAATTTCGTTCTATTATGGGACCTGTTCAGAATTTCGAGAACGGGACTTCTGTATTGCACGAATTGCAAGCTCCTCTAAGAAACGAAGGGTTCTTCGATTTAGTAGATGACTAGACTAGAGTAGCCCAATCTAGCAAATAAGTCAATGGTTAATAAACTTTCTTTCTATATGCATCATTGGATACTTTCTACAGTTTTTGAAACTTCATATTTGTTCTCGATTATTTTTCTTATCTGCCTGTCCTTCCTATTTTAGAGCGATGAATGGTCATGCCTACTAAAACTTTATTGATATTTCTTATCTACTTGTGTAAATTATTACTTGTTAAATTTTGGGTTGCTTGGTAGATAGGAGAGGATTATAGATGCCATATACAGTAGATATCTATTGGTAGAAATTTTAGCAATTAGTTGGAGGATTCTAAAGTTTTAGCGACAGGAGATTTGATGGAGTAGTGTGACCAAAGGTGGGTAGAAGTCCTCAAGTATTCAGAGTTATAGAATGGCTAGAGAAGGTTATGAAATATCTTCGAGGGATTAAAAGTTTAAAGAGATTAAGGTGAAGGTAGACTTTCTTTTGAATTTTAAGGAATAGTTAAGAATTAGAATTTCGAGGACGAAATTATTTTAAGGTGGGTAGATTTGTAGCTCCCCTTCCCGAAAATTTTAAAATATTCTATTTTTTTTACTTATTTTAATTAAATGGTGATTTTTAGATTTTATAAATAATTAATTATGATATTTAATTGTTATAATGTGATTTTTAATTTATGCGTATATATATTATATATAGGTGTATGTGCATGTATATATATAAATATATATACTATATACGTGTATATGTATGTAAATACAAATATTAATATAATAGGTGTGTATGTGTATATATAAATATATAATAAAATGTATGTATAAATGTATATAAATATATATATAAATATATATATGTATACATATATTTGTATGTATAAATATATATATATATATATATATATATATATATATATATATATATATATATATATATATATATATATATATATATATATATATATATATATACATAGTTATTTGCTAATATAGAAAATATGAAAAGAAAAGAAAAAGAAAAGGAGAAAACCCAGCAGCCGACCCACCTTTTTCTTTCCCCCACTGCATGTGCAGTAATCCCAGGCCGAGAGAGTATATACACGCGCACACACTTATATATATACGATTGAGGGGAACGAGAGAGAGAGCGTCGAGTAAACCCTAAAACCATCAAGCCAACCCTCGTCGTCACCACCCCAGGCCACCTGCGTGCGCTCTGCCACCGCGCGCGCCGCCGCGACACGTCGGAGAGCCGCCTGACTCAGCCGCGTGCGCACAAAAGAACACAGCAACAGTAGTAGTTGCAACAATAAAGGCAACTTCGCGACGAAATTTCTTCCTCCACACTCGTCCTTTTCATGAACGGATTGCTCTGGTATGTAGTCAACCTATACGAGTCTACATCCCTTAAATTAGTTTTTATTCGAAAGTCCTAGGTTGTTCGATAATCCGACACGAAGTTGTCGAAAAACCTGTCCAAAATAGGACATGAACCCATCCCAAAGACCCAACTTGGAACCCAGATTTCGATCTATGCTTTAATAGTTTTCAGAAACTAACTGAACACAATTAAAGTTAACATAACCAAGATCAAAACGCAACTTGTAATTCTGTTTTTTGATGTGTGTGCATAAATTAAAGCGTTGATGAAGTTCAATAAAAATCTATTTTCAAAATTTTAGAAAATAGAAAAATTGTCCGATACGACGTGCGTCCCGCCAATCCGGGCGACATGGTCGCGAACCGAAAACATCAAAAGGTGCGTAATGGCTTCGTGGACGTGTGGTCTTTGACAGAATTCAAATTGGTCGCGTGTGCGCGACGAATTTGATGCGTATCCGTCGAAATTCACCGTATCGGCCCATGTGCAAGTTTTCCAATTACTTCGTGCACGCTCGTCAAATCGAGACAAAACTTGCGGCAACAGGACCGTATCATTTTTTGGTCCTGTATGCCAAGTTTGGTCCCATTCTGAGATAGTTGATTGGACCGCCGTTTTACGGGCACCACGGTCCCACTCAACGGGCGATTTTGTGCACGGCCTGCCGAAATCCAATTTTGGACATACGGTTGGGTTCGTATCAAAAAACCGGATCTATTGACATATAGTTTGACGAATTTAGATACCGTTGACTTTGGCATGCTTTTCGTTGCAAAGTGGGTCTAACGGCGGACACCGTTTTGACCCGAAATTACCGTTTTGCCTCTGTATCCAGAATTGGACTTAAGGACAGACAATCCTAGCTAATTTGACTATTCTGAGAATGTTGTTACTGTTTATTTTAGCATCTGGAGACTTCTGCATGTGTTAACTGATTGTGGCACATTGAGTGGTATAGTATTGTTAGTTTCACCAGCTAAGGACCTCAGGCAAGTGCACTTTCTGATTGCTTTCGATTTATAGTAGTCTTTTTATTTCATGTCTATACATATATCTTACTGCTTGTTGACACGCTCGTCACACGGAGTAGTCGGAAGGAGAAATATCTTAGTAGACATGTGGACTACCCAGAACTATCCCATGAGTCTATTCTTGAATAATAGCAGCTGCACACGACACGTGCAGGGTGCCGGATTTACCCTCTAGCCGTTCACATATCGAAAAGGATATTTCACACCACATAGGTAGTTGTCTTTTATTTATTTTCCTTTTCTTCTCCACCGTGCCATGTCATCAGTACTTTTCAGTTTTCATATCCCATATGTTATTTTCATGTCTTGTTAATTCTATTATGTTTTCGCATTGCCATCGATTTGTGTACTTGTTCCATTCCTGACTGGAAACCATCATTTTTCAGGTTAGCTGTGGCTTCACTTAGCTTGGGAGATTCGGGTGTACTTGCAGACAGAAACCTAGAAATAGATAGCAGTTGTATCAATTTCATTAATTGTAAAATCTTGTATTTTTTAATTATAAATGTTGTAAATTTTGTAACAAATTTAGAAATTTGAATGAGCAGCAAATGTTATATTTTGAGAATTGGCCGTGACAGCGTTCTACCGCCAACTCTGCGGCGTAGACTGGCTTGGATCGTACAGGTCCTCAGAGGACTAGCAAGATACATAAAATATGCCTATCTAACAGTTTAATCGTACAATAGTATAAACAGGGTATAAACAGGAACTAGACATGAGACTGACATGTGGCTACTGACAGGTAACTATGAACACGAGTACATGAACAACTATGTATAACTGAACTGCTGGAAGATCAATGGAATACCAACCCTCGCCCCGAATGTGGACTCGCAGGTCAGTTTTAAGACAAGTCACCCTCGCCCCGTGTGCGGACTCGCAGGTGCAAACGGACAACCCTTGCCCCGTGTGTGGACTCGCAGGTTGTGGGAAAGACAAAGAAATAGTAGTTCACTCACACATACTTGTAGACACGACTCAGTCAAGACACATGTGAAGACACGGTACAACTCAGTCATGACACATGTAAGGACAACTCTAACATGATCCATGACACGGTACAACTCAGTCATGACACATGTAAGGACAACTCTAACATATATATATATATATATATATATATATATATATATATATATATATATATATATATATATATATAATACTAGGATATATATATATATATAAGGACAACTCAGTCATGACACATGTAAGGACAACTCTAACATGATCCATGACACGGTACAACTCAGTCATGACACATGTAAGGACAACTCTAACATATATATATATATATATATATATATATATATATATATATATATATATATAATACTAGGATATATATATATATATATATATATATATATATATATCCTAGTATTATATATATATATATATATATATATATATATATATATATATATATATATATATATAATACTAGGATATATATATATATATATATATATATATATATATATATATATATATATATATATATATATATATATATATATATATATATATATATACCACAAATTCCATACAGACAATACAATATTATAAATATAATCAATATTAATAATAATATCTAATAGTAATAAATATATTTATTTAATCACCACATAAATAATAAATAAATAATAAAATAATTAAATGGTGGTTTGGTGAATCCATACTATTCACCTTTATTCGGGTCCAAAAATTGTACAAATATTGTAAAACAATATTTAATAATAAAATGCCAACTTTTGTCCAAATATATAAATAATTAAAAATGTAAATCAATACCCAAAATAATTTAGGAATTATTTGTACACACACAATATATGCCTACACGGTCGTCTTTGGTCTCACTACATACTTACAAAGGCTTGAATTCGGTTCGGGCCCAGTTCGGGCAAGATCCTGAAGTACTAATTTGACATGATCAACCTTCTCATCATTTGGAACCTTGGCTGCCACAAGAATGGCTTCAATGTCTTGAATCCATGCATCCGCAGTGATGGCATCCTCCGTGCCATCAAAATACCTCGGGTTCAAGCGACAGAACCTTCCTGATGCTCCCGAGTCAACCCCGGCACTCCTCTCAAGAGCTAACTGAATCCCTTGGTTCAGCAACACGTTCTGCTCCTGCTGCTGAGTCTGTTGCTGTTGGTGAGTGACAAGAATTCTCCGGATGACCTCCAGGAGTGCTACGACATCTGGTACTGCCGTCGCTGCTGGTGCTGCAGGAGTTTCAATAACCTGCGGCTGCACTGTCTCTGGTTCCATTTCTGCTCGTGTCCGCCCTGGGGAAGGTTCTCTCCCCTGCTGGTGCCCAGTCGAGCCATGCTCTCGCTGCTCTTCCTCTTGGGCCTCACCCGCTACTGAGAATGAAGCACCCCTATAGAGAAAGATATAAGATTATCAAGTCCGAACGAGGAAGATTTCGAGGATGCAAGTCAGGTTAGAGATCAAGGCAAGGACAGAGAATTCGAAACAAAATTTCAAGGGGAACAAGTTTTGATTGAGACTCCTAATAATTTGTAATACCCCACAAGTCTGAAAAATAGACCTGCATGGGCCACCACTAAAACCTTGTCACGCCCCAGTACCGAAATACGGAGACGGACTAGGCCAGCTACTCCATATGAGGTACGTAACGTCATACGGCGATCGTGGCTGTCGAGAGACTAGGGGTAACATGCTACAATCAAGTCTCCTATGGTCCTACAGAGTTCTATGTCTCAATCAATCAAATCACATCAGCAAATAAATGAACATTTAAAGATAAAGCAGTAAGGCGTCCCCGACGCTTCATCAAAATGATCATGAGAGACTAGCTTTATAATTTAGCTATCTCGGAGAGTCAGGAGTACAAAATTATACACAGCTGCAGTCTGTTTAATTATAATTATGTACTGACACAAAATATCAAGTAATCCGGCTAACAGGTGCCGGTGGCTAAATACCGCACAAAAATATAAGCAGGAGTGGTGGAGAAGAAACCCACTCGAGTCCCCGAACCGCCATGCTCCTAGTATGCACCATGGATGTCAGGGAGGAAGATCGTGTCCTCTGGCTCTGCTATGAGATCTGGCCAAACAAAATCAGCAGGGTCAGCCCCGAATAGCAAGTACCGCCAAAGGGGCACAAAAGTTAAGATTAAAAACCCAGATAATAGAATGATTGATAATAGTAATACTTATGCAACTATTATAGGGTAGCACAACATTCTCGAATCCATATGGCACCCTTACAACCAAACAAGGACAAAAGGTGCCGCATGGAGTCGGGACGTATCGTACTCTATAACTTTTACATAAGTTAAAAGGTATAAACAATAAAATCTCCTGATCGTGACTTCGGTCGATAGCCTATCGCAGCACAATAACCAACCCAACAATCAAACAAGAACATGGGTTGGATCATGTACCATGATAGACCATGTTCCTCAGTCATTCACAGGAGTAGCACTTCACAACCAGAATAAGTCTTCCGTTTATAACTTCGGTCCACAGCCTGTCATAGTACGATAACCAACCCAACAATCAAACAAGAACATGGGTTGGATCACGTGCCATGACAGTCCGCTTTCCTCAGTTATTCACGGAAGGTAGTAAGATACACGCAAGTCGTTTTTGCGGCCAATCAAGTCTACGAGTTTCTAGTGGGACGAGGTTATCCTCGCATCATGTTATTTCAAAATCCTCAGATCGTATCTTTCCAGCAAGGCTAGCCAACCCAGGGGTTCGCGTAGACAGGTGTCATTGAGCATAGGTCCCTCGTAAGGCCATCTTGCCAAGACATATAATATATAGCAGGAATTAATCGGATACAGTCATCCACTCGTTGCGGATGACACAGTATCCGTGGAGACCAGCCGGCGCGTCAAGACAATATCTCAAGGCGGCTGGTGTAACACGATCTCGGGATTCTGCCCTCCCCATGCATCTAGTATATTTAGTTGCCTAGTTTAACCCTAGGTGAAATCTTGGACTCACATGCTGTGGCCTGCATGATTATCCTCCTAAATGTCGTACTCAAGTACGAGTACCCCAAAGAGGATCCATGTCAATCAGTATGTCAACATGTTCTACCCTCCTTGGTGTAATGCATCATTGCAAATATGCCACGTGGAGTTACGAGTCATTTGTCGAGCATAAACGAGAACTGGGACATTCAGGTACAAGTATCAGGTAGGAACACTTTGTTCACCGGGGTCACATTAGTGCTCATATCATGCTCAAGACAAAAGGCGTAAGGATATATAGCATCCACAAACATTTACATATATATATAATATAATATATACATATAAAAATATAAGGTATAGGGGAGTCCAGGTCAGAGCGCGCTCAAGTCAGGCTACGCTCAGGTCAGCGTACGCTCAGGTCAGCGTATGCAAGACATACGCTTTCAAAGGGCAGCGTATGTACTTCATACGACTCCTCGTCACCCAAGTGAGCGTAAGCAAGACATACGCTCCCAAAAGGTAGCGTATGGGGTCGATACGACTACCTGTCAAGCAAGCGAGCGTATGCGAGTCATATGCTCCCAAAAGGCAGCGTATGGGGTCGACTGCGACTCCCTGTCAAGCAAGCGAGCGTATGCGAGTCATACGCTCCCAAAAGGCAGCGTATGGGGTCCATACGACTCCTTGTCAAGCAAGCGAGCGTATGCGAGTCATACGCTCCCAAAAGGCAGCGTATGGGGTCGATACGACTCCCTGTCAAGCAAGCGAGCGTATGCGAGTCATACGCTCCCAAAAGGCAGCGTATGGGGTCCATACGACTCCTTGTCAAGCAAGCGAGCGTATGCGAGTCATACGCTCCCAAAAGGCAGTGTATGGGGTCGACTGCGCTGCGCTAAAGAGTGCGCACAGCTCAGTGGCACAAGCTAAAAAGCTCGTGCACTGCTCACTGTCTTCTCCAAAACAGCAAGAACTCCATGGTTTGAACCCAAAGCTTCAAAAGTCCATAACTTGGTCAAAATAAGTCCAAATCCAACTTTTCAAAGGTCAAAATTGGGTAGAATAAAATTCTCTACAACATGGAACCATCAAAACTTGAAAATAATGAAGTTTGCTAGATCAAAACCAAGAAGATCCGAAAATGGTTAAAACCTAGATCTACAAAAATTAAAGCTTCAAAATGGAAAACTTCAATTTCTAAACTAGTATAGAATGAGGAGAAGAACATATTTTGGCAAATAATTTTGTAAGAAAACATCAACATCATTTATGGATCCATCTCTTGAGCAAGTTGGTACTTGCCTTGGTTGGTGGAGGAAAGTAAATGAGAGGAAAATAAATGAAAGGAGAGAGAGAGATGAGTTATTATATAGAATCTTGAACCCATGAGTTCATGATGAACCAAAGGGTTCATGATGAACCATTGGTGAACCAAGAATAGGTTACCCAAATGAGCCAAAACTGTAGGCCCAAATGCAGAAAATAAATTACGAAATAATATTTTATCGAATATTTTTGGAAAATGCATGAAGAAATATAACATATTTAAATATCGTATAAAATACAAAGTAAATACAATTTATCGGTTTACGTATTAAAATACGTATTCCAGGATCGGGGAGTGACATCTCTACCCTTCTTAGAAAAATTCTGTCCTCGGAATTCTAGCCAAGACATGATAGTGAAATCAGGGCAAGCAAGGCACAATCATATACAAGTTAACTATCATAGCAGTTATTATCATATATCACAAAGTGCAAAAACAAGTTGGTGCAGATAAGCATGGAATCGTGTCAATAAGGCGTAAAAAAAATATACCTCATTAGTCAAACAAATGCGGATACCGAGATCTGATCTCGTCCTCGTGCTCCCAGGTTGACTCTCCCGAAGAGTGATGGTTCCAAAAAACACGGACAAGGCTTATCGTCCGATTCTTGAGTACCTTCTCTCGCCGGTCCAAAATAGATACGGGTTGTTCCTCGTAAGTTAGGTCGGTACCAACGACTAACTCAGAATGATCGAGGACAAGACTCGGATCCGGGACATACCCACGTAATTGGGACACATGAAACACATCATGTATGCCAGTTAACGAAGGCGGAAGGGCAAGTCGATAAGCCACATCGCCTACCCGAGCGAGAATCTTAAAAGGACCAACGTATCTTGGACTAAGCTTTCCCCGGATTCCAAATCTGATGATACCCCGAGTAGGCGAAATCCGCAGAAACACTTGGTCGCGAACTCTAAACTCTAGAGGCCTACGATGCTGATCTGTCCAATGACGATGTCGGTCCTGTGCAACTCGAAGGCGCTCTCTGACCAACTTAACTATCTCCACAGTCTGCGTGATCATCTCTGGCCCCAACAACTTCCGTTCTCCGACGTCGTCCCATGCCAAAGGGGACCTGTACTTTTTTCCGTACAATGCTTCGAACGGGGCCATCTGAATGCTAGCCTGATAGCTGTTGTTATAGGAGAACTCCACTAGATGAAGGTGATCCTCCCAAGATCTGCCAAAATCCAAGGTATACGCCCGTAGCATATCCTCTAATGTCTGAATGGTTCTTTCTGATTGCCCGTCAGTTTGCGAATGATAAGCAGTACTGAATCTTAACTTGGTTTCCAAACTTTGGTATAAGCTCCGCCAAAAATAGGAAGTAAACCGCGTATCCCGATCTGATACTATACTAACTGGAACACCGTGCTGTCTTACTATCTGCTTCATGTACATTTCTGCTAGCTGCTCAGTAGTCTGTCCAACTCGAAAGGGAAGGAAATGAGTGACCTTCGTGAGTCGATCTACTATTACCCAGACTGCATTCTTGCCAGCCGGGGATCTAGGTAAACCGGTCATAAAATCTATCGTGATGTGCTCCCATTTCTATTCTGGGATAGGAAGCGGCTGTAGCAATCCTGCTGGTCTCTGCTGCTCGGCTTTCACCTGCTGACATACCAGACACTTGGATACAAATCTCGCTATCTCTCTTTTCATGCCATTCCACCAAAAGAACTGCCTGATATCTCGATACATCTTCGTTCCTCCTGGATGAATGGAGTAAATAGAACTATGAACTTCGGATATAACTTCTTGCCGAAGGTCTCCACTCGGTACACAGAGTCTGTTTCCAAACCTGAGCGTACCATCTTCATGAATCACTAACTCCTTCCTACGGCCTGATTCACACTCCGACCGCAACTTCTGAATCTGTGGATCTCCTGCTTGTCCTGCCCTTATCCTCTCTACTAAGGTTGACTGAATCTGTATACTGGTCATTCTTCCTATATCCCTTGGCAAAACTACTTCGATTCCTATACTCTGAAGGTCTTCTAGAATATGCTTCTGCGAGGTCAAGATAAAGGCACTGTCTCTCATACTCAGTGCATCTGCAACTATATTCGCCTTGCCTGGATGATACTGAAAATCTAAATCAAAATCCTTCAGCAGTTCTAACCATCTTCTTTGCCTCATGTTCAAATCTCGCTGCGTGAATACGTATTTCAAACTCTTATGATCAGTATAGATCTCTACCCGATCCCCGTATAAATAATGCCTCCACAACTTGAGTGAAAACACCACAGCTGCTAACTCCAAATCGTGAGTCGGGTAATTCTTCTCATGGTCTCGAAGCTGCCGAGATGCATATGCTATTACCTTTCCATGCTGCATCAATACACATCCAAGACCCTTTTCTGATGCGTCACAATATACTGTAAAGCCTCCCGCTCCTACTGGAAGCGTCAAGATCGGGGCTGAGATCAATCTTTTTTTCAATTCTTCAAACGATGCCTGACAGCTAGCTGACCAAACAAACTCTACGTCCTTGTGCGTCAAACGCGTTAAGGGCGCAGAGATCCTGGCAAAGTCCGTCACGAACCTTCTGTAGTAACCAGCTAATCCTAAGAAACTTTGTCCTTCTGCAACCGTTCTCGGGACCGGCCATTGCTCTACGGCCTCAATCTTCTTCGGATCCACTGACACTCCTGCTCCAGAAATTACATGTCCCAGGAACGAAATGTGGTCTAACCAGAATTCATACTTGTCGAGCTTCGCATAAAGTTGATGATCCCTCAATGTCTGCAAGACAGTCCTAAGATGTTTCTCATGCTCCTCTTCACTGCTGGAATAGACAAGGATATCATCTATGAACACCACCACAAATTTATCCAAATACGGCAGAAAGATACGGTTCATTAAATCCATGAATACTGCAGGGGCGTTGGTTAGTCCAAAGGGCATTACTAAAAACTCATAATGCCCATATCTAGATCTGAATACTGTCTTCGGTATGTCTTGCTCCCGGACTCTTACTTGATAGTATCCCGACCGAAGATCGATCTTGGAAAAGATGCTGGCCTTGCTCAACTGGTCAAACAGGTCATCAATCCTTGGTAGCGGGTACTTATTTTTCACTGTTACTGCATTCAGCTTACGGTAGTCGATGCATATCCTCGTCGACCCATCCTTCTTGGGAACTAGAATCACTGGCGCGGCCCAGGGCGATTTACTGTCTCGGATGAATCCCTTAGACTTCAACTCTTCCTCATGTTGATACAACTTATCATGTTCTGACGGCGACATTCTGTAAACTCTGTCTGCAATAGGCCTCGTTCCAGGGTTCAACTCAATGCTAAATTCTACCTCTCTGACTGGGGGTATCCCTGGGAGCTCATCAGGGAAGACGTCGAGAAAATCTTCGACCACTCTCGAAATCTGTCCTAGCTCTGACACTGCTGCTGAGATGACGCCTCCGGCCTGATTCTTCAAGGTTCGAGTAAAGATGAACTGTTCCATCCCAGGAACGCTGAATATGACCCTACCTCCTCTACAATCAATTGTCGCATGACTGTCTCTCAACCAGTCCATGCCAAGAATGACATCAAAATTCTCCATAGGGAATTCAATCAATTATGCAGGCAGTAAATGCCCACACACCTCTACCGGACATGAAAAGCGCACTCTGCTAACTTCTACGAGCCCATTGCCGGTGAGTATATCCATCCTCTCCGACAATGCCTCAAACACTAGTCCAATCCGTGTAGTATATTGTGCAGAGATGAATGAATGAGTAGCACCTGAATCAAATAATGCTACAGCAGGAAATGAGGTGACGAGAATTTTACCTGCCACCACGTCACTAGACGCTAGAGCCTCTCCCAAAGATAATGTGAGAGCCTGGCCTTGGCCCCGCGGAGCCCCTTGTTGCGGCCTTCCTCGACCATGTTGTTGCTGCCTCTGAGGGCCTTCAGCTTCCTGTTCTTGGCGAAACATCTGAGCCTGCGTTGGTAGACGCTGGGCTAGGGGCCTCACTGCTAATACTGGCCCTCCACTCGGGGTTGCCACCGGGGCTGGCAATGCTGGAAACTGCTGAGCTGGCCCTCCTGGCCTCTGCATCACAGGATAAGTGGAGATACGGTGGTCTGAAATACCACACCTCAAGCATAAGCCATTCGCTGACCGGCACACCTCCCTCGTGTGCCCTGCCTTCCCACAGAATGTACAGCCCTGGGGTGCTCCCTGACACTGCTGTTGGTTCCTCGGCTGCTGATGCCGAACTGGCGCTGTATTAGTTGACACGGCCGTCCTTCGCGGCCCTCCTGCATCATGAATACGTACATCGGGTGCTGGTGCCGATGTTCGCTGTATTGCTCCTCCTCCAACCTGGGAATGAGATCTCTTCTGACCTCCTGTCCTCGATGCCAACCTCTGCTGGATAAGCTCGTGCCTCCGAGCGACCGTCAAAACAGCGTCAAACGTCTGGTAGTCGTGTCCCTCCACAAGCTGTAATAGTTCCAAATGAAGTCCCTGCTGGAACCTCATAGCTTTCTCTGGCTCCGTTGCCACCATTGCTGGTGTAAAACGGCACAATCTGCAGAACTCTACTGCATACCCATCTACGGTCTTGCCTGCTTGCTTGAGACTAATAAACTTCTGCTGGAGCTCATATCGAGCTACTACGCCAAAATACTTGGCCTTGAATCTTTCACTGAAGGTGGTCCAACGAACAAGGCATCTTATACCAACTTCTTCTGATGCCCACCAGTCGCGGGCAAGATCCTGAAGTACTAATTTGACCTGATCAACCTTCTCATCATCTGGAACCTTGGCTGCCACAAGAATGGCTTCAATGTCTTGAATCCATGCATCCGCAGTGATGGCATCCTCCGTGCCATCAAAATACCTCGGGTTCAAGCGACGGAACCTTCCTGATGCTCCCGAGTCAACCCCGGCACTCCTCTCAAGATCTAACTTAATTCCTTGGTTCAGCAACACGTTCTGCTCCTGCTGCTGAGTCTGTTGCTGTTGGTGAGTGACAAGAATTCCCCGGATGACCTCCAGGAGTGCTACGGCATCTGGTACTGCCGTCGCTGCTGGTGCTGCAGGAGTTTCAATAACCTGCGGCTGTACTGCCTCTGGTTCCATTTCTGCTCGTGTCCGCCCTGGGGAAGGTTCTCTCCCCTGCTGGTGCCCAGTCGAGCCATGCTCTCGATGCTCTTCCTCTTGGGCCTCACCCGCTACTGAGAATGAAGCACCCCTATAGAAAAAGATATAAGATTATCAAGTCCGAACGAGGAAGACTTTGAGGATGCAAGTCAGGTTAGAGATCAAGGCAAGGACAGAGAATTCGAAACGAAATTTCAAGGGGAACAAGTTTTGATTGAGACTCCTAATAATTTGCAATACCCCACAAGTCTGAAAAACAGACCTGCATGGGCCACCACTAAAACCTTGTCACGCCCCAGTACCGAAATACAGAGACGGACTAGGCCAGCTACTCCATATGAGGTACGTATCATCATACGGCGATCGTGGCTGTCGAAAGACTAGGGGGTACATGCTACAATGAAGTCTCTTATGGTTCCACAGAGTTCTATGTCTCAATCAATCAAATCACATCAGCAAATAATTGAACATTTAAAGATAAAGCAGTAAGGCGTCCCCGACGCTTCATCAAAATGATCATGAGAGACTAGCTTTATAATTTAGCTATCTCGGAGAGTTAGGAGTACAAAATTATACATAGCTGCAGTTTGTTTAATTACAATTATGTACTGACACAAAATATTAAGTAATCCGGCTAACAGGTGCCGGTGGCTAAATGCCGCACAAAAATATAAGCAGGAGTGGTGGAGAAGAAAACCACTCGAGTCCCCGAACCGCCATGCTCCTAGTATGCACCATGGATGTCAGGGAGGAAGATCGTATCCTCTGGCTCTGCTACGAGATCTGGCCAAACAAAACCAGCGGGGTCAGCCCCGAATAGCATGTACCGCCAAAGGGGCACAAGAGTTAAGATTAAAAACCCAGATAATAGAATGATTGATAATAGTAATACTTATGCAACTATTATAGGGTAGCGCAACATCCTCGAAGCCATATGGCACCCTTACAACCAAACAAGGCCAAAAGGTGCCGCATGGAGTCGGGACGTGTCGTACTCTATAACTTTCACATAAGTTAAAAGGTATAAACAATAAAATCTCCTGATCGTGACTTCGGTCGATAGCCTATCGCAGCACAATAACCAACCCAACAATCAAACAAGAACATGGGTTGGATCATGTACCATGATAGACCATGTTCCTCAGTCATTCACAGGAGTAGCACTTCACAACCAGAATAAGTCTTCCGTTCATAACTTCGGTCCACAGCCTGTCATAGTACGATAACTAACCCAACAATCAAACAAGAACATGGGTTAGATCACGTGCCATGACAGTCCGCTTCCCTCAGTTATTTACGGAAGGTAGTAAGATACACGCAAGTCGTTTTCGCGGCCAATCAAGTCTACGAGTTTCTAGTGGGATGAGGTTATCCTCGCATCATGTTATTTCAAAATCCTCAGATCGTATCTTTCCAGCAAGGCTAGCCAACCCAGGGGTTCGCGTAGACAGGTGTCATCGAGCACAGGTCCCTCGTAAGGCCACCTTGCCAAGACATATAATATATAGCAGGAATTAATCGGATACAGTCATCCACTCGTTGCGGATGACACAGTATCCGTGGAGACCAGCCGGCGCGTCAAGACAATATCTCAAGGCAGCTGGTGTAACACGATCTCGGGATTCTGCCTTCCCCATGCATCTAGTATATTTAGTTGCCTAGTTTAACCCTAGGTGAAATCTTGGACTCACATGCTATGGCCTGCATGATTATCCTCCTAAATGTCGTACTCAAGTACGAGTACCCCAAAGAGGATCTATGTCAATCAGTATGTCAACATGTTCTACCCTCCTTGGTGTAATGCATCATTACAAATATGCCACGTGGAGTTACGAGTCATTTGTCGAGCATGAACGAGAACTGGGACATTCAGGTACAAGTATCAGGTAGGAACACTTTGTTCACCGGGGTCACATTAGTGCTCATATCATGCTCAGGACAAAAGGCGTAAGGATATATAGAATACACAAACATTTACATATATATATACAATATAATATATACATATAAAAATATAAGGTATAGGGGAGTCCAGGTCAGAGCGCGCTCAAGTCAGGCTACGCTCAGGTCAGCGTATGCAAGACATACGCTTTCAAAGGGCAGCGTATGTACTTCATACGACTCCTCGTCACCCAAGTGAGCGTATGCAAGACATACGCTACCAAAAGGCAGTGTATGGGGTCGATACGACTCCCTGTCAAGCAAGAGAGCGTATGCGAGTCATACGCTCCCAAAAGGCAGCGTATGGGGTCGACTGCGACTCCCTGTCAAGCAAGCGAGCGTATGCGAGTCATACGCTCCCAAAAGGTAGCGTATGGGGTCCATACGACTCCTTGTCAAGCAAGCGAGCGTATGCGAGTCATACGCTCCCAAAAGGCAGCGTATGGGGTCGATACGACTCCCTGTCAAGCAAGCGAGCGTATGCGAGTCATACGCTCCCAAAAGGCAGCGTATGGGGTCCATACGACTCCTTGTCAAGCAAGCGAGGGCAGCGTATGGGGTCGACTGCGCTGCACTAAAGAGCGTGCGCAGCTCAGTGGCACAAGCTAAAAAGCTCGTGCACTGCTCACTGTCTTCTCCAAAACAGCAAGAACTCCATGGTTTGAACCCAAAGCTTCAAAAGTCCATAACTTGGTCAAAATAAGTCCAAATCCAACTTTTCAAAGGTCAAAATTGGGTAGAATAAAATTCTCTACAACATGGAACCATCAAAACTTGAAAATAATAAAATTTGCTAGATCAAAACCAAGAAGATCCGAAAATGGTTAAAACCTAGATCTACAAAAATTAAAGCTTCAAAATGGAAAACTTCAAGTTCTAAACTAGTATAGAATGAGGAGAAGAACATATTTTGGCAAATAATTTTGTAAGAAAACATCAACATCATTTATGGATCCATCTCTTGAGCAAGTTGGTACTTGCCTTGGTTGGTGGAGGAAAGTAAATGAGAGGAAAATAAATTAGAGAAGAGAGAGAGATGAGTTATTATATAGAATCTTGAACCCATGGGTTCATGATGAACCAAAGGGTTCATGATGAACCATTGGTGAACCAAGAATAGGTTACCCAAATGAGCCAAAACTGTAGGCCCAAATGCAGAAAATAAATAACGAAATAATATTTTGTCGAATATTTTTGGGAAATGCACGAAGAAATACAGCATATAAATATCGTATAAAATATAAAGTAAATATAATTTATCGGTTTACGTATTAAAATACGTATTCCAGGATCGGGGAGTGACAATACTCTTGCAAGAGTTCTGGTTAAAACAAGGATTGTTGAAATTTGGGACTCACTTGCATCTAAAGATGATCCGATTCAAAACAAAACAGTCATAAAAGAAATTGTAAGCTCATATTCATCAATTTTTATGAATTGGGTACAAGATATGCGGTATACTAATACATATTGTATTCTGGTAATTGTAGTTTTCAAATTTGGATCTCTTTCTCAAAGAAGAGATTTTGAAGTTGAGAGATGCTAGGTTCAGCTTTTCTACTTTTGCAATAAAATGTCGTTCTTATGTTCCTCGCCAAGGCAATTTTGTTGATTGTGAGATTTTTGTAATTGCATTCATGAAAGCCCGATGTAGTCTAGACTACCGTTCTCTCAATGTAAGTCTGAAAATATGTCGTCAAAAACTTACACTTTTTAGAGCAATATTTTTGATGTTATGTTTGTTATATGCAGTTTGATGCGGAAATGGAAAGGCGCAAAGCTGCTGAATGGATTACAACTTCAGAGCACAATGAAGTACTAAAAGGAGTCCAATCTAAAATGATTGAATATGGAAGACGATGATTTTTCTTCTTATTCTTTTATATATAATGTATTATATTCATTTGTTTTGTTGAGTTGTAATGACATTTTTGCCAAACGGCTTCGATTCTTTTTGATTAAGCAGAATTATTTTTGCCCTTCAAATTAATATAATTAAGCAGAAAGGAGTCCAAACGGTTTCGATTCTTTTTACCTTTCCATCGAATGACATTTTTGCCCTTCTAATTAATTCAAAACACCCTCGAACCCTTTTATTTAAAAAAGAAAAAAGAAAACCGTTTCGATTCTTCCTCTTCTTTCACACTCCATTCTATACTCAAACCTAGGTCATTCTCCTCCAAAATCTTCAAACCTTCCTCCCCATTCGCAATCTTTACACCATGTTGGCATCAGCGGCAGAATAATCACGACAGCATCACCAATTAGAGAAGATGCAGCAGTTACAAAAATCCAAAAGGGAAAGACAGAGAACAACCGAAACCCTATTCTAAGAAAGTTTCACAGAAAAAAGGGAAAAGTTGCTAAGCAAAAAAAAGTGCAAGAAGAAGTGCAAATAGAAGGTATAACTTTGAGTTTATATTCGCAAATTCTGTATATATTATACGGAGAATGACATTCTCCGTCCTAAAACGCATTTGAATGTTCATTCTTCCTGTCAAATTACACTTGGAATGCCATTCTCCGTCTAAATTAAATCAATAATATCATTCTCTGTTTACTTTAACGGAGAATGGCATTCTCAGTGTTAAAACACATGAGAATGCTATTCTCCGTGTTAATTTAAACAGAGTATGCTATTCTTCGTTTAATTTAAAACGGAGAATTCTATTCTCCGTGTTAAATTAAACGTAGTATGACATTACAAGAGTTAAAATGAAAGAGAATGCTATTCTTCGTGTTTTTACAAACGGAGAATAGCATTCTCCGTTTTCAATTACATGGAGAATAGCATTTTCAGTGTTAAAACAATTGAGAATTCTATTCGTCGTTTAATTTGGAACGGAGAATGGAATTCTTCGTCTAACTTGAAACGGAGAATAACATTCCCAGTGTTAAAACACATTAGAATGTTCATTCTCCGTTTTATTTTAAACGGAGAATAACATTCTCCGTATCATTTGAAACGGAGAATGACATTCTCCGTGTTAGTTTACACGGAGAATGTCATTCCCAGTGTTAAAACTCATAAGAATGGACATTCTTCAACCTTTTTTTTTGTAAAAAAAAATCTGTCAGGAATAAGGATTCAAGACTTTTCCGTTCTACCTTCAAGCCAATGCTAAATCTTATGGAGGAGGTCAATCAAGATGTTGGTCGTTGTAATGCCCCAGAACCAGAATACTGGAGAGCGGGGGCATACATAGCCAGCTATGTATAATGAAATAGAATCCATCCCACTATACCGTCACGGCTGTCTAGATGCATGAGGGTTTAACTACAATCCATCAGTCTCCTATGGTCAATAACAAGCCTAATTGTCTCAATCTCTAGCAAGCGAGTAAAGTTACAAGATGTAAGATCACCAAATATATAATAATAAGGCGTCCCAAACATTACATATTCAGCTGATCATGAAGCTAGTCATTACAAAATATGAGGACTAGCAAGAGTTAAGTCATACATGATCAACCCTAGGATCTGTCAATCATGTTACAGCCCGTAGGCAGACAATAATAAGGTATGCCATACGAGCTAACAGGTGCTCGCCGGCTAAACGCCTCAAAATAAATTTTTTTATAATAGAGTGGAAGAGCAAAAATAAACCCACTCGTTTCCCTGGTCACGCCTGATGGTCACCATCGGGCTGGAAAGTCGGTGGATCCTCTGAGGTAGCTCCGAAATCTGGCCACACAAAACCAGCTGGGTCAGATCCCAGAAAGAGCAAGTGCCACAAAGGAGACTTCACTTAAGAACTAAAACCAGCATATCAGAAAATATATATAAAGCAGTTAAAAGAACTGAAAGTAAAGAGATAACAACAGTCATAATGGAGTACGAGGGAACCATTCAAGTAGCCAGGTCACAACCCTTAAACCAAACAAGGACCGGGGTTGCAACCTTTCACCTGAATAGAACTCCGTCTCCAATCTAGTTGATAAGGTAAAACATTACAAGCATGACGTAGGGCGCAATAAGACAATAAACGAAGAGAGGACTTAGAACTGTTCCGGAAGCCAGGTTACAACCCTTAAACCAAACAAGGACCGGGGTTGTAACCCTTCGCCTGAACCGAACTTAGCCTCTGATCTTTATTGCTAAGAGTGACAATCATGCGATCAAGCTTGCAACAGTCGAGCACTGAAACCATACCATACAATCGATCCCGGCCAATCAGTGACTACGGCTTTCTACATTAGCTAACTAATTTGCCACAACATGCAGTGAGATACTCCTCCAGCCACAAGCCCTGCAGCTAATTCAGGTTATCCAGGCGACTTGGGTTCACTACACAGTGCATCGTTCTTTCCATATATCAGTGAATTTTAGACTTGCGCCCTACTCGTCGGCAGGCTGCAAGTCCCACAATGGTGGCCGGGATAACAGGATCACCTGTAGCTGGGAAAATCTCTCATGACTACTGAATTATTCTAGTTATTAGCCTTAGCCATTTACAGTGGGTACCCCTGACCGTGGTACTCAGGGATCCCTGCCCTAGACATGATGCAACCACTATCGGTTTAATTGTACGAACGCAAACATCCACAGTGTCCAGGCCATTCAATCTTGTCATGTTATGCTTATTGTTAGGAGTGCGCCGCGTTGGGCCACTATCATGTCATATCAAAAGTGCACCACTATGGGTCACCATCGTGTCCGGAAATAATTAATTTAGCACAAGTACACATTTAATAATTAAATATTAAAAAGGGACAAGGGCTGTGGGGGACTCATGCGGCTCGAGAAATTCCATGCGGCCAGCAGTCACTTGGTCGTATGCGGTTAAGCAATAAAATATCAGCATGCATATTTGCCTGCAATTACATTTAATACATTATTATAAAGTATTTAAATAATACATTAGTACATTAAATACCTTATATTAATATAATGCGCTATAGCAATATAAATATATTAATATATATATTATAATATACATTATCCCAATATACATTATTTTAATATACCATATATATTAGTATAATGCAATAGTATGCATGCGGCTGACTTCGTCCCCGTATGCGGCTCACTTGACAATGTCATAAAGCATACATTAATATTCATGCAAATAAGCCACGTAGATCCAAAGCAAGCAAGGCTTGCACTAGCATGCGGATGAAGGGAGCCACATACGGCTAGTGCATAAAAGGAAATTTTAATAATAATAATAATAATAAATACAGTGATGCATTGCCATGCCATATGCGGCTCACTATCTTTGTTTTCCTCATGCGGCCAATAGAATAACCATGCGGCCAAGCATGTGCTTCGTATGCATTAATGCATTTAAATAGTGCATTAGAATAATGCATGTACTAAGAAAACTAAGAAAGCTAAACTCATGCATGGTCCTGTACTTAATGCATTTAAGTAATGCATAAAATAATGCATGCCTAAAGGAAACCAACACATGCATGGTGCTTGAACGTAGGCTAATATTTTACTTAATGCATTAGGTGCCATAGGGATGCCCTCATGCGGCTCTCTGTTAAAGTGGCCTATGCGGCTCGCTTGGATTAATCCATGCGGCCCATGTTAGCAGATGCTAAAATGGGGCCTACAACAATCGCATGCAATAGCATGCCATTATTGAAAATGGCCATACGGCCATTTGAATGAGCTTGCATGCCTTGCAAGCTACTGCTTGTAAACTGACGTCTTGCTAACGCATGCAAAAGTGAATGCACGCATTAAATACCAGTGCTGATACAAGCAAAACCATAGCCATACAGCTCATTGAATGATTTGGCCATGCTGCCAAGGCTATTTAGGCTCTGCGGCTCGGCAATATCCCGTAGGTCAATTGGACCAAACAAAATTTCCTGCAATCATGGGATCCTCAACTAGCAAATATGCAAGTTTGCTAGATCCAAAATTATGGAAACCGAAAATACCCCAAAGCTAGATCTACAAAAATTTAACCATGGAATTGAAAAATGCCAAGTACTAAAGTGGGTTAGAAACACATGAGAAAAATAATAGAACAATAAAAATGGACTCCCTCCATGAAGCAAGATTGCACTTGCCTAAGCTCTCCCACTCTCTCTATCTCTCTCTCTGGTGGTTGAAGAAGTAATGTGGAGAAGAAGAAGTAATGAAGAGAGAAATGTTAGTGGAATATTTAATGAAAAGTGGTGGTAGGTGGGATTATTTAATGAAAGTGGTGGTAGGTGGGAGTGGTTCACATAAAACCGAACCATGCAAACCAAGCCGAACCAAGTCAAGTTGGGCCGAACCAACCAAGAAAATATGCAATACGGGTCAAAATACGTACACGTATACCGAGATACGTGACACGAAAATTGGTCATTACAACTCTACCCACCTTAAAAGAATTCCGTCCTCGGAATTTAATCAAGTGGCTAGAGATGCAAGGACAAGCTATACTACTCACAGGCAAGCTATACTAGTTAAGTAATCAAACAATCATTCATGCAAGCAAGTAATCAAAAACATGAGGCATAAGAAGGATATTATACCTCACGAGTCAAACAGGTCGGGATATCGCGATCGGATATCATCCTCACGCTCCCACGTTGACTCTCCCAAAGAGTGATGACCCCAAGCAACACGGACTAACTTGATAGTCTTGTTCTTGAGTATCTTCTCTCTTTGGTCCAATATGGATACGGGCCTCTCCTTATACGAAAGGTTGGTACCCACAACCAACTCCGAATGATCCAGGATGTGTCTCGGGTCCGGGATATACCGTCGTAGCTGAGACACGTGGAACACGTCATGTACCTCACTCAGAGACGGCGGAAGAGCGAGACGATAGGACACGTCTCTTACTCGCTCCAAATGTCGAACGGTCCTATATACCTAGGACTAAGCTTTCCCCATACGCCGAAGCAAATGACGCCACGGTTAGGCGAGATCCTCAGGAATATATGGTCGCCGATAGAAAATTCAAGGGGACGCCGATGAGAATCGGTCCAATGGCGCTGACGATCTTGTGCAACGCGAAGATGATCTCTTACTCTCCTGACCACTTCAACTGTCTGAGCGATCATCTCTGGACCAAGCATCTGCTTCTCTTCCACATCATCCCATGCTAGTGGGGATCTGCACTTTCTTCTATACAGTGCCTCGAACGGAGCCATCTGGATACTGGCTTGGAAACTGTTATTATAGGAGAACTCCACCAGGTGCAGGTGATCTTCCCACGAACCACTGAAGTCGAGTGTACAAGATCTTAATATATCCTCGAGAGTCTGGATCGTGCGCTCCGACTGACCATCTGTCTGCGGGTGATATGCTGAGCTGAACTGGAGGCGAGTTCCCAAACTCTCTTGCAAGCTACGCCAAAAGTGTGACGTGAATCTCGAATCCCGGTCCGAGGTGATACTAACTGGTACTCCGTGGAATCTGACAATCTGCCGGAGGTACATCTCTGCTAGCTGAGCTGTCGACTGACCCACTCTGAACGGGAGAAAGTGAGCCACCTTCGTGAGCCTGTCAACTATAACCCAAATAGCATCTCTACCGGCTGGGGATCTAGGTAATCCAGTCACAAAATCTATAGTTACATGCTCCCACTTCCATTTTGGAATTGGCAAGGGCTGAAGAAGTCCAGCTGGCCTCTGGTGTTCAGCCTTGACTTGTTGGCAAACTAAACACCGAGAGACAAATCGAGCTATCTCTCGCTTTATGCCATTCCACCAGAAGTGCTGACGGATATCACGGTACATCTTCGTGCCACCGGGATGAATCGAATACTGAGAACTGTGAGCTTCCGCCATCACCTCCTGCCTGATATCTCTACTGGGTACACAAAGACGCTTACCATGTCGTAGTGTATCGTATTCATGAATGCGTAATTCTGGTCATCGTCCTGCTTCACATTCTGCTCTAAGCCGCCGAAGCTTAGAATCGGAGGACTGAGCTATCTTGATCCTCTCAACTATACTGGACTGCACTTGCATGCTGGCCATCAATGCCACATTAGTAGGAAGGACAACTTCTATACCCATCTTCTGAAGATCTGCTAACAACTCTGGTTGCGCTGTCAGAAAGTAAACTCCGGCTCTCCTGCTTAATGCATCTGCCACGACGTTGGCCTTCCCAGGGTGATACTGCAGGTTGACATCATAATCCACAAGTAGCTCTAGCTATCTTCTCTGACGCATGTTAAGGTCCTTCTGGGTGAAAACATACTTCAGACTCTTGTGGTCGGTGAATATCTCCACCCTATCTCCATACAAGTAGTGTCTCCATAACTTAAGTGCAAATACTACTGCTGCCAGCTCTAAGTCATGGGTTGGGTAATTCCTCTCATGATCACGAAGTTGACGTGACGCATAAGCTATTACCTTTCCATGCTGCATCAATACACATCCTAAACCCTTGCCTGAAGCGTCACAGTACACTGAAAATCCTCCGGTCCTATCTGGAAGTGTGAGAACGGGTGCCGTCATCAAGCCTTGCTTTAGCTTCTCAAAAGATTTTTGACATTCAGCTGTCCAAGCAAACTGCACGTCCTTGCGGGTCAACTGTGTTAATGGCGCTAAAATCCGAGCAAAGTCCGAAACAAATCTCCGGTAATAGCCGGCTAATCCAAGAAAACTGCGAACTTCTGCAACTGTGCGAGGCACTGGCCAGGTTTCGATAGCCACGATCTTCTGGGGATCCACTTCCACTCCACCCTTGGTGATGATATGACCCAAGTATGAAATGCGATCGAGCCAAAACTCACATTTACTAAACTTGGCATACAACTGGTGCTCTCGGAGAATCTGGAGGACAACTCTGAGATGCTGCTCATGCTCCGCTTCACTCTTGCTGTAGACCAGGATATCGTCTATGAACACGATCACAAACTAATCCAAATAAGGCATGAAGATACGATTCATGAGGTCCATGAATACTGCCGGCGCATTGGTCGCTCCAAAGGGCATAACAAGGAACTTCCAATGCCCATATCTGGATCTGAAAGCTGTCTTCGGGATGTCCTGCTCTCTGACTCTGATCTGGTGGTACCTTGATCGCAAATCAATCTTTGAGAATACTGCCGCTCCCCTGAGTTGATCAAACAAGTCATCTATCCTTGGGAGAGGATATCTGTTCTTGATTGTCACTGAGTTCAGGGTATGATAGTCAACACATAATCTGGACGTACCATCCTTCTTTTTCATAAGAAGCATCGGGTCTCCCCAAGGCGGTCCACTTGCACGAATGAATCCCTTGGTTCTGAGTTCTTCAATCATCTTGTACAACACCTCCAATTCTGACGGCGCCATCCTGTAGACTTTCTCTGACACTGGTGCTGTCTCGGAAATCAAGTCGATAGTGAACTCGATCTCCCGTTCTGGTGGCATCCCTGAAAGCTCTTCCGGGAAAACGTCTGGAAATTCCTCGACTATCTGGAGTAACTGCACTGCTGCTACGGCCATCCGTAATACTGGAGGAGAAGGTTCCACTTCGCCTCGAGAAAAGAAAAATTTTGGCTCGCCTGGAATACTAAAAATAACTCTGCCAATATGGCAGTCTATCCTAGCATACTGGTCTCTCAACCAATCCATCCCTAAGACCACATCATAATCGGCCATCGGGAACTCTATCAGCCTAGCGGGAAACTCTCTACCACTAACCACGATTCGACACGAGGAAAACACTCTATCTACTCCCACAAGACCATGACCAGTAAGTATATTGAGCCTTACTGATAACGACTCGGGCTCCAGTCCTATCCGTGTCGTAAATCGTACAGACATGAATGAATGTGATGCACCAGAATCAAATAACACTGAAGCGGGAAATGTGTTGACGAGAATAGTACCTGCCACTACCTCACCTGGCGCCACTCCTTCTTCTCCTATGGTCAAAGCCAACACTTGACCATGTCCTCTGGGTGCCGGCCCTCTCTGCTGGAATCGTCGCTGCCTATTCTGGGCTTGCGCCTGGGCAAACTGCTGAGGCCTTTGCTGATAAAAAGCCTGGGTCTGCGTCGGCAACGGCCTCGGAGGTGGAAACTGCTGCTGGACTGGTACAGGGGCTGATCCCCTCACTGATGAACTGGTCCGGGCTGGTGATGAGTTAGTCCTGAATGGGCAGGACCCTACCTTGTGGTCTGACGCTCCATAAAGTAAACACAATCCTCTAGCCTTACGACACTCTGAAACAACGTGTCCAGGCTTCCCACAATAAGAGCAGCCCATGGGGGAAGACTGCTTCTGCTTCTGCTGCTGAGGGTGCGTCGGTATTGAATGCTGAACCGACGTAACTGAGGTTGCCCTTCTCGGAGCTCCAATGGTCAAAGCCCTGGCTGCCAGGGCTGGGGCTGATGACTGATTCATCTGGCCGTGAGATCGCTTCCGACCTCCGGTCCTATCCATAATCCTCTGGGAGGTATACTCATGCCTCCTAGCTGCCCTCAATACTGCATCAAAAGTCTGATGCTCAAACTGCTCCACTGCCAGTAAAATCTCCAGGTGGAGTCCCTGTTGAAACCGTTGGGCTCTATCAAACTCGGTCGCCACCAAGGTGGGAGCAAACCGACTAAGCCTAGAAAACTCGGCCGCATACCCATCGACCGTCCTGCCCATCTGCTTCAAATTGGTAAACTTGGTCTGAAGATCGTACCGAGCCACCGCATCGAAGTACTTGGTCTGAAATCTCTCACGGAATACTGCCCAAGCAACAAGCACCGCTAGTCCGATGGCCTGAGCCGCCCACCAGCTGTGGGCTAGATCTAATAATTGCAGGTGCACCACGGCCACCTTCTCGTCTTCCGGGGTCTTCGCCGCCTCCAATATCACCTCTGTGTCCTGAAGCCACGCATCAGCAGCGATAGCATCTTCGCTGCCATCGAAGAATGGAGGATTCAGGCGCTTGAAACTGTTCACCGCACTGTTTCCATGCTGTCCACCTCTGCCCAGAGCATCTGCCACAGCCTGATACAAGGCATCTCCTCGACGATCCTGCGATGCAAGCAACTCCCTGATAAGTCCTACCAAGGCTCCATCATCCTGCCTCGCGGGCTGGGCTGACTGCACCGGGGGTTCTGGATCTCTGGAAGGCATAGCCCTGGAGGCTGCTCCTGAGTGCTGGGCCTGGTCTTCTTGTTGCTGCTGGTCCACGGGAAGCGCTTCACCTTATTGATCGACAGGTCCAGGAATAATGCCGCTGAAGAAGACGACATAGGGAACAATAAGGAAGGACCAAGACAGATTCAACGATACAAGCACGTGTTCAGGTCGAGAATCTCAGGGATTAGAAAATATGGGCAGAGATCAAAGGCGAGAGCTGATTGCGACATCTATTCGGTAAACCCTCATATATCTTGATCTTACTGGACCTGCATAGGCCACCACTTAAACCATGTAACGCCCCAGAACCAGAATACCGGAGAGCGGGGGCATACATAGCCAGCTACGTATAATGAAATAGAATCCATCCCACTATACGGTCACGGCTGTCTAGATGCATGAGGGTTTAACTACAATCCATCAGTCTCCTATGGTCAATAACAAGCCTAATTGTCTCAATCTCTAGCAAGCGAGTAAAGTTACAAGATGTAAGATCACCAAATATATAATAATAAGGCGTCCCAAACATTACATATTCAGCTGATCATGAAGCTAGTCGTTACAAAATATGATGACTAGCAAGAGTTAAGTCATACATGATCAACCCTAGGATCTGTCAATCATGTTACAGCCCGTAGGCAGACATAATAAGGTATGCCATACGAGCTAACAGGTGCTCGCCGGCTAAACGCCTCAAAATAAAATTTTTTACAATAGAGTGGAAGAGCAAAAATAAACCCACTCGTTTCCCTGGTCACGCCTGATGGTCACCATCGGACTGGAAAGTCGGTAGATCCTCTGAGGTAGCTCCAAAATCTGGCCACACAAAACCAGCTGGGTCAGATCCCAGAAAGAGCAAGTGCCACAAAGGAGACTTCACTTAAGAACTAAAACCAGCATATCAGAAAATATATATAAAGCAGTTAAAAGAACTGAAAGTAAAGAGATAACAACAGTCATAATGGAGTACGAGTGAACCATTCAAGTAGCCAGGTCACAACCCTTAAACCAAACAAGGACCGGGATTGCAACCTTTCACCTGAATAGAACTCCGTCTCCAATCTTGTTGATAAGGTAAAATATTACAAGCATGACGTAGGGGCGCAATAAGACAATAAACGAAGAGAGGACTTAGAACTGTTCCGGAAGCCAGGTTACAACCTTAAACCAAACAAGGACCGAGGTTGTAACCCTTCGCCTGAACCGAACTTAGCCTCTGATCTTTATTGCTAAGAGTGACAATCATGCGATCAAGCTTGCAACAGTCGAGCACTGAAACCACACCATACAATCGATCTTGACCAATCAATGACTACGGCTTTCTACATTAGCTAACTAATTTGCCACAACATGCAGTGAGATACTCCTCCAGCCACAAGCCCTGCAGCTAATCCAGGTTATCCAGGCGACTTGGGTTCACTACACAGTGTATCGTTCTTTCCACATATCAGTAAATTTTAGACTTGTGCCCTACTCGTCGGCAGGCTGCAAGTCCCACAATGGGGGCCGGGATAACGGGATCGCCTGTAGCTGGGGAAATCTCTAATGACTACTGAATTATTCTAGTTATTAGCCTTAGCCATTTACAGTGGGTACCCCTGATCGTGGTACTCAGGGATCTCTGCCCTAGACATGATGCAACCACTATCGGTTTAATTGTACGAACGCAAACATCCACGGTGTCCAGGCCATTCAATCTTGTCATGTTATGCTTATTGTTAGGAGTGCGCCGCGTCAGGCCACTATCATGTCATGTCAAAAGTGCACCACTATGGGTCACCATCGTGTCCGGAAATAATTAATTTAGCACAAGTACACATTTAATAATTAAATATTAAAAAGGGGCAAGGGCTGTGGGGGACTCATGCGGCTCGAGAAATTCCATGCGGCCAGCAGTCACTTGGTCGTATGCGGTTAAGCAATAAAATATCAGCATGCATATTTGCCTGCAATTGCATTTAATATATTATTATAAAGTATTTAAATAATGCATTAGTACATTAAATACCTTATATTAATATAATGCGCTATAGCAATATAAATATATTAATATATATATTATAATATACATTATCCCAATATATATTATTTTAATATACCATATATATTAGTATAATGCAATAGTATGCATGCGGCTGACTTCGTCCCCGTATGCGGCTCACTTGACAATGTCATAAAGCATACATTAATATTCATGCAAATAAGCCACGTGGATCCAAAGCAAGCAAGGCTTGCACTAGCATACGGATGAAGGGAGCCACATGCGGCTAGTGCATAAAAGGAAATTTTAATAATAATAATAATAATAATAATAATAATAAATACAGTGATGCATTGCCATGCCATATGCGGCTCACTATCTTTGTTTTCCTCATGCGGCCAATAGAATAACCATGCGGTCAAGCATGTGCTTCGTATGCATTAATGCATTTAAATAGTGCATTAGAATAATGCATGTACTAAGAAAACTAAGAAAGCTAAACTCATGTATGGTCCTGTACTTAATGCATTTAAGTAATGCATAAAATAATGCATGCCTAAAGGAAACCAACACATGCATGGTGCTTGAACGTAGGCTAATATTTTACTTAATGCATTGGGTGCCACAGGGATGCCCTCATGCGGCTCTCTGTTAAAGTGGCCTATGCGGCTCGCTTGGATTAATCCATGCGGCCCATGTTAGCAGATGCTAAAATGGGGCCTGTAACAATCGCATGCAATAGCATGCCATTATTAAAAATGGCCATGCGGCCATTTGAATGAGCTTGCATGCCTTGCAAGCTACTGCTTGCAAACTGACATCTTGCTAACGCATGCAAAAGTGAATACACGCATTAAATACCAGTGCTGATGCAAGCAAAACCATAGCCATGCGGCTCATTGAATAATTTGGCCATGCTGCCAAGGCTATTTAGGCTCATGCGGCTCGACAATATCCCGTAGGTCAATTGGACCAAACGAAATTTCCTGCAATCATGGGATCCTCAACTAGCAAATATGCAAGTTTGCTAGATCCAAAATTATGGAAACCGAAAATACCCCAAAGCTAGATCTACAAAAATTTAACCATGGAATTAAAAAATGCCAAGTACTAAAGTGGGTTAGAAACACATGAAAAAAATAATGGAACAATAAAAATGGACTCCCTCCATGAAGCAAGATTGTACTTGCCTAAGCTCTCCCACTCTCTCTATCTCTCTCTCTGGTGGTTGAAGAAGTAATACGGAGAAGAAGAAGTAATAAAGAGAGAGAGAAATGTTAGTGGGATATTTAATGAAAAGTGGTGGTAGGTGGGATTATTTAATGAAAGTGGTGGTAGGTGGGAGTGGTTCACATAAAACCGAACCATGCAAACCAAGCCGAACCAAGTCAAGTTGGGCCGAACCAACCAAGAAAACATACAATACGGGTCAAAATACGTACACGTATACCGAGATACATGACACGAAAAATGGTCATTACAGTCGTTTACCTGAGCCAGTTATTGATTCCTTGAAGAATATCGATTTCTGGAATTTTGTCGAGATTTTCTACCAAAACAGAGTCCACGTCTCCGAATTGGCCAAGGTAACGGAAGGGCTTGAGAATTTAATTGCAAGTTACACAGAAGAAGAAGATGGCGTCGGGTACTTTGAATTGAGCACCATTGTTAAGATCGCGCCAAGCGTCAACGATATGGCAGTCATCTTCGGTCTACCGCTGAATGAAGAAAGCGATAATGATATTTTTTACAGAAGATTGATAAAGAAAAAACAACAGCAGCCCACACCACCAGCATCATTGAGCCTGTGTAGAGATCACTTCACAAGATTGCTGGCTAATTCTAAGGGCAAACACGCAGAAGTCACGAATAAGGAAGTGAGAGACAAGTTCTTTGAATTGTTACGACGGCTTCGTGGCGGAGATAACGCTGTTAATCCAGATGATTTGGCCAAGCTAATAATCTTCCATTTGTGCCAAACAATATTCTTCACTAAGTCTAGCGGTTCAAATTTGCCATACAGATTCTTGGCCTTGGTAGACAGTGTGGACGTCATCAACAGTATATGCTGGCCAAGGTTAATCCTGGCATATGTAATGGATAGCATAAAGAGGAGTAGAAGCAAAACTGAACGGAAGGATTACTCAATGACTTTCCACAAATTGGAAGGTTGCACAATATACTTCCTCTATTGGTTTGCATAACATAGTAAATTTGTGGAAAGAAAGTTCACCCCAATTCCTGATTACCCAAATTTTTTTACATGAAATGGGTACGAAATCTCAAACTTTCTTAAGGCCGAATATCACAACAAAATAAGATCGAAGATGATATTGGAAGATCTGGTTATACCTGTTGGGGAAGAAGAAGGGCACAAAGAAGATGAGCCACCTATAGAAGAAGTTGAAAAAGAGGGAGAGGAAAAACACTAAGAAGCAGGTGGGGATAATTTTGATGAACAACGGATACCATAGCATCATGAAATGGGCACTGTGATGGACGACTCAGCAAAGGAATTGGAGGATTTGAGAAGACATTATTCTGATATTTTTGTGCAGAATGAAGAACTCAAAGAAAAGTTAAAAGAGATGGAGGCACAAGGAGCACAGTTACATGCAGTCAACCTTGAGAATGCCATACTCAAAGAAAAGTTAAAAGAGCTCGAGGCAGAAGAAGCGCAACAACGTGCAGTCAACGTTGTGATGGAGGGCTCTGTGTATGAACTGCAGGATTTGAGAAGACATCATTCTGATATTCTTGCACAGAATAAAGAACTCAAAGAAAAGTTAAAAGAGATGGAGGCATAAGGAGCGCAGTTACGTGCAGCCAACATTGAGAATGCCATACTCAAAGAAAAGCTGAAAGAGCTCGAGACAGAAGAAGCGCAACAACGTGCGGTCAACGTTGTGATGGAGGGCTCTGTGCATGAACGGGAGGATTTGAGAAAGCAGAATTCTGTTCTTATTGCAGAGCTACATGCACAAGGTAAAATCTTTTCTATTTCAAATTTCTGATTTGTAATCTTCCAGGAGAATGGCTATTCTCCGTGTATTATAACACGGAGAATGGCATTTTTCGTGTTATTTGAAATGGATAATTGCTATTCTCTATTATTTCGATACTGGAAAAGTTATTCTCCGTGTAATTCCAAACGGAGAATGCTATTCTCCGTATTATATTACACGGAGAATGTCATTCTCTGTGTTAGATTCACATCATATATTTCATTATTGTTTGTTTTATTTCAGTACAAACAACCGAGCAACTCAGAGAAACAAATAAAAGGCTCCTTGAGGAGAAAAGGGAGCTTCAAAATAAAGTTTAATCGTTCAATATTGAAGCCATTGAAAAGGATAGGAAAATCGTTGATCTCGAAGCCATGGTTGTAGCATTGCAGCGTTAGAAGATTCAAGCAGCTGCTGAACTTACTGCTCCAAAAGAAGCCAAAAGAAGAGGAGGATCAGGGGAAAAGAGGTTCAGAAAACCATCAGCGCCATTAGCCGATGAAGATGTTACTCCCTTGAAAAAGAATACAGTTGGAGAGGCTAATAAAAAGCAGAAGATTAATGCCGCTCTGAAATCCGAAGGAGGTGCCAAAATGGCTGAATTAAAGAAGCACCGTGTCATACTAAGGGAATGCGATGAACTCTTACTTTAAAAAGATGCGGATGAAGAGCTGAAGAAGCAATACATCGACATCGTAATTCCCAAAAAAAGTGTCCAGAGGACGTATTTTGAATCCTTTTTTCTTTTATTTTTTTAGACTTTTTTTACAATTATGTAATGAGAATCTATCTTTATTAATTTAATCTAAACTAAATTTATGTGCAGTGATATTGTATACTTATTTTTGTCGAAAGAGGGTAAAAATAAAGTTACAGTCCAGCTGTCGACAATAGACCTGTAAGACATACTCAACTATGAAGACATGGAGGCTGGCATACTGAACCTAATAATAAGGAAGCTGAGAGAAATTCAAAACATTAAAAGAAGGTGTGCCCCGTCTAGTTCAAAGGACGTGTCATTGATCCAGAAGGAAAAGCCGGTACCCCAAACGTTGAAACATAAGTGGTCTACATTCTTGATGTCCCACACATTGGTAAGAATTCAAACAGAAAAATCCATATTTATGTGTACACCGATGAAAAATGACAAAAAAAATTACTCATGATATTGTATTTTATTTCTGAAAAACATAACATCGTTGAACGTGCCACTGAACCAGACGTAAAATTCGACGCCCTTGAAGACTTCCAAACAGATGTAGTAGACTTCGTCATAGGTTTGGAGGACGACATAGAGTTGTTATTCATCCCACTCTTTAATTTATCCATCAGACACTATACTCTGCTCACATTCAACTTTATCTCCTACGACTGGACACACTACAACTCCTTGAGGCAAACCACGTACGAAAAGTACAAGGTGGATGCAGAATTAATGAAGAAGACCTTAGAGCCTATCGTCAGGAGAAAAGTTGATATGATGAGGGAGAGATGCCCGGCGAAGATGGAGTATGAGAGCAAAGTGCTGAATTATTCTCCAAATTGCCCACAACAACGGGCACCCAACTGCCTCTTATACACAACGTATTATATGAATATGTTGATGACTACTCCCTTCGAAATACCGGGAGGTAATGACGATGAAACTCACCAGGAGATTACAATGAAGAGGTTGGTTTGGGCTAAGAAGTTGCTTTCAAGCAAATATGTAACACGAACCAAGCAACGACATTGTAAAACAACAATGTAATTATGTAATTGGGCAAGGAACTTCTGTCTTTTATTATAAAATTATTTTTGAATTACATTTACATTGTCAAAACCATAAAAAGTTTGACTTTTATTTACATATGAAAGTCTGAACTACTACATAAAATCCTACTACCAAGAAAAAGTTGAATAAGACGGAGAATGACATTCTCCGTGTCATTTGAAACGGAGAATGCTATTATCCGTTTTGAATTAGACGGTGAATACCATTCCCAGTATTAAAATGATTGAGAAATGTTATTCTCTGTTTAACTTGAAACGGAGAATAACTTTCCCGTTTAAATTAAAACGATTGAGGATTCTATTGACCGTTTATTTCGGAACGAAGAACAGAATTCTCCGTATACCTTGAAACGGAGAATAACATTCCATGTGGTCAAAGGAACTCCTTGAGTGCCCAGGAATTCCTTTGCTTCTGTTCCTGTGCCTCAAGGAATTCCTCTTGCTCTTGTTCTGATGATGCACGATGAAGTAATTTGCCTCAAGGAGTCATCCAACGGTTCCTATGCTCTGACGATGCACGATGAAGTGATTTGCCTCAAGAAATTTCTTTGCCTCAAGGAGTTCTATTCCTCTGACGATGCACGATGAAGTAAATTCAGTTTATCGTACATCGTCAGAGGAGTGGAACGCCCTGAGGCAAAGGAATTCCTTGAGGCAAATCACTTCATCGTCAATGTCCCAAGGAGGAGCTTGAGAGAGGAACTCCTTGAGGCAAAGGAACACCGTACATAGTTCGAACGAATCAACGAGCGGGCGCTTCAACAGAGTGTGAGTTAGCAATCAACCCAAACCCTGGGGCTCTTCCAGAAACCAACATCATGGCACACAGTCGATGAAGTGCACGAACACGGACAGTCCACTAGGCATATCTCAGTCTTCTGAAAGACTTCACCACCAAAGCTTCTTCGAACGAGGAGATCGACAACTAAGAGGAAAGTGTCTTGCAAGACGGGGGATCGGTAGAGTCCATCTCCACAAGAAAAGCTAAGTGGGACGAGAACAAACTCTCCCTACACTACTGCCAATTATAGGCAAGAAATAACTTGGACTCATGCGCCAAGTGGCTGTCACTTCGAATTCAATTCAATTAATTTGCATCAATACTGTTTGCCATTAAAATCTTTGAATTGCAATTTTAATTACAAACAGAACAGTGTTACAATGTAGGACTTTGATGTAGTCCTAGGAGTACACTTTTGTTTTTATCTGGATCCTGTGTCGGTGGAACGAGTGGTAATGCATTGACTCCGTTGACGATCTGACGACGGTTTTCGGTTCTCTGAAGGTCTAGGTTGCTCTGGATGTCGAAGCTTGCGGAGGAGAAGAAGGCGTTGAGTGTCTTTTCTGATCTCTGTGGGTGATAACTCTGATGCTCTGGTTACATCTGTCTTTGACTGTGCATCTCTGTATGTCTGTGTGTGTGTCAAAGAAGGAAATGATCCTTCTATTTATAAGCAGGTTGGGCTGCTCATGCGCGCATATGTAGGATGCGTCTGTACGTGGAAACGCCACGTGGCTGGAGCTGCGGGCGACACATGGATGATGCGCCATAACTTGTGGGTTAAATCCTTCGTGCTGCATTTATGGGCTGGCATGTAGCAGTAAAGAGGATCTTTCGGTTGCTGAGATCTTGGGTGGTTAGCACCCCTTCATAGGCTGAACTGAGTCAAAGGAGACATGGCGTACGTCCATGGCTCAAAGATCTCAGATTTGGTTGAGAGTGATCTGACAGGATGCGCCTGGGATTGGGCGCATGAGAAGACTTTGGCTCGTAACCTTCAGGAGTCACGAACCGGTCTGGGCGCACGGCTTTTGAGGCATATGCGAGTCTTTGGGCGCATGACTACGAAGGTACATGCGAGTGGTCGATCGGCCATGTGGCTTGTAACCGCCAGAGGAGAGTAATGATGACGCTGATGTCAGCGACGCTTTATTTTCTGTAAAAGCTGTTGCTGTTCTGTCATCGAGGCATGGCTGCTATCGTGTCAAACTTCAGCATTTAATATTCTTGATGGGTGATGGGCCTTTGAGTGGGCGCATTGATCTGCGTTCCACTAGGCGCATGGGGATACGTGGGGCATATCCTTATGAGGCGCTTGGTGCTGATAGGCGCATCTGTATAATACGCGGTCTGACCGATGCATCTGTTTGCACGATGCATCTTTATTGGTCCGACTGTTGAGTTCTTCGAGTGCTTTAAATAGCCGTTTTGACTTGGCTAAATTCGAAGAGGCAATTTCATCATCGTAAACGCAAGTTCATTGCACTAACTTCGGGAAGGTTGCCACTTGGCGCATGGGTTTGATTTGCCCTGGCCTATAAATAGAAAAATTTTGAGAGAGTTTTGTTGTCTCTCCTTTGACTTCTCGACGAAGATGAATTCCTTTGCCCGAGTACATTCTGTTGCCAAGACGCTCCCCAGGGTGAAGATGCGTCGAGTCGTCTTCGTATGCACTCATGAAGGTGACTGTTACATTCAAAAGTTGGGATCGCGGGTTCTCGATGCAGGCCGAAGGTGCCTGTTGCATCCAAAGATCAGGATGCTCGTGTCTCGTCTCCGTTATACCGAAAGAGCCGCAGATCAAAATTACGGTGCTCTCCTCTTCCTTGGGCTTTGGAGAGCTCTTCCTCCAGCTAGAGTGGGGTTGATCTCCCACTCTTGTTATGCTCAAAGCTGCTCTTTAGCCGGAGCACTTGATCGGATCGAAGTGGAGCGCATATGTTGAGACTTCATGATGCGCCTAACTGAGACGTTGAAGAGACGCGTCTGACTAAGATGCTGAAGAGACGCGCCTGACGGATGATGCGCCTGGCATGGGGCGCATGGCCCTTGCTGCGCTTGGCTGTAGTCTTAGGATCTTTCTTTTTGTCTAAGTTCTCCTTTGTAAAGCCTTTCTTTAGACATGTAATAGACTTTTATATGAAATAAAAATCTTTTTTTGATGTCTTTTACTGTACCAAGTATGTCGTTTGAGCTCTCTGGCGCATTTAGTGTTAAGTGCATAGGAATTCTGGCCTGTAGATGCACCTGAAATTTCATGCTTCTATAAGACACCCTTCAAAGTTTTTAAAACTTTTCATCAACTTTTGGAATATTTTGAATAATAAGCATGGTGGTGTCTTCAATGGGACACATAACTGTCCGGGACGCATGATTGCACTGTACATCTGTGATGAGGCGCACGCTCCTCTCAGTTTTAAATGCAAATGATAACGCTTTGAAATAAACAAAAAGATTAATGATGATCTTTTTGGATTATTTGCAGTTTATTATTTCGCAGAACCCCAAGCGGTGGATGACGTCACTCTTCATCGGTTTTTGCATATGTCCAAGCCTATAAATAGGCGTCTGATAAAGGAAGAGAGTTCTTCTTCTCTTTGCTTTTTTCTTCTTTGGAGTTCTTCTTTCAAAAACCCTAACTTCTTTTTATGAGATGGCTCCCAAAACTCCTCGCGGTGGTGCTGGACGAGGATAAAGCAGAGTCTGCGGAGGCCGATGTTGATGATGTCCCTAGGACGCCCGTCGACGTTCGGCCGACGGTGATTGGTGGGTTTGTCATTCTTTGCCGTACCTTTTTGTACTTGAGAAAAAAATCTTTTTAGGACTCATATATGCTGACGTGCATGGACTTCGAGTCTTGATGATGTGCTAAAGTTTCTTACTCACGTGCATGGACTTCGAGTCCTGATGACGTGTTGAAGCTTCTTACTAACGCGCATAGAATTTGAGTCCTGATGATGTGCTGAAGCTTCTTGCTGACACGCATGGACTTCGAGTCCTGATGATGCGCTGAAGCTTCTTGCTGATGCGTATGGATTTTGAGTCCTGATGATGCGCTGAAGCTTCTTGCTGACGCACATGGACTTCGAGTCCTGATGATGCGTTGAAGCTTCTTGCTAATGCGCATGGACTTCGAGTCCTGATGATGCGCTGAAGCTTTTTGCTGACGCGCATGGACTTCGAGTCCTGATGATGCACTGAAGCTTATTTTCAGATGCGCCTGAGTCTTGGTCCAGTGCGTGCGCTTCTGATGAGAATACGGCTCCGATTTTTTTTGTTGTTTTAACATATCTAAGTCTTTGTCATCTTTTCCTGATCGCCAGTTTTGATGACCGTTCCGCTTTTGAACGAAGTACTTTTGGATGCTACACTTTGTCAGATAGAAGTTGACTATAACGAGGAGGTGATAAATCCTGTCCGAGCTGCCATCATGCTGGATCAGCCTCCCGAGAGAATGACCCAAATCGGGGAACAATAGTATGTGTTCCTCCAATGTATGATAGAGCATGGCAGTTTGCAATCTGCCGTTCCTGGTAATGAGACTTTTCTGAAGCCTGAGTTCCTGTTCGGGGATCGCCTCACTTCTACTGAAGCCAAGGTGTTGAGGATCAAGGAAGATTGGTTCTTCTCAGCCAAAATGGTGCACATGTTCATGAAACAACTCGAGCGTCAATGGCCTTTGACAGCTTTCTGTCGTCTCGCTTCCAAGAGAAGGATAACGTGGAAGCTAACCCCGTCTCAGAGGGGAGCGGTGGCGGGCACCATCAGGATCGATGCTACCTTGAACCTGAGGGATATTTTGGTCGCCACGCGGGTTGGGCCTTCTTTCACCTGGCGAACTCTGCATCCTGGGAGTATTTATAGCGACATCCCTGCTGACACTTTTGCCTTTGGTGCTTCGACTTTCGTTAGTCATATGCTGTCATCAAAGCGGTCGTACCCGAAGGGTGATGTCACTTTCCATTCTCAGAATACGTATTTTAATACATGTACTGCTTAAATGTATTTATTTAATATTTATCATGTATTGTTCTGTATTTAAATTTTTTAAATTTTACGCTAATTATTTTTCTGTATTTTATTTTCTGCTTTGCTTTTTGGTTCGGCTAAGTTGGCTTATTTTTCGGCCGTTGGATGGTTCACCAAATCCCACCTACCACCACCCCCTCTTCATTTAAAGCCCACAAACCCTTTCTCTCTCTTCATTACTCTCCTTCACTATTACTATTCTTCTTCCTCATAAACTCTCTCCCACCTACCCAGCCGCATAGGCAAGTGCTAACTTGCTTCATGATGGAATCTCATTATTATTGTTCCATCATCTTCTTTACCTAATTCTAAGTCTCTTTAGAACTTAGCATTTTTAATTTCCATGGTTCATTTCTTGTAGATCTAAGTTTGTTGTATTTTTGGATTTATTGGATTTTGATCTAGCTAACCTTATTATTTTCAAGTTTTGATGGTTCCATGTTGTAGAGAATTTTGTTCTACCCCATTTTGACATATGAAAATCCAGATTTGGGCTTGGAATGAAGGATTTAGGGAGCTTGGAAGCAATGGCTTTCTATGGTTCTTCTTCTCAGAAAATGAAGAAGAAGAACAATGCTTAGCCGCATGAGTTTTCATGCGGCAAGTCTTTTCAGCCGCATGAGCGCTGTCATTTTTAGCCGCATGGGCTTGGTCGGCTGTTGGCCGCATAAGGATCAGTCTCCGGGCCGCATGAAGATTTTGGTCGCATGACAGTACTTGGCCGCATGAGTTTTCATACGGCAAGTCATCCTGGCCGCATGGGCATTTTGGCCGCATAAGCTATTCTCAGCCGCATATAGGCTCTGCCGAATCCCAACCGCATGCGCTCGTTATCTTCGAGCCGCATGAGCTCGCATCTCCTTGGCCGCATGAGTTTGCTTCCCTGGGCCGCATGCGACCGTCTTATTTTTATCCGCGTAAGGCATAACATTCTCGGCCGCATATAGGCTTGTCATATCTGAGCCGCATAGACTCTACTTTTCCTTGGCCACATGGATGAAGCCGCATGGACTTGTTTTTCCAGTCGCATAAACCCTACTACTATCAACCGCATGCGCTCATTCTTTTCGAGCCGCATGAGACTGCACCCTCATGACCGCATGACCCAGGTTGCGCTGAGCCGCATGGGACTCGTCTCTATCCTAGCCGTATGAGCCTGGAATCCTAGCCGCATAAGCGCGTGTTATCTCAGCCGCATGAGTTCAAACCCGAGCCGCATAGGGTCCCTATCCCCGGACGCATGGACTTAGTTCCCTTAGCCGCTTATGCATGTTTTACGCAGCCGCATGAACTCTAACCGATGATGCCTTTGGCAGATTCTTGTCCTAAATCGACATTGGTTGACATGGATTGTGACCTTGACTAATAATTGATCATGCGTTCCTAGTTGGACCTAAGAGACTGGCCAGTCATCTTATTGAATTGAATGAATGAGACACGTTCATATTAACTATGAACTATTGCAATTGATTGGCCAATCTCGAATATTGGCATATAGATACATGCATACTACAATTTATTTATTTATTTTACAAAAGCAGTATGTGTACTTTATGGTCAAGGCATGATTATTCCGTGGTTAATTTTAATTGTTGCATTACGCTATGTAAGACCTACAACCTAACCGTACGGGTATTGTTGTAGAGTGGGGCATATCGTACTTTGTACGAAAGTACTCATTTTGAATGACCATGATCCACGGTATGGGATTTCGCTCAACGTAGAGACTGTTAAGTTAAATAAAATAATGATTGCATGGAGAGAATGGATTCTCGAGTTCTTACATGGCAGTCCTCTTTGGGACTATTAAGTGCCCGACAGGCCGGCTGGTTCCCACAGATACTGTAAATTTGCCACACGGGCAGGGAGCGGTATCTGCTTATATTATTTATTATATATTGTATATTGATGACGGGCGTCCCGCTGGGACTCGTCTAATTCATGATTGGCGCAATTGATTGATTGGATAGACTAGCCTTGCTTGCACATAGTAAGAACTGAGGAATCCTTATTGCATAATTCTAGGATAACTTGGAACTCACCATAGCAAGCCGTAGTAGTTGCATGGCCGTTTAAATCGACTTATTTATATACTGTATCTACTCTGATTCCTAACTGAGATGATCAGAATGTCAGGACATGACGTTCTTTTATTTCATTGTAAAAGTTTAATAAAGTTTTAAATTTCCCGATGTTGAGTTGTGATAAATATAGTGTTGTCGTATGGTTACCTACTACTGAACAGCTTACTGCCGCCGTCTCAACAACGGTGCAGGCTGGGCATGATCCGGTTCGACCCCTTTAGTTGGGATCGGGTCGTGACAGGCCAACTTCTGTCCTTGTTTGGTTGGAAGGTTGGTTCGAAGTGTCGTGATGTTATATGAATCCTAGTAGCTAGCAGAGATCTATTATCATATTCTCTTATTACTGGTTTTAATTCCTCATATCGTGCTCCCTTGCGGTACTTGCTATTAGAGGTCTAACCTCTCTGGTTTTGCATGGCCAGATTTAGAGCCGGTTCCCGAGGACTCAGCTTACTTCCACCTCCAAGATGGTCAATACTAGAGGAATGATCGCATGTGGACTCGAGTGGGTTCCTTACTTCCCTACTCGTTTTTGTTATTTACTTTATACTTGCCGTTTGGCACCGACATGTTAGTCGGATTGTCTTGTAATTACTTTTGCATAATTGTAACTAAAGTCAGACTGCAGCTGATAAACAATTGTGTATACTTTGCTACATCATCTGGCTATGTTTTGTAAAGCCAGATATCAAGAACAGTTTGACTGAGCGTGTGGGACGCCTTACTGCTTTATCTTATATGTTCTCTATTACTGTTTCTTGTTTGAATGATTGAGACAATAGATACGAAGTGACCATAGCGAGACTTTCATGTAGTATGTACCCCCTCGTCTTGTTAGACAATATTGATCGTATTATACGGTATTTATCTACCCGTAATACGTAGCTGGCTGAGTCATTCCTCCGCTCTCCAGTATTCTGGTTCTGGGACGTGACAAGGTTTTAGTGGTGGCCCATGCAGATCTGATTTCAGACTTGTGGGATATTTTGATTTATAGGATGTCTCAATCACACATGTCCCCCCTTGATCTCATGATTCGTTACTCTCGATTCTAGCTTGACATTTCGGTATCCTTCGACTTCATTGATCTTTCATGTCCGGTCGTTTGATTGCTCTCTTGTCCCTTTTCTTAGGGGCATTTCGTCCACATCTGTCAGGACTGGACAACAACAACAAGGGCAACATGGACAACATGACCAGGTTAGTCAGCTACAAGGGCCAGTACTACCTCAAGAGACTATCCAAGAAGAAGTAATATTGGAACCAGCAGCTGGACCGCAGTATCCGGAGGTTCCGACGCCACCAATAGTTCCACCTACCCCTATGGAAATGGACACACCAGCCCTTCTGGAGATCATAAGAGGGATGATGGCTACTCAGCAACATCAGATGTTAGTCCAGCAGCACATGCATGCTCAGTTACAGGAGCAGAATGTACTACTCAACCAAGGATTGCAGACGGCTTTGGAAAGAGGGACAAGGACAGATTCAGGAGCATCAACCAGATTTTGTAAGTACAACCCCTGCCGTTTTGAGGGCACGGAAGATGCCATCTCAGCAGATGCATGGCTTAAGGATATTGAGACCATTTTGACAGCCGCTAAGGTGCCGGCAAAAGAACGTGTGGATCAGGTAAAGTTGTTACTTCAGGATCTCGTACGTGATTGGTGGAAATCAGAGGAAGTGGGCATCAGACGTCCTATTGCTTGGGACAATTTTACTGCAAGGTTCAAGACCAAGTACTATAGAGTTGTGGCACAGTTTGAGCTACAACAGAATTTTATCAACCTCAAGCAGGCCGGCAAGACAGTAGATGTTTATGCAGCAGAGTTCTGCAGATTGAGTAGGTTCGCCCCAGAGATGGTAGCAACGGAGAGCCAGAGGGCTATGAGATTTTAGCAAGGTTTTCATCTTGAGCTCTTGCAATTGATAAAGATGCACAATTATCAGACTTTTGACGAAGTATTGACGGCAATCCGAAGGCATGAGATCACCATTCAGAGGATCACGGCAAGGACTGGAGGTCAGAAGGGACCCCACAGTCAGATTGAAGGAGGAGGGGGAGTAGCGCCCCGAACAACAATACCGTCCCTTGGCATTCGTATTCATAATATGGCAATGCGAGGGCCAGTACCACCAAAGCATCAGCAGCAACAACAACAGCAACAGAGGAAGAACCAGCAACCCCCGGTGGGCTGCACTTATTGTGGGAAGGTAGGGCACACTAGGGTTGTGTGTCGTACATTGAACGGACTGTGTTTGATATGTGAAAATCCAGATCATCGGGTTACCACCTGTCCCATGAATTCGAGGTCAGGAGGACCTGTGCAACAATTTCTTGCTCTGCCAGCACCAGGGGCAGAATAATATCAAGGACCCGCGGTAGCAGTAAGACCGTTGGCACAACGCCCGTTCATGTCGCAAGCTCAGATGTTTCGGCAGCAGGGACCGCCGATGCAGCAACACCAACATAGACCACCCCAGCATCACCAAGGCAGGGGCCAGCAGCAGCACCGGGCTAGGCCGCAACATGGGAACCAACAAGGAGGTAGAGGGCAGGCATTCACTCTATCCTTGGAAGAGGCATTAGCATCGGGAGATGTTGTGGCAGGTAACATTCTCGTCGCCTTATATCCTGCAGTAGCATTGTTTGATTCGGGAGCATCACACTCATTTATATCTGCACAATTTGCAACACGGCTAGGAATGAAATTCGAGGCATTGCCAGAAAGGTTAAATATACTCACTGGTAGTGGGCTCGTAGGAGTTAGTAGAGTTATTCTAGCACGTAGCATTGTAGTTTGCGGGCATTCCTTACCCGTCCGGTTGATAGAAGTTTTTGTTGGAAATTTCGACGTTATTTTATGCATGGACTGGCTAAAAGACAGTCATGCGATAATAGATTGTCGTAGAGGAAGTGTATCTTTTGATATTTCAGGCATGAAGCGGTTCACCTTAGTCAGATCAGTGGCAACTCAACAAGTGCAGGGAGTAGTAACGGCAATGGAAGAAGTTCAAGTTCCGAAGGTAGTTGAAGAGTTTCTAGACGTATTTCTCGAAGAACTTCCAGGTCTACAACCGGTTAGGGATATTGAGTTCAGTATAGAATTGGCACCTGGAACTAAACCGATATCTGATCGAGTTTACAGAATGGCGAATTCAGAGCAGGCCAAGGTATATCAGCACATAGAGGAACTGAAGGAGAAGAAGTTCATCCAAGCTAGCATATCACCATGGGCAGCACCAGTGGTACTTGTGGAAAAGAAGGATGGGTCATCCAGATTGTATATGGACTACAAGAAGCTTAACATGGCAACAGTAAAGAACAAGTACCCACTACCCAGGATCGACGACTTGTTTGATCAGTTGAGCAGAGCTAGAGTTTTCTCCAAGATAGATCTTCATTCAGGGTATCATCAAGTGAGGGTTCGGAAGGAGGATATTCCCAAGACCGTATTTAGGTCAAAGTATAGGCATTATGAGTTCTTGGTAATGCCGTTTGGTTTGACCAATGCTCCAGCAATATTTATGGATTTGATGAACCGCATCTTTATGCCATACTTAGATCAGTTTGTCGTTGTGTTTCTTGACGACATTCTTGTATACTCTGCCAGTGAAGAGGAGCATGAAGACCACCTCAGAAAAGTGTTACAGGTTCTGAGAGAGAACCAGTTGTATGCCAAGCTTAGCAAGTGTGAGTTCTGGATGGATCATATTTCATTCTTGGGTCACATCATATCAGGAACTGGAGTAGCAGTGGATCCCAAGAAGGTAGAAGCAATAGAGAGTTGGCCAGTACCTAAGACCGTAGCAGATGTACGGAGTTTTTTGGGATTGGCAGGATATTACAGGAGATTTGTAGCAGACTTTGCAAGGCTTTCAGCACCCATGACCCGCTTGACACGTAAGGATATACCATTCGTCTGGTCGGCAGAATGTCCAGTATCATTTGAGAACTTGAAGCAGAAGTTGATATCAGTACCTATTCTTACATTACCAGTTGGAATCGAGGTTTTACTGTATATTGTGATGCGTCAGGTAAAGGACTTGGGTGCGTCCTCATACAGCATGGGAAGGTAATAGAGTATGCATCTAGGCAGCTTCGGGACCATGAAAAAAATTATCCAACTCATGACTTGGAGTTGGCAGTAGTAGTATTTGCTTTGAAGCTATGGAGGCATTACTTATATGGTGATCGAGTGGACATGTACACAGACCTCAAAAGTCTGAAGTACATCTTTACTCAGAAGGAACTGAACATGAGGCAGAGAAGATGGTTGGAGTTGATCAAGGATTATGATGTGGAGTTTCAGTATCATCCAGGCAAGGCTAATGTGGTAGCAGACGCTCTTAGCAGGAGAGGCGGCGCATTTATGTTGACAACATAAAAGCATATCTTAGAAGACCTTCAGGAGATGGGCATCGAGGTTATACTTCCTAGTGATGTAGGGATTCTAACAAGTCTACAAGTTCAATCTGACTTGGTAGACATGATCAAGGCAGCTCAAGCACAGGACCCAAGGATTCAGAAGCTTAGAACAGAATATGAGTCAGGACTCAGAAAGGAGATACAAATTCATAAAGATGGTACACTTAGGTTTGGATCACGTCTATGTGTGCCTAGTGGAGATATCAGACAGGAGGTTATGACAGAAGCTCACAGTTCTCAGTATTCTATACACCCTGGAGGGACCAAGATGTACCAAGATATCAAGCATCACTTCTGGTGGAACGGAATGAAGAGGAAGATAGCTAGATTTGTTTTCCATTGCTTGGTATGTCAGCAAGTGAAGGCAGAACAGCAGAGGCCAGCTGGGTTATTGCAACCGCTTCCTATTCCAGAATGGAAGTGGGAACACATCACAATGGACTTTGTGATCGGTTTACCGAGATCGCCAAGTGGTAAAGATGCTATTTGGGTGATAGCAGATCGGCTTACAAAGGTGGCACACTTTTTTTCCTTTTAGAGTAGGGCAATCTACAGAAAAGTTGGCAGAGTTGTATATGCAACAGATAGTCAGGGAGCATGGAGTCCCTGTCAGTATTGTGTCAGATAGAGATACCCACTTTACATCATATTTTTGGAAGAACTTACATCATAGTCTGGGTACCAAGTTAAGATTTAGCACAGCTTACCATCCACAGACGGACGGACAATCAGAAAGAACAATCCAGACTTTAGAAGATATGTTGTGAGCTTGTACCTTAGATTTTAGAGAGTCTTGGGAGAGCCACCTGCACTTAGTCGAGTTCTCATACAACAACAGTTATCAAGCCAGTATCCAGATGGTGCCATTTGAAGCACTATATGGTAAGAAGTGTAGGTCGTCACTAGAATAGGATAATATCGGGGAGAGGAAGATGCTAGGCCCAGAAATGATTGTCCAGACAGTTGAAGTGGTTAAGGAAATTAGAGAGCGACTTCGAGTTGTGCAAGATCGGCATCATCATTGGGCGGACCAGCATCGTAGGCCGCTAGAGTTTTCTGTTAGGGACCATGTGTTCTTGTAAATCTTACCTACCCGTAGGGTCATTAGATTTGGCGTTCATGAAAAATTGAGTCCATGATACGTGGGCCCATTTGCTATCCTTGATAGGATAGGCGATGTTGCTTATCGTTTATATCTTCCACCTTCGTTACGAGAGATGCATGACGTGTTTCGTGTATCTCAGTTGTGAAGGTATGTATCAGACCCAAGCCATATCCTTGATTATTCTGAGCTGGTTGTTGGTACCAACCTGTCTTACGAGGAATAGCCTGTGTCTATTTTGGACCGAAGAGAGAAGATACTCAAGAACCGAACAATGAGCCTTGTCCGGGTTGCTTGGGGTCATCACTCTTTAGGGGAGTCAACGTGGGAACGTGAGAATGATATTCGACCACGGTATTCGTACCTGTTTGACTCACAAGGTATATCTCTTTCTGTATACCTTGATTGTCTTAACTCCTCATGCTTGTCATCCTATGAGTAGAAATACTTGATGTCGTAGAATGTTCAACATGGATATGTTACTTGCTGTTAACATTGTAGAATGATTGCTTACTCAAAATTGCTTGTACTTAGATTAATTTAGCTTTGATGTGTCTATCCTGATTGGAATTAAAATTTCGAGGACGGAATTTTTCTAAGGAGAGTAGAGATGTCACTTTCCGTTCCCAGAATACGTATTTTAATACATGTACTGCTTAAATATATTTATTTAATATTTATCATGTATTGTTCTGTATTTAAATTTTTTAAATTTTATGCTAATTATTTTTCTGTATTTTATTTTCTGCTTTGCTTTTTGGTTCAGCTAAGTTGGCTTATTTTCCGACCGTTGGATGGTTCACCAAATCCCACCTACCACCACCCCCTCTTCATTTAAAGTCCCCAAACCCTTTCTCTCTCTTCATTACTCTCCTTCACCATTACTATTCTTCTTCCTCATAAACTCTCTCCCACCTACCCAACCGCATAGGCAAGTGCCAACTTGCTTCATGATGGAATCCCATTATTATTGTTCCATCATCTTCCTTACCTAATTCTAAGTCTCTTTAGTACTTAGCATTTTTAATTTCTATGGTTCATTTCTTGTAGATCTAAGTTTATTGTATTTTCGGATTCATTAGATTTTGATCTAGCTAACCTTGTTATTTTCAAGTTTTGATGGTTCCATATTGTAGAAAATTTTGTTCTACCACATTTTGACCTATGGAAATCCAGATTTGGGCTTGGAATGAAGGATTTAGGGAGCTTCGAAGCAATGACTTCCCATGGTTCTTCTTCTCAGAAAATAGAGAAGAAGAACAACGCTTAGCGACATGAGTTTTCATGCGACAAGCCTTTTCAGCCGCATGAGCGCTGTCATTTTTAGCCGTATGGGCTTGGTCGGCTGTTGGCCGCATAAGGATCAGTCTTCGGGCCGCATGAAGATTTTGGCCGCATGACAGTACTTGGCCGCATGAGTTTTCATGCGACAAGTCATCCTGGCCGCATGGGCATTTTGGCCGCATAAGCTATTCTCAGCCGCATATAGGCTCTGTCGAATCCCAACCGCATGTGCTCGTTACCTTCGAGCCGCATGAGCTCGTATCTCCTTGGCCGCATGAGTTTACTTCCCTGGGCCGCATGCGACCGTCTTATTTTCAGCCGCATAAGACATAACATTCTCGGCCGCATATAGGCTTGTCATATCCGAGCCGCATAGACTCTACTTTTCCTTGGCCACATGGCATGAAGCCGTATGGACTTGGTTTTTCAGTCGTATAAACCCTACTACTCTCAACCGTATGCGCTCATTCTTTTCGAGCCGCATGAGACTGCACCCTCATGACCGCATGACCCAGGTTGCGCTGAGCCGCATGGGACTCGTCTCCATCCTAGCCGTATGAGCCTGGAATCCTAGCCGCATAAGTGCGTGTTATCTCAGTCGCATTAGTTCAGACCCGAGCCGCATAGGGTCCCTATCTCCGACCGCATGGACTTAGTTCCCTTAGCCGCTTATGCATATTTTACGCAGCCGCATGAACTCTAGCCCATAATACCTTTGACTGATTCTTGTCCTAAATCGACATTGGTTGACATGGATTATGACCTTGACTAATAATTGATCATGCGATCCTAGTTGGAACTAAAAGATTGGCCAGTCGTCTTATTGAATTGAATGAATGAGACACGTTCATATTAACTATGAACTATTGCAATTGATTGGCCAATCCCGAATATTGGCATATAGATACATGCAGGCTATAATTTATTTATTTATTTTACAAAAGCAGCATGCGTACTTTATGGTCAAGGCATGATTATTCCGTGGTTAGTTTTAATTGTTGCATTACGCTATGTAAGACCTACAACCTAACCGCACGGGTATCGTTATAGAGTGGGACATAACGTACTTTGTACGGAAGTACTCATTTTGAATGACCATGATCCACAGCATGGGATTTCACTCAACGTAGAGACTGTTAAGTTAAACAAAATAATGATTGCATGGAGAGAATGGATTCCCGAGTTCTTATATGGCAGCCCTCTTTGGGACTATTAAGTGCCCGACAGGCCAGCTGGTTCCCACAGATAATACAAATCTGCCACACGGGCAGGGAGCGGTATCTGCTTATATTATTTATTGTATATTGTATATTGATGACGGGCGTCCCGCTGGGACTCGTCTAATTCATGATTAGCATAATTGATTGATTGGATAGACTAGCCTTGCTTGCACATAGTAAGAACTGAGGAATCCTTATTGCATAATTCTAGGATAACTTGGAACTCACCATAGCAACCCGTAGTAGTTGTATGGCCGTTTAAATCGACTTGTTTGTGTACTGTATCTACTCTGATTTCTAACTGAGATGATCAGAATATCAGGACATGACGGGCCAACTTCTGTCCTTGTTTGGTTGGGAGGTTGGTTCGAAGTGTCGTGATGTTATGTGAATCCTAGTAGCTAGTAGAGATCTATTATCATATTATCTTATTACTGGTTTTAGTTTCTCATATCGTGCTCCCTTGCGGTACTTGTTATTAGAGGTCTAACCTCTCTGGTTTTGCATGGCCAAATTTAGAGCCGGTTCCCGAGGACTCAGCTTACTTTCACCTCCAAGATGGTCAATACTAGAGGAATGATCGCAGGTAGACTCGAGTGGGTTTCTTACTTCCCTACTCATTTTTTTATTTACTTTATACTTGCCGTTTGGTACCGACATGTTAGTCGAATTGTCTTGTAATTATTTTTGCATAATTGTAACTAAAGTCAGACTGCAGCTGATAAACAATTGTGTATACTTTGCTACATCATCTGGCTATGTTTTATAAAGCCAGATATCAAGAACAGTTTGACTGAGCATTTGGGATGCCTTACTGCTTTATCTTACATGTTCTCTATTACTGTTTCTTGTTTGAATGATTGAGACAATAGATGCGAAGTGACCATAGCGAGACTTTCATGTAGTATGCACCCCCTCGTCTTGTTAGACAGCATTGATCGTATTATACGGTATTCATGTACCCATAATACGTAGCTGGCTGAGTTATTCTCCCGCTCTCCAGTATTCTGGTTCGGGGGCATGACAGGTGATTTTCGAGTAGAGGGCTGGTGTCATTACGTATCGAAGTGGGACTAGCTGACACTCTGGGTTCTGACAAAGTTTTGAACCGAACTCAGGGAGATTGGGCTGACTGTCGCTATCCGTGCTACCCAGACGGACGTCGACATCAACAGGCATATGTTCCTTGCGCTTCTGGAGATGTTTAATACCCAGACCGGACCTTCTTCACTCCGGTAGGGGAACTAGGACTTGCACTTCATGAAATGTATGAGGTGTCGAGGCTTCCTTGGGGATCAAAACCTTATGAAGAGTACTTTCCGACTAACGAGGAGTTCCAAGTCCTGGAGGACAAAGAAGAGGGAATGATGGCCGTCTTCAAAGAAGTGACGAGTAACCATTACTATATGCAGAAGAAGGATAAGGGCGGGGCGCAGCCCCATGAGACTGCTTGGAGGGATTATGTCTTTGAGCAAGACAAGGAGGATCCCTCTCAGTTCACGACTCCGCCAGCTCTCTTCAGTACTGCGGTGCTTTCCGAAATGAGCATGCTAAATGAGAAGAGTCCCCAGAAAAACGAGGACCGGGAGTCGGACGAGCGTTCTTATAGTTGTTTCTGGCACCTCACTAATCGGATGTCGTCCAAAGCAGTGTTGGCTGCTTATCTGATGATCTGGCTCCGAGATTACGTCTTTTCAAGCGGGTCAGGCTCTGTGGAGAGGGTGACCCGGAACCTGATCCTGCCAGCTGTGAAGTTGGTTTTTGGCCATCCCTTGGCTCTACTCCCTGCGATGGTATGCAATCTGCTGTGAGGTCTACGAGAATTCGTAGGTAACATTGTTCACGAACGAGGTAAGAACGACAACTTTTCTCGTACCGAACTGCCGTTTCAATATCTGATAGGGTGGTTGATTATGCACCATCCCAACGTGATGAGTCCGGGCCAGGAAGAAGATCATGTGGCCGGAGATGCATTCCTTCGTCGCTTCTACCAGAGGAAATGGTGTGGGCATTCCTGTTTGCAGAAAAATTTTATCCTACCTTCAAGGATGGGAGATCACTAAAGTTGGTCCCATTTTTACTGGCTTCGAAGCAAATGAAGATTTAGATGATTCGGGTGAAGATGCAACAACTCTGTCTTCGTGGGGATTTCGTTGGTTGCAAAGCATCCGGTCGTCTCATTTGGTGTACAGGAACAAAAACCAGTGTTACTTGGAGCCGTATTTGTCGACCCGTTTCACACGTCAATTCGGCTATGCCAGTTGATGTTGGGGAACCCCAGTACTAGCCTGGGTATATTGGGAGTCCGCTGGATGGGGAACGAGCTTGGCATTACTATAATGTCGGATGTACCGAAGTTTGCTTTACCATGCCAGTTCTGAATCCACAACCGCCAATCTCAGTCGCCAAATTTTATTGTATGATGAACACCGTATCCCCAGGATATAATAGGGAGACCAATTTTATCGTCGGCACCCAATTAGAGGCAACTGGGAATATGTTGGCGAAGGCTCAATTGTACCGCCCGCCAGAGGTTGGTTATCGAGATACCCCTGCCGTATCCTCGGAGGGTACTCAGGCGGAGCCCTCGGCTGATCGCCCGAAGAGACGTGCCGGCACAGAGGCCGGTTCTTCTGCGCCGAAGAAGCAGAGGAAAGCAATGTCACCGGAGGTGTCAACAGAATCAGCTCCTGTGGAGGTAAGGACATCCCACATAGTCTGGTTAGTTCTACCATTTTTGTGACATATGCTTTCTTTTTGTAGGAGCCGCTGAAAAGGAGACCCCGAACTCCGAAATCGGGTGCTAGCAGACCAAAGTGGGTGGCGGGTTCATCTGATGAGCGCATTCCGCCGATTGTGATGTCTCCCGTGGAGGAGAACCCGGATGATGTGACTTTTGTGGAGATACAAGATGCCGTGGGGGCTTCTGGTATCGAGGTCCCAGCAGAAGCTGTGCTTCCAGATGAAGAAGATGAATGGAGTTCGTCTTCTTCGGATGACGTTCCACCAGAGGTCCCTGAGCCTGCAGTAGGAGTAACAGGCACGGTTGTATCAGAGGAGAGGGGTGATTTATCTCCTCGTCATGATGAAGGGAGGTCGGCCACACCGTTATCGAGCCCTACCCCAGACCCAGCAGTAGAAGCCGAGCTGGCTGTCGCCCAGGAGGTACTGGCCGACTCCATTCTCGCGGAGGGTTTTGATAAAGGAGGTGTGACTCGTCTGCCGAGCCCGACTCCGGAGGAAATGCCAGGTGTTGATCCTGCTGCCTTGTCGGAGGAGGAAGGCCCTGTGCTGGCTGCAGGTAGAACTCCAGATGTCGGTGGTCTTGAAAAGGGTAAGGGTTTGCTGGTGCAAGAACCCTCTGTTGTTCCCCCTACTTGGGGGACGATATCGACACCCCATTCGGCTCCTTCCGTCCTCTTGGCTCCTCGGGCTAGCGGCGAAGTTCAAGTCCCCGATGGGGGAGGGTCCGTTGTTGTTGAGGTTCCAGTCTTGCAGATCGAGGTCGGTGGGTCTTCTTCAGGTCCGCCGTCCACAATAGCTCCTTCAACTCCTGCTATGACTCCTCAGGTGTTGGCAGACGCGGATGAATATATGCAGTTTGCCGTTGAGGCAGTGTATAAAATGCTGCAGAAGGGCGTATCGATAGTGCTGAATGCGAATGGGAGTTTTACGATGGCAAAAGCCATGGCGCTCCCTTACATTTGTCTGATACGTTCCCATCAGGGCCATGATCATATGGCCGAGATTCTGGAGGCGTCGGTGGCTGAGCTCGACCAGCATCTTTCTGAACTTTAGATTATTCGACGAAATAACTTTTTTGCTTCGATAGAAGAAGAGAAGGAAAAATTAATAGCTAAAGTTGAGTCGTCCTATCAGGCCACAGTGGCCATCTGGGACTGCGAGGTGGCCGAAGCTGAGACCGCGGTGGAGAGACTATCTCAGTCCACACAGGAGAAGGTGGAGTTGCGGGCCTCGTTGGATGCTAGTATAGCGGAGGTTACTACCAAGATTCGCCTCCTTGAAGACCAGCGAGCCCAACTTTTGCCAGATGCTGAGCGAGCCCAGGCTGAGCACGTATCGTCCAAGGAGGAAGAAGCAACTGTTACTCGCCATATTCTTTCTCTGACTCACCAATGGCAAGAGTTGGACGCCAAGTATGAGAATGATACTGCTCCTGAAGCTATGGAAGCGATGCGTCAAGAAGCTGAATGCCGAGTCTTGGCGACTGTGGGGACTCGGGCTGAAGACTTGAAGCGTCGGATCGAAGAACTTTCTGCCAATCCCAATGATGCTTAGGGATTGTAGTCTCTCTTCTTTTTTGTTACATATATATATATATTTTTACAACTTTGCTGGAGATGTAATCCTTTACTTTTGAATGAAAAATAAAGAATTTTTTGGTGTGTTCATCTTTACTGTCATGAACTAATGTTTTGTGTGGACCTATTATCTTTTGCGCACCTTGGTTAGGTACAGATAATAAGTTGGAGAGGACCGACATGTTTGCTCAGAGGTAATGTGAACGTGGCAAATATGGGATTCAAATGATAAAGTCTTCCTACTCAATGGTGTTATGGACGTCGTAGGAGTGACTCTGGGGGGGGGATACGCGGAACTACTCAGAGGTAATATGGACGTAGAATTTTTGCGATCGATGTACGACAACACAGGGGTTGTCTGTACGGGATGTTTACTCAGAGGTAATGTGGACGTGGTAAACATGATACGTAGCACAATCCTATATAGTGTAAGATTCTGCTTTGCATGGTATAGAGGAGCAACTCGGAGGTAATGTGGACGTGGTTGTTCTTCTACGGGAGATATAATGCCACGGAACAACTGGGTTCCGAAAGCATAAGATTTTGTGAAAGGGAGGTGTATGTGAGCTCTGATGATCAGGTCCACTGATTCCCTTGCTAGGTAGAGATGGAAGTACATATCTGAAAGATGTCAAGAGTAGTACTACTTTAGGAACTTGCCGTTGATGGAAATCATGAACAAGTCCCGATTTGGTCGGACGAGGCGGTAAGCACCGTTTGAGTATACCGTCTCTATGATGAAAGGTCCCTCCCACTTGGACTCGAACTTTCCTGGTGCTTTGTGAGTCAACACCATCGACCTCCTGACTACCAGGACCAGGTCGCCTACTTGGAAAGTCCTCTGCTTGACCTTTTTGTTAAAAGCCTGTGATATACAAGCTTGATAGAGTTCAATGTGCTGCTGAGCTAGGAGAAGTTTTTTGTCAAGTGCCTCCAATTCTCGCAGACGGCGACGTTGATTGTCTTCTTCTGTCAATTGATTTGTGATCGCTACACGGAGTGAGGGTATCTGGATATCAAGAAGCAGTATCGCTTCGCTGTCGTAGACTAAGGAGAATGGTGTGTTGCCCGTAGGAGTCTGTACCGTTGTACGGTAGGCCCAAAGGCATTCGTAGATCTTTTCGTCCCAGTCGCGTTTGTTGGATGATACGACCTTTTTGAGTAGCCTGATGATAGTCTTGTTAAATACCTCGACCAATCCGTTCGCTGCCGGATCATAGGCGGTTGATGCCACGTTCTGAATTCAATTCTTGTCACAGAATCTGCTGAAAACATGGATGATGAACTGAGGACCATTGTCGTAGATAATCCTATGGGGTACCCTAAAACGGTAGATGACATGATGCTTGATGAAGCTGATCACCCTAGAGCTTTTCACTTCCGTCAGTGGAACTGCTTGTGCCCATTTGGAGAAGTAGTCGGTGATGGCTAGGATGAGCGATGAAGGAGGGGTGATAGGTCCCACAATGTCCATGTCCCAAGCTTCAAAGGGCCAGAAGACGACCGTAGGATGTAATGGTTCCGATGGTGTATGGATAAAGCCGGCGTGAAGCTGGCAAACATGGCACTTTTTAGCATAGTCGACGGCGTCGGCTGCCATGGTTGGCCAGTAGTAACCCATCCGTCGCAGTCGATCCTGCAACTTAGGGCTAGGTTGATAAGCCTTGCAAGTTCCGTCATGAGATTCTCGAAGGGCTTCGGCTGCTTCTTCGTTGGATAGACATCGAAGGAGAAGTCCGTCGTAGGAACGTTGGTACAGCGTTTTAGTAGCTGTATCATAATAAAACCGAAGGGAACACCTTCTGGCCGAGACGGCTTCTTTCGGGTCTTCTGGAAGAATTCTATAGACAGCAAAGTCGATGAATGGGAACCTCCAGTCTCGGACATTAACACCGGCACTTGTCAACATGGCATGGGCCATTTGTGTGCATAGGTTGTTTTTAGGACAGACCAAGTCTCGTCCTACTACCGTAACGTAGTATTGAGTCCCGAGGGGTGCTGCTAACGAAGCTACGAGGCCAGCCAGAGCGTTAGCCTCCAGGTTTTGTAACCGAGGAACGTGTTCTATGAAGAACTTGGTGAAGGTTGAAATAATATTCAATGCAGCTTCATGGTAAGGAACCATATCTTCATGGCGAACTTCGTACTGTCCTCGGATTTGATTAACGACGAGTTTTGAGTCGACGTAAGCTTCCAGATGACCCACCCCCAGCTGTTGCGCTAGCTGGAGTCCCATGATGAGAGCGTTGTACTCGACAACATTGTTGGAGCACAACTTCGAAAGGGAGTAAGCACGCTGGATGACCAACTGATCGGGGGAGACTAAGACTACCCCCACTCCGGCGATGATTTAGCCTTTGGGGCCTATTCTTGAAGCGCCATCAAAAAACACCCGCCAGACGGAGTTTTCTTCGATGACGTTTAATTCTTGGACCTCATCTGGAATGTCTTCATAGAGTCTGGAGGACTCTGGGATGGGGTGTGCGACTAAAAAGTCGGCTAGAGCTTGACCCTTGACGGCTTTTTGTGGAACGAACACCATGTTGTACGGCATCAACAGGATTGCCCATATTGCTAGTCGGGAGTTCAATGATCCTGGCTTCGTCATGAGAACCCTGAGTAGATTGACTCGGGAGATGACATTAATTGTCTGGCCCGAAACATAATGGCGAATCTTCTGGATGGCGAACACCAAAGCCAAACACTCCTTTTCAATGGGGTTTTACCAGTGTTCGGCCCCGATCAGTGTCCTACTGAGGTAGTAGATAGCTTGCTCGTAACCTGCATCATTGTTTTGAGCCAACAAAGCACCGAGGGAATGATCCATGGCACGGACGTAGAGGAGAAATGGTTTGCTTGCGACGGGTGCTACTTGGTTGTTGCCTCCTCCGAGTGCGTCTCGATTCCTCTTCGGCTTGTGACTCAGCTCCTCTTCTACAGCTTGGACGACCTCTAGAATCTCCTCGTAAGTGGCAGCTCGACTGGTGGCGATGGCTAGACGAATCTCGTGAGATAGCCCCTTCCTGAATCGTCGCGCCTTGTCTTCAGGGGTGCTGACCAAGTTCTCCGTGAAGCGGCTGAGGCAAGAAAACTCCGATGTGTACTCGTCGACGGTGTGGTTGCCTTGCTCTAGATGCTCGAACTGACTCACCAACGCCTCTTGTGCTACGTATGGATAGAATTTCTTCTTGAACAGCCACTTAAACTCCTCCCAAGTTATGTCTGGAGCAGAAAATTGGGGCTCGCCTTGGTACCATGTCCGCACGATATCGAAAAGCTGTCCACTGGCTGACTCGATCTTCAGATCTTCTGTGACTCGGGCTATCTTCAGGTATCGCTCCACGTTCTCTAGCCATTCATCAGCGTAGATAATCCCCTCTGTCCCATGATACTCTCTGGGCCAAAGGTCCATAAAGTGCTTGGACGTCCCAGGGCGCTATGGCGGCGCATCTCGAATCTGAAGAGCCTCTCTCAAAGTGTCGTAAAATATGTTGGCTTGCTGTTGGAAGATCCCGAGGAGTGTGACATTGTCCAGTGCTGGTGGCGGAGGCAGAACATGTGTTGGATACATTGTCGGAGCTGGATACATAGCCGACGGTGGGTGCATGGGGAAAGCTGGATACATCACTGGTACGGGGTGTATGGCTGGTACTGGATGTGGAACACGTGCTGGATGCGGAACTTGTGCTGGTGGTAGAACAGATGCTGGTGGCAGACCGGGTGCTGGTGGTGGAGTCTGCGGAGGAAACTGCGGAGGTGGTGGAATATCGTCTCTGCGGAATCTCGAGAGCTGCGGTTGATTGCCCATATGAGTGAGCTGGCCTTCTTGTGTCGGTACGGTCATGTACGTAAAAAAGCCTCCTGTAGCCGGTGGAGTGTTCAGTGCAGCGTTGTTCCTGTCTTGTGAGTCCATCTTAACTGAAATAAAGAAAACACTTTAGCCGTTGAAGAGATTTTCAAACAGGATGCAAATCAAGAATTCAATGAAATCAAGGATTAGAGACCAATAATGAGTCAAGACATGTGGATGAGATCCTAAGTGTCTAATCCTATTTGCAGGCTCACGACGGTACGGTGACGTAAACGAAGTGATTAACGTTGACCTGCATGGGGCCACCAAAAAACTTGTCACGACCTGCACCCGCTTTTCGGGTACGAAGCGTGTCCAAGCCCAGCCTATGTCGCAGTGTCGGCGGTAGAACGATGTCTAATATACACAAGTCACGGCAATCTATTTATCTCATCCACAGAATAATGACGAATCAACCAAGATCAATGAAATACCAAAGAAACTAAATAATATAACTGAATATATCCAAGATTCAATATCACGTCCGGTGGACACAAATCCACTACCAATAGACGAAAAGAGAAATAAATACATGAAATACACTAACTGAATACAACCTGCTAATCAAGGCAACCTCACTGCAAAGTTTCGTGGTCTGGCGCTGACTCAACCTGCTTAACTGCTCCTCACTCAAACTCGGCTAAAACTTGAAGAGATCATCAGGTCCTCAGAGGACTAGCAAGATACATAAAAATGAGCCTTTCTAACAGATTATTATGCATGGAGATAAATACAGAATAAACAAGTAAAACTGAGCAAATAAACACAAATTTGTACACTGTCTACACATAAATGAACTGCTAGAGAAGAACAAGAGGACACGATATCACGATGTCAACGAATAGCCAAATCGAATACTTAAACCCTCGCCCCTATTGTGGACTCGCAGGTTTGATCAAACTACTAGCCCTTGTCCCTAGTGTGGACTCGCAGGTGAGAACCATATACTAACTCTTGTCCCTAGTGTTGGCTCGCAGGTGTGGACCAATAACTACTAACCCTCGTCCCTAGTGTGGACTCGCAGGTTAGCATCACCCTCGCCCCTAGTGTGGGCTCGCAGGTGTGGACCAATAACTACTAACCCTTATCCCTAGTGTGGACTCGCAGGTTAGCTTAAGACACGGATAACTACTAACCCTCATCCCTATTGTGGACTCGCAGGTTAGCTTCAAGATTTCAAGACAAGGAGGAATAGCAGTTCAGTTCATGACTTCTTGACCCACGGTACGACGCAATTAAGGCTCGAATGAATACATCCAATAAGGCACAGCTAACTGTGAACACGGTCTATATAGCAATGTTCAAATATACAAGCAGGATATGAAAAGATACATGCCAAAAATATGAGAAAAACTGGATAATAATAAAAAGACAGTGCATGTAAATAAAGCTGTGTAGAAAGGCAATGTATACTTGCCTTAGGTCCTGAGCTGCTGGTACGGGTCAAAATCCGTATCAAGTCCAAGTAATCTGTTTTTATGAACACATATACATAAATTCCACATTCATGCACTCCAATCCTTAAGTACAATATATGATACTTAGCTTTACACCCCTCATCAACTACTTAACATATAATATAACATATACATATTCATATATTTGGTATATGTATATTTATACACTGAACCCTACAAAGCTGAGGGAACATACTATAAATAGGTCACAGAATAAAGCCTTCCAAAGTTTAGGACAGCACATGCTAGGGTGCAGGACAGTTGGTCTGTTCAGGAGGTAAGGGTGAACACCAATGAAATAAATTCACTGATACTAATGTGATGCAATGAAACTGAACCTCATTCCCAGACAATCTCTTAACAATACAAATTAGGGATGCTCACCAAGAACCCACACTCATCCTCAGGGTCAGAGGCCAACTGATACTCAATCCCATGACTTGATTCCAAATATAAAGGTGAACTAAAACTTAATGAATGAACTACATAACAGCCTATTCACTCCTGTAGTCAAGTATGGACTGAAATCAAAATGGAAATGGTTGAAGTGAATGAATCAATTGAATGATCTACACATCTCCTAGTCAACTAGCATCAGTACAATATCTATACCCATTATCATTTCCTTATTACTGATGCCTCTCAACTAAACAGGTGGCTGACTAAGAATTATGGACTGTACCATATGGTATAACAATATAGGATGACTGAAAATATATGAATTGGGACAGTAAAACAGAGCAGTATTTGCTACCAAATGTAGCTCCACACTCGAGTCACCCCATCTACTATTTAGGTTCTGATAACAAGTATGCTTTCGAGTGTCAATCCTGGCACTCTAGTGTAGTTGATCCTAGGCTTGTTTGCAATTTAATACCTGTGAGGTGAAGGTGTGCCTGATGCCAAGTACTAGTATCAATTGAATCTCACTTAATGGTAAACTGGTACCTGTAAACTCTGATACCATTTAATTTTATGCATCAGTCATTAGCCCTTCCTCCTTAGAGAGGTATATCTGATACCTAATATCAGTATTTCCTCTAGTCTTAGGGACTCTCAATGGTAACTAGCATATGGCAAACAGGTGTCTAGATGTGGCCAATAAGCCACTGTCAACTTCAGGATTTCTGAGCCATAGGCACTTGTGAACACCCAGGTCTTTCTTATGGCCAAGTAGTAGTCCAATGGTCAGTCCCCTGTTCCCTTGACTAGTGTCTCCTGATACTTAGCCCTTCATCACCCATGTACCCTTTCTAAACTCACTTGTTTATCAACCTATTAGCCTACTTAAATTCGGATACACAGGTCAACATTATGTCCTGTGCCTATTGTACTAATCCCTGGGAAAAGAGTCATAATTCACATGGTTATCCATTAGTACCCAGGCCTAATGTATTGCTATTTTTGCATTTAGGCAGGGCTGGTACTCCTAGCCCCAATGGCACTTGAATACCAGGGGGTCTGATACTCTTGTGTAACTCTTCACTCCTGTCTTTCGTTTGTATGAAACAAAAGTGCTCATGAGGACAGACCATTACAACTAGGATACTCCTATTGATACACAGGTTGGTACATCAGCCTATCATCTATCCTACAGGAACGATAGCCCTCCTAGGACTGCTACAGAAACCTGTATGCACAATTCTAGTTCAGGACAGTTACCTATATATACAAGTAACCTTGCAATATATGTGGCAGTCCCAACTCTTATAGTTTTTCCCTTCTCTAGGATATCAAGGTGTCAGTAGTTATGAGATGGGTACTCTGATATTTCAACCCATCCAGGCATTCATGGATACCCTCTGTTCTGGACTCAAATCCCCATTTGCTCATACATAATTGAGTATAAAGGATATAGAGAAGGGTCTCTATCACTATAACCGATAATTGTCTTGGTTTGTAGTGTATCCCCTGGGTCCTGTCAAGAGGGCATATGCAATGTTGCTGCCCTGCCTAATATTGTGCTAGTGTGAACGTGTTCCAAGGTTCTTACACCTCTACCGAAACTTAGCCTAAGGACCAATACACCTATGCTTAGGCCTTCCCTGTCACTCTCTTCCCTGCTAGCTAGGACACATGGTAACCCCAACCTGGTACAACCCTCCAAAGCTTATGTGAGGTTACTGAAAGTTGGCCCTGTGCATCTATTGTACACACCTGGCTTTCCTATACTCAACACAAAACTTGCTATACATAATTTGCCTCTACGTTACCTACACTGCGGGATACAGGAACTGGACCCCTCTTCTATCCATATACCTTAAACCTGACAGTGTTTCCTTTTATGAATTAACACAAACACTTATGCTACCCTTTCTTTAGAGAAACTAAACTCTATCATTAATCAAGAATTAGACAATTGATTGATGGGTGAGGAATTACCTGTTTGAGAAGATCGAAACTTAGAATAGCCGATCACCTTCTCCAAGTTATAGCAGGCTTCCCAAGCTTGAGGGGTTCTAGTGAGGATTAGGGTTTGGGGAACTCGACTGCTAACTCCAATTATATATACAGTTCGTTTGATAAACCTGGATTGATGGGGAGATAGGATGGGAGGATTCGAATTGATCTGTTTGTTCGAAATTAAATCTAATTCGTATCCAAAAGTTTGAGGCTGCGGTTAAAAGGAGAATTTGAATGCAGGGTTCGGCTTGTAAGGAAAAATTTGGAATGAGGATATTTGTATAAAAGTCCCTGCCAATTTCTTTATTATCACGTTGGTCCCTAAATTTATTCTGTATTACAAATTGAACCCTCCATTATTATTCCAACTAAAACAAAATAAGTGCATAAGACAACTATCACTAAAGTAAAATAAAAAATAATAATTTATGAGAGGAAAATTTTGATCAAGGGGTTGACAGTGCCTCCTCCGCGGAGGAAGAGACCGTACGAGAAGACTTGATCTTCTTGCCTTTGGTTTTGGAGGTAGAGCATACCCCCGGTTGAGTAACTTCGAAGACGAGGTCTGGGTAAACCCATAAGACCTCTCCCCGAGATGTGGTGAGTGGGATGAGTCCACTCACGTTATCACGGGTATGTGGTAGGTTGACCACCTCCATTGTCACCTTTGGGATGGGGACAACGCCATCTTGTGCTGTGGTTGGCGACAAGGTACCAAATTAGAGCGACACCAGGTTGACTGAGACTGTCTTCTCCTCGTAATCGACAGAGATGACGTTCGCATTGATCATGCGCTGGATGTAGTTCTTGAGGACATAGCAATCCTGAGTTGGATGTCCTACAAACCGATGGTAATGGCAGTACCTCGGATTGTCAACTCTCCCAACCTCGTCGGGATGCTTCGGATCTGGTAACTTAATCTTGTCACCCTGTTTCAACATCTCGAAGAGTTACAAGGTGTCTTCATCATTGAAAGAATAGACCTCCTTTGGCCTCGGTGCAAGCGGAGGCTTCTGAGTAGGTGCTTGTGCACCTTTAGAGGCATTGACAGTCAATGCCTGCTTCCCCTTCGTCTCGCGTCCAGGGTTGCGGGCAGCAGGCCATTTTCCCTTGTCTTCAAAGGCAAAAAAACTGACTCCCAGAAGGCGAGCATTGCATGCCTTCTTCTCAGCTGCTTCGGCCTCAATAATCAATGAACTCCAGTCGAGAGGAGGAGTGGAGTTGAGCCAGAGCTTAACCGCAGGAAGCATGTTCATGCTGCAGGAGGAAATAAGTACATGTTCTGGCATACCCGGGGGCAGTCTCAAGCAGGCTTGTCGGAATCGTTCGATGAATGCTCGAACCGTTTCTTTTTCCTTCTGACATACCTCTATAAGGGACGCCATCATCATTTCTTTTCCTCCATCGTAGAAACGATCGAGGAAGAGGCATATCAAGTCATCGAAGGAGGATATGGAGTTGTCAAAGAGACTACAGTACCAGTCGTAAGCCACTCTTTTCAATGCCCCGACAAACAGGCTGGTGAGTAGTGCGTCTTCCTTCGAGAGATGTCCCGTTTGAGACTGGAAGTACGTCAGATAACGGCGTGGAGAGTCCTTTCCGTCATATGGTGTCAATGTTTGTGGTTTATACTTGGGAGGATAAACCACTTTGTTCCATTCGAGGGGGGTATGGTTGTGGGATCCCCATCTTCTGGCGCTCCTCCTGTCTGTTCTTTGACTTGAAGCGCTCACGCAAGTCCCTGATCATCTCAACCACGTCTTTCGTAGAGTTGGAAGTCAAAAAGGTGGTACAGTCTGGAGTTTTACATTCGAAGGTTCTGACACTCGCGGTACTTCGCGGTAATCTATATTCAAGGATACCCGTTGAAGGGGCACACTTGATTCCCCGTTGACTCCTGGGTCAGGATTAGTGTAAGGTGCCCTGGCCAAAGCTGACCGTATCTTAAACACTGCTTGAGTCAGTGTTTGCATGGAGGCAGAGAGGGTTTTGAGTACCCCCTCCAAAGTATCCATGCGCTGAACGAGGTCTGCTGGTGGAGCATCTGACTCCGTATCAACACCTTCCGTCATGTATACTGTCATGACGTGGCTGGAAGTGGATGGATCGGTTGAAGTTTTGCTTTCAGCCTCGCTCTCTTGTAGAAGAGGAACTTCTCCTGGAGCTTCATCCTGGCTACCTCAAGCTATGCTCTGGAGTATATCTTCGTCTTCGGGATGAAGATCAACAAGGGCTTGACTAACCACAACTATGTTCTGGAGGATATCTTCGTCTTCGGGATGAAGATCAAGAAGGGCTTGACTACCCCCAGCTTCCTTCGAGATCTTCTTTCTCCCTCGGGTGCCTTCAAATACTCCTGAGGATGGGACAGTCGTCTTGGTTTTCCTTGGCTGGCTTTTGGATGAGGACGAGGTCGAGGAGTCGCCAGTCGCCTTTCAGATTGATGAGGAGTTAGAGATTACGTTGCAAGAAGCAACCTTTAGTTCTGGCTCCTCTTCAAACGACTCCTTCTTCCGGAGGCGACGTTAGAGGGGTGTTGATGATTGCAGCCGTCGGAACACAGACTACCTTTGTGGTAGGACTGCTGTCTTGCAACAACAGTTGATGGTGACTACAGCACAGGTGTGTCCGGTGAGGGGCGCATTGTGCTTGTCAGTCGACTCTCCTGATCGGCGTTTGTGAATGATCACATTACGTAAATTGTTAGAGGAGAGTGCCACCTTCACACCCCCATCAGGTGCATGGCAAGGCCAAGCGCCGGGGTGGTCAAGTGAATGCTGCACCCCCTGATCCGAAGCAAAAGATGCGCTCAGATCAATAGTGGGGGAGCAACATTTAGAGTGGCTTGAACCAGCCTCAAACGTACAACCAATATAGGCACGGGGGTTCAAGACCACAGAGTTTGCCTCGAACGGGTTGGTTGAAACGCAGCGGATGGGCCCAAGCGGAACGAGGTCTTTGAAGGTTGGCCCGTTCGTGGCACAGAAGCACCCGAGTCAACCTTGTACAGTTTACTATCGGCAGCGCGCATGATTGTGAGCGCATGCCTTTGACTTACTATTGGCATAGCACGTTCGAGGCGCGTGGCCCGTGCTGCCTTGGACTTCTTCGTACCAGCCCGCTGGAGTACATAGTACTCAGAGTCAAAATTCTCCTCACCACGACAGCGAGTGAGTCTGTCAAATATAGAAGCCTTCTGCGACGCATCAGAGTTAATGCGCTGGACGTTAGATGCGCCCCTGCTCCGTCGATGCATCTTCCTTATCTGAGAAGAAGATGGTTGGGGAATATGGTCAGCCCCACGTTTTCCCGTGAGATGTGCTGCACCCGCAGGTGCATCCTGGATGCTGAGGACTGTAGAAGCATGGAATTTTAGGCGCATCTACAGGCCAGAATCCCTATGCGCTTAACACAATATACGCCAGGGAGCTCTATCAAAGTATTTGGTACAACAAAGAACAACAAAAAGTATAGACATCAAAAGAGGATTTTTATTTCATATAAAAGTCTATTACATGTCTAAAAGGCTTTACAAAGGAGAATTTCTACAAAAAAAGATCCTAAGACTACAGCCAGGCGTATTATCTGCCAGGCGCATCACTTCAGCGTCTCAGTCAGGCGTGTCTCTTCAGCGTCTCAGTTAGGCGCATCTCTTCAGCGTCTCAGTTAGGCGCGTCTCTTTAGAGTCTCAGTTATACGCATCATGAAGTCTCAGTATATGTGCTCCATTTCAGCCCGATCAAGTGCTACGGCTAAAGGAGCATCTTTGAGCATAACCAGAGTGGGCAGCCAACCCCACTCTAGCTGGAGGAAGAGCTCTCCAAAGCCCAAGGAAGATGGGGGCACCACAATTCCGATATGTGGCTCTTCCGGAATAACGGAGATGGGGATCGAGCATCCCGATCTTTGGATGCAACAGGCACCTTCCGTCTGCCTCAGAAGCCCGCGACCCCGACTTTTGGATGTAACAGTCACCTTCACGAGTGCATACGAAGACAACTCGTCGCATTTTGTAACTGTCTGTTTTCAAAATCAAGGATAATTTTTTTATTTCTCAGTTTTCCATAATTTTGGTGAATTTTAATTATTTAATACTATTTTAATTGGTATATTGTGATTTTGGGTGTTTTGCTAGTACAACCCTAGAAACTGTTTAGCCTAGAGACTAACCATAACCACAGAGACCTAACCAAGTATTTAGATTAGCAAATTTCCATTTTCTAGGCTAATGGTATTTTGGTCATTTGGTGACTTTTGAATTATTATGGATTTTGGCCTTTTAGTAATGTGCTAATTGATAGTTAGGGCCTTAACCTAGAATTTCCCTAATCTAGAGTTTAACCATGGGCCTAGAGATTAGGTTAGAAATATCCATTACATGACAAGGTTAGTAATATCTAGATATTTCATAGTAGGATATTTACCATTGGGATATTTGTGAAAAAGAAAGCCTAGAACCAATAGGAAGGCTGGGAATTGGGTTGAATGATCTTAGCCACTCATCTATACCTAAACAAACCCTAATTCCCTTAGATGACCAGCCATCAAGTACCCTCCCTTCCTATAAAGCATCCTTAAGAAGGCCTTTGCCTCTTTTTACAATTCCTTGAAACCCTACTTTGTTCTTCCCTAATCTCCTTCCATAATATCCAAATTGAGTCAAATCAATTGCATCATCATCCCCAATAGTATAGGAGACTTGTGGAGGCTTGCTAGCGAGGTTGGAGGACGTTTGAACCGTAGCAAATCAACGAAGACGTCGAGTAGATGCTCTTTTCATTGAGATTTCACCCTCAATAGGTAAAACCCTATAAACACCTATAAATTTCTAATTTCTCTTCATAGATGCATTCATTTAGGGTTCCCCTAGGTGTAGCCCAAGTTTGGTAGGATCTCGTGTCCATTTCGTGTCCGTATCGGACACATATCGGTGTATTTAAATGCGTGTTCGACGAAACGTGTCACGACCCGCACCCTAGAGTAAGGGCACGAGACGTGGGTACGTCTAGCCTACGCCGCAGAGTTGGCGGTAGAACGCTGTCCTAGGTCAACAATCATCTAGCAATATATCTCAAAACAATTTATACTCTCCGAATGGGGGTGACATAGCAGTAAAACTCAATCACAACTAAGGAAGAGATAGCACGATATGAAATAGAACTCAAGAAAATAAATAGATGAAAAGTGCACTAAGATAATCCTAGCAAATAACCAGAAGTACAGGGTCTCAGATACAGAATGAAAGAATATATACAACTCTGAACTCCAAATATAGTCTAGCTAAAACAAGTCTCAAGACTGCATAAAGTAAAATAAGCCTAACTAATCTAGACTAGGCAATCGGGGTGATATCCTCAGCTAGAGCTGGGTCCTCCTGAGGGTCCAGCTCGCAGGTGTCATCTAAGGCTGCCCCGTAGTAAGTATCCAGACCAGCTTCCTCCTCGTCCTCTGTAATATTTTCAACAGGTCCAGTCAGGACAGGAGCGAGTACAGTACATCTCAACAGTTCATAGCAGGTTAGAAGTTATAATCATGCAGTAAAGTAAGATACAGGTACTGAAAGAAATGCAGTATGTAAACAGAGAGAGAGGTGTAATAGAAATATCTACTAATAATAAAGACTAACAGTGGCTAGTGAGTCAGAGTACAATATAGACATGTAAATGGCATAGGAGATTCTGATAAGACACTATGGAAGAGATTCTGATAAGATACTACTTGGGTATTATTCACATGTCTACTTCTACTCCCCCGTATCCCCAATCAGTACACTTAAGGATCCAAACAGGTTATGTTATGATTCAATGTAACAGCCCCCGAAGGGTGGTAAGCCTCCGAAAGGTGATAAGTCCCCGAAGGGTGGTAAGCCTCCGAAAGGTGATAAGCCCCCGAAGGGTGGTAAGCCCCCGAAGGGTGGTACATAGTAGTCCCAAAAAGGGGGATTCTAGGAGACTCTGTGATCATAAGAGTATATGTCACAAGTGATCGAAGAACCTGTGAAGCATAGTGATACGACATGTAAGTGAAACGCACAGAACATGTAGTACCCGATGCTCCCTAAGGATAACATCTCAAGAAGGGATCCGTATAGTACCAACCCGTGTGACCAACGTGACAGTACAAGTAAAGTAATTTAATACAGGAAATAATTCTAAGCAGGATATAAAATGATCAGAAAATGTACTCGCCTGTATCTGAGTGTCCAATATGAAAGTACTATTCGAGGAGTGGTGTCTGGCTCCTAATCAGAATAGCACAAGTCACAACAAGTCTAAAATGGTAAAATAAAGTTCTACTATGCATTCTACATGATTCTAGGTCAATCTAGGCCAAAGTCAACTCTTGGTCAACTCTGGTCAACCCTAGAAGTCAAACTAGGTCAACCAAGTCTAGACTAGGTCAAACTAGTCTATACTAGACCACATTAGCCTATACTACACAAATCAAACCAACATCACACTTCCTAGTTTACATCTAGGCCTACACATAACACAGGTATACATATATTACATATATATAGTGAATACACAAGTGTGTATATATATGAGACATATACACATACTTGTATAACCTATACATCCAAATAGGTATCCATACTAGATACCCAAAAGATACACAACCCTAATATATATAGATATATATATACACATATAGCTCAACCTACATATATATATAGGCAAACATTACATATATTATATATGTATACCTATTATATACATAAACTTAACTATATGAAGACTAGGGAATTTATATATAGAGAGAGAGAGAGGACAGTGTGTGTGAGTGATAGGGTGTGAAGGAAAAATCTGAAATCAATGTGTGTGGGTATGTACAAAATGTAACAGGAACTTAGAATAGGCATGTGTGTTAGGGAAAACAAAAGTGTGTGACCATGTGCAGTGCTTAGGTGAGGGGGAGTGTTCAGTGTGCAGGAATAAAAACAGTAAAGAAAGAGAGAGAGACAAGGCTGTGTGTGTGTGGAGAATACAAGAGAGTGTGTAGGAAACCTGTGTACAGGAATACCAGTGAAGTGATACATTGATATACATTGTGTGCATAAAATCCTGAAATCAGTGAGTAGGAATCTGGGAATAAAAGACTTAGTCTACATTTGAACCAAAATCAGTGGCTACATTTGTGTGAACCTTAGTTAACAATGAACTCAGCTATATGCTAAACAAAAAGAAAGAAATCCATGAAACAGTGAAGCCCCAAACCATGTCCAGGTTTTAGGAAATCAGCAATGCCAATGTCAGGTGACTTAGGTTCAGCCATGAACCAACCCAAATTCAGTCTCAGGTTTTACAGTAAGAGCATTGCTATTTCAGAAATGCAGGAAAATATAGGATACATAAATTCTCAGGATCAAGAAAGGGAACTCAGATTCATCTCAATACAAAAACAGTATACACAAAATCTCAGGTTTAATATCAACCCATTCTCAGGTTCATTACTCTAACAAGACTTAAACAGTCAAGCCCAAATCTCATTCTCAGATTAGCACAAGTAATGTAAGGAAACCAATTACCAGATTAACAGTGAATCTTAGTTAATGAATGGTGAAGTCTCATGTAGCAGTGAATGCTATAACAGTTAGTAACAGTTGAAACCAACTCGAATACTAAAATCCATTTCTACACATCCCAAGCCAATCTCGAATGCCATATACTCAGCTAACATGATTTGTAACATGTAGGGACCATAATCAGTGAACAAATTTAAACAAAATAGGGAATTAAATGAGTTTGAAAAACTGGAAGTACACGTATCAGAGCATGTATCAGAAAATTGGGCAATTCAAGAATTCACAAGTCAAAACAATTTAAATACAAAAATAGAGGTTGGTAGTGTATAAATACAACATATATGTGTCCCACAACCTGTTCGTGTCCACCAAGATGGACACAAACGTGTCCAAACACGAATAACACTAAACAGTGCACACACAGACACTGTGTAGACCACAGGCTCGTGCGTGTGTGCACGCGTGTCGTGCACACGACACAAGCCAAACTAGGCCTCGTGCTTGCACACACGTATACCCCTATACTAGGGCTAGGTCTAGGTCAACCTGCACAGTGTCCTAGTGTGTCGTGTCCGACGCTACTATGCCGTATCAGTGGCAATTAATTTATAGTGCACAGATAGTGCAATACACGTGTACGGTTGATTCCTCCCTCGAAACGACACGGGGACACATGGGACTTGACACGTGGCGTGTCAGCCAGTGCCCCATGGCTCATGTCAAGTTTCACGTGTCCTAGAGGCGTGTCGTATCCGCTACAGGCCCCGAGTGGCAGGGGAACACTGTAGCGCGAGCGCGAGCGTGTGCACGTGCGTGTGCACATGCGTGTCCACTCCACGAATCCGACACAAGCCGACTCGAAAATCACATCAGGAGATCAAGAACCAATAATCAATGATAAAACTAAATTTTCTATTTAAAAACAATGCACAAACAAGATCGAAATGCCACACCTAGGCTACAGTCATGATACGTGTCCAAATGGACACGAAACTTAGGATACCCGACACAAAACCTATACTGATACTTAGGGGACTCCTAGGGCTCCCTAATGATGAAGACAAATCAAAATTTCATGGAGATTTGAGAGAGTTACCTAAGCTTGAACTTCTCAAGAAAACCCCTCTTTGTGAGCTCCTCTCTTGATATCCCAATCAAATCAAAACAACCTCAAACTGAGATGAGACCTTAGCAACAGCAAGAATAGTCATATTAGGATCTAATGGAATGAATTAGAAAGAAAAAGGAAGAGGAAAGGAGTTCTTGGAATTAAAATATAATAGAAACTAACCTTTCTAAAGCTTAAGCCTTCCTAAGAAAGAGGCAACCCTAGATTTGAGAAGGATATAAATATGGTGGTGATCCCAATGAGGATAGGGGTGGCCGACCACATCTCCTAGGGATTAGGGTTTGGTAGATGTTTGGGCTTTGGGCCAAGTTACATAGGCTATGGTTTGATTTGATTAATAAGGACTCTAAATCATAAACCATGACTTATGACTTTCTAATTTCTATTACTAATTAGGTTCTAATGAACAAACCAAAGATTAGGCTAGGTTAGACTAGAGTCATATATCCTAACCAAGTCCATACTAACTAGGGTTAGCTCCTAGGTTGGTCTACAAGGGTCAACACTAGTCAAAAGTCAACCTAGTCCAAACAATTCCAAAATAATTCCTAAAAATTCCCAAAAATTCTAATAAATTTAAATTACCCCAAAAATGACAAAAATACCCTCATATAGAAAACTGGGTGTTACAATCCTATCCATCTTATAAAAATTTCGTCCTCGAAATTAAAGGTGATCGCACTCCTTCTAGGTTAAGCCCCCAGCAATCATAGTCTCAGAACCTAATCAATCATTCAATTTAAGAGGACGGCATACAGGGTCATGGCATGCAATATCAGTCTGGGGTCTCATCTAGTTACACCAACGTGCTACAGTACTAGGCAATCACAAGGTATCAAAACATACAACAAGGGATGCATCAAATATTCACAAAAAGGGATACTAAGGTTAGGTCAAAACTCACCTCTAGCTGGGTCTGAGAACTAGAACTCCCAACTGGAAGCAGGGCCCTGGTTGGTAGGTGCATCAGGACAATGCAGCACCCAGTGCACAGCTGACCCACAGAATAGGCACAATCCTAGTCTCTTTCTACAGTTGCTCCACTTGTGCCCAGACTTCCTACAGTAGTCACAAATAGGCTCTGGCTCAGCTGGCCTCTGCTGGACAGGAGACTGGGCTGGGTATGATGATATCGGCTGGATAAATGGGTACTCCTCAAACTCTGGGTAGGACTGGGTACTGCTCCTCGCCCACTTGGAGCTAGGCTCTCCTCCTGGAAGCACATAGTCCCGCAGACGTAGCAACCTCTAGATTTTCTCCCTCATGGCCTCCTTATGAACTCTCTGTGACTCCAACAGCCTCTCTTGAAAATATCCAAACACCTGGGCTGCGTCAAGTAACAAACCTCCGGGTGGTACAGTAGGGAGTACCATCCCAAGGGGTAGGGAAAGGCTCTTGGTCTCGGGCAAATCTGCAGCTCTCTCCTGAACGACAGGAGATGAAGGAAGACTCTCTGGCGAGGCTACCACCATCTCCTCAAAGGCATGAGGTGCCACCACTCCCTGATCAGATAGAGGGATCACTACCTCCTGAACAGTAGGAGGTAGAAGCACACTCTCAGTAGCTGCAGCTGCTCTCAGGCGACGGGCTCGGGTCAAGGGTGCCATGCTGGAAAGGAAAAAAAGAAAACAACAATCATCAAGGCTGTAAGGCAGTCTACCATCCTATCAGAAAACTGGTACTTATTATAAAAATAGAATAAAGGTAACCACCAATCATCTATTAAGGAATACTATTCAAGAAAATAAAAAAAACGAAGTTAAAGAATGAAAGTCAATTGCATTTAAATCCAATCACAATATATTTATATATATAGCATTAGAGAGGGAAAAACTAACATTATGTAAAGGTTATGTGGTTTGTGTGAATTATATATGAAAGTGCATATGAGGATCTGTGTCTCAACTATAGCTATCCAGTTACACTATTTATGGCATATTGGTTAAGCAGTCTATAAGGCACAAGCTATTTACTCATAACATGCCTGACCAACCATATATACATATGTATATTTATATGTATAAGAGATAGAGATTTTAATTGCATCTACATACATTATAACATGTATACAGAACTATATATATATATATATATATATATATATATATATATATATATATATATATATATATATATCCATATAACTATATGAACATAACATAGAGATGAGGGGTTAGGTTTTCATGGCAGTTGTGAACATTGGTGTAGAGTGTCAAATGTACGTGGGTTAAAACTTGAAATTGTAGTGTCCCGCCCCTTGCGGTCCACTATGTAATACATACGGCTTGTTGACTCAGTCATGAACTGAGTACTTGGTGAAACCTTTGCCGGTATCGATTGATCACGGATGAAATGCAATGAACCTTTCCAATTGATGGATTGGCTTCTATTGAAATGAATCCAAAAGTTTTACTGAATATTTTCTCTTCGCTGCTTGGTTTTGATGAATGCGTTTTCGTGTTGGTTTTCGATGATTGGTTTTCATTGTTCGCTTTCATCGCATTTCGCATTCATTTCGAATCTTGAGAGAAAGAGACGAAGTATGCTAATCAACTGTTGGTGCCATTGTAGGCCACGTGAATTGTTCGTGAACGGCGCGTGAAGTCCCTCCTTCTCTCAACTAAGATTCATCTCGGTGAGTTGCTTCAACCGAACAAACATTGATCTGTACGCCTAAGAAAAATGATCTCGAGTCTACTATGTTGCCTTGTCCCAATGATCAACGATACCACATCCACAAAAGATAAGAGAAGATAATTGAATTGAATCAAATGCAAGAATATGTGTTGCTACTCTATCTGCTCGATAAGAATGATCATCTGCTTGTCATCAGTATGCTTGAAATGTAGACATGTACAGACGAACTTGTACATGTTGAGATAAACCTGAAGACACGAATCAAACGTGTCGTATACCTGTGCATAAGTCCAAGTGTGTCTCATCTGATAGAACGGCTAGAGCATGTATTTGGTCTCGGACAACTTGTATACAAGGAATTATTTATCTCTCGGGTGGTATCTGGGGGCACCTGGAACCGCTCGGCCTAGGAGAGATTATGAGCACACTGGGTGCAAGGACCCATGTTAAAAGTGTAGCCGAATATCTGTGTCCTTAGCGACGAGCTGAACCAAAGAGTCACAGCGGCTAATCATGGGGAAAACCCATGGACCAACATGTAGAATAGTCCACCTGCATGACCCAAATGACAACTTCAATATCTGCAAGAATAAATCATGAATTACTCATTATGCAAATTGTGCTAACGTGGTTTTGTGCAGGGATGACTGCCGGCGAGGGTAAGTTGCTATGATATATTCTATCTGTCATGTTCTTATGAATTGTTAAAAGAACCTAGACAAGTAGAAAGATTACTAGTAAATGTTAGCTCAACATATTGATTTAGTGCAGAGATTTGCGAGTTCGGCCAAAAGTCGCTCGCCAGTACATGATGTGTACTGACCCACGTTGTGGGCATCCTTTTCAGAAAGCAAAAGGAGACAGGGGGATTTCAAGTGAGGCACCGAAGCTCGTCTAGCCCAGTAGAGCTGTGGATCGCCTTGAAGCTACTTTTCATTTCAGTCAATTGCAAGTTTCCAGTTTTCTTTTCCTTCCGAAGGTGTCTTTCAATTTCAGCTTGTAATAAAGGGATATCATGTATAGGCATTGTGGCTAATTTCAAAAGAGTGTTTCAAAGAGTATCTTGTAGCCAAATTATAAAGCAAATCTGAGTTGCAAAGCTTTGTACTTGTATTCCAATCAAGCTATCAATAAAATGAGTATTTCCATTTCAAATCTCTGTGTTCAATATTTGGTTTTCTGCAATGGGTGCGTGCGTGTGTTTTGCTTAACTAATGGGTGCGTGCATGTGTTTTTGCTTGACTAGTTGTTTTGTGCAGGTACATGGCCTTGTGCAAGCGCAACTTAGGCTTGCACGGCATCACGCCTTAGCGAGGACGATCGATCCCGCAGGGATCCAAGCAAGACGGATGACCCTAGCGGGATCGGGGCGTGACAGAAATGAAGGGTTCAATTATTCAGTTTAGCTCAATATTACATATTAGATATGAAATTGAACTACACATTTGGAAGCAATGTAAAAATGTTAACATGTATTCAATTTTCAAAATTTTGGAGAAATTTGAACATCAGACTAACTCAAGGTTTATCACAATAACAACCTAATATGTAAGAGTATGAAACCTAACATTATATCCCTACATACCACAATGTATACGGCTCAAAATATTACAAATTAAAACTGTAAATTGAACTAAACACTTAGAATTCAGGCTTAAAGGGTTAAATGTACACAGTCTCAGGCTTGACAAATTTAACACAAAACTCAACCAATTTTCTTTAAGACTTGAAATCCTGCATGTAACATATATGTGCAGTAATATAAACAATAACTAATAATATGAAATTTAATTTAATTTACGAATTTAATCTGAAAAACAGAGAACTAGTCACTGATACTGTTCTATATTAAAATCATTAGGATTTTGAAAAATTAACATCAATATATTAATATGCATTTAGATAGGTTGGTGATCAAGTGTAACATACATACGTGTCAGGCAAGCATCTGTGTCCACTATATTATATATTCTAAGATAATACAAAAATTAATGACAAGAAGAAAATAATGATAAAATCTGTTCTGCTTATCTGTTTAAAAGAAGGAACCATTTGATACCAGAGTTATAATATCAAATCTAAGTCAAGATCTAGCAAAATCACTGATTCATTGTTTTAGGAAGAATCTTATAGCAAGAAGTTACACAAGGTTATAATAACATCTAAGCTACTCCTACTCATACTCCTACTCCTAAGTTATTTATAACAACAGAAGGGTATGATGTTTAAGACCTTCTCAAAATACAATCTGTTAATCATATGCGTCTGTCCAAAATCATGTTGCCCAGAGTCCTCATCATGCTAGTGAGCAATGCTACTATAATCACAGAGTCCTTGACTAAGGTACGTACCCTTAGGTTCATGGTATTTAAAATTTTTACATTGTCGTATGCGACGGCAAAAACCTTAAATTTCCATACCCGAGAAATACATCCAAAATCTGACTACATGTCCTCACTATGCCAACTAACACGACCATCGAAGATTCTAGATCCCATGATTTAGGCGACCTAGCCCATATGATTTTCTCAGAAGAAAAACAAACACAACAAAAGAGTAACATGACAAAATTAATCGATCAACAAGGAACAGATGGATTCGGATTTCAAGGTAATTATAAAAGACAATTGCGAGAATGGATTTGAGAAGAACGGAACTTGCAGCAAGATCTCCAATGGTCTGTGCATCCTCGACTGTCCTGACGATAGCTCGTCCTGCTGGTTTCCTCCAGCCTGATGCTGATACTGCACAAATCTTTGCTGCTAATGCTGCATGAATCGCTGCTGCTGAGAGAAACCAGAAATGAAGGAAAAAGTCTCTGTACAGACGGAGGTGCACCTCTAATGTAGCAGAAATACCAACCTGAGTCGGCACAACAGAAGTTGCGGTCTCGAGGCCCTGATGAACAGGACGAAAGGTGGCCAGCCTCTCGATAGTATCCCTCGAACCGAAACGATGAGATCGTGTCTTCATAACCATCATGAAGACATATCAAAATAAGGAGCAATTCCTGAGAATAAAGCAAAAATTCAAAGAAGAACAGTTTATATTCAAGGGAAGTCAATAAGCAACAATTTTAGACAAAAGGAATCGGATTAAGAGTTTTTTTTCCTAATGTGATTGAGTACCTCCAAAAGTATCCTAATCCTACTGCAGGCTGTAGTGATACTCTAGCTCGAATACCACTACATAAACTCGTCCTGCATGGGCCACCACTAAAAACGTGTCACGAACCGCACCCTAGAGTAAGGGCACGAGACGTGGGTACGTCCAGCCTACGTCGCAGAGTCGGCGGTAGAACGCTGTCCTAGGTCAACAATCATCTAGCAATATATCTCTAAACAATTTATACTCCCCGAATGGGGGTGACATAGCAGTAAAACTCAATCACAACTAAGGAAAAGATAGCACGATATGAAATAGAACTCAAGGAAATAAATAGATGAAAAGTGAACTAAGATAATCCCAGCAAATAACCAGAAGTACCGGGTCTCAGATACAGAATGAAAGAATATATACAACTCTGAACTCCAAATATAGTCTAGCTAAAACAAGTCTCAAGACTGCATAAAGTAAAATAAGTCTAACTAATCTAGACTAGGCAATCGGGGTGATATCCTCAGCTAGAGCTGGGTCCTCCTGAGGGTCCAGCTCGCAGGTGTCATCTAAGGCTTTCCCGTAGTAAGTATCCAGACCAGTCTCCTCCTCGTCCTCTGTAATATTTTCAACAGGTCCAGTCAGGACAGGAGCGAGTACAGTACATCTCAACAGTTCATAGCAGGTTAGAAGTTATAATCATACAGTAAAGTAAGATACAGGTACTGAAAGAAATACAGTATGTAAACAGAGAGAGAGCTGTAATAGAAATATCTACTAATAATAAAGACTAACAGTGGCTAGTGAGTCAGAGTACAATATAGACATGTAAATGGCATAGGAGATTCTGATAAATACTATGGAAGAGATTCTGATAAGATACTACTTGGGTATTATTCACATGTCTACTTCTACTCCCCCGTATCCCTAATCAGTACACAAGGATCCAAACAGGTTATGCTATTATTCTATGTAACAGCCTCCGAAGGGTGGTAAGCCTCCGAAAGGTGATAAGCTCCCGAAGTGTGGTAAGCCTCCGAAAGGTGACAAGCCCCCGAAGGGTGGTAAGCCTCCGAAGGGTGGTACATAGTAGTCCCAAAAATAGGGATTCTAGAAGACTCTGTGATCATAAGAGTATATGTCACAAGTGATCGAAGAACCTGTGAAGCATAGTTATACGACATGTAAGTGAAACGCACAGATCATATAGTACCCGATGCTTCCTAAGGATAACATCTCAAGAAGGGATCCGTATAGTACCAACCCGTGTGACCAACGTGACAGTACAAGTAAAGTAATTTAATACAGGAAATAATTCTAAGCAGGATATAAAATGATCAGAGAATGTACTCGCCTGTATCTGAGTGTCCAATATGAAAGTACTGTCCGAGGAGTGGTGTCTGTCTCCTAATCAGAACAGCACAAGTCACAACAAGTCTAAAATGGTAAAATGAAGTTCTACTATACATTCTACATGATTTGAGGTCAATCTAGGCCAAAGTCAACTCTTGGTCAACTCTGATCAACCCTAGAAGTCAAACTAGGTCAACCAAGTCTAGACTAGGTCAAACTAGTCTATACAGGACCACATTAGCCTATACTACACAAATCAAACCAACATCACACTTCCTAGTTTACATCTAGGCCTACACATAACACAGGTATACATATATTACATATATATAGTGAATACACAAGTGTATATATATGAGACATATACACATACTTGTATAACCTATACATCCAAATAGGTATCCATACTAGATACCCAAAAGATACACAACCCTAATATATATATATATATATATATATATATATATATATATATATATATATATATATATATATATATATATATATATATATATACACACACACATATAGCTCAACCTACATATATATATATATAGGCAAACATTACATATATTATATATGTATACCTATTATATACATGAACTTAACTATATGAAGACTAGGGAATTTATATATATAGAGAGAGAGGACAGTGTGTGTGAGTGTTAGAGTGATAGGGTGTGAAGGAAAAATCTGAAATCAATGTGTGTGGGTATGTGTAACATGTAACAGGAACTTAGAATAGGCATGTGTGTTAGGGAAAACTAAAGTGTGTGACCATGTGCAGTGCTTAGGTGAGGGGGAGTGTTCAGTATGCAGGAATAAAAACAGTGAAGAGAGAGAGAGACAAGGCTGTGTGTGTGTGTGAAGAATACAAGAGAGTGTGTAGGAAACCTGTGTACAGGAATACCAGTGAAGTGATACATTGATATACATTGTGTGCATAAAATACTGAAATCAGTGAGTAGGAATCTGGGAATAAAAGACTTAGTCTACATTTGAACCAAAATCAGTGGCTACATTTGTGTGAACCTTAGTTAACAATGAACTCAGCTATATGCTAAACAAAAAGAAAGAAATCCATGAAACAGTGAAGCCCCAAACCATGTCCAGGTTTTAGGAAATCAGCAATGCCAATGTCAGGTGACTTAGGTTCAGCCATGAACCAACCCAAATTCAGTCTCAGGTTTTACAGTGAGAGCATTGCTATTTCAGAAATGCAGGAAAATATAGGATACATAAATTCTCAGGATCAAGAAAGGGAACTCAGATTCATCTCAATACAAAAATAGTATACACAAAATCTCAGGTTTAATATCAACCCATTCTCAGGTTCATTACTCTAACAAGACTTAAACAGTCAAGCCCAAATCTCATTCTCAGATTAGCACAAGTAATGTAAGGAAACCAATTACTAGATTAACAGTGAATCTTAGTTAATGAATGGTGAAGTCTCATGTAGCAGTTGAAACCAACTCGAATACTAAAATCCATTTCAACACATCCCAAGCCAATCTCGAATGCCATATACTCAACTAACATGATTTGTAACATGTAGGAACCATAATCAGTGAACAAACTTAAACAAAATAGGGAATTAAATGAGTTTAAAAATCTGGAAGTACACGTATCAGAGCATGTATCAGGAAATTGGGCAATTCGAGAATTAAATGAATTTGTCCCACAACCTGTTCGTGTCTACCAAGATGGACACAAACGTGTCCAAACACGAATAACACTAAACAGTGCACACACAGACACTGTGTAGACCACAAGCTCGTGCATGTGTGCACGCGTGTCGTGCACACGACACAGGCCAAACTAGGTCTCGTGCTTGTACACACGTGTACCCCTATACTAGGGATAGGTCTAGGTCAACCTGCACAGTATCCTAGTGTGTCGTGTCCGACGCTACTACGCCGTATCAGTGGCAATTAATTTACAGTGCACAGACAGTGCAATACACGTGCACGGTTGATTCCTCCCTCGACACGACACAAGGACACGTGGGACTTGACACGTGGCGTGTCAGCCAGTGCCCCATGGCTCGTGTCAAGTTTCACGTGTCCTAGAGGCGTGTCGTGTCTGCTACAGGCCCCGAGTGACAGGGGAACACTGTAGCACGCGCGAGCGTATGTACGTGCGTGTCCACTCCACGAATCCGACACAAGTCGACTCAAAAATCACATCAAGAGATCAAGAACCAATAATCAATGATAAAACTAAATTTCCTATTTAAAAACAATGCACAAACAAGATCGAAATGCCCTCAGTGGCATTTCGACAAACACCTAGGCTACAGTCATGATACGTGTCCAAATGGACACAAAACTTAGGATACCCGACACAAAACCTATACTGATACTTAGGGGACTCCTAGGGCTCCCTAATGATGAAGACAAATCAAAATTTCATGGAGATTTGAGAGAGTTACCTAAGCTTGAACTTCTCAAGAAAACCCCTCTTTGTGAGCTCCTCTCTTGATATCCTAAACAAATCAAAACAACCTCAAACTTAGATAAGACCTTAGCAACAGCAAGAATAGTCATATTAGGATCTAATGGAATGAATTAGAAAGAAAAAGGAAGAGGAAAGGAGTTCTAGGAATTAAAATATAATAGAAACTAACCTTTCTAAAGTTTGAGCCTTCCTAAGAAAGAGGCAACCCTAGATTTTAGGACGATATAAATATGGTGGTGATCCCAATGAGGATAGGGGTGGCCGGCTACATCTCCTAGGGATTGGGGTTTGGTAGATGTTTGGGCTTTGGGCCAAGTTACATAGGCTTTGGTTTGATTTGATTAATAAGGACTCTAAATCATAAACCATGACTTATGACTTTCTAATTTCTATAACTAATTAGGTTCTAATGACCAAACCAAAGATTAGGCTAGGTTAGACTAGAGTCATATATCCTAACCAAGTCCATACTAACTAGGGTTAGCTCCTAGGTTGGTCTACAAGGGTCAAGACTAGTCAAAAGTTAACCTAGTCCAAACAATTCCAAAATAATTCCTAAAAATTCCTAAAAATTCTAATAAATTCTAATAAATTTAAATTACCCCAAAAATGAAAAAAAAACCCTCATATGGAAAACTGGGTGTTATAAAATGTCACATAGAAATAGATTTCGATAATTTTTAAAACTAATTACATGTATGTGTAGCCTAACATGTGTATATTACAACCCTAAATGACTGAATCGATTTTATGCATGTTTGGACACTGTTTAGGTACTTGAACACGCAGTGTCATGCAGTGTCCTGCTGCTCGGGTGTCCTAGCGGACACGACACAGCACCCCGATACCTGAAAATTGGTGTGTGGGTGCAGGCAATGACTGACACAACACCTATAAAGTTTTATGAGTTCTCGATAAGTGTGTGCGAATAAATCGTGTGTGCACGTGTTTTGCTGCTCGGGGCTGTAGATTGGACACGACACAGATTCGATACGATGTAGGGTGATAAAACTCTAGCCCTATCATGGGCAAATGTGTATGCACATGCTCGACACCTCTCGAGATCTGTGTCGTATCCAATCGGACACGACATGGCTGCACGATACTGCATTCTACACAGTTTCGATACTATGTATTCATGTGGTATTGGATACCTTGTGTCCACTCTAGTGGACACGAATGATACTGTTTGCCATGAAATATAAAAGAACAGAACAATTATCGGAGGACCGGACTTTTACTTCACGTTACAAACTCGTTTGTACAAAGAAAGCCTAGGGACGAAAACCTAGGTACAGCAGTCTAAGTACAATTGTTTATTTTAGATTCTGGAGGGTGACGATAGTGGCTCGGAAAGGCGACGGCAGCCTTGCCTTACTCCTTGGACGATCGGTATACAGCCTTGGCTCCTGTGAAGAGATGGTTGGCATTGATGAAGAAATGCTCTTCTTGCTCTCCCTCTATTACTCTTCTGGCTTCTCTCTCTCTGTGTGTATTTTCTCTCTGATTATTGGGGGAGTCTCTCTGTATATCTCGCAAGGGAATGGCACCTTGCTTATTTATAGGAGTGGGGGGCATCATTAGGGTTTGGATGATTACCCATTCTCAAAATGGCGATGGCCTGATGTTTAATCAATCTGGACCATTAGTCTTAAGCGTGAAGGATCTGGGCCATAAATAGGGATAGTATTGAATCCTGTGAATGATTAATGCTGATTACTTTAAATCTTCATGATTGGTTGTGTCAAGCTTGGATCTCTCACCACGTGTCCCATTGGCTTGATCACGAGTGATATGCTCTGATCTTATTAATTATGAGGATAACGTTAAATATGGTTATTAGGATCTGGTAAATCTCTGATTGATTTAAAACCACGCATCCCATAATCACCCTACTACCAGCTGTCAAGTCATGGGGGCAATTGAATCTCTGCTACGTGTCTTAATGGTGGACCCTGCCAGAGCCGCATGATATCTATGAACCGCATGAGACAGCGTCTCAGTGAGCCGCATAGGTATAGTACTTGTAAGCCGCATGGGATGGCTTGTTGGTGAGCCGCATAGGTATAGTACTTGCGAGCCGTATGGGATGGCTTCTTGGTGAGCCGTAGGAAGATGATTCCTGCCAGCCGCATGAAGCTGTTCTTCAATTGAGCCGCATGGGAATAGCCACGTGGCAATCTTGGATCGTATTAGAGATTTTCTCCTGTTCCCGAAGAGCCTGTCATTACGACAGGACCATCATGGCACTTTATGCCAAAGCCGTCAGCTGTCAAATCAGAGCATTAAATAAGGCCATTACTTGATGGCCAGCTGTGTAAAGGGATCCCACGGGGACACGTGGTATTGATCGAGCTGCATCTCTCTGTTGGTCGTTTTGTGAGTCGCATATACTTTCGAGCCGCATGAGGCTGGGAGACTCTTTGAACCGCATGGGACTGTCCCTATGTAAGCCGCATAGATTCTCCTGCTCCGAGCCGTATGAGACTGAGAGTCTTTCCGAACCGTATGGGACTGGCCCTGTATGAGCCGTATAGAGTTCTCATGTTTCGAGCCGCATAGAGCATCATTCTGATATTTTCCATGCTTCTACAGGACCCCCTTCAAAGTTTTCAATTTGTAAAATTGAAATACTTTGAATAAGAAGCATGGCCTTTGCTAGCCGCGAAGATGGTTCAGCCGCATGGATTTATCTGGCCGCATGAACTGTTAGGTCGCATAGACTTTTTGCCACGTGTCCCAACCACGTGTGAAAATCTTCTGCATTAAATGTCCTTGATTCATTTTTTGAATTAACGCCGCCTTTGGGGGGAGGATCCCAAGGGTCAGTTTTGCTTTGACCGAAGCGCTTTGCCCTTATTCTTTTAGGCGGCGTGCGGATCGAGACGTTTGTTGATTTACGAGCCTCCTTCGCCTATAAATAGGAGTAATTTATTCTTTGCTCGAACTCCTTGTTGCCAACTTCCTTTTCATCTTCTCCCATCAACGATCGGCAATGGCTCCCAAGAAGACTATGGCTGCTACGGGCAAGAAGGCCGCGTCGTCGTCTGCGGCCGCGAAGGGCAAGAAGGCCGCGTCTTTATCGACTGCAGCGGCGAACGTGGCGGCTCCTCTGCCGACTGACGTGCCTATTTTTCACCCCGACGTTCACCCGCCTATTGCTGGTAGGACCATCAACATGAACTATCATGGCTACGCCGCATATCTTATACACGAGCCTGTATTTCCAAGTGTGCTGCGTGTCCAACTCGTGTTCGAGCCGCATGGGATATGACCCAGGCCTGAGCCACATGAAAGTTGTTGTTTGCAGCCGCATAACTACTTCATCATCAGGGCCGCATAAGCTAATCTGGACTGGACCGCATGAGCTTTTTCAAACTGAGCCGTATAAGCCTATTTCGAACTGAACCGCATAAGATCATTTGAAGTAGACCGCATAAGCTCATCCGCACTGAACCGCATAAGCCTATTTCGAGCCGAACCATATAAGCTTATTCGAATTGGACCGTATGGGCTCATCCGAACTGAACCGCATATGCTCCTTTCGAACCGAACTGTATAAGCTCATTCGAACTGAACCGCATGAGCTCTTTCAAACTGAGCCGTATGAGGCTATGCTGAGCTAAGCCGCATAAGCATCAAGTAGTTTGTGTTTTGGCTATCTTTTTGACTTGTTTCTTTTGTCTTTCTTCAGTGAATCTGCCAGTAAATCCTGCGGAGGAACTTCTGGTTGGCTCGAATCAGTTTGCCATGGATGTGCGACGGGACAATTTAGTTCGTCAAGTGTCCGAGCAGCTCCTTGTTAATGAACCTTTGGAGCGACTAAATGCTATCAAGGTTCAATCTTTCCAATTCCTTAGTGACATGATGAGCTCCGGGAAGCCTAATGGGAAGCATCTGAGGCCGGTCTTCCTCTTTGGGGATGCGTTGATCATAGAAAACTCCCGAGTGCTGGATGTTTCCGAGAGTTAGGATTTTAATCTGGACGGGATGCCGATTCACATCTCCATTATGAAGCGTCATTTCCCTTTTGCGTGGTTCAACATGATCTTATTGGATAGGCAGATGACAGAATCCCTCACTTCCACCAGACCGGGGATGTTTGTTGGTAACATCCGTTACAACAAAACTACTGGGTCAGTACGCGCGGTCAAGGATCCGGCCAGTCGATCTGTGATGGGGTTAGCTCCGGGTACCTTTATCAATACACCCGATCCTAACTTCTCATTCTCTCAGGCTGATACCTTCCTGAGCCAGCTTGCTCGCAAAGGGTCCTATCCTGTTGGCAGATTGGTGCTGCCGAGCTGGTTACACTCCATTCCCCCGTGGGCTAACCTGACCTCGTGGATTCTGCGGAACTACGGGGAATTTTTGTGAGAAGTCAATCTTTATGATGCTATCTGAGGTACCAGCCACGGATTGCCCGTTAATAAGCCGTTATTCATGGCCCTTCTGGAGATGTACAATCATCGGACATGAACTTTCTTCACACCTGTAGGGGAGTTGGGGCTCGCTCTTCATGAGATGTATGCTGTCTCCAAGCTCCCCTGGGGAGACGAACCCTTCGAAGCGTACCGACGAATGAGGAGTTCCAGGATTTGGATCGACGATTCCTAGGCTTTGTCACTGTGTATCAAGAACTGTTGTGTCATTATAGCACCTGTCACCGAACGGCTATCCAGAAAAATGATAGCTCGGAAGGGGACGCTCCACATACCAACTCTTGGGTCTCATATCTCTTCAAATTCAGTGCTGCTGGCTGAGTTACTTCCCGAGATCGTCAAACTCCTAGGAAAGTAGAAGACTTGGTGTCGACTGCTAGGAGGTCGAAGTCTAAGGGTGACAAATTTGGGATCCAGATTGACTCCTTTAGCTATTTTTATTATAGTACTCGACGGCTGTCAGAGAAGGCACTCTTGGCAGGGTTTTTTAATGGTATGGCTGCACAATTGTGTGGTCTCAGGAGGGACAGGTGCTATTGAGAGGATCGGCCGTCACTTCATTCTTCCCGCCGTGAAGTTAGCCTTTGGGGTCAGGCTGGCTCTTCTTCCCGCTATGGTGTGCAGCATTCAGCATGGTCTCCGTGCCTTCTCGTCTAAGGTCATCGTTCGTGACGTAGCGATGGACTTTGAACATATAGAGCTGCCTTATCATTATTTGTTGGGATGGCTGCTGTTGCATTATCGATCTTTGATGAGGCCTGGAATGGGAGACGGCGTTACGGACGATGACGCTTTTCTTTTCAGACACCGTCATCAGCCTTGGGAATATAGTACCATGCCGGTGTGTCGGAGGATGCTGGCGAGGGCAGACGGATATGATTTCTTCGTGTCCGTTCTCCGTTTTATCGACTAGGAAGTGAGGAATGTCCATGTTGATGGCGTTGGATCTCCTCATTTCTTACCTGATAAGATGCGTTTCTGGTTGCACAACATTCGCCCGACGTATTTAGTTTATCGCAATCGCAATACCGTGTGCCTGGAGCCTAACTTGCCCAGTAGGTTTGCCCGTTAATTTGGGTACAGTCAACTATTCCTTGGGCGTCCCAGTTTTTGCCTGGGATTTGAGGGTAGCATTCTCGATGGTATTAGAGCGTGGAGCAGCTACTATAACACTTGTCATACTAGCTTCTCGGTTCCTGCAGCAAATGTGATAGGGGAAATCTTGTATGTGGCGGCCTTATATCATGTTACGGCAAATCAGCCTCCTCTCGATTTTGACCCGAGGACTAGCTTTATCGTGGGCACTCGTCTGGCGGAGAAGGCTACGGTGTCGAGGGCAAAGAAGAAAGGGGCGAATAGAGTTCCTACGCCCGATTCTGAGTCCTTTGACACAATTGAGGAAGACAACGAGCTGGACGACGAGGACTCTCTCTCTTCTGGTGGCGAAACAGAGGCGGGTCAACCGCCCATCATGGCAGATGAGATGATAACGGATCAACCGTCGGTCGTATTAGATGAGGCGGTAGATCAGTTGCCACCTGTATCGGAGGTGGTGCAGGTAGAACTACCGCCTGTCGTGCCTGGTCCCTCACGTAAGCGAGGTAGGCGTGAGTCTACTGGCGGAGGAGCAGCCTTTTCTGTGAAGAGAGCTGCGGTCGGACCTCGTAGGCTACTTATTACGGAAAGGGGTGAGGATGATGACGATGTCCCGGAGGAAAGCCTATTTTGGAGCTATCTCCTTGTTGTGGCTTTCTTTTCTCTCGGAGATATGACCTGACCATTTCTTTTCTTTGTAGGCGTCTGACGAACCAGGCTCTCCTAAACCGTCTGCTGCCCCTGGAGTTGATCCGGCCCTTGCTCCTTTGATTAGCGACATGTGTGTCGCGGTCCTTTCTGCGGGGGCTCTCTCAGCGGCGGCTGGGAGCTCCCAGGTTGCTGAGGCCTCAGTCCGGGATGACGAAGGTTCCCTCGGGCCTATCTCCGAGGTTGCTGAATTTCCGCAAGGCGACACCGATCTCGTCGCATCCCCTCCCGAGGGTGCAGGGGCGGAGGAATCTATTATACCTGACTCGGAGACTGTTGGTGAAGAGGCTGCGGTGGCTGTAGGCGAACCTCAGCCTCCACACTCCTCCATTGGTAAGATAAGCCAAATATTGACTAGTGAGGGGGCTTATTTGCTCTATCAACATATCCTCTGGGTCAAATTGATTCATGCTTGCCTTGGCCCTACAGGTCCTGACCCTTTACTTCCTACCGCGGATGTTCTTGGGAAAGGCTCGGCCTGTCGCGATCTGGGAGAAAGGAGTGTTTTCTCTCCTTCGCCATCTCATGTCGAGGGGCCTCCCGCCAGCCTCGGGCAGATGGGAATGGAGCTGGCGATGGTCTCCACCTCATCCTCTGCGGATTATACGGCTCCGGAGATTGACCTCTCGACCCTGCCGAGCATTCAAGTTCTGCGGGCCGCTGAAGAGGAGTTAGCCGCTGTTTATGCGTCCTTCCGTACGGAGTTTGTTTCTCTTATGGCAGGAGCGGCAGATTCTGTTGCGTCTTCTTTGGCGTTGCCGGCTATACTTCCGTTGACACCGGCTTCCTCGGAGGCTCTGGACGAGGTGACGCAGGATGTGGTCGACAGCTTCTATCGCCATTTAAAGAGGGGCGTAGATGCTGCTGTAAAATGGGGGACCCCTTTTACTCTGTCTCTGCGGTGCGCTCGGGGTCAGGTTGCAACTTTGAAGTCTCTTCCTGGCGGGGTGGGGTTGGCTGCACTCCTGGAGCCTAAGTTGGCAGAGGCTGATCAGCTTGTGACCCAATTGCTGGCGATACGGCAGGCGCACTTGTCTGCTGCGATTGAACGGGAGCGGGGCTTCCTCATTGCTGCTCGGGATAGGATCAAGCTCGCTCGAGATACTGCCGGGCCAGTTGTGCAGGGAGACCTTGACAAGTTCTCTGCTTCGTATGACAGGCTGGGTCGTCGAAGTCAGGCTTGTCGGGCTCGGGAAGAGTCTGCTTCTCGTGGAATCGCTGACACGAAGGAGCGGATTCTCGCACTCCAGAGGGAGTTGACCTTCTTAGAGTCAGAGCTGGAGGCTGCTCGTACGGAACAGGAGTCGATTGCTCGGGAGGCCGAGAGGGTTTTCCGATCTTCGGTCAACCTGGAGCGGGCCTTTAAGAGATTCGAGGATAACTGGCAAGCCCATGCTCAACTGGAGGACGAGGCGGTGCTGACTCGAGAGGCGGAGCGTCGAGCTATCCAGAGGTTTGGGCGATCGGTTGCCTTGCTGACGGACCGTCTCAGGGCATTATGTACCCCAGAGCAATGATCAGCTTTCTGTTTTTCTTTTGCTGTTGTTTTCTTTTTCGTCGTTTTGTTTTGATTTTGTAAAGGATGTGATCATAAATGATGTAGCACTTTGAATTTTGAATGAATGAGCATGGTTTAGCTCATCTTCTCTTTCTTGTACTTGCGGTGTTTGTGGAACTGGACTTGCTGGGGGATTATTTGTGGACCTGTTACCCTAGGCGTACCTTGGTTTTAGGTACGGATAACAAGTTTGGTCAGGATATCCGGAACAGCCATGGCAAAGTGGTCATGGGTGCTCTCGGTATTAGAAAAAAGAATACCGTAGAGCAGCTGGGCTCCCGGGGCATGGTGAGATGGTGGATTTATGCTAAGAAGCTTAGCAAGGGATATTTGTGGACCTATTATCCTTGGCGTATCCTGGTTCAGGATACGGATAATAGGATAAAAAGGAAACCAACATATTTGCTCAGTGGTTATGAGGACATGGCAAGCATGAGGGTTTTACCGTGGAATCTTCCTGCTCAGAGATAATGAGGACATGGCAGGAGACTTCACGAAAGATATTCGTGGTCAACAGCGGACATTTGTGGTCAACAGAGGACATTTGTGGTCAACAGAGGACGTTTGTGGTCAACAGAGGACATTTGTGGTCAACAGAGGACATTTGTGGTCAACAGAGGACATTTGTGGACCTATTATCCTTGTCGTACTCCGATTGTGGGTACAGATAATAGGTTAAAAGGGAATCGACATACTTACTCAGAGGTAAGGGGGACATGGCAAGCATGAAGGTTTCTTCGACGGAGCCTTCCCACTCAGAGGTAATGAGGACATGGCAGGAGTGGGCTCAATGAAGAGGGGGTACATAGAACGACTCAGAGGTAGGAGAACGTGGAAGTTCTATGCGAGGGGGCGGTTTGTTTTTTGTGGAAGTAAAAACGACTCAGAGGTAATAAGGACATGGCCATTTCAGAAATTTGTGGATCGATTACCCTTTTTGTGCACTGGGAGCGCGGGTAGTGGATCATGAGGGAGGATCTCTTCCAGGAAGAAAGTTCAGAGGTATAATCATAAGTGACTTACTATCTGAAAGAGTGACCGGAATGTGAGTTCAGAGGCACCAGCGGGTACATAACTCGGTAATTTAGAATATTGAGAAAGTGTGAGTTCAGCGGCACCAGCGGGTACATGACTCGATAATCTGAAGGAAATATGAAGGTGAGTTCAGCAGCACCAGTCGGTACACGACTCGATAATCTGAAATGTTGTGGATGTGAGTTCAGCGGTACCAGCGGGTACATGACTCGATGATCTGGAGAGAATGTCGTTTAGACATAATATTTCTTCAGGAACTTGCCGTTGACGGACAACATGAGCAAGTCTCCATTTTGTTTTGCGAGGCGGTAAGCACCGTTGGAGAATACTACCTCAATGATAAATGGGCCTTCCCACTTTGGCTAGAATTTGTCGGCGGTCTTGTGAGTCATGACCATCGGCCTCCGGACTGCCAGAACGAGATCGCCCACCTGGAATGTTCTGATTTTGACCTTCTTGTTGAAGGCTCCAGAGATGCGTGCTTGGTATAGCTCAATTTGTTGCTGAGCCAAGAGGCACTTTTCATCTAGTGCCTCCAATTCCTGTAGCCGGCGATGGTGGTTTTCGTCTGTCTTCAATTGATGTGTGAGGGCGACGCGTAGTGAGGGGATCTGAGTCTCCAATGGGAGGACTGTCTCACTCCCGTACACCAGGGAGAATGGTGTATTCCCGGTGGCTGTTCGAACTGTGGTGCGATAAGCCCATAAGCATTCGCCGAGCTTCTCGTTCCAGTCGCGTTTGTTGGAGGAGACAAACTTCTTGAGGAATTTGATGATTGTTTTGTTGAATGCCTCTGCCAACCCGTTCGCTGCCGGATTGTACGGTGTCGAAGCGACATTCTGAATACGGTGCTTATCGCAAAACCGATAGAATGCGTGGCTTGCAAACTGCGGACCATTATCATGGATGATCCTTCGGGGCAGTCCAAAGCGGTAGATGACGTGATGCTTAAGGAAGCTGATCACGTTTGAAGTCTTAACTTCTACGAGTGGGACAGCTTCCGCCAATTTGGAGAAGTAATCAGTGATCGCAAGTATGAAGCGATGTCCTCGGGAGGAAGGTGGGGTGATTGGACCAATGATATCCATTCTCCATACTTCGAATGGCCAGGACGCCACTGTCGGATGTAGAAACTCGGATGGTTGGTGAATAAAGTCCGCGTGGACTTGGCAGGCTTTGCATTTTCTAGCATAATATATCGCATCTGCCACCATTGTGGGCCAATAGTAGCCCATTCGGCGAAGGCGGTCTTGCAGTTTTGGGCCGAGCTGGTGGGCCCCGCAGACACCGTCATGAGCTTCTCGTATGGCTTCTTTGGCTTCTGCATTTGACAGACACCGAAGCAGTAATCCGTCGTAGGAGCGGCGATACAGCATTTTCGTCTCTGTATCGTAGAAGAATCTGAGAGAATGCCGTCTGATGGAAGTAGCTTCCTTTGGGTTCTCGGGCAGGATGTCGTAGACGACGAAGTCGATGAATGGTTGTCTCCAATCTGGGGCATCATCGATCGTCTGTGCGGAATAACTCGCTACGAATTACACATTGTTCTTGGGACAGACCAGTTCATGGCCTATCACATCCACTGATTGGCGATCATGATTCGGAACTGCTAGGGAAGCGGCAAGACCAGCTAAGGCATCAGCTTCGATATTTCGGAGTCTGGGGACACGTTCGATGAAGAACCCCTCGAACGACGAGATGATGTCAATCGCTATTTGGTGATAAGGGATCATGTCTTCGTGGCGGACCTCATATGAGCTCCGTTGTCACGCCCCAGAACCAGAATACTGGAGAGCGGGGGCAGACATAGCCAGCTACGTATATTGAAATAGAATACATCTCAACTATACGGTCACGGCTGTCTAGATATGAGGGTTTACTACAAGCCAGCAGTCTCTTAAGGTCAAGCCTATTGTCTCAATCTCAAGCAATTAACAGAGTTACAAGATATTAGAGCATCAAATATATATATAAGGCGTCCCAAATATTACATATTGGATGATCATGAAGCTAGTCGTACAAAATGATGGGACTAGCAAGAGTTCAGTCATACATGATCAACCCTAGGATTTGTTAATCATGCTTACAGCCCGTAGGCAGACAGTAAGTAAATGTGCATCGAGCTAACAGGTGCTCGTCGGCTAAACGCCACAAAAGAATAAATTTACATGTAAGTGGGTGAAACAAAAAAAAGAAAATCCACTCTTGGCCCGGGTTCCGTCTAGTTGTCACCATTGGGCTGGAAGCTTGGTAGATCCTCGGGAGCTGCTCCGAAATCTGGCCACACAAAACCAGCTGGATCAAACCCCAGAAAGAGCAAGTGCCACAAGGAGGCCATAAATAAGAACAAAAGCCAGCATATCAGAACATAAAGAATAAAAGAAAAGTACAAGTAATAAAAGTACATAGAGCGATAAATGACTAGGGACGTGGAACCATTCCGGGAGCCAGGTTACAATCCTTAAACCAAACAAGGTCCGGAATTGTATCCCTTCGCCTGAATAGCTCACTGTCTCTACCCCTTTATCGTTAGAGATAAGTAAAACAATCATGATCAAGAGTTCCAGGTACAGGGCTAGACAAGACTTGGACAAGGCTGGACACCATCCATTCGCAATCGGCCAAACAAATACTACGGCTTACTACTTTAACTAACTAGGGTTATCACAAACCTAATTACTAATAAGATGCTAGTGAGAATTTCCAGTCCCAAGCCCTGCAGACCATCCAGTTATCCTTCCGCGGGTTGAGAGTTATAGGTGGGTACATTGCCCGGGAGACTAATGTACCCTTAGGTGACTTAGAGGGTGCAACACATGTCAGTGTGCTGGAAATGTGCTCTACTCGTCGGCAAGCTACAAGTCCATTAAAGTGCCCAGATAACGAGATTGCCTGTGACTGGGAATTCTCCATGTTCTAGTTTGATCTAATAATTAGCCTAATCCAATTCAGCGCGAGTCCCTGGCCGTGGTACCCAGGAAGTCACGTCCTAGACATGATGCAAGACAAGACAAGTGGATTGCACAAGCAAGCAAGCAGGAGCACCTACGGTGTCAAGTTGATTATACGAGTCAAGTTACAAGTTACAAGTCAAGTCAGGAGTGCGCCGCCACGGGCCACTATCAAGTTATCAAGATAATTCATGTCAGGGTACTGTCAGGAGTGTGCCACTACGGGTCACTGTCATGTCATGTTGGTCATGTCAGGAGTGCACTACTACGGGTCACTGTCATGTCATGCTAGTTCCTTGCCATACCGTGCCATGTACAATAGTCAATCCAAACGTATTAAGTAAAAATCAAGTTCATGACAAAAGGCGTAAGGATATAAAATGGGCGCAAAATATCTAATAAAATATCAAAATACAGGGCTATAGAAGAGCCAAGCATTAAGGAAAAATAAAACCAAATTTCCATAATTGGACATATTGCGCAAAGGGTCATGGGGTTGGATTGCGCAAGAGTCAGGTGCGCAGGGGCCAATTGCGCAGGGTGAGCTGCGCAGGGTACCAACTGCACCAGAGATAGATGGCACAGCAGATGGATTGCGCAGGATAAGGTTGCGTAGGAATGGATGGCGCAGGGTCAGATTGCGCATGAGTGGAGTGCGCAGGGATAGATTGCGCAAGGGTGGATTGCGCAGACGTCAGCTTGCGCATGGCTGGCTTGCGCATGGATGGCTTGCGCCAGCGCAATCCAGCGCAGCACAAAGCACTGGCTGAGGTCATGCGCAATCGGCCCTACGCTAAAGAGCACAGGCCGGAGGGGTGCGCAACCGGCCATGCGCTAAAGAGCACAAGGCAGAGGGATGTTCTTCCTGGCCGAGAGCAGGTCCAAGAACACCAAGAACTTCAATTCTTCATAACTTTGCCAAATCAAAACCAAATCTAGATTTTCAAAGTTCTAACTTGAGTAAAATCGAATTCTCTTCCACATGGAAGCATCAAAACAGGCAAAAATCAAAATTTAATAGATCAAAATCAAGGATTTTCGAAAATGGTTAAAACCTAGATCTAGAAGAATGAAAGTTCCAAATCACAAAATGTCAAGTTCTAAAGTTGTTCTCCATGGCCTAATTTAGTTAATGGACAAATAAAAAGTGGTGCTTATTTGATGGCAAGGTGCACTTGCCTATGGGTTGGAGAGTTGTGTGGAAGAAGGAAGAAGAAGAAGTTGAAAGAAATTAATGGAGTTATGGAGGAGAGAGAAAAGGTTAGTAGGTTTTAATGAGGGTGGTTGTGATAGAATGGAGGGGAGAATAGGCTTAGGTGTACCACTCATGATGAACCAAACCAAACCAAACCAACTCCACAAAATAAAACCAAGCCATGGTCCAAAACCCATTTACGAGAACCTGAATCCACAAGTCGAGAAAATAAAATATGTTCCAAAATCAAATTACAAGTACAAATACGAAATACAGGAAATAGGGGTGACACCCGTATCTGATTGACGATTAGTTGGGAATCGTCGTATACTTTAAGGTATTCTACCCCCAGCTCTCTTGCGAGTAGGAGCCCAAAGACCAGAGCGTTGTACTCGGCCATATTGTTAGAGCAGGGCTCTGTGAGGGAATAAGTATGGTTAATCACCAATCCAGAAGGGGAGATCAGCACTACCCCGACTTCGACGACTATATTGCCTTTAGGTCCGGTCTTCGAAGCACCGTCGAAGAACATTCGCCATATAGCCTCGTGAGAGGTTGCATGCGAGTCGACGACCTCATCTGGGATCTTTTCATATATTCTGGAGGAATCCGAACCTGGGTGGGCTACTAAGAAGTCTGCCAGGGCTTGACCTTTGACTGCCTTTTGGGGGATGAAGATCATATGATAAGGGGACAGCAATATTGCCCATGTAGCGAGTCGAGAGCTGAGTGCCCCTGGTTTAGTCATGAGGACCCTGAGAGGGTTGACTCGTGAGATCATATATATCATTTGTTTGGTGACGTAGTATCGCATTTTCTGAATGGCGAATACCAGGGCGAGGCATTCCTTCTCCACAGTGGTGTATCGGTGCTCCGGCCCAATCATCATTCGGCTGAGGTAATATATGGCTTGCTCATGGCCTGCGTCATTGTTTTGTGCCAGCAGAGCCCCGAGGGAGTGTTCCATTGCTCGTACATAGAGCAGGAATGGTTTTCCAGAAACCGGGGCCACCAAAACTGGAGGATTTGACAAATATTCTTTGATACTTTCGAAAGCATGCTGACATTCCTCGTCCCATACGAATGAGACGCCTTTCTTCATGAGATGGGTGAATGGTCGACATCGCCGCGAGAGGTTGGAAATGAATCTCCTGATGTAAGCTAGCCTCCCTTGAAGGCCTCTGAGTTCGCAGAGATTTCTCGGGGGATCCATCTCCATGATTGCTTTCGTCTTCTCAGGGTCTACATGGATACTCTATGCAGTGATGATGAAGCCCAAGAACTTCCCGCTAGATACGCCCAGAAAGGACTTCGTAGGGTTCATTTTCAAATTGTGCGCTCGTATTAGGTCGAATACCGTCCTTAGATCCTGCAGATGGTCTCCCTTACAGCGACTCTTAACGGCTATGTCGTCAATATAGCACTCCATTGTCTTCCGTAAGTGGTCTCTGAAGATGATGCTCATGGCTCTTTGATATGTGGTGCCGACATTCTTTAAACCGAAAGGCATGACTGTGTAGCAGTACGTGCCAATTGGTGTTCGAAATGATGTATGTTTTTCGTCGTCAGGAGACATTTTGATTTGGTTGTACCCCAAAAATCCATCCATAAATGACATACGTTCGAAGCCACAGGTATTGTCGATCATGATATCTGTGATAGGAAGGGGAAATTCATCTTTGGGGCACGCCTCGTTCAGATTGCGGAAGTCGATGCAGATTCGAATCTTTCCATTCTTTTTGAGGACGGGTACTATATTGGCAACCCAGTCGGGATGTTGTTCCTCACGAATGAAGGCGCTGGCTATCAGTTTGTTGACTTCGGCTTCGATCGCGTCCATGATGCCCGGGCGGAAGCGTCGCTGTTGTTGCTTGACTGGATTCGCATCCGGCCGAATGTTGAGTTTGTGAAGAGCAATGTCAGGATTTAACCCTGGCATGTCTTCATAGCTCCAGGCGAACACATCAATATATTCTCTGACAAGTTCTAGCAGTGACTCCTGCTCTTCGTCTGTTAGGCTTTTACTGACGAAGATCGATTTTGGAGAAGATTCGCTGCCGAGATCAACCTGTATAACCTCATCTTCAGTAGAAGGTTCTCTCATTTCGAACCGCTTTTCCTATTGTGCATCTAATTGCTGGGCCCACGGCTCTAGCTCGAGGATTTCGGGGATGTCTTCGTCTTCTTCGTAAGCGTCGGCGAATGCCATGTTGACTGTCATGACTTGTCTGAACAAATCTCCGATGCTGGTATCCGAATCAGAAGTTGGTGACCCGGTTGAATGTGACTGCCAGTCGCATTCTTCATCTGAACTCTCAGGGGTCATGGTAGGCGTTACATACCCTAACCTGCATCGAGTTTTGTTATAGTAGTCCCGTGGTTTGCCCGCCGGGACTGGCGGCTTCAAAGGTAATCGTCTCCCAGTGCCGTAGTTCAAACCTGGCATCGTCTCCAGATCATACCCCTGTTTCTGCATGAGATATTTGGATTGGGGGCTATAAAGATACAGAGGCAGTCTTCCGACATCTGACCCGAGGTCGGCTTCCTCTATGGTGAAGGGATGCGGGTTGTTCGTCCGGCCGAAGATGATCGGATGATCCCCTCCCTCGATTATTCGGTAAGCGTCCTCTACTGGAGTAAGCTGGATCGCGGTGTACACATTTGTCACTTGTGTGTGTAGGTGAGTGCCTATACCGTGTTCCATAGCATACATTGTACATAGCTTATTGAGCTCGGTGTAGTTCAAAGATAACCCTTTATTGATGAAGTAAGGTATCTTTTCTAGGGGGATTACATCATCAGCGGAGGGAACATCAGTGTGGGCAGCCACATACTTGGCTAACTCTGGTTCCTCTTCGGCTACCCCCTGTGTGAATGAAGACTGAGAGGACGTCCTGGGAAGCTTGATTGTCAGTGGTTCAGTTGATGGAGTAGAGCGTGGAGTTGCTGGCAGACTAGCGACCCCCAGTTTGGCACTTAACGTGGAGCGAGGAGTGGCTGGTTCGCTAGAAGTGTCAGACCTTGCATCGGGGTGACGACCCTTCTTGGGAAGGCGTATCGTCAGTGGCTTGTCGGAGGGATTGAGCTTCTCCGTTTGAGGCTGACCGACTCTCGGCAGTCTGATTGTTAGTGGCCCTGTTGAGGATCTCGGCACTTGGCCGGACCTTGGCAGCCGGATTATCATCTGCTCCTCCTGTGCCGAGAGGCTGATCGGGTCCTTCCGCAGAGTGGCAGTAAGGGGTACGGACCTGTCCGGTTTGCGAGCTTGGAGATGGATTGTCAGAGGCTCTTCTGATCCTGTGGCCGTTTCGGTACCAGCTTGTTCATTTCCTTCATCAAGGTGCCTCTTCGATTTTTCGTATAGGCAGGAGTCCGAGTAGTAAGATTCGACCCCTTTGAAGGGATCGATGTCAGCAAATTCTATCTTCACGAATCCGTGTTTATCGACATATTTGAAGCACTGATGTAGCGTGGAAGGCACGATCATGTAATCGTGTATCCATGGGTGCCCCAAGAGGATGTTGTAAGAAGTGTCTGCATCTATGACGTAGCAGGAGACTTCGGATTGGAGGTCGCCAATATGACACTTCAGACGAATCTTCCCAATAGGGTAGCTCCTGCCCGAATTGAAACCGCTGATGGCGATGCTTGTAGGTGTCAGGCGATGCATTGGGATGCAGAGATGATGTAGCAGACCCTTTGGGATGATGCTTATGGAAGAGCCAGGATCTATGTGCATCCGATCCACCTTCACGTCGTCGATGTATCCCGTGTAGTATAGCGGGCGATCGTGTAGGTTGGTTTTGATGAGCATGTCCTGCGGAGTGAAGATGATGTTAGGCATTGCTCTCGTGCAGGCACTGTCTTGGAGATCCACGGGTGAGTCCTCCCCGGTGAGGTTGGATTGAGCCAGATAGACATCGGCATTTTGGAGTGCTTCGCTTAATGCAATACGAACGTCCTTGGAGAGCCTTAGGAGTTCGTACAGTGACAACTTGGCCGGTGTGTTAGCCAATTGTGCTAAGTTGTCAAAATTGTAGGGCCTCTCTAGCCCTTGGGCTGCCTCTTTTCGGAGGGATTTGTCGAAGCGAGTCTCCCTTGGCCTAGGCTTGTCGGTCGTCGAAGGCTGAGCCAGTCCCGGAGCATCAGTTGTAGTGGGTTGATGATTTTCAGCTGGATTGTCAACCACAGATTGGGATTGCGCTCCGGACTGCGTGATGACGGCTGTAGCTTCCTCGTTGTCTGTCGAGATTGTGTGGCAGGTCCTGACTTTTCCACTTTTCTTTTTGTCGGTGGAAGATGGTGTGGGCCGAGTCACTTCTGACACTAAGTCTGGATGGATCCACATGACCTCCCCTCGTGATGTGGTGAGGGATACTAGACCGGCAGCCTGATCTCGGGGAGGTGGAAGATTGGTAATCTCTATTGTTACTAGAGGGACGGGGACCACCCCGTCTTGAGTCTCCTTCGGAGGGAAGCTGCCAAATTGTACGGACACCATATTGGCCGCCACGGTTACCTCTTCGAAATCGATGGCCAGAGCGTTCGAATCGATGAGGTTCTGGACGTACCGTTTCAGCTGGTAGCAATCGTGTGTAACATGATGGACATAGCGATGATAATGGCAGTACTTTGGATTCTCCATCTCTGCCGGCCGCGGTTCCCGTCTTGGTGGAGGAAGCTGAATCCTGTCCCCTTGTATGAGCATGTCCAAGATGGGCTTGACGTGACCGTCTTCGAAGGAGTAAGTGATTTGCGGCCATTGTTTGTCTGCTGGCTTTGGCTCAGGTTTTTGTGCTGTATCGGCCACCATAGCCTGCTTTCCCTTGCTGTCCCGATTGTTGGAGGGGCTACCCCCATTATCGTTGTTGGGACGCTTGCTCTTGTTTTCTCTTTTTGAGATGTGTAATCCGAGTTGGCGAGCCTTCTTCAGTCGTTCTTCGGCGCTTGTGGCGCTGATGATGAACGTCTTTCAATCTTTGAATTGACTTTCGCCCATCCAGAGACTGATCGTTGGAAGCAGTCTCTTTTGGCAAATTTCAATTAAAGAGGAATCTGGATTTCCGGAGGGCAACTTCATGGCGGTCTGGCGGAACCGCTCAATGTAGTTCCTTGTCAGCTCCTTTTCCTCTTAGATGATGTCCATGAGGGTGGACATGGTGACGTCCTGTCCTACCTCATAAAATCTCTCCAAGAACATGCGCTTGAAGCCGGCGAAGGAGTGGATGCAGTTGTCCGGCAGATTGCGATACCAGTCGAAGGCGACTCCTTTCAATGCCCCAATGAATAATCGCGTGAGGATAGCATCATCATGGGGCAGATGGTCGGTGATGACCTCGAAGTAAGTAATGTACTGACTTGCTGAGGTCTTGCCATCATACGGGTTGATATTGAACGACTTATATCTTGGTGGGAACGGAACATCCCTCCATTCAACAGGGTATGGTTGCCGTACTCTGAGGTCTTGAGCATTTTTTCGGGCATGGAACATGGCTCGGAGCTCCTGAACCTCTCTTCTTACTTCTCGGGCCTCATCTGTCGCGGTAGGGGCTGTTATTTCGGGAGGATTGTTGCCCGGGTTCGGTGCCGCCGAATTCAAGTCCGCATTGACCGCGGGACCCACGCTTGTTTGGCCAGGCGTCCCTCATTGCAGCGTTGGAAGGGCCGCTTTAATCTCGTCTACAGACTTGACCAAAGCAAGTAATATGGCTTCGAGATTGTCGATGTGCTGGCGATCACTGGAACCACTTTGATTGCTGTCTGTCATGAACACCGTCCTTGTATGATGAGAAACGGGAGGATGTATCCTCCGAGTCATACCCATGTACCGAGAAGTCATCGGGATATGTGGGAATATTCTCTTCTGGTTCGGACTCGGAGGGAATAGTACCCCCGGCTTCGGAGCTTGCTTTATCTTGAGAGTCGTGGACGTCCTCGGGGATGCCAGCCTCGACTATATCTGATGAAAGAGTTATCTCCCCTGGCTCGTCTTCTTGGAATATTGGATTATTGTGGAGGCTCGGAGGGGTGCTACCCCCGACCCCAGCAACCCCCTGCGTTACGGACGACGGGCCTCCCACCGTAGCAGATTTCGTCTTAGAGCGAGTACCTTAGAAAACTCCGGTGGTGGGCACCCGTTTAGACGACAGTCTTTTAGTTGCAGTGGTTGAGGTCTTCGGGGTGGAGATGCTTGCCTTCTTCCCTCTCCCCTCGGCGGGGACTTTCTGAGTGGAATTGCAGGAGACAACAGGAGGTGCCTCGTGCTCTGAGCTCGGATGCTGTAGTCTTTGGAAGACTGACGGCCGGTCTTCCGTCACTGCCGCGTTGTTGCAATAGCAGTTGACGATGATTTGGGTGCAATGATGTCCAAGCGAGGACTCTTTGCACACCGAAGCCCCTTCTCTTTTCTTGCGCTTGTGGAGGATCGCCTTACGCAGGTCAGAGGAACCACTTTGTCCTTTTGCCGCCGGGGGCTGGACTCGAGCGGTCTTATACAACTTCCCGTCAGAGGCCCGCGTGATAGTCAACGGGATGCCCCGATAGTCAGAGGTTGGGGCAGCTGACTGGGCTTGATGAGCCCGTGCTGCCCTAGACTTTTTCTTTTTAGCACTTGCGGATGCGTAATAGGAAGAGTCTAAGTTGAATACCACAGAGTCTGGCTTATCATCCAGAGACCCATCAGGGTCAGGACCGTATGAGAGACGGTCGAAGACTGATCGAGAGGAGCGTGGAACGGCCGCTATGCGGCTAGGATTGGGAACCGTACAGGCTGTCTGCATGCGGCTGTTTTTAGCTGCCGGAGGAGTTGCTTTGGTGCGATTAGTAGGAGTCGCGATCGTGCAGGTTGGCCGCATGCGGTTGGCAATCGTGGCCGCATGGGTTTTCTGTAAGCGATTGACTTCAGTAACCGCATAAGCTTCATCCGTGTGGTTGTCAACTGTAGCCGCATAAGCTATGTGGCTGACAGATATGACCGCTGGAGTTTTCTTCATGCGGCTAGCGGATGTGGCAGCATGAGCTTTTTCCATGCGGCTAGCACCCTTATGCGGCTCGGATCGCGTAGAGTTCCTCTTTGCCCCTGCAAGTCCAGCATCATAGTATTTTCTTCTGTCGGACTTGGGGACAGCAGAGTTGCCTACGGTCTGAAGTAGGGCCGCAGGAGAGTCTTGCTCGCCATCTTGAACAACAGAGGGTATCTCTGCAAGAGCTTCAGTAGGAACGAAGGATCGGGGTCTCCACTCCTTGCGGGCCTTCTTCGTGCGGGCTCGCTTCTGGACCGGGCCAGCGCTCTTGTCGGAGAGCATTTCTTCGAACGCCTGTTGGTCGAGCCGGGCGACCATCTTCTGTTACGTGGAGCCAAGCTTGGCTGCATCCGATTGCGTCACCAACTCCTCAGCCGTAGAGAAGTTTGTCCCCAGCAGAGTCGCCATCGTGTTTGCCATAAAATATAAAAGAACAGAATAATTATCGGAGGACCGGACTTTTACTTCACGTTACAAACTCGCTTGTACAAAGAAAGCCTAGGGACGAAAACCTAGGTACAGCAGTCTAAGTACAATTGTTTATTTTAGATTCTGGGGGGTGACGATAGAGGCTTGAGAAGGCGACGGCAGCCCTGCCTTACTCCTTGGACGATCGGTATGCAGCCTTGGCTCCTGTGAAGAGATGGTTGGCATTGATGAAGAAATGCTCTTCTTGCTCTCCCTCTATTACTCTTCTGGCTTCTCTCTCTCTCTGTGTATTTTCTCTCTGATTATTGGGGGAGTCTCTCTGTATATCTCGCAAGGGAATAACATCTTGCTTATTTATAGGAGTGGGGGGCATCATTAGGGTTTGGATGATTACCCATTCTCAAAGTGGCGGCGGACTGATGTTTAATCAATCTGGACCATTAGTCTTAAGCGTGAAGGATCTGGGCCATAAATGGGGATAGTATTGAATCCTGTGAATGATTAATGCTGATTGCTTTAAATTTTCATGATTGGTTGTGTCAAGCTTGGATCTCTCACCACGTGTCCCATTGGCTTGATCACGAGTGATATGCCCTGATCTCATTAATTATGAGGATAATGTTAAATATGGTTATTGGAATCTGGTAAATCTCTGATTGATTTAAAACCACGCGTCCCATAATCACCCTGCTACCAGCTGTCAAGTCATGGGGGCAATTGAATCTCTGCCACGTGTCTTAATGGTGGGCCCTGCCAGAGCCGTATGATATCCATGAACCGCATGAGACAGCGTCTCAGTGAGCCGCATAGGTATAGTACTTGCGAGCCGCATGGGATGGCTTCTTGGTGAGCCGCATAGGTATAGTACTTACGAGCCGCATGGGATGGCTTCTTGGTGAGCCGCAGGAAGATGATTCCTGCCAGCCGCATGAAGCTGTTCTTCAATTGAGCCGCATGGGAATAGCCACGTGGCAATCTTGGATCGTGTCAGAGATTTTCTCCTATTCCCGAAGAGCCTGTCATTACGACAGGACCATCATGGCACTTTATGCCAAAGCCGTCAACTGTCAAATCAGAGCATTAAATAAGGCCATTACTTGATGGCCAGCTGTGTGAAGGGATCCCACGGGGACACGTGGTATTGATCGAACTGCATCTCTCTGTTGGTCGTTTTGTGAGCCGCATATACTTCCGAGCCGCATGAGGCTGGAAGACTCTTTGAACCGCATGGGACTGTCCCTATGTAAGCCGCATAGATTCTCCTGCTCCGAGCCGCATGAGACTGAGAGTCTCTCCGAACCGCATGGGACTGCCCCTGTATGAGTCGTATGGAGTTCTCCTGTTCCGAGCCACATAGAGCATCATTCTGATATTTTCCATGCTTCTACAGATACCCCCTAGACACGTTGACACCTAGTCTACAGGTTGACACATCTACACGACCTAAGTGTTGGACACAACGTGTCCTATAGATCCCGACATACTTGTATGAGGACCTGTCTATGCACAGGTCTGATACCTATTTAAGATACTTGTTTACGACACTTTTGGTTACTGTTTAGACACTTGGACACTCCCTGACAACCTCTCTGGACACATTAGACACTTGGGATTTAAATGTTTGGGTTCGAAATGTAAATGTCTGAACATAGGTTGGATAACTGTGGTTTGAGTTCATTTTGAACATTTGAAATGAGCAGTTACTGAGAACCTGAGATGGTTCAGGATCTCAAAACCTGAGTTTAGGTTTCAAGTGCTAATGTATTGGTTTGGAATTTTGATTATTTATACATAATAATTCATGTAACTTAACTATACATTCAAAAACAGGTTTTTTTTCCTTTTGAAATGAGATGGGTTCAGTATTTTCAAATCTGAGAATTAGGTTGGTTTGGTAGGTAAAACCTGAGAATCCTAGTGGCTAGTTACCTGAGATTTAGTTAGGAAATTAACCTGAAATTTGCATATGTGTGATCCTGAGATTTCAAATGATTAATGATAAACTGAGGTTAGGAAGTTAACTGAATTTACATATGTTTTAGAACTGAACATTGAGTATTTATATGAAACCTGAGATTGGGAACTGAACCCTGAGATGGTTTCAGGATTTTGAAACCAGGGTTTGAATTCAGTTTGGGTTATGGTGTAAACTGAAATGAATGATATATCTGAATTATTAACTGAAGGTAATGTGTATGCATGAACTGATATTCCTAAGACTGAAATTCCTCAGAATTGGTTTGGTTATATGCCTTGGTTTCAGTTGCTATATAGGGCACCCTGCATTAGCTTGACATGGCAGCTACATGCACTGCATGTGCTGAAATGTAGAAGGCAGTAGCAGGGGTCCTACCCCTTAGGTATGGTCACTTGGTGAGAGGTTAAGGGTTGGAAAGCTAAGGTGGAGTTTTGGTTCACATTTGGATTGGGTTGGAGTGTAGAAAGGATATGTATATAACTGTGGTATAGGATATCACCTTTGTGTATGGTATGGGTTACCTATTGTATTAGAGTAGGATATTACCTATAGCCTATAGGATAGTAGTATAATTGCATGATATTAGCTATGTTTGAGGGTTGTCCTAATAGCTTGACAAGAAATTGAATTTGTATGTGTTTAAATATTAAAGTTCCTAGGATAACTAGGATAAGGGTACAATGGTATCCTAAAATTGTCTAAAATGGACTAATTAGACCAAGATGACCTATAGTTGACCAATTAGCTAAAGTTTGACCTAGTTTGACTAAGTGTTGACTTGGGTTGACCCAGAGTTGACCAAGTTTGACTTTGACCTAGGTTGACCTAGACAGTTGACCAGGTTTGACTTAGAGTTGACCTTGACCTAGATTAACCTAGAAATCATGTAGATTGCATCGTAATGTTCTCTATTATTATTCTGGACATGTTATAACATGTACTGCTCTATTTAGAACATTGTGACTCCGGTGCAGACATCTGATATTACACAACTCTTTTTAGAGTACCAGGCGAGTACATTCTCTGATAATATTTCTGTTTTACGATATCGTCTTTGTTTCTAGTATTTAGTGTAGATATCTTTGTTCTCTTGACACATGGTGCACACGGATTGGTATTGTCTGGATCCCGTCATAAGATGTTATTCATCTTATATATGGTATACACTGGGCAAGTCTTCATTGTTTATTGTTTATTGTATAGATACGCTTCCTGCGTAGGCTCGCGACCTCCTCAGAGAATACGTGTCATGACTGGATCCACTATATTAGTCAGGGATGGGGGTGTTAGCGTAGATATGTGATCAATACCCCATAGTACCAGCATTGTATCACCATTGTATCACCATTTTATCCTCACTGTATAGTGTTAATCATACACTCATGTATGATTAGCCAGGCCAAACATTGTATCAAGTTCTAAGCCGATCACATGTTGAAACTAGTGCTAAACTCACATAGATAGCAGTTCTAGATTTTCGTACATGTTATACACTGTTCTTTTGCCTTCTCTCATTACAGTTTTGATATACCCTGTCAGGATGCATGTACGCTCTACTTTACCTAGTATATTCTCTCTATCTACTGGTATATTTTTAATATTGTATAACTAGAACTGTTGTTTGAGATTTTGTACTCGTTTTCGTCCTAACTGAACCTGTTGAAAATATTACAGATGATGGGGAGGAGTGCCCTACCTATTACGGTCCTCATGACGTGGTTGGTATAGAGTTGGATACCCTAGTGTAGCAGGGGCTAGCTCTAGCAGATGAGGCCTTGGGATAGTTTAGCTGGTTCTAGTATAGTACTGGACTCTGTCTCCAAATTACCTGGGCTTGTTATTATTTGTTAGTTGTTTGTATTGAGATTGTTGACTCAGAGATTTTGGACTCGTATTATTCTGTGTTGGATTTTCAGGATGATATATATAAATCTTGTTGTCTTTATCTTTCAGTATTATCTATCGTCATTCTTAGAGTTTGTGATTTAGCATATTATATTGTCATTGCTTGTCCTCCGTTCGGAGTTGACCATTCTCGACAGGGTTTGATATTATAACTATTGATAGATGGTAGACCTAGACAGCGTTCTATACCGTTTCTGCGGCGTAGGCTGGGACGCAGTTACGCACTCGTACCCTTACCTCGGGTGCAGGTCGTGACACATCTTCACCCTCGGGAGCATCTTAGCAACAGCGTGCGCTCGAGCAAATAAGGTCATTCAGGAAGACGTGAGAGAACGAGAAGCAAACTCTCTCCTTGCCACTATTTATAGGTCGGACAAATCAAACCCATGTGCCAAGTGGCGGGCTCTCCGAATCCCGTACAATGAATTTGCATTTATGGTGATGAACCTGACGCTTCAAATTCGGCCAAGTCAAAATGGCTATTTAAAACACTCGAAGAACGCAACAGTCGGACCAATGAAGATACGTCATGCAAACGGATGCACCGATCAGACCGTACATCATACAGACGCGCCCATCAGCACTAAGCGCCTCGCAAGGATGCGCCCGATGCGTCCCCATGCGCCTAGTAGAACGCAGATCAATGCGCCCACTCAAAATCCCATCACCCGTCAAAGAACATTAAATGCTGAAGTCTGACACGACATCAGCCATGCCTCGATGACAGAACAGCAACAGCTTTTACAGAAAACGAAGCGCCACTGACGTCAGCGTCATCATTACTCTCTTCCGGCGGTTACAAGCCACGTGGCCGCCCTACCATCCGCATGCGCCTCCACAGCCATGCACCCAAACCTCTGTATGTCCTTCAAGAGCCATGCGCCTCAGACCTTCCTTTGATCCCTAAAGACAGAGGTCAAGCAGAAGCCTCGCATGCGCCTTAGAAGCCTTACGTCCAGGCTGGTTCGTAACTTCTGAAGGTTGCGAGCCAAAGTCTCCTCATGCGCCTAATCCCGGGAGCATCCTATCAGATTAATCTTCACCAAATCCGAGATCTTTGAGCTACGGACATGCGCCACATGTCCTTTGACTCAATTCAGCCTATGAAGGGGTGCTAACCACCCAAGATCTCAGCAACTGAAAGATCCTCTCCCCTGCTACGTGCCAGCCCACAAATGCAGCATGAAGGATTCAACCCACAAATGATGGTGCATCATCCATGCGCCTCCCGCAGCTTCAACCACGTGGCATCCCCACGTATAGGCGCATCCTACATATGCGCGCATGAGCAGCCAGTCTACAAGCTATAAATAGAGGGATCATTTCCTTCTTCCACACCTACGGGCGGACAGACACACAGAGGGACAGAAATACATAGACACTCAACGTCTTCTTTCTCTCCGTAAGTTCCAGCACCCAGAGCAACTCAGACCTTCAGAGAACCGAAAGCCGTCGTCAGATCGTCAACGGAGTCAACGCATTACCACTCGCTCCATCGACACAGGGACCCAGATAAACAAAAGTGTACTCCTAGGATTACATCTAAGTCCTAAATTATAACACTGTTCTGTTTGTAATTGAAATTGTAATCAAAAGATTTTAATGGCAAATAAGGACGTCAGCGGGAAGGGTAGGCTGCATCGGCTGTCACGCCCCAGAACCAGAATACTGGAGAGCGGAGGCGAACATATCCAGCTACGTATATTGAAATGAAAACCATCTCGCTATACGGTCACGGCTGTCTAGATATGAGGGTTTACTACAAGCCAACGGTCTCTTAATGTCAAGCCTATTGTCTCAATCTCAAGCAAGTAATATAGTTATAAGATGTTTGACCACCAAATATACAATAAAAGGCGTCCCAAGTATTACATATCAGCTGATCATGAAGCTAGTCGTACAAAATGCGAGGACTAGTAAGAGTTAAGTCATACATGATCAACCCTAGGATCTGTTAATCATGTTACAGCCCGTAGACAGACAGTAAGTAAAGGTGCATCGAGCTAACAGGTGCTCGTCGGCTAAACGCCTTAAAATAATAATTTTACAATAGAGTGAGCGAAACAAAATAGAAAACCCACTCGTAGCCCGGGTTTCTTCTAGTCGCCACCATCGGGCTGGAGGTTCGGTAGATCCTCGGGTGCTGCTCCGAAATTTGGCCACACAAAACCAGCTGGGTCAAACCCCAGAAGAGCAAGTGCCACAAAGGAGGCCACGAAATAAGAACAAAACCAGCATATCAGAAGATAAGAAAAATGAAAGGAAGATACAGGTAATAGAAGTACAGTAGGACAATAAGCGACTAGGGACATGGAAGCATTCCGGGAGCCAGATTACAACCCGTAAACCAAACAAGGACTGGGGTTGTAACCCTTCGCCTGAATAGCACTTGTCCCTATCCATTTATTGTTTAATATAAGTAAAACAATCATGTACAGGAGTACCAGGTATAGGGACTTAGACGAGACTTAGACCAGGCTGGACACCATCCATTCACACGCGGCCAAGCAATTACTACGGCTTACTGCTTTAACTAACTAGGGTTATCACAAGCCTAGTTACTAACAAGATACAATGATAATTTCCCAGTCCCAAGTCCTGTAGACTATCCAGTTATCCTTCTGCGGGTTGAGAGTATGATTGGGTACATCGCCCAGGAGACGATATACCCTTAGGTGACTTAGAGGGTGCAACACAAGACAGTGTGCTGGAAATATGCTCTACTCGTCGGCAAGCTACAAGTCCAATTAAGGCGTCCAGATAACGAGATTGCCTGTGACTGGGAATTCTCCATGTTCTAGTTTGATCTAATCATTAGCCTAATCCATATTAGCACGAATCCCTGGCCGTGGTACCCAGGAAGTCACGTCCTAGACATGATGCAAGACAAGACAAGTGGATTGCACAAGCAAGCAAGCAGGAACACCCACGGTGTCAGAGCAAGTTACAAGAGTCAAGTTTAGTCAGTTGTCATAACAGCATCAAGTCAGGTTAAGTTATAAGTTACAAGTTACAAGGCTAGAGTGCGCCGCCACGGGCCACTTATCAAATTATCAAGTTACAGGGGATTAATCACAGGTTGCAGAATTCAAGTTAAAGCCACAGAAAATCGTGTCGAAACGTGTCGGGCCAAGTCAAGCTGTGCTGTGGGCATTAGGACCTCAGAAAACAAAATTAGCAAGAGAGAAACCGAGAACCAAGGGAAACACCAAGGGTCGGGAAGGGAAGCCATGGCACAGGGTGCCAAGCGCGCAGGGAGCACGGGTAAGCGGCGCCAAGAGACGCGCTTGGGATTGGTCGCAGCGCACCAAGGGGCACAGGGTGCCAAGCGCGCAGGGGGGGCACGGGGCCGAGTGCGCAGTGGCGCATGGCCGAGTGCGTAGGGGCGCATGGCCGAGTGTGCAAGGGCCAGCGCGCAGTGCGCAAGGGGGGGCGCAGCAGGGTCAGCGTGCAGGGCGCATGCGTAAGCGGGGCTAAGCAGGCGGGTGCGTAAGGGGGGCGCATGCGCGCAGCTGCTAGACGAGATCAGCGCGCGCGCAAGAGCGCAGCGCAGGTGGGTTCAGCGCACATGCACGAGGCACGGCGCAGCAAGGTCAGCGCACACGCAAAGGCGCAGCGCAGGCAGGTTAGCGCGCACGCAAAGGCGCGGCGCAGCAGGCGGGTTCAGTGCGCACGCAAAGGCGCGGCGCAGCAGGTTCAGTGCGCACGCAAGGGCGCGACGCAGCAGGTCTTCTTCTCCATTGCCGAGAAGGAGCTTCAATGGCTCCCAAAACTTCAATACACCACAACTTGGCCATCACAACTCCAAATCTGGATTTTTAAAGTTCTATCTTGGATGAAATTTGATTTTCTCAAACATAGGGACATCAAAACCCACAAAAACCCAACTAAAATAGATTAAAACCATGCAAATCCGAAAATAGAAAAAAATCTTAGATCTAGAACAATGGAGACCCCAAATCACAAAATGTCAAGTCCTAATGTTGTTCTCCATGGCCTAATCTAGCTAATAGACAATTAAAAAGTGGTACTTATTTGGTGGCAAGGTGCACTTGCCTATGGGTGGAGTGTTGTGTGGAGGAAGGAAGAAGAAGAAGATGGAGAAATTAAATGAAAGAGTAAAGAGGAGAGAGAAAAGTTAGGTGGGATTTAATGGGAGTGGTTGTGGTGGAATGAGGGTGGAGTATAGCTAAGGTGTTCCTCTTGGGTTAAAATCAAACCAACTCAAACTAACCAATTAAAACCGATCCGGGCCGAAACCCAAAATACGAGAGAACCCAAAATTTTACAAGTCCAGAAAAATAAAAATACCCGTCAAAATCCAATTACGAGCATGAATACGAAATACGAGAAACGGGAGTGACAACTCTACCCACCTTAAAAGAATTCCGTCCTCGAAATTTAATCAAGAAGCTAGAGATTGCCACAGCAAGCTACACTAAGCAACAACATCTACACTAAGCAGTTCAATCACACAATCGTACATGCAATCAAGGAATGAAGAGCATAAGGCATAAGAAGACATTATACCTTACGAGTCAAACAGGTAGGGATATCGCGATCGGATATCATCCTCACGCTCCCACGTTGACTCACCTAGAGAGTGATGACCCCAAGCAACACGGACTAAACTAATAGTCTTGTTCTTGAGTATCTTTTCCCTCTGGTCCAAACTAGACACGGGCTTCTCCTCATACGAAAGGTTGGTACCAACAACCAATTCCAAATGGTCTAGGAAATGGCTCGGGTCCGAGATGTACCGTCGTAATTGGGACACATGGAATATATCATGCACCTCACTTAGCGACGGCGAAAGAGCGAGATGATAGGATACATCTCCTACTCGCTCCAGGATATCGAACGGCCCTATATACCTAGGACTAAGCTTTCCCCGTACGCCAAAACGAATGACGTCGCGGTTAGGCGAGATCCTAAGGAATATATGGTCACCGATAGCAAACTCTAAGGGACGCCGATGGGCATCGGTCCAATGTCGTTGGCGGTCTTGGGCAACTCGAAGATGATCCCTGACTCTTCTGACTACTTCAACTGCCTGGGCAATCATTTCTGGATCGAGCATCTGCCTCTCTCCAACATCATCCCACGCTAGCGGGGATCTGCACTTTCTACCGTACAGAGCTTCGAACGGAGCCATCTGAATACTGGCCTGGAAACTATTATTGTACGAGAACTCCACCAGGTGCAAGTGATCTTCCCACGACCCACCGAAGTCAAGTGTACAAGATCTTAATATGTCTTCAAGAGTCTGGATTATGCATTCTGACTGGCCATCTGTCTGCGAATAATATGCTGAGCTAAATTGAAGGTGAGTTCCCAAACTCTCTTGCAAACTACGCCAAAAGTGTGACGTGAATCTTGAATCTCGGTCCGAGGTGATACTGACAGGCACACCGTGAAGCCTGACAATCTACCTGAGGTACATCTCTGCTAACCGAGCCGTTGATTGCCCAACTCTGAAGGGGAGAAAATAAGCCACCTTCGTGAGCCGGTCAACTATAACCCAAATAGCATCTCGGCCAGCTGGGGATCTAGGCAATCCAGTCACAAAATCCATGGTCACATGCTCCCACTTCCATTCTGGAATCGGCAAGGGCTGAAGAAGTCCAGCGGGTCTCTGATGTTCAGTTTTAACCTGCTGGCAAACCAAACACCGAGAGACATACCGGGCTATCTCCCTCTTCATGCCATTCTACCAGAAATGCTGACGAATATCACGGTACATCTTCGTACCACCAGGATGAATAGAATACTGTGAACTATGAACTTCTGCCATGACCTCCTGTCTGATATCTTTACTAGGTACACAAAGACGAGTGCCATGCCGAAGTGTACCATCTTCATGAATGCAAAACTCAGGTCTTCTTCCTGCCTCATACTCTGCTCTGAGCCGCTGAATTTTGGAATCTGTAGACTGCGTCATCCGGATTCTCTCAACTATGCTGGGCTGAACCTGTAGACTGGTCATCAATGCCACACTGGTAGAAAGAACCACCTCAATTCCCATCTTCTAAAAATCTGCCAATAACTCTGGTTGTGCCGTTAGGAGGTAAACTCCGGCTCTCCGGCTCAACGCATCTGCTACAACGTTGGCCTTCCCTGGGTGATACTGCAAGTCCACATCGTAGTCTACCAATAGCTCGAGCCATCTTCTCTGCCGCATATTAAGGTCCTTCTGGGTGAAAACATACTTCAGGCTCTTGTGATCAGTAAATATCTCCACTCTATCTCCATACAAGTAGTGTCTCCACAACTTAAGTGCAAACACTACTGCTGCCAGCTCCAAGTCGTGGGTCGGGTAATTATTCTCATGATCACGAAGTTGACGTGATGCATAAGATATTACATTTCCATGCTGTATCAAAACACATCCCAATCCTCTGCCTGAAGCTCGCAATAAACTGTGAATCCTCCGGTCCCATCTGGAAGTGTGAGAAAGGGAGCCATTATCAAACCTCGCTTCAACTTCTCAAATGATTCCTGACATTCTGCTGTCCAAGCGAACTGCACATCCTTACGGGTCAACTGGGTCATCGGCGCTGAAATCCTTGTAAAATCTGAAACGAATCGTCGGTAGTAGCCGGCCAATCCAAGGAAGCTGCGAACTTCTGCTGCTGAACTAGGTACTGGCTATGACTCGATAGCCACAATCTCCTGGGGATCCACTTCCACTCCTCCTCGATTAATGATGTGACCTAAGTACGAAATACGATCGAGCCAGAACTCGTATTTGTTGAACTTGGCGTACAACTGATGCTCTCTAAGCGTCTGAAGGACGATTCTGAGATGCTGCTCATGCTCTGCTTTACTCTTGCTGTAGACAAGGATATCATCTAGGAATACGATCACGAACTGATCCAAGTAAGGCATGAAAATGCGATTCATGAGGTCCATGAATACGGCTGGCACATTGGTCGCTCCAAAGGGCATAACAAGGAACTCCCAATGTCCATACCTAGATCGGAAAGCTGTCTTTGGGATGTCCTGCTCTCTGACTCTGATCTGGTGGTATCCTGACCGCAAGTCTATCTTCGAGAACACTGAAGCCCCTTTGAATTGATCAAACAAGTCATCTATCCTCGGGAGAGGGTATCTGTTCTTGATTGTCACTGAGTTCAAAGTATGATAATCTACACATAACCTGGACGTACCATCCTTCTTTTTCATAAGAAGCATCGGGGCTCCCCAAGGCGATCCACTTGTACGAATGAATCCTTTGGCCCTGAGTTCTTCAATCATCTTGTATAAAATCTCTAGCTCTGAAGGCGCCATTCTGTAGACTCGCTCTGATACTGGTGCTGTTCCGGGGATTAAGTCTATAGTGAACTCGATCTCCCGCTCTGGCGGCATCCTTGGAAGTTCTTCTGGGAAGACATCTGGAAACTCTTCAACTATCCTGGGTAACTGCTCTGCTGCTACTGCCATCCGCAACACTGGGGAAGAAGGCTCCACTGCTCCTCTGGAAAATGAGAACTCTGGCTCGCCTGGAATGCTGAAAACAACCCTGCCACCATGGCAGTCTATCCTAGCATACTGGTTCCTCAACCAATCCATGCCTAAGACTACATCATAGTCTGCCATAGGGAATTCTATAAATGTAGCGGGGAACTCTCTACCGCTAACTACGATCCGACACGAGGAAAACACTCGATCTACTCCCACAAGACTATTACCAGTAAGTATATTGAGTCTTACTGATAATGACTCTGGCTCCAGTCCTATCCGTGTCGCGAATCGTGCAGACATGAATGAATGCGATGTACCAGAATCAAATAATACCAATGCTGGAGAGGAGTTGACGAGAATAGTACCTGCCACTACCTCACCTGGTGCAACTTCTTCTTCCATAGCCATCATCATGGCCTGACCTCTAGCTGCGGGTCCCCTCTGCTGGAAACCTCTCTGCCTGCTCTGCACTTGGGCTTGGGCATACTGCTGCTGGTTCTGCTGATGAAACGCCTGGGCCTGAGGCAACAACGGCCTCGGGTACTACTGCTGCTGCATAGGTGCCGGTCCCCTAACCGATGGACTGGTTAGGTTGGAGGAGGATGAACTACCCCTATTCGGGCAAGCTCCTATCTTGTGATCTGTCGCTCCACAAGCCAGGCACAATCCTTGCGCCCTACGACAATCCGCCACTACATGGCCTGGCTTCCCACAATGAGAACATCCCATCGCGGAAGTCTGCTTCTGCTTCTGTTGCTGCGGGTACGTCGGGGTCGAATGCTAAACCGACGTTACTGAGGCCGCCCACCTCGGAGTTCCAATAGTCAAACTCCTAGCTGCCGGGGCTGGAGCTGATGATTGGTGCATCTGACTGTGGGACCGCTTCCTACCTCCGGTCCTATCCACAATCCTCTGGGAGGTGTACTCATGCCTCCAAGCTGCCCTCAATACCGCATCGAGTGTCGAGTGCTCGAACTGCTCGACTGCCAATAAGATCTCTAAATGCAGTCCCTGCTGGAACCGTTGGGCCCTATCAAACTCGGTTGCCACCAAGGTATGGGCAAACCTACTGAGTCTAGAAAACTCAGATGCATAACTGTCGACTGTTCTGCCTCCTTGCTTCAAGATGGTAAATCTCGTCTGTAGGTCATACCGAGCTACAGCATCGAAATACTTCGTCTGAAATCTCTCTCTAAACACTGTCCAAGTAATGGGTGCCATTAATTCCATGGCTTGCGTTGCCCACCAACTGTGAGCTAAATCCAGCAACTGCAGGCGTACCACCGCCATCTTCTCATTCTCAGGTGTTCTAGCTGTCTCCAGAATCACCTCGATATCCTGAAGCCAAGCGTCCGCGACAATCGCATCTTCACTGCCGTCGAAGAAGGGAGGGTTCAAGCGCTTGAAGCTGTTGGCCGCACTGTTTCCTGGATGACCGCCTCTGGTCAAAGCATCTGCCACTATCTGGTGCAAGGCGTCTCCTCTGCGATCTTGGGAAGCTATCAAGGTCCTGATGAGACCTACCAAAGTGCCATCATCCGGCTCGGCAGGCTGAATGGGCTGAACTGGGGGTTCTCCTCCAGTAGGCACAACTCTGGAGGCTACTCCGGAGTGCTGGGCTTGATCTCCAGGCTGCTGGTCCGCGGGAGTTGCTCCGCCTTGCTGATCGGCTGGTTCATGAACAATGCCGCTGAAGAAAACGACATAGGAAACAATAAGAAAGGACCAGGACAGATCAACGATACAAGCATGTGATCAGGTCAAGATTTCAGAGATTCAGAGGATATGAACGGAGATCAAGGACGAGTACTGATTGAGACATCTATTCAGTAAACCCTCACATTTCTTGAATGCCAAGACCTGCATGGGCCACCACTTAAACCATGTCATGTCCCAGAACCAGAATACTGGAGTACGGAGGCAAACATAACCAGCTACGTATATTAAAATGAAGACCATCTCGCTATACGGTCACGGCTGTCTAGATATGAGGGTTTACTACAAGCCAACAGTCTCTTAAGGTCAAGCCTATTGTCTCAATCTCAAGCAAGTAATATAGTTACAAGATGTTTGACCACCAAATATACAATAAAAGGCGTCCCAAGTATTACATATCAGCTGATCATGAAGCTAGTCGTACAAAATGCGAGGACTAGCAAGAGTTAAGTCATACATGATCAACCCTAGGATCTGTTAATCATGTTACTGCCCGTAGGCAGACAGTAAGTAAAGGTGCATCGAGCTAACAGGTGCTCGTCGGCTAAACGCCTCAAAAGAATAATTTTACAATAGAGTGAGCAAAACAAAATAGAAAACTCACTCGTAGCTCGGGTTCCTTCTAGTCGCCACCATCGGGCTGGAGGTTCGGTAGATCCTCGGGTGCTGCTCCAAAATCTGGCCACACAAAACCAGCTGGGTCAAACCCCAGAAGAGCAAGTGCCACAAAGGAGGCCACGAAATAAGAACAAAACCAGCATATCAGAAGATAATAAAAATGAAAGAAAGATACAGGTAATAGAAGTACAGCAGGACAATAAGCGACTAGGGACATGGAACCATTCCGGGAGCCAGATTACAACCCGTAAACCAAACAAGGACCGGGGTTGTAACCCTTCGCCTGAATAGCACTTGTCCCTATCCATTTATTATTTAATATAAGTAAAACAATCATGTACAGGAGTACCAGGTATAGGGATTTAGACGAGACTTAGACCAGGCTGGACACCATCCATTCACACGCGGCCAAGCAATTACTACGGCTTACTGCTTTAACTAACTAGGGTTATCACAAGACTAGTTACTAACAAGATGCAATGAGAATTTCCCAGTCCCAAGCCCTGCAGACTATCCAGTTATCCTTTCGCGGGTTGAGAGTACGATTGGGTACATCGCCCAGGAGACGATATAACCTTAGGTGACTTAGAGGGTGCAACATATGACAGTGTGCTGGAAATGTGCTCTACTCGTCGGCAAGCTACAAGTCCAATTAAGGTGCCCAGATAACGAGATTGCCTGTGACTGGGAATTCTCCATGTTCTAGTTTGATCTAATCATTAGCCTAATCTATATTAGCACGAATCCCTGGCCGTGGTACCCAGGAAGTCACGTCCTAGACATGATGCAAGACAAGATAAGTGGATTGCACAAGCAAGGAAGCAGGAACACCCACGGTGTCAGAACAAGTTACAAGAGTCAAGTTTAGTCAGCTGTCGTAACAGTATCAAGTCAGGTTAAGTTACAAGTTACAAGTTACAAGGCTAGAGTGCGCCGCCACGGGCCACTTATCAAATTATCAAGTTACAGGGGATTAATCACAGGTTGCAGAATTTAAGTTAAAGCCACAGAAAATCGTGTCGAAATGTGTCGGGCCAAGTCAAGTTGTGTTGTGGGCATTAGGACCTCAGAAAACAAAATTAGTAAGAGAGAAACCGAGAACCAAGGGAAACACCAAGGGTCAGGAAGGGAAGCCATGACACTGGGTGCCAAGCGCGCAGGGAGCACGGATAAGCGGCGCCAAGAGACGCGCTTGCGATTGGTCGCAGCGCACCAAGGGACGCAGGGTGCCAAGCATGCAGGGGGGGCACGGGGCCGAGTGTGCAGTGGCGCATGGCCGAGTGCGCAGGGGTGCATGGCCGAGTGCGCAGGGGCGCATGGCCGAGTGCGCAAGGGCCAGCGCACAGGGAGCGCGCGCAAGTGGGTGTGCAAGGGGGAGCGCAACAGGGTCAGCGCGCAGGGCGCACGCGCAAGCGGGGCACAGTAGGCGGGTGCACAAGGGGGCGCAGGCGCACAGCTGCTAGGCGAGATCAGTGCACGTACAAGAGCGCGGCGCAGGCGGGTTCAGCACGTGCGCGCGAGGCGTGGCGCAGCAGGGTCAACGCGCACGCAAAGGTGCGGCACATGCGGGTCAGCGTGCGCACAAGGGCGCGGCGTAGCAGGCGGGTTCAGCGCACGCGCAAAGGCACGGCACAGCAGGGTCAGCGCACACGCAAGGGCGCGGCGCAGCAGGTCTTCTTCTCTATTGTCGAGAAGGAGCTTCAATGGCTCCCAAAAATTCAATACACCACAACTTGGCCATAACAACTCCAAATCTGGATTTTTAAAGTTCTATCTTGGGTGAAATTTGATTCTCTCAAACATAGGGACATCAAAACCCACAAAAACCCAACTAAAATATATCAAAACCATACAAATCCAAAAATAGGAAAAAAAACTTAGATCTAGAACAATGGAGACCCCAAATCACAAAATGTCAAGTCCTAATGTTGTTCTCCATGGCCTAATCTAGCTAATAGACAAATAAAAAGTGGTACTTATTTGGTGGCAAGGTGCACTTGCCTATGGGTGGAGTGTTGTGTGGAGGAAGGAAGAAGAAAAAGATGGAGAAATTAAATAAAAGAGTAAAGAGGAGAGAGAAAAGTTAGGTGGGATTTAATGGGGGTGGTTGTGGTGGAATGAGGGTGGAGTATAGCTAAGGTATTCCTCTTGGGTTAAAATCAAACCAACCAATTAAAACCGATCCGGGCCGAAACCCAAAATACGAGAGAACCCAAAATTTCACAAGTCCAGTAAAAATAAAAATACCCGCCAAAATCCAATTACGAGCATGAATACGAAATACGAGAAACGGGGGTGACATCGGCGCATCCCCTTCGGTGATGGTGCCAAGGGCCTCGACCTTGCGCACCCAGACTTGCGAGTCTTCTTCGGCTTTGGCAGCCGCTTCGAAGGACTTGCGCTGCCTTCAGAGATGAACTTCTCATGCGTCTGTTAATTGAGGCATACGACCAGTGTCTTATGGAAGGATCCCACCTTCACGTTGTCAGATTTTAACACAGCTTTCTCAGTGGAGGAGAAAGAGGTCCCCAGCAGAGTCGCCAGCTTGTTTGCCATTAAAATCTTTGAATTACAATTTCAATTACAAACAGAACAGTGTTATAATGTAGGACTTCGATGTAGTCCTAGGAGTACACTTTTATTTTTATCTGGGTCCTGTATCGGTGGAGTAAGTGGTAATGCGTTGACTCCGTTGACGATCTGACGACGGTTTTCGGTTCTCTGAAGGTCTGGGTTGCTCTGGATGTCGAAGCTTACGGAGGAGAAGAAGACGTTGAGTGTCTCTTTCGATCTCTGTAGGTGATAAATCAGATGCTCTGGATACGTCTGTCTTTGACTGTGCGTCTTTGTATGTCTGTGTGTGTGTCGAAGAAGGAAATGATCCTTCTATTTATAAGCAGGTTGGGCTGCTCATGTGCGCATATGTAGGATGCGCCTGTACGTAGGAACGTCATGTGGCTGGAGCTGCGGGTGACGCATAGATGATGCGCCATGACTTGTGGGTTGAATCCTTCATGCTGTATTTGTGGGCTGGCACGTAGCAGTGGAGAGGATCTTTCGATTGCTGAGATCTTGGGTGGTTAGCACCCCTTCATAGGCTGAACTGAGTCAAAGGACACGTGGCGATGTCCATGGCTCAAAGATCTCAGATTTGGTGAAGAGTGATATGACAGAATGCGCCTGGGATTGGACACATGAGAAGACTTTGGCTCGTAACCTTCAGGAGTCATGAACCGGTCTGGGCGCATGACTTTTGAGGTGCATGCGAGTCTTCGGGCGCATGACTGCGAAGGCGCATGCGAGTGGTCGATCGGCCACATAGCTTGCAACTGCCAGAGGAGAGTAATAATGATGCTGACGTCAGCGATGCTTCATTTTCTGTAAAAGCTGTTGCTGCTCTGTCATCGAGGCATGGCTGCTGTCGTGTCAGACTTCATCATTTAATATTCTTGATGGGTGATGGGCCTTTGAGTGGGCATATTGATCTGTGTTCTACTAGGCACATGGGGACACGTGGGACGCATCCTTATGAGGCACTTGGTGCTGATGGGCGCGTCTGTATGATGCGTGATCTGACCGACACATCTTTTTGTATGATGCATCTTTATTGGTCCGACTGTTGAGTTTTTTGAGTGCTTTAAATAGCCGTTTTGACTTGGCTGAATTCGAAGAGGCAATTTCATCATCGTAAATGCAAGTTCATTGCACTAACTTGGGGAAGGTTGCCACTTGGCGCATGGGTTTGATTTGTCCTGGCCTATAAATAGCAACAATTTTGAGAGAGTTTTGTTGTCTCTCCCTTGACTTCTCGACGAAGATGAATTCCTTTGCCCGAGTACATTCTGTTGCCAAGACGCTCTCCAGGGTGAAGATGCGTCGAGTTGTCTTCGTATGCACTCATGAAGGTGACTGTTACATCCAAAAGTCGGGATCGCGGGTTTCCGATGCAGGCCGAAGGTGCCTGTTGTATCCAAAGATCAGGATGCTCGAGTCCGTCTCCGTTATGCCGGAAGAGCCGCAGATCGGAATTACGATGCTCTCCTCTTCCTTGGGCTTTGGAGAGCTCTTCCTCCAGCTAGAGTGGGGTTGATCACCCGCTCTTGTTATGCTCAAAACTGCTCCTTTTGCCAGAGCACTTGATCGGATCGAAGTGGAGCGCATATACTGAGACTTCGTGATGCGCCTAACTGAGACGCTGAAGAGACACACCTGACTGAGACGCTGAAGAGACGCGCCTGACGGATGATGCGCCTGGCATGGGGCGCATGGCCCTTGCTGCGCTTGGCTGTAGTCTTAGGATCTTTCTTTTTGTAGAAGTTCTACTTTGTAAAGCCTTTCTTTAGACATGTAATAGACTTTTATATGAAATAAAAATATTCTTTTGATGTCTTTTGCTATACCAAGTACGTCGTTTGAGATCTCTGGCGCATGTAGTGTTAAGCGCATAGGAATTCTAGCCTGTAGATGCACCTGAAATTCCATACTTCTACAAATACCAATACATCTGCCCCTTCTCAAGTAAAGCTAAGTAAGACGAGAACAAACTCTCCCAACTACTGCCATTTATAGGCAAGGAACAACTCGAACTCATGCGCCAAGTGGCAGTCACTTCAAATTCTATTCAATTAATTTGCATTAATACCAATGCATCTGCCCCTTCTCAAGTAAAGCTAAGTAAGATTATAACGAAATCTCCCAACTACTGCCATTTATATGCCATTAATACCAATGAATCTGCCCTTTCGAATTCTGCCAAGTGAACACCATTCTCCCGTGTACTGTTGCGCCCAATTGGAACGGAGAATGGCATTTATATGTCATTAATACCAATGAATCTGCCATTTATATGCCATTAATACCAATGAATTCTTCCATTTATATGCCATTAATACAATGAATCTGCCCCTTCGGATTATATTCTCCATTTTATTTGGAACGGAGAATGGCATTCTCCGTTTATATAAACGGAGAATAACTTTTTCGTTTAAATTAAAACGTTTGAGGATTCTATTCACCGTTTATTTCGGAACGGAGAATAATATTCTCCGTCTAACTTAAAATGGAGAATAATATTCCCAGTGGTAAAACACATTAAAATGTTCATTCTCCATTTTTTTTAAACGGAGAATGACGTTCTCCGTGTCTTTTGAAATAGAGAATGTTATTCTCCGTTTAGTTTGAAAAGGAGAATGAAGATGAGCTTGATGAGAATATGACGAGGTTGGTATGGGCTAAGAAGACTACAATGATGAGGTTGGTATGGGCTAAGAATTTGCTTTCAAGAGAATATGTAACACCTCCAACCTAACAATGACATTGTAAAAGAATAACGTAATTATGTAATGGGCAATGAACTTCTGTCTTTTATAATGTCTGCTTTGCTTTGTCTTTTATAATAAAATTATTTTTGAGTTATATTTACATTGTGAAAACCACGAAAAGTTTGACTTTTATTTATATATGAAAGTCTGAACTACTACATAAAATTCTACTATCAAAAAAAAATTGAATGTGAGCTGCGTGCTGACATCGCAGAGCAATGGAACTCCTTGAGGCAAAAGAATTCCTTGATGCAAATCACTTCATCGTGCATCGTCAGAGCAATAGAACTCCTTGAACAAAGGAACTCCGTGCATAGTCAGAGCAATGAAATTCCCTGAATAAAGGAACTTCGTGCATAGTCAGAGCGAATCAAAGTGCAAGCGCTTCAACCCAAACCCTGTGGCTCTTCCAGTAACCAACAAGAAAGAGTCTTGCCAAGGCGGAGGATCGGTAGAGTCCATCTCCATGATGAAGTGAATTCTTTTGCAAGGTGCTCTGCCTCAAGGAATTCCTTTGCAAGGTCCTTTGCTCTCAAGGAATTCCTTTGCTTCTGTTCTTGTGTCTCAAGGAATTCATCTTGCTCTTGCTCTGACGATGCACGATGATCATCCAAATCATCTGACACTGCTCTTGAAATGAAGCTTTCTTCATCGACTAAATCTTCCATACGACGATCAGTCTCTCCATGTGAAGTCGACATTGAAGAAAATAGAGTGTGTTAGAAACCAACAGAAAAACGAAGGACAAGAAACAATACAAGAAGAAAGAGTAATGTTATTCATACCTCCAAATTATCCCTCTAATATATAGCCCTCCCATATGATGTGGCATGTTAAATAATATTGTGTGTCATCTGACATGACTGATGACATGGTAAATTTTAATCCAAAAAGTTAACTAACCATTTTTATCCATAATAAGTTAACGTTAATATCAATGTTAATTTAATGTTAATATTAATTTATGTTAATATTAATATTAATGTTAATGTTAATATTAATATTAATATTATTGTTAATGTTAACGATAATATTAATTTTAATGTTAATTTTAATATTAATGTTAATGTTAATATTAATTTAAATGTTAATTTTTATTTTTATTTTTAAAAAAATTGCCACGTCAACTGCCAGATCAACATATCACGTCAGCTACCACGTAAGGATGGACAGTTTAAAAGTATAATTTGGAGGTACAAAAAGCATTATTCAGAAAGAAACAACTTCCAGCAAGGCAACAACACAACCTTTTCGTCTTTCTTGTACCTCCGCCACGTGGCCCTCTTTTGATGGCTCATGAAAATTTTGAGTGATTCTAGAAGTAAGCATAATTTTAAGGAAACAACTTCCAACAACACAACTTTCTCGTCTTCTGGGTACATGTATTATTAAATTGTGTAGCTAATAACGCATGAGGAAGCATGCAACAGCATTCTCCACGTGGCCCTCTTCTGTAGGATAACGCATGCATCAGCATTTAATGCTACGCAACCCTATTGTCTTGTTATGTGTTGTGTATCCTATATGGCATGAGGCACAAGACAATATCTTGTATAGGCGGCAAGATTATATTCACAAATGACAATAAGTTTAAAAAGTCATCTCCAATGCAAAAAAGTATTGAGAAGACAATACAAAGTAATTTTTTATAACTTCCAAGACAACTTTTACTCTTCTAATGATATGGTATCCGTGTTTATTATTAATTGTGTAGGATAACGCATGCAGCATCATTTAATGCTACGGGATCTGTTGCGTAAATATTTCTAATGATATGGTATTAGTGAACACAACCTGTGAGAGAGAACCCGAGAGAGAGAGAGAGAGAGAGAGAGAGAGAGAGAGAGTGGGAGATGGGATAAAGAGAAAGGATCGAGCTCGACTAGATTTTTAAACTTAAAATTCAATTTTTGGTTTTCATTACTAATAACTAGTTCGCATGTATGAGTTTAGACGAACACTAACCGAGCCCGAGCAACGTGACATCAGCTAGGTTTCTAATACCGTAGCATTCCTGTTAATTTAAAATTTACAATATTATTGAAACTAATATTAATACTAAAATTTAAAATAGTTTTTGATTTAACATTTACTTCAAACTAGTTAAAGTTAAAATTGTATTCTTTTTTATTTAAAATGTAACTGGAACTACAATTAATATTAACATTCGCTTGTCCCGTATTTTAAGTCATATTTCACTGTTTCTTGCTTAAGTCTACGCACCCAAAGAACTTGATTGTTCAAGTTGAACGCGTGCACAACACGCTCCCTCGATGTAAGGCTTGATGTAGCCCTTGCTTGTCAAGTCGTTGCACGAACACGTTAGAAAAGAGTTTTGTTGGGCTATCGAAGTTATAGCAAGCACCGTCCCGTGTCACGTGTATTTGTTAAGCAGTGAAAGGGTGTGAAGGCCACTGGCAATGTCAAGCCATCACGGACTATAGCTGGGTTAGACGACGACCCTTTTGCGGTGGGCCGAATCGGTCCCTTGGCCTAGGAATGGATTGGTTGAAGGAGCAATACACAAGAATAGACTTCCATATTGGCAGGATTATTTTTGGTATTCCCGGTGAGGCAGAGTTTTCATTTTTCGGTGAGGCAGAGTTTTCACCAACGACTTGATTCCAGGGACGGCACCAGTATCGTAGAGAGTCTACAGGATGGCACCTTCAAAGTTAGAAATCTTGTACAAAATGATTGAAGAACTCAGAACCAAGTGATTCATTCATACTAGTGGATCGTCTTGGGGAGCACCGATAATTTTTTAGAAAAAGAAGGATGGTACGTCAAGATTATGTGTTGATTATCGTACATTAATGACTTATTTGATCAGCTTAAGGGAGCGGCTGTATTCTTGAATATTGACTTGCGATAAGGGTACCATCAGATCAGAGTCAGAGAGCATGACATCCCGAAGACAGCATTCAGATCGAGGTATGGACATTGGGAGTTCCTTGTTATTCCATTTGGAGTGACCAATGTACCAGCCGTATTCATGGACCTCATGAATCGTATCTTCATGCCCTATTTGGATCAGTTCGTGATAGTGTTCATAGACGACATCTTAGTCTATAGCAATAGTGAGGTAGAGCATTAGCAGCATCTTCGTGTAGTTCTTTAGATACTCAGGGAACACCAGTTGTACGCGAAGTTTATTAAGTGCAAGTTTTGGCTGGATCGTATCTCGTACTTAGGTCACATCATCACCAGAGGTGGAGTGGAAGTGGACCCCCAGAAGATAGTGGCCATAGAGTCAATGCCAGTACCTAGCATCGTCGCAGAAGTTTGGAGTTTCCTTTGATTCTACACTATTATGACAAGCATTCATTTACTTCATATATTGATTTTGAAGTAGAGGGACGAGGCGAAGGAGGTCAGCCACTCGCCTTAGACTTGCTTCAAGCGAGCGACTGGTTGGCTGTACTAACGTCGCCTACGCGATCACCTGCAACCCCGCTGAATATGGGACTTGGTTCCAAAGAAGTCATTCCATAATGTGGAATGGATTTAATTCAACCGTTCCCGTTTGATCGACCCGACCGATTCCGACTTATCGATCCCAACCGAATCGGTAGCGACATTGTTCCTTTCTCGCGTACCCCGTGGACAAAAACGGGAGTCGATATAGGGACGGGGCACTACAACAATCTCAAAGCTCGTTATATAACGTATGACTTGGGCGATGGAAATACTGCACCATGTACCGAGTTTGTGCTACAACTTGGTTTCGGTAGGGAGGCTGGCAGATGATGGCATTTCCAGTCTGTTTGGAGACAAAGATGTAAGAGTTACATTGGCCGAAGGTAAGCTTTGAGTCGATTGGAATCTATGAATCGAATCGATGCAAAGGATAAGTCCCGTTTGAGCAAGTACTGATTTTAGTTGATCTGGTGTGCAGGCTATGCTTTTACGCTGGACGATAAGAGGTCGACATTTTGTCTTATTCAGTAAAGTGTCCGCAAAACCAAATCGTCGCCTTGTAACAGAGTGTGGCATGGGTGCGGTAGGCCAAATCAACCGAGTAGTTCAAAGGAGGGAATTATATATGGTATTTATGGTGTACATCATTAGGACGGGTTGCGACCGTCCAGTGTTGTGATAAGTTATGATATCAGTAAGTTTAGGATCCTTCGGATATTGGACTAGCAACCCGTATCGAAGCAATCATAGGCTTACATATAAGGATGCCAAAGATGCATTACGGTGCTAAATGCCATGACCTTCATATAGATAGGGCCGGTGGGCTGAGATTAGCGCTGGGTGCAGGCGCAGGGCCTGCCACCCTTATGCATATATTTAATTTTATGGTTGGTTGGTTGAGTGAAATGATATGATTTCTTATGTAAAGTTCTAACCTTGCAGGCTAGACGAAATGGGACAGAGATGAGCACGATCACTATGTTTATGTTAAGATTATGTCTAACTGTATCTGCCGCAGGGACACGGTAGTGGACAAGTTCAGGATATGTTCGGCTCGAGGCGGGGCTCGGCTTGGACGTGCCGAGGCATAGAGTCCTTAGCGTTTAAGAGGAGCTACCGCATTGGCGTTCGGACTTACGACATGGAGATGTTCAGCCGAAGACTACTTGTTGGCTATAAAAAGGCATAATGTATGGAATAATGTAATCCTTTGTGAGCTAGAGAGATTATGAGTGTTGTAGCCAATTGGCATGTTAAGTTGGGCTATTCAGAGCCATTGTAACCTTCAGTTCAATATCAATAAAAGGGATTCTTGTTGTATACTATGTTTTTCTTCCGCTGCTTATATTATCAATTTGAGCTATAAACACTATTGTGAATCTGTTATCTTGCCTTGCACGAGCGCAACTCCAGGCTTGTGCAGCATCACGCCCCAGCGAGAATAATAATTCGGGTGAAATCTAGCGAGGGTGAGCGATTTTTTGGATCGGGACGTGACAAAGGGTTCCCAACAGTTGACTCATCCAAGTCAATGGGGACTCCTATGGCAACAACGAAAAAACTTGATAATGATGAAGACGGTATCTCGGTCGACATTCGTAAGTATCGAGGTATGATCGAGAAAATTTAACAGTAGAATTAATATTAAATCTACATTGGCTTTTCTGTTAATTTAAAATTTATAATATAATTGAAACTAATATTACGAAAATGCTATTTGGCTCCCAAAAAATTTGGGTGATACCATCTTCCATTATGTGTCATATAACATGGTTGCTAACATGATAGCTGACATGGCAAAATTTAACAATAAAATTAATATTAAAATTAACATTAATAGTAAATAAATAATTTAATACTAAATAAACATTAATTAATATTAACATTAACATTAATATTAATATTAATATTAACATTAACATTAGCATTAGCATTAACATTAACATTAATATTAATATTAATATTGACATTAACATTAACATTAACATTAAAAAAATTTGGGTAATTAATTTTGGGGTTAAAATTTGCCATGTCAGTTGTTATGTCATCTGCCATATCAGATGCCACATAATGGGAGATGGCATCACCCAAATATGTTGGGAGCCCAAACGACTAATTGCTAATATTAATATAATGGCATTATTGTTATTTTCCAATAGATTCGTGCCTTGTTCGGTCACACCCCTCCACGAGCGGGTTACACCCCCGAAACGAGGGGTTAAATAGCCTTTTCCAAAGAAAAGAACCCATCCGACTAGAGAGAAACAAAGGAGAGAAGAAGAAGAACAGTCGCAATAGAGAGGAGCAAGAGCAAGATCAACTACAGCGGATGGGCCGTCATCCCTACCGAGATTCTCTCGATGATACTGGTACTGTCGGGGATGCCGGCGGACGAGGTAATGTGGAACGTGGCCCCAGTTTGCCATTCGTGGTGGAAGGCGCTCAATGGTCCCTTAGACTATTAGTCTAACGTCGACTTGGTACAGTAGTGTCGGAGGACCCAGCAAACTGCTGAGATTAGTTTGACCGTAAAGAAGCTCGTGGCTCGCAGTGGAGGATATCTAGGGTCCTTCTCCGCGTACAGGCTCGACGAAGCAGCCTTCTGTTTTGCATGTTTAAGGCCTGTACAAAATTTTATTTTGTCTTATTCTAATACTTTATTTTTCCTATTACAAAATTTTACGTATACTTTTGTTAATTTCTATTGATGTTTTCCTATTTTTATAATACGGTGGGAAATTTCTAAGGGTGCTGCGCATTCCGAAGTGCGACGTGAGAGATGAAACTTTCGTGAGACACTTGGAGTTTCTTTCGGTGCTGGAAGAACTCGACATTAGCTACTGCCTCTATATCACGTCGACTGGAATATTTTCTGTCGGAAAGTATTGCCACCGTCTGGTCAAGCTGAGGAGGAACATGCCTCCTCCATATTTCATGTTCAGGAACAGATTCTTGCTGAACACACAGAACGAGACGGAGGGAAAGGCCGTGGCTGATTCGATGTCGCATCTCGAGCACCTACAGATGGGATTCGGCATGTTCAATAGAGACACGCTGCGATCTATCATATGCAACTGCAAGGGTCTTCGCGTGCTCGACATACGTGGATGTTTCAACGTGCACTTCGACGACGACCTCGAGAAAATTTGTGATTTAATACAGACGTTTAAACGACCCTTTGATGATGTAATCCCAGGGGAACCTGGATACGAGATGTATAGTGATTTAGATATCATCAATCATTCCTGGGGTGAATGGTAAAAATATTAGCATGCATGCATGCATGCATATCTTTATATTTTTCACTAGTCAACATATACGCACTTTGTACGTATTTTAATTAGAATATTATAAAGTCAGTTGTCATCTTTTCGTCTTTTTCAGGTGACTATTTATATGTCAAGAGATTCGAAGTACAATTTTTTTTTAATTTTTATTTTCTATTGAGACTAATAACCTTTAGAAAATGGTAATAAAAAATAAAATTTATTACCATTGGAACATAATGTTATATTGAAAAATGAAACTTGCATGCAAACTTTATTCCTTTGACTCTTAAACATAAATGACATGCAAGTTGACATAATAACATCATGTTTATAAATACTCAAGGGTATTTTAGGAATTCAAAAGTTTCACCACCAACTTATAATATGAATTTTATCCAATTATAGTTAAATACGCTTCTAACTCATTTCGTTAAGGTGCAAGACATTTTTTCTGAGTTTGATTCTCCATTTTGACAAAATTTTACTTTTGTCAATAATTTTTTACATGATTAATTTTTTTTATAAATAAAATGGACTGTGATATAATGACGCCTAAGACGGCTCACTTCTGAGCCGTTTTGAAACCTCATTATATAATGTATGATATGATATCAGTATCTTAACATTAATACAACATCTCAGTGTAATCATATCCAAGAGATTTCGACATTTTCCAACACAGATTTTACCTTCTTCAAGATGAATTCTGGCGGTACAAATTCTACTCATATTAGTGGTATCAGTGCCATTCACTATAATTAATGGTGATCGATACAAAAATATTGGTTTCTTTTGCATAACCCTTTAAAATCTATTTATACAGCCAAACTATTCATTTTCACCAGCCTTCAAAACCAATTTATATAAATTCAAAACAAAACTAAACAGCCAAACTATTTAAAATTCACAACCATACAAAACAGTCTCAAATGTACCATTCTCCGTCCTAAATATACCATTCTCCGTCCTAAATGTACCATTCTCCGTCCTAAATTTACCATTCTCTGTCCTACAGTACCATTCTCCATGTTAGAGGAACGGAGAATGGCCATTACCCGTCCTAAATTGTTCCATACTAAGTTAAAAGCATATAATAGCACCCAAGAAATGTTAACAATAGAAAAATTATACAGAACCCACACACCAGACTCGAACCTAGGCCTTCCATGTAAAAGCCAAACAGCACAACTAACCAAGCTTGGAATAAGAAGAGTTACTGGAGGTCATTGAATATCTCCAACTTCCAATAAGGAATAAGAAATTGAATATCCCCAACTTCCAATAAGGAATAAGAAGATTCGATTAGGAACGTGTATATATATACATAGGGGTCCCCATTCATTTGAGTAGATTGTACATTTAATATGGCTCCAAAAAAATCATCTGGTTGGGAACCATGGTCAGAGTCTTCTTCCAGTCGTCGTCGAGCCTCTCCGCATGGAGCACCCTCTGTGCCGCCTCCGGCCCATGACTGGCTGGCAGAGGCTGCAGACTTCCTGACCTCCTGCGGGTTGTCAATGGAGGTCATCGCTCGACCTCTTCATCCGGCGCCCAACTTTGACCTGTTGTCGATCACTCCGGAGGAACGGGCTTCTCTGGAGAAGAGTGAAGGGTTGTGCCGCCTGTTCCATAGGGCAGGTGTGCGCACCCTACAGGACTTTGCGGAGATCCTCCGCGAGGCTAGTGAGGGGTAGACCCCTTATTTTTCTTTTTTTTAGTTTTTTACAGTTTTTTTCCTCCTCTTGTATCATTCGTCGAAGAATGTTCCGATAACGAAGCTGGGATTTAATACAACATAATATTTTGTTAACTCAATTTGGTTTCGGCTACAAGCGACTAACTATTTTATCTATTTTTCAATTAACAAATCTTGTTACGTCAAATCCATATATCAGCGACGTATCCCCATCAATGACTTGTTACGTCATAGAATTGATTATGCTGCCAGCGTCAATCTTGCCGTCAAATCCATCTTAAATATGATTACAAAGTAAACTAGAGGACAACTTTGAGGGTTTCAATTTTACTCTTTTCAAGTACATAGTCTTCTTACCAAGTCGTCAAACGTGAAATATTCGGAATGGCAAAAATACGAGTATATAACGGCTCAATGCAAAAAAAAAAAATACGTTCAAAAACTTAATCAAATATTCGAAAAATGGAAATGTTGAGATTAGAAACTTCACATTCTTAAATATATTGTCAAAAATAAAATAGAATGTTCATTCTCCATTTTAATTTAAACGGAGAATAACATTCCAGTGTTAAAAACACATTAGAATGTTCATTCTCCGTTTTAATTTAAACGGAGAATGATATTCTCCGTTTCATTTGAAACAGAGAATGATATTCTTTGTGTTGAATTACACGGAGAATGCCGTTTCCAGTATTAAAATGATTGAGAATGCTATTCTCCGTTTAATTTGAAACGGAGAATGACATTCTCTTTGTTAAATTACAATGGTACAGATTTGGGATGTATCGATACATCCTTTTTTTGTGCCAAATTTTTCAATAATTTATACGGAACACGAGAATATATATTAGTAATAATAGTAATAAATTTAATTTTGGAAAGTAATTTTTAAAATTAGGGTCTCAAAATCCCAAAGGTTTATGCAGTCATTTCACATGGATATATACTAGTAATAATAGTAATAAATATAATTTTGGAAAGTAGTTTTTAAAATTTAATAGTAGTAAATTCGACCGTCTTATACTAGTAATAAATTTGACCGTCTTATACTAGTAATAATAGTAATAAATTTAATTTAAGACTCAAAACTATTCTAATTTTTTCCACTTTCCAAGGTCATATAAAGACGGTCGAATTTTTCCTCTTCTTCTCTCAAACCCTCTTCGTTCTCCCAAACCCTCTCCCAAACCCTCTTCTAATCAAAATGCCGCCGAAGAAACAACGACCGTCTCCGAGGGGGAAGAATCCACAAAGGGATGCGATACAGGCCCGAAGGGCAGAACTTGCAAGAGCGGCAAAAACCAAGATTATGGTCGCTAGGGCAGAGGCCGAAAGGGCAGAGACGGAAGCAGCGGCTGCAGCAGCGATGATGAAAGCGGAGGCGGCAGCCAAGCCACCTGCAAAAAAGGCTAAAAAACTCATTGCCCGACAAAGACCGAAAAATCTATCTTCGATATAGAGTCGTCGAAAGACTCAACTTATGAAGATCGAAGACATACTCAAGCGAAGGCTAAGGTGGCAAGGGATACAGAGTCATCAACGTACTCTAAGAATTTTGAATCCTCATCAGAAGAGAAAAATGAAGAGGAAGAGTAATCATCAAATAAGTCCCAAGATGGAGAGGAGGTAAAAAAATTTAAAGACTCTAAATCTAAGAAGATTTACAATAAATATTTCAAAAAAAATGTTGTTATGCCTGAAAGATCAATTAAGATGGATGATGTCAAAGACGAAGCTTTCCTGGATATATTGAAATTCTATCAATTGGAGAAACTGAACAAATCATGTCTTGATAAAATCTCCCAAACAATAGTAAGAGAATTTTACTCAAATCTTTCGGCTGAAATTAAAGAAAAAGAAGAGGATCAACAACTAGTATTTCTGAGAGAAAAACTGATTAGGGTAAATGCTGCTGTCACCAACAAATTTTATGGATTTGATCCAGTTCCTGAGTTTGATATGAAAGATATTGATAATGTTTCCATGAGGGATGCAATTCATGAGATTACAGGTGTATTAGTGGGTGCCATGACCCCTCAAAATGTATACAAAGATGAGTTAAAAACTTTGTATAAATTGTTGCATGCCTACGTATCTTAAACACTCAACCCTACTGGACATAAGTTTTCCATCCATCCCGAGAGAGTAAAATTTTTTTATTTTATGGGGAAGAAAAAAGGATGGATATAGGTTCCTACATGTTCAGTAGAATGATGCATCTCGTAAAAAAATCAACTACAAAGACAGCTCTCCCTTTCGGAGGATTTGTATGCTCGATGGCTAGTAAACATTTTATCCCAAGCTTAGTAGGGAATGTTTATATTAAAAACAAAGGCCCCATGAGAAAACTAACATTCACTTGAATGTTTGAAAAATGGACAGCAGCTGCAAGCAAACCATCAACATCTGGAAATCCATCAACTTATGGAATCAAAAACACTAAGGACAGGGTTGATTATGTATACAATTTTGTTGCTGCAAACTTTGAGAATGTCTTCAAAGAGATGAAGACTATATCCGACAACCAGAAATTGATTCTGGATAAGATTAACCAGATAGAGGTTGAATTTGCTGACCAAGAATAAGATTTCTCTTCCCTCGTGAAGAAGGTAAATGGGGCTAGCCCAAACTCTTATGTAAAAATACACACTGTGCACATTGACACTTTAATGCTAGCCATCACTTTGATACTTCTATTTATGTTACTAGATGTCATTTCTACGTATACAGTGAGTCTGACTATAATTTTTCTTATTCCGTCCCTCAAGGTGTAGATGAAGGATATTTTGAGGAAGAAGAAGAAGGAAAAAAAGATGAAGAAGAAGATGGAGATGGAGATGGCTGTGAAAATTCATCTTTTGAGTTTTGAAGCTTTTATTTCAATTTGGAAGTAATATTTGAATTGTAATATGGTTCTGAATATTTGTTGGTCTTGGCGGTGTAACTAAATTTTGTTTTTGAAATATTGTAAACTAAACTTTTCGCTTGTACTAAGTGCATAGTTCGTAATTTGTTTGGAAAATGTAATATGGTCTTGAATTTATAGTAGGTCTGATATTTATTTGGATTATTGTATTGTGAATTATGCAGGTTCTATGTTGAATTACTAACGTGGATTGGGTTGATTACTGTAACGTGGATTATGCAGTTTATTGGACTTGGAATGAAGTATACTTAATTTGATAATGATTTTTTGGTTGAAGCGTTTATTTGATTTGCAGTTGGCCTTCACAGATGATATTGATATTTTGGTGTATTCCTTTGATTTGCTGTTATGCTCTATTTAATTTTTTTATTTAATTTTACAAATAATGTTATTATTTTTTTTTATTTGGAATCCTAGGAAATTTTTGCAATTACATATTTCTTTCACCAACTCACCTAGATGATGTGTCATCATAGGAATATAGGTGGCAACCTCCCATGACATGTGGCACATAACTTGCCACATGTGTCCTAGCATGGAGAGAGAGTCTTCTCCATGAGACACCTCTCCCTCCTCTCCATAAAACAAATAATTCCCGCTTCTATAATAAAACCCCCTTCTTATTCCATAACCCACTTCCTCAGCACACACACACCCGACCAACTCCCTCTCCTCCCACTCTTTACTTCACTCCTCTCTCCATCTCCATCTGCTATTGCTGCTACTGTGCTACCGCTGCCCCTCCGCCCGGACCCGTCGCCTCCACCCGGACCCGTCGCCTCCGCCCGGAACCGCTGCCGCCGCCCGAGCACACCGCCGGCCACCCGCGCCCGACGCCAGCCACCCCCGCCATCTCCAGCACCATCCTCTCTTTCTCCTTCCCTTCCAATATCAAAAACCTAGGTAAAACCTCCTTCTTCTTCTTTTTCAAATTCCTTTCCATATTTTAAACCTAGGTTAGGGTTTTACTAACAAAAATATATTTTTGAAACTATTGTTGGGTTCAATTAGGAAATTTGTGAAGAAACCTAGGTCATCTTCAACCAAAGGCAAGTCCTCTTCGATTTTTCCTCTTCCTCTTTGTATTGCTCAAAATTAATATCCATAAATTTTCTTTCTTGAATTAACATGGTTAATTTACATTCCTGGAATTTGAACAAATTCATGACAAATTCAATTTATTTGGAATATATATATTGAATATGAACTATGAAAATTTTGAGGAAAACTCACTTGTGCACACAACAACATGTGGACACATTATGCACGGACACAAATATTGGAATACATCATGAATAAATATTTTCAAAATTAATTTTGTTAGACATAAAATGATGCATAATATATAAATACATGAATGCATATATGTGGAATGCGACATGCCAGTATAAATGCAATCACTTATATTATATATTATTTTTGGACACGGAGACAAGAATTATACTCCTACAAATCTTGGTTCAAGTTAGGATGCTCAACTGTTACATTTTATTTTGGGACACGGACACAATATGAAAATACAAACTGAAGGACACTTCAACTTATGTTTTCATGAAAATGTATGAAATACAAATTATAAGCTTTATATATATATATAAATATATATACATATATCATAATACCACACATGGATACAATTCATGAAGCTTTATAAAGGACACGTAAGATGTCTAGGCATAACCTATGGACATAATCAATTTATTACAATATAAGAAAATTTATCTTTAATATGACATGTTTATGTATATATTTAGTCGATAAATTTACTAGTTTGACATAATTTAGGGAATCAAGCCCATACACACAAAAAAAGAGCATTTATGAACCTTATACTCCTTTGTATTTATACTAGATAGTTTTCTTGCATTTACGTCAAATCTGTCCACATTATGAATTATCCCTATTTAATATAGTTAAACTTTATTTTATTGTCAAATGGAAAATATTTTAAGTCCCCATATGATAGGATAACCATACATTGATAGATTTCCAATTTTTCTTCCTCTTTGTATATTTAAGGAATTAAAAACTTTGGTATATTACAACACGAGTTTATTTGTACCTTAGATTTAATCTAGTCAATATCATTATTGGTACATAATTGAAATCTTACATCTTGTAGTACTAACTCTTTTGTTGTGATTAGTTATATATAGGAAGGAAAGAGAATAAATAAATTGCTTGAATTGCTTAAAATGCTTACTAAGATAAGGAAAACCTTTATATTAAATGCCAAGATATTAACTGTGTGGTTTTCGGTGTTGAGAGTTGCTCCACCGAAGGGGTCGACGAACCCGAATTATTAACTGCATGGTTTCCGGTGTTGAGGGTTGCTCCACCGAAGGGGTCGGCAAACCCGGATTATAATTATATTTTTATCATGTCTCTTGTAAAATTTCAGGGTCCCTAAATACAAAGGAGACTCTGCCAAAATTTTCGAAAATTTCAAGAGATAGACAAATTCTCGATCTCCCGAGAAATTGAATAATTACGTAAACTTTAGAGAGTATTTAGAATATGTATAGGACACGAATTACAGTTTAAATTAGACTCCTCATATTATCATTTTGTAAAATATGAGTATAATTTTCCACTTGAAAGTTTTTGTTTGAATGTCGTTCTGAATAATTAATTTCAAAAAAAAATTGTCACTCTCCGTTCCCAGAATGCGTATTTTAATACGTATATTGCCTGAATGTATTTATTTAGTATTTATCATGTAGTATCCTGTATTTAAATTCCTATAACTTCATGTTAATTAATTACCTGCATTTTATTTTCTGCACTTTATTTTTCTGTAATTCTATTATCTGCTCTTTAAATTTTCATGTTAATTAATTAGCTACTCTTTAATTTTCATGCTAATTTATTTCCTGCAATTTTATTTCTATATTTCTTCCTATAATTTTATTTTCTGCTTTTATTCCCTGCCTTAGTCTTGCTTATTTGGGTTCGGATTGGCTTTGGTTGGATCCCCTACAACCCGACCCATTGGACCCGGCCCAACTTCTACCTACCACCACCTTTTATTTAAAGCCACCCTCTCCCTTCTCTCTCCTCATTTACTTTACTTCTTCACCATTACTCCTCTCCTTCTTCTTCATTACTTTCTCCACCTACCAAACCGTAGGCAAGTACAACTTGCTCCCCATGAGAACCCTTGTTTTTGTAGTTCATTTATCTTCCTCGCTAGATCCTAAGAGAGTTTAGAACTTGGCATTTTTCATTTCGAAGTCTTAATTTTTGTTGATCTAGAAATGAGTTATTTTCGGAGTTTGGTGGTTTTGATCTATCAAACTTCTTTGTTTTCAAGTTTTGATGGTTTCATGTTGTAGAGAGGTTTATTCTACCCAATTTTGACCTTTAGAAAGTTGGATTTTGACTTGTTTTGACCAAGTTATGGACTTTTGAAGCTTTGGGGTACAACCATGGAGTTCTTGCTGTTTGGAGAAGACAGTGAGCAGTGTATGCTAGCTTTTTAGCTGCGTCACTGAGCTGTGTGCGCTCTTTAGCACAGCGCAGTATGGAGTCCATACGCTGCCTTTTTAGGAAGCGTGTGTCTTGTATACGCTGCCTTTTGGGAGCGTATGACTTGCATACGCTCACTTGGATGGTCAGGAGTCGTATGGAGTTCATACGCTGCCTTTTGGGAGCGTATGACTTGCATACGCTCACTTGGATGGTCAGGAGTCGTATGGAGTTCATACGCTACCTTTTGGGAGCGTATGACTTGCATACGCTCACTTGGATGGTCAGGAGTCGTATGGAGTTTATACGCTACCATTTGGGAGCGTATGACTTGCATACGCTCACTTGGATGGTCAGGAGTCGTATGGGGTTCATACGCTACCTTTTGGGAGCGTATGACTTGCATACGCTCACTTGGATGGTCAGGAGTCGTATGGAGTTCATACGCTACCTTTTGGGAGCGTATGACTTGCATACGCTCATTTGGATGGTCAGGAGTCGTATGGAGTTCATACGCTACCTTTTGGGAGCGTATGACTTGCATACGCTCACTTGGATGGTCAGGAGTCGTATGGAGTTCATACGCTATCTTTTGGGAGCATATGACTTGTATACGCTCACTTGGATGGTCAGGAGTCATATGGAGTCCATACGCTGCCTTTTGGGAGCGTATGACTTGCGTACGCTAGCATGACTTGAGCGTATGTCTTCCATACGCTAGCTTGACCTGAGCGTACGCTGACATGAGCGTAGGCTGACAGGAGAGTAGCCTGCTTACCCTGGATCTTCTATAGCCCTGTATATTGATATCTTATTAGATGTTTAACGTCCATTTTATATCCTTATGCCTTTTGCATAAACTTGATATAATCATAATATGCTAGTATTTCTGTTAAAAATAGATTGTTATGTGGGATGTACCATGTGTCGTAAATTGAGTTATAGATACCCCGATTGACTGGAATTAAACCCTGAGAGTTGTAGACTCGACCCCACTGAATACTAATTGACTTTCATGCCTTGATACCATTGATAATAATGGTTATCTTGATTAAAATTGATCATGCGTTCCTAATTGGAACTAAGAGACTGGCTAGTCGTCTTATTGAATGAATTGAATGAGACACGTTTATGTAATGAACTATTGTACTCGATTAGCCAATCCCGAATATTGACATACATGTACATGCAGGCTTCAATCTATTTATTTATTTATTTATTTAGTTATTTTTCTACAAAAGAAGCATGTGTACTTTATGGTCAAGGCATGATTACCGTGGTTAGATTTGATTGTTACATTACGCTATGTAAGACCTGCAACCTGACCGCACTGGTATCGTTGTAGGGTTATGCATACCGTACCCCGTACGAAAGTACTCATTTGAATGACCATGATCCACGGCATGGGATTTCACTCAACATAGGGACTATTAAGTTAAATAAAATAATGATTGTATGGAAAGAATGGATTCCCGAATTCTTACATGGCAGCCCCCTTGGGACGAGTAGTACCCGACGGGCCGGCTGGTTCCCACAGATACTGTAAATCTGCCACACGGGCAGGGAACAGTATCTGCTTTTATTATTATTGTATATTATATATTGACGGGCGTCCTGCTAGGACTCGTCTAATTCATGCATGGGCCAATTGATTGACTGGATAGACTAGCCTTGCTTGCACATAGTAAGAACTGAGGAATCCCTAATTGTATTATTCCAGGATAACTTGGGACTCATAATAGCAAGCCGTAGGAGTTGATTGGCCGTTCAAGATGATTTGTTTGTGCATTGTACTCTATTACCTAACTGGGATGATCAGAATGTCAGGACATGACGGGCCAACTTCTGTCCTTGTTTGGTTGGGAGGTTGGTTCGAAGTATCTTGATGTGATGTAAGTTCTAGTAGCAAGCAGAGATCTATTATTATATTCTCTTACTTACTGGTTTTAGTTCTCATGTGGTGCTCCCTTGTGGTACTTGCTATTAGAGGTCTAACCTCTCTGGTTTTGCATGGCCAGATTTAGAGCCAGTTCCCGAGGACTCAGCGTACTTCCACCTCCAGGATGGTCAATACTAGAGGAATGATCGCAGGAGGACTCGAGTGGGTTCCTTAACTTCACCACTCGTTTTGTTATCTACTTTATACCTTGCCGTTTGGCACCGACATGTTAGTCGGATTGTCTTGTAATTACTTTTGCATAATTGTAATTAAGTCAGACTGCAGCTGATAACAATTGTGTATACTTGCTATATCATCTGGCTATGTTTTGTAAAGCCAGATCTCAAGAACATTTTGACTGAGCGTTTGGGACGCCTTACTGTTTTATCTTACATGTTCTCTATTTCTGTTTCTTGTTTGAATGATTGAGACAATAGATGTGTAATGACCATAGTAAGACTTTTATGTAGTATGCACCCCCTCGTCTGGTTAGACAGCATTGATCGTATTATACGGTATTCATCTACCCGTAATACGTAGCTGGCTGAGTCATTCCTCCGCTCTCCAGTATTCTGGTTCTGGGGCGTGACAAGGTTTTAGTGGTGGCCCATGCAGGTCTGATTTCAGACTTATGGGATATTTTGATTTATAGAATGTCTCAATCACATGTGTTCCCCCTTGATCTCATGATTCGTTGTTCTCAACCCTTGCTTGACATTCCGGTATCCTTTGACTTCATTGATCCTTCATGTCCGGTTGTTTGATTGTTCTCTTGTCCCTTTTCTTAGGGGCACTTCGTCCGCATCGGTCAGAGCTGGACAGCAACAACAAGAGCAACATGGACAACCTGACCCTGTTGGTCAGCAACAAGGGCCAGTCTCATCTCAGGAGGCTACCCAGGAAGAAGTGATAGTAGAACCAGCAGCTGGATCGCAGTATCCGAATGTTCCACCACCACCAACAGTTCCACCTACTCCTGTGGAAGTGGACACACCAGCCCTTCTGGAGATCATGAGAGGAATGATATCTGCTCAGCAACATCAGATGTTGGCCTAGCAGCGCATGCACACTCAGCTACAAGAGCAGAATGTGTTGCTCAACCAAGGATTGCAGACGGCTTTGGAAAGAGGAGTGAGGACTGATTCAGGAGCATCAGCCAGGTTTTGCAAGTACAACCCCCGCCGTTTCGAGGGCACGGAGGATGCTATTTCAGCAGATGCATGGCTTAAGGATATTGAGGCTATTCTGACAGCAGCTAAGGTGCCGGCAGAAGAACGTGTGGATCTAGTGAAGTTGTTACTTCAGGATCTCGCACGTGATTGGTGGGAATCAGAGGAAGTAGGCATCAGACGTCCTATTGCTTGGGACGATTTTACAGCAAGATTCAAGACCAAGTACTATAGAGTTGTGGTACAGTTTGAGCTACAACAGAAGTTTATCAGCCTCAGGCAGGCTGGCAAGAATGTAGATGCTTATGCAGCGGAGTTCTACAGATTGAGTAGATTTGCCCCAGAGATGGTAGCGACGGAACGCCAGAGGGCGATGAGGTTCCAGCAAGGGTTTCATCTTGAGCTCTTGCAATTGATAGAGGGGCACAATTACCAGATTTTTGATGAGATATTGACGACGACTCGAAGGCATGAGATCACCATTCAGAGGCTTGCAGTAAGGACTGGGGTCAGAAGAGATCCCACAGTCAGATTGAAGGAGGAGGGGGAGCAGCACCCCGAACAACAGCACCATCCACTGGCATTCGTATCCACGATGTGGCGATACGGGGGCCAGCACCACCATCCTGGCAGCAGCAGCAACAGAGGAAGAACCAGTACCCCCCGGCGGGCTGTACTTATTGTGGAAAAATGGGGCACACTAGAGATGTGTGTCGGACATTGAATGGACTATGTCTGATATGTGGAAATCCAGACCATCGGGTTACCACATGTCCCATGAATTCGAGGTCAGAAGGACCAGGGCAGCAGTTTTCTGCTCTGCCAGCACCAGGGGCAGGACAGTATCGAGGACCAGCAGTGGCAGTAAGGCCGTTGGCACAGCGTCCGCAGGCTCAGATATTTTGGCAGCAGGGGCCGCCGATGCAGCAACACCAGCATAGACCACCCCAGCATCATCAAGGCAGGGGCCAGCAGCAGCACCAGGCTAGGCCACAGCATGGGAACCAGCAAGGAGGTCGAGGGCAGGCATTCACACTGTCCTTGGAAGAGGCATTGGCATCGGGAGATATTGTGGCAGGTAACATTCTCGTCGCCTCATATCCCGCAGTAGCATTGTTTGATTCGGGAGCATCCCATTCATTTATATCTGCACAATTTGCGACACGACTAGGAGTGGAGTTCGAGGCATTGCCAGGGAGGTTGAATATACTCACTGGTAATGGGCTCGTGGGAGTTAGTAGAGTTAGTTTAGCATGTAGTGTTGTAGTGTGCGGGCACCCTTTACCCGCCCGGTTGATAGAATTTCCTGTTGGAAATTTTGACGTTATCTTAGGCATGGACTGGCTGAAAGACAGTCATGCGACAATAGATTGTCGTAGTGGGAGTGTATCTTTTGATATTCCAGGCATGGAGAGGTTTACCTTAGTCAGGTCAGAGGTAACTCAGCAAGAGCAGGGAGTAGTAACAGCAATGGAAGAAGTTCAGGTTCCGAAGGTAGTTGAAGAATTTCTAGACGTATTTTTCGAAAAACTTCCAGGTCTACCACCGGTTAGAGATATTGAGTTCAGCATAGAATTGGCACCTGGAACTAAATCGATATCAAATCGAGTTTACAGAATGGCGGATTCGGAGCAGGCCAAGGTATATCAGCACATAGAGGAATTGAAGGAGAAGAAGTTCATCCAAGCTAGCATATCACCATAGGCAGCGCCAGTGGTACTTGTAGGGAAGAAGGATGGATCATCCAGATTATGCATTGACTACAGGAAGCTTAACGCGGCAACAGTGAAGAACAAGTACCCATTACCCAGGATCGACGACTTATTTGATTAGTTGAGCAGAGCTAGAGTTTTCTCCAAGATAGATCTTCGTTCTGGGTACCATCAGGTGAGGGTTCGGAAGGAGGATATTCCCAAGACAGCATTCAGGTCGAAGTATGGGCATTATGAATTCTTAGTAATGCCGTTTGGTTTGACCAATGCTCTAGCAATATTCATGGATTTGATGAATCGCATCTTTATGCCATATTTAGATCAGTTTGTCGTGGTATTTCTTGACGACATTCTCGTATACTCTGCTAGTGAAAAGGAGCATAAAGACCACCTCAGGAAAGTGTTGCAGGTTCTAAGAGAGAACCAGTTGTATGGCAAGCTCAGCAAGTGTGAATTCTGTACGGATCACATTTCATTTTTGGGTCATATTGTATCAGGAGCTGGAGTAGCAGTGGATCCCAAGAAGGTAGAAGCAGTAGAGAGTTGGCCAGTACCCAAGACCGTAGCTGATGTACGAAGTTTCTTGGGATTGGCAGGATATTACAGAAGGTTTGTGTCAGACTTTGCAAGGCTTTCAGCACCCATGACCCGCTTGACCCGGAAAGATGTACCATTCGTCTGGTCGACAGAATGCCAGGCATCATTTGAAAATCTGAAGCAGAAGTTGATATCAGCGCCTATTCTTACATTGCCAGTTGGACCCGGAGGTTTTACAGTATATTGTGATGCGTCAGGTAAAGGACTTGGATGTGTCCTTATGCAACATGGAAAGGTGATAGCATATGCATCTAGGCAGCTTCGGGACCACGAGAAGAATTACCCAACTCATGATTTGGAGTTAGCGGCAGTAGTGTTTGCTCTGAAGCTATAGAGATATTACTTATATGGTGACCGAGTGGAAATGTACACAGACCACAAAAGTTTGAAGTACATCTTTACTCAGAAGGAACTGAACATGAGGCAGAGAAGGTGGCTGGAGTTGATCAAGGATTATGACGTGGAGCTTCAGTATCATCCAGGCAAGACGAATGTAGTAGCAGACGCTCTTAGCAGAAGAGGCGGCGCATTTATGTTGACAACACAGAGGCATATCTTAGAAGACCTTCAGGAGATGGGCATCGAAGTTATACTTTCTAGTGATGTAGGAGTTCTAACTAGTCTACAAGTTCAATCCGACTTGGTAGGCAGGATCAAGGCAGCTCAGGCACAAGACCTAAGGATTCAGAAGCTTAGGGCAGAATGTGAGTCAGGGCTCAGAAAGGAGATGAGAATTCACGAAGATGGTACACTTAGGTTTGGATCGCGTCTATGTGTACCTAGTGGAGATATCAGACAGGAAGTTATGACAGAAGCTCACAGTTCCCAGTATTCTATACATCCTGGAGGGACCAAGATGTACCAAGATATCAAGCAGCACTTAGGGAGATAGCTAGGTTTGTTTCCCGTTGCTTGATATGTCAGCAAGTAAAGGCAGAACAGCAGAGGCCAGCTGGGTTATTGCGACCGCTTTCCATCCCGGAATGGAAATGGGAGCACATCACAATGGACTTTATGACCGGTTTATCGAGATCACCAAGTGGTAAGGACGCTATTTGGGTGATAGTGGACCGACTTACGAAGGTAGCACATTTTCTTTCTTTCAGAGTAGGGCAATCTACAGAAAAGTTGGCAGAGTTATACATGCAGCAGATAGTCAGGCAGCATGGAGTTCCTGCCAGTATTGTGTCGGATCGGGATACCCGCTATACATCGCATTTCTGGAAGAGCTTACATCATAGTCTGGGTACCAAGTTAAGATTTAGCACGGCTTACCATCCGCAGACGGATGGGCAATCAGAAAGGACGATTCAGACTTTAGAAGACATGTTGCGAGCTTGCACTCTAGATTTTGGAGGGTCTTGGGAGAGTCACCTGCACTTGGTCGAGTTCTCATACAACAATAGTTATCAAGCCAGTATCCAGATGGCGCCATTTGAAGCACTATATGGTAAGAAGTGTAGATCGCCACTAGTATGGGATGATATCGGGGAGAGGAAGATGCTAGGCCCAGAAATGATTATCCAAACGGTTGAAGTGATTAAGGGAATTAGAGAACGACTTCGTGTTGCACAGGATCGGCATCGTCATTGGGCGGACCAGCATCGTAGGCCGTTAGAGTTCTCTGTTGGGGACCACGTATTCTTGCGGATCTCACCTACTCGTGGGGTCATTAGATTTGGCGTTCACGGGAAACTGAGTCCGCGGTACGTGGGCCCATTTGTTATCCTTGATTGGATAGGCGATGTTGCTTATCGTTTATCACTCCCACCTTCGTTACGAGAGGTGCATGACGTGTTTCATGTATCTCAATTACGTAGGTATGTATCGGACCCAAGCCATGTCCTCGATCACTCTGAGCTGGTTGTTGGTACCAACCTGTCTTACGAGGAACAGTCTGTGTCTATTTTGGACCGAAGAGAGAAGATACTCAAGAACCGAACAATTAGTCTTGTCCGTGTTGCTTGGGGTCATCACTCCTTGGGAGAGTCAACGTGGGAACGTGAGGATGATATCCGATCACGGTATCCACACCTGTTTGACTCACAAGGTATATCTTTTTCTGTGTACCTTGATTGTCTTGATTCCTCATGCTTATCACCTTATGGGTAAAATTGCTTGATATCGTAGATTGATGGATTTACATATATGTTACTTGCTATGGACATTGTAAAATGATTGCTTTATTGAATTGCTTGTACTTAGATTAGTTTAGCCCCGATATTTCTATTTTGCTTGAATTTGAAATTCCGAGAACGGAATTTTTTCAAGGTGGGTAGAGATGTCACTCTCCGTTCCCAGAATGCGTATTTTAATACGTATATTGCCTGAATGTATTTATTTAGTATTTATCATGTATTATCTTGTATTTAAATTCCTATAACTTCATGTTAATTAATTACCTGCATTTTATTTTCTACACTTTATTTTTCTGCAATTCTATTATCTGCTCTTTAAATTTTCATGTTAATTAATTAGCTGCTCTTTAATTTTCATGCTAATTTATTTCCTGCAATTTTATTTCTGTATTTCTTCCTGTAATTTTATTTCCTGCTTTTATTCCCTGCCTTAGTCTTGCTTATTTGGGTTCGGGTTGGCTTTGGTTGGATCCCCTACAACCCGACCCATTGGACCCGGCCCAACTCCTACCTACCACCACCTTTTATTTAAAGCCACCCTCTCCCTTCTCTCTCCTCATTTACTTTACTTCTTCACCATTACTCCTCTCCTTCTTCTTCATTACTTTCTCCACCTACCAAACCGTAGGCAAGTACAACTTGCTCCCCATAAGAACCCATGTTTTTGTAGTTCATTTATCTTCCTCGCAAGATCCTAAGAGAGTTTAGAACTTGGCATTTTTTATTTCGAAGTCTTAATTTTTGTTGATCTAGAAATGAGTTATTTTCGGAGTTTGGTGGTTTTGATCTATCAAGCTTCTTTGTTTTCAAGTTTTGATGGTTCCATGTTGTAGAGAGGTTTATTCTACCCAATTTTGATCTTTGGAAAGTTGGATTTGGACTTGTTTTGACCAAGTTATGGACTTTTGAAGCTTTGGGGTACAACCATGGAGTTCTTGCTGTTTGGAGAAGACAGTGAGCAGTGTATGCTAGCTTTTTAGCTGCGTCACTGAGCTGTGCGCGCTCTTTAGCGCAGCGCAGTATGGAGTCCATATGCTGCCTTTTTAGGAAGCGTGTGTCTTGCATACGCTGCCTTTTGGGAGCGTATGACTTGCATACGCTCACTTGGATGGTCAGGAGTCGTATAGAGTTCATACGCTGCCTTTTGGAAGCGTATGACTTGCATACGCTCACTTGGATGGTCAGGAGTCATATGGAGTTCATACGCTACCTTTTGGGAGCGTATGACTTGCATACGCTCACTTGGATGGTCAGGAGTCGTATGGAGTTCATACGCTACCTTTTGGGAGCGTATGACTTGCATACGCTCACTTGGATGGTCAGGAGTCGTATGGAGTTCATACGCTACCTTTTGGGAGCGTATGACTTGCATACGCTCACTTGGATGGTCAGGAGTCGTATGGAGTTCATACGCTACCTTTTGGGAGCGTATGACTTGCATACGCTCACTTGGATGGTCAGAAGTCGTATGGAGTCCATACGCTGCCTTTTGGGAGCGTATGACTTGCGTACGCTAGCATGACTTGAGCGTATGTCTTCCATACGCTAGCTTGACCTGAGCGTACGCTGACATGAGCGTAGGCTGACAGGAGAGTAGCCTGCTTACCCTGGATCTTCTATAGCCCTGTATATTGATATCTTATTAGATGTTTAACGTCCATTTTATATCCTTACGCCTTTTGCATAAACTTGATATAATCATGATATGCTAGTATTTCTGTTAAAAATAGATTGTTACGTGGGATGTACCATGTGTCGTAAATTGAGTTATAGATACCCCGATTGACTGGAATTAAACCCTGAGAGTTGTAGACTCGACCCCACTGAATACTAATTGACTTTGATGCCTTGATACCATTGATAATAATGGTTATCTTGATTAAAATTGATCATGCGTTCCTAATTGGAACTAAGAGACTGGCTAGTCGTCTTATTGAATGAAATGAATGAGACACGTTCATGTAATGAACTATTGTACTCGATTAGCCAATCCCGAATATTGACATACATGCACATGCAGGCTTCAATCTATTTATTTATTATTTATTTAGTTATTTTTCTACAAAAGAAGCATGTGTACTTTATGGTCAAGGCATGATTACCGTGGTTAGATTTGATTGTTGCATTACGCTATGTAAGACCTGCAACCTGACCGCACTGGTATCGTTGTAGGGTTATGCATACCGTACCCCGTACGAAAGTACTCATTTGAATGACCATGATCCACGGCATGGGATTTCACTCAACGTAGGGACTATTAAGTTAAATAAAATAATGATTGCATGGAGAGAATAGATTCCCGAATTCTTACATGGCAGCCCCCTTGGGACGAGTAGTACCCGACGGGCCGGCTGGTTCCCACAGATACTGTAAATCTGCCACACGGGCAGGGAACAGTATCTGCTTTTATTATTATTGTATATTGTATATTGACGGGCGTCCTGCTAGGACTCGTCTAATTCATGCATGGGCCAATTTATTGACTGGATAGACTAGCCTTGCTTGCACATAGTAAGAACTGAGGAATCCCTAATTGCATTATTCCAGGATAACTTGGGACTCATAATAGCTAGCCGTAGGAGTTGATTGGCCGTTCAAGATGATTTGTTTGTGCACTGTACTCTGTTACCTAACTGGGATGATCAGAATGTCAGGACATGACGGGCCAACTTCTGTCCTTGTTTGGTTGGAAGGTTGGTTCGAAGTGTCTTGATGTGATGTGTGTTCTAGTAGCAAGCAGAGATCTATTATTATATTCTCTTACTTACTGGTTTTAGTTCTTATGTGGTGCTCCCTTGTGGTACTTGCTATTAGAGGTCTAACCTCTCTGGTTTTGCATGGCCAGATTTAGAGCCAGTTCCCGAGGACTCAGCGTACTTCCACCTCCAGGATGGTCAATACTAGAGGAATGATCGCAGGAGGACTCGAGTGGGTTCCTTAACTTCACCACTCGTTTTGTTATCTACTTTATACCTTGCCGTTTGGCACCGACATGTTAGTCGGATTGTCTTGTACTTACTTTTGCATAATTGTAATTAAGTCAGACTGCAGCTGATAACAATTGTGTATACTTGCTATATCATCTGGCTATGTTTTGTAAAGCCAGATCTCAAGAACATTTTGACTGAGCGTTTGGGACGCCTTACTGCTTTATCTTACATGTTCTCTATTTCTGTTTCTTGTTTGAATGATTGAGACAATAGATGTGTAATAACCATAGTAAGACTTTTATGTAGTATGCACCCCCTCGTCTGGTTAGACAGCATTGATCGTATTATACGGTATTCATCTACCCGTAATACGTAGCTGGCTGAGTCATTCCCCCGCTCTCCAGTATTCTGGTTCTGGGGCGTGACAAAAATATCATTCAAAACGGTTATTTATAAGATGCATTTTTAGCCTTTTAATTAGATAAACTCCCTAATGTGATAATGATGATAATATTAAGTAATCATAAAACTTAGATTAAGAAGCATTGGGAGGGGAGAACAATCCGAATATCACCCTTACAGCTCCATAACATAATAACCAAAGACTGATCAGTATACTAGCTCATTCGTAGGGCCATACGAATCGAGTATGTGAGGCTTAGCTCACTTAGCCCATGAGAGACAGGGCCGGATTGTAATAAATCTGAGCCATCCATTTAGCCCGTGAGAGGCAGGGCCGGATTTAATTTCGTGCCATCCAACAATTGCACCTTTTCGACAGTAACATCGATTTGGTGATTTTTTGGGTTCAAGAGACACTCAGTACATTTAAGCCCAAGAGAGGCAGGGCCGGATTCTAAGCACCGCGCCACCAAGTCATAACCTGATCCCAGGTATACGGGATTGTTGTCGGAAAAAAAAAGCTGATTAGGAGAATATTCGGAAGGGTTGTTCTCAAAAATTGCATTTTCATACATTATTGTATGCATATTTAGTGTTATGCCATAAGTAGGAGTAATTAATATTGAGATATTCAATTTACTCTCATGAAAGTGAAACTAATTTCCCAAATTTCAAGATATATTATTTATCATTCACTTTCATTCATTATTCTATCATTTATTTACCGTCCTTGACCGAGGACTTGCTTGTCGTTTCTAAACGACCTAGTAATTGTTCACTAGGTGAGGATGACGTTCCAGCAAATCCAATACCCCTGGATGATGATGAATAGGCGATCTGAGAGAATCTCTGGAGGAGGCAACCGATAGTTGGTAGTTAGTCTGATGAATAACATTTTGTTGTAACTAAACTTAAAGTTAATGTATCTTTAGAAATACTCTTGATGTAAATATAATTAAAGTTGTAGTTTATGAATGTGATTGTTCTTGTATTTTCTATTCTGCTGATTTACGGGCGACAATCGTGAATTTGGCGCGTAGCCTGGGGATGTGTTCCATGACGTCACCGTTGTATTTGGGATACGGGACGTGACACGTCTTTTTGTTGGTGGCCCATGCAGGTCAGCAAAGAATGGAAAATTCAGGACAGATATAGGTCTAGCTATAAAGTAAAACATAGATTAAGAACCTATAGGTGAAACCTTGAATTCCAATCTTACCATAGAGATCCTTAAAGAAGGTAATATCAATAATTAGTAGCATTTTACAAATTATTATTATTTTTTACTATCTAAGCCATTTTTGATCTTATTTAAAGGTATACTAACCTAAAAGTTCTTGGTATAGATCATGTCCCGATTTGTACCTTTTGCAAGATTGGGCAACCACAGCCATAGTCTGGACGAATATTATGAGTTTGTGAAGAAGATGTGGCGAGTGGCACCTAAAGGAATGATAGAAGCTTATGGAGTCCACTACGAGCTGAAGCATCCTGTAGTTACAGATATAGTGGATGAAAGGATAGAATACTACAATGTAGTAAATTATTTTGTGCTTATTAAAGCCCAACCGTCTGGAGAGCCAGGATCCAAACACAATGGCACCCTGGAGGAGTGGATGTCGACCTATCCTGATGCCAAAATCCTCAACATAAGAAAAATGTGGATATGAGTGACTGAATGTGTAAAAAAAAGTAAAAAAAATGTAAATAGTAAGAATGTGAAGCCTGACTATGTACTATTCTAAAAATAAATAAAGTATGTGTGACTCCATGTTCTTGCCCTTATACTTCCTGTAGGGTGTGAAAAATTTTGACACACTGACATAAGACCAAGTCAGCCAAAGGCCATACGCTCAGCCAAAGGGCATACGCTCAGTGCAAAAGTCATACGCTCAGTAAATATTTTATTATTTCTCGACTGACAGCACAGCATACGCTCAGTGGGGAATGAATCTGACACTTCGTCTTTCGTGCAAAAAAACAGCTGTCTTGGGAGAATTAACCGTCGTATGGATTTTCGAGAGTTGATTTTGTCTTTTACGAGGACAGCTCATTAGCCATCATGAATGCACAGTCATCATTACTGTCATTTCTGACAGTCTATCAGCCGTCATATCCGCAATACGACGCTAGAGAGATATGTCAGTTATTGGGAGATATGGCGTATTCGAGAAGATTGAGGACAGCCACGTGTCTACTTCTCCAGTTATACGACTTCTCATCAAGACAGCGTATGTACTTCATACGACTCCTTATCAAGGCAGCGTATGGACTTCATACGACTCCTCATCAAGGCAGCGTATATACTTCATACGACTTCTTGTCACCCAAGTGAGCGTATAGACTCCATATGACTCCTTGCTATCCAAGTCAGCGTATGTAAGACATACGTATCCAAAAGACAGCGTATGGACTCCATACGACTCCTCTTCAAACATATGCTAGTCATACTTCTCCAAAAGACAGCGTATCAAAGCAAATGCATTCAGAATGACTTCAAATATACAGTCAACACACGTTCTCATGTGTCCTGTATTCGGTTACCCACTCATTCAGAAGTTAAGCAACATGGCATTCATGCCATCAATCTCTCCTGGATATACTATACTACTCTCAACCGCACTCCAACGTGTCTCCACCAAAATTCGCCATGCGTCCCTGCAGTTATGCACACGTCAAGTAACTAACTGAGCGTATGCCCAGAGCAGTTATCCAGAACTCTATAAAAGAGAGTTTCTCCACCTTCAACACACACCACATTCAATTCAGAGAGAACAGAGAGATTGCCCAGTTGCTGTCCAAGTTCTTCGAGGTCCGAGCCTTCTTCATCGCATCGTCCAAGGGATAAAGTGATCGTCTTCTAGATCAGATTCCTACAGTTATAATTTTCTCAGAAACACAATAAATAAATAGAATTTATTTATGGAAAACAAATTGGCGACTCTGCTGGGGAAAGCTGTCTCCTATCACGAGACAGCAACAACTCAATGCGATACTTCGTCGATCGGTTCGACGAAAAAGATGATGGTCGTACAATTCGACCAATCTTCTTACGAAGAAATGCTCAAGGCGAAGGAGGGCCGAACGGCTTCCTCCGTTTTTCTCTCTGCCAAGAAGAAGGGACGTTTTGTCTATGTCCCTAAGTCTTCTCCGACGGCCCGAGATGCTTCTGTCACTTCCCACGCTGACAAGAATACGTCTCCAACCTCAGCGAAACACACCTCAGCTTCTCTGAATACAGCAACAGTGGCTTCTCCTAGTCATGCTGACAAAATGGGTTCTTTAGCCAAGTCAGCGTGTCCAAGGAAATCCATCTCTGGACATGTCAAAGTCTCTTCTTCTTCTACTCCTACGACAGCAGTCGGCTCTTTAGCCATTAATGACTCTGTGCATATGGCAATCATTGACCAACCATACGCTAGTCAAAAGGCAGCATATGACAAGGATTCTCTGAAGATTCCCCCACAGCTTGCACATCTTGTGCCAACCAAGGAGAACGACTCTTTAGTCAACTCCTCTGCTCCTAAGGTTTTTACCTCTGGGGTTAATTTGACTAGTACTCTTACTAGATCAAACAAATGAAAACGCCTTTTGGCTACTTCCTCTAAAGATAGATTATTATCGACTCCCAGTCGAAATAATGTTCATCTTCCTTCTCTCAAAATTTCCCGGTCCGAGAAAGGCAAATTGCAAGTATCCAGGACTGATACCAAAGTTGTACCTCATACGACCTTCGTAACAAGCTTAACCGGAATCGTCTCGATTCTACTTCCGGCATAAAGAAGCCTTATCAAACTGGAACAAGTATAATGGACCCTGATGCACAATATGCTAAGAACTATATCGCTCAGATCAATCGGTCTTTATACATTCAAGAACCAAAAAGACAGAAGAATAAAAGACAAGTTTCTACACAGAGACTATCTTCAAACGCTTCCCAGTCTGTTTCCGCAGATCTCTGGGAACATCTGCAAAACAAGCGGAGAATCAATACTCCATCTGTCTCTGACATTGCTCATATTCGTCATGAAGAGCATTGTTGTAACTTCCAACCTCGGGTCGTGATCCAGTGTTGTTGTTCACCGAAAAGACGATCTGTCTTCGAACGGATTCAACATGAACCAATACCAGATGAAGACGAACCTCTTTATGCTTCCGTCAACATGACCTCCAGAAATACTGGGGGTAGAATACGATCTGATTCTATATTGGATTCTGAAGACGGTGTTTACCTCGACACCAGATCCAGAACCAGAGCTTCGACCAGGGTCTCTTCTTCTTCTCATCCAGATGATAATCCTGAGACCACGGAGGACTTCCTAGGAGAGTCCAACTTCCCAGTATTAACTCCCGTGAATAGCCCCAGGAAAGATGCTGACTCTCATAGCGACGATTCGGAACAGACTGTTTCATCGTCGATACCTCGAATGATTACCACTTATATGGTAGATGGCAATCACGAACCTTCGACTAGCACTGAGGCTCATGAACAAAGGATTTCTTCCTTGGAACAACAGTTACGAGCCATGGCGGATACATTGACTGCTATGCATACTCTTATACAAGCTCAGCAACAAACTCAGCAAGTTCAACAAACAGTACCACCAGTGGTATTAAATACTTCTGTTGCCCCAAACCTGGAACCTTCTACTATTTCGGGAGTACAGTCTAATGTTCATGTACAGCCCACTCCAAGTGAGTCCGGAGTTGGGGGTGGTACATATACTGCAATCCCTCCTCCCAATTATGCCCAACAAGTAACGACACCGCAATCTTTCGGAGTGGTCACTGAAGAGTTGAAGAATCTTCGGTCTCAATTCGAAGCGTTCAAGCAAAAGGACGGCTTATAAAGATTAGGTATCAAGCAGCCTTACCCCATACAATGGAAGGATGTATCGTACCCCCCAAAATACAAGCCTCCGACCATCTCTTTCTTTGATGGGACCACCTCCCCAAGTCAGTTCATCAATCACTTTGAGGTAATGACTGATCAGCTGCAACCGAGCGATGCCCTCCTCACTCGGGTATTTGTTGGTTGTCTTAAAGGAACCGCTTATGAATGGTATCGAAGTCTCCCTGATGGGTGCATTACTTCGTTTGCCGGGTTCAAACAGATGTTTCTAGAACGATTCTATGAAGGCATTAACGACATGACTATGTCAGCCCTTATACGAATCAAACAGAAAAATAATGAAAGCACTGAGAGCTTCATTGAAAGATTCAGAAGAGAAGCTCTAAAAATGCCTCTCGGAACTCCCGATGCCGTCACTATCGACACTTGCAAGTCGAACCTCTTACCAATCATCAGCATGTGGACAGGATCTACGCAGTTCCAAGATTGGCCTTCCTTCATCGTCAGTGCCAAAGCTGCCGAAGTCAGTGCTGAGACTTTCAAAGGTCTGGAGGTACACATGACTCCCAAAGAATCAAGTCAAAGTACTAGCAATAGTGCGCGACCCAACAATCGCAAAGGAAAAGAGACTCTCGAAGTCAATCTCCAGAGCAACAATCAAGAGGTAATATCTGCCCAAGCTATCCCAGCTCCAACAAATTAACAGCAGAGACCTCCTCGGCCGAAGGAAGAATACTCTTTCGACGACGACGATGTTCAAGGCATCTTCGAATGTTTACTTAAAGGTAACAAGATACAACTGCCAGATATCAAAAATCCTGATGAAGCCAACAAGACGGATCATCCAAAATACTGTCCATATCACAAAATGCTGGGTCATACAATCCGGTCTTGCTTCGTATTAAAAGGAAAGATCCAAAAAATGATCAAATCAGGAGCTGTGACACTAACACCTAAAGACAAGACAGTCACAGCAAATGTGATTTCGATGCAGTTCGGTGACTTCCCTCCGTTATTGATGGAAAATGGGATTGTCCCTATCCCCAAAGCAACCCTTGAAGTTGTGAATATTCTACCAGCCCAAAATGAAGGACTTATTCCCGTCACCACTAAAAAGGGAGAGATTATGTGGATCCACCCCGATTTAGTGACGGAGTTCGAGACGTCTTCCTATTCTCCTCGGAAGGCTCCTCTGTCTAAAAAGAAACCTGGGAAGACTAAGTCATGCCATATGACTTCTAGCATCACACCCAATCTTTCTCTAACCTCTACTTTCATCCTAGCAGGTAAGTCACCCCCTACAGAGGTAAAAACTGTACCTTAATCCGAAGACAGATACAAACCTGCATTTCATCTATATAGTTCACAATCTCGTGAATTAATGGCGAAGATGGGTTATGATCTAACCACTGCTCCTGGTTTAAGCTCCGGCAAAGGACTCCGAGCACCTCTAGCCCTCACTTTGAGACATAATCAATCCCGTGTTGGCCTTGGTTTCTGGACTGAAGCTCTCATCAAGCACCGAAAAACCAAGAACAAGATGAAGGATTGCAACATGGTTTCGGTAGACTCTGAACCTGAGCCTGAAGTCGAAGCTCTCGCCGGAACCCGGTCAGGAAAAACATATCTGAAAGATTACGCTGAAGCTCCTGAGGAAACTCCTGATGTCCCTCCGGTTACAGCTCCAGCACCCATCTCTAACGAAGGACCTTCAAATGCCCCTGCTGAGACGATTCCCTCTAAACCAACAACAGCCGACAAAGGGAAGCAACCTGCCCGCTTCGACAAACCAATCAAGAAGTCTCTTTCTCCCGGATTGCAGAAACCATATAATTTTGATATTCTGGCTCAACTTGCTAACACTCCAGCCAGGTTGTCCATCTTCGAACTTTTACGTTTATCCAAGGAAACTCGGGAAACGTTAAGTGAAGCTCTACTGCAAGCAGACTCTTGCCTGACTCATCTGAAGAAGCCGGAAGCAGAGCCGGTGACTTGCCTACATTGCAACAGTGTCTTGGAAATCATTCCGAACATCACTTTTACCCAAGACGATATGCTTCTAGAGGACAATCGTCATGATCGGCCTCTCTACTTCACTGGGTATATTGACACGATGAAGGTCGACCGTATTCTAATTGATCCAGGATCAGCTCTAAGTATTATACCTAAGAGTCTCTTGGATGCCTTACGGATTCCAGTTCATCATCTAGTCAAGACAGTCACTACCATTTTAGGGTTCAATCAAGGCAAGAGCGAACCTCTGGGGAAAATTCGCCTAAAAATACAAATAGGCAATTTTTGGGCGAGTGTCACATTCTACGTGATCGAGTTAGTTGGATCTTACAACTTGCTCTTGGGAAGACCTTTTCTCCATGAACACAATATCGTCCCCTCCACTCTTCACCAGTGCTTCAAATACATTGATGAAAAGGGAGAAGTTCAAAAGGAAGTCGCGGACATTAATCCTTTCAGAGGAGTCGAAGCTTACTACAGTGACTCTCGCATGTACAAAGATGAGTATTCAAAAGTCTTACAAGCTATGGATGATGATGAGACATCGAAAGTTGATACCTTTGTTATTCCTATAAAAGGACGTATCACTCATCCGCGGTCTACTAAATCATCTGAAGAAAGCCCACTGATAATTCCTGTTAGTGGATGTACCACTTCACTGCCTTCCCAAGCTCCACAAAGTTCGCTGATAATCCCTGTCAGTGGATGCACCACTCTCTCACCATCTTCTCCGGCTAGACCAGATACTCTAGTCATTCTAGTCAGTGGACACACTACTTATCCACGATCCTCTTCAAGGGAGCTCACCTTTTCTGAGCCTTTTGTTATCGACCTTAATCGAAACAAAACTTCTGCTCGCTCTTCTTCTCCCCCTTTAGTCATTAATTTGACTAAATCTACTAAGGCTCAGCCTTCTTCTGTAAATACAGCATCTGATATTAATAAAGCATCTCCTTTACAGTATATTGATGTTTGTAATCATGTACAAAGTTATTTACATTTGCTAGATAGCTTAGAACCATTAACTATAGGAGTTGTTCAAACTCTTCATACAGAAGTATCATTAGAGTCTGTCCAAAATTCATACTTCCTTGTTCCTATTAGAAAGTCAGAAGAAGCTCCAATATTCTTCTGCAAGGGGCCCCAGAATCCTTCTAATCTGGAAGACGACGACAAAAACGATAATATCGGAAGGTTACAACTACGTCGCTACAGTCAGCAGTCCAAAAACATCATCAAGAACATGGGCTATGACTTCAGAACCGGCCTCAGTAGTGAAAAAGGAAGAAGAATGCCTGTTCGAATTCCTCCCTTGAAATACGGAAGGACAAAAAGCGGATTGGGTTACATTACTTCTACCCCCTTCATCAACACAGTCCATGAGGATCCAGAATCCGACGGAGACGAACGATCTGATTCTTCCGATTCCTTTTCTCGGGATTCCGACACAAGTATTGGCAATTTTCATCGTTCTACTCTATCCGCCAATATGGTCTCCGCCAACGGTCCACAAGAAAATGATGAAGATGAAGATGATTTTAAAATATCACCCGAATCGGAACAATGGGCTCAAAGATTAGACAACCAATGGAAATTCAGGTTCGAGCAAAGAGAACCTCCTACTGAAGATAAATTGATCCAAAGTAATGTTGGTGAGTTGGGATCCCCCAAGCCAATATTCATCAGCGAAAGTCTTTCAGAAACAGATAAGCAAGACATGATCAAGCTTATTCATGATTACATCGATGTCTTCGCCTGGAGCTATGAGGATATGCCAGGGCTAGATCCGAAGATCGCAACACACAAACTTAATATCATGCCGAAGGCTAAACCGATCAAACAACAACAGCGACGATTTCGTCCAGACATTATGGATGCAATTGAAGCTGAAGTCAACAAGCTTATGGCTTCCGGATTTATCCGAGAGGAACAACATCCTGAGTGGGTGGCTAATATTATTCCTGTTCTCAAAAAGACTGGCAAGATTCAAGTCTGTATAGACTTTCGCGATCTCAATGCGGCTTGTCCTAAGGACGAGTTCCCTCTTCCAATCACCGACGTCATGATCGATAACACGTGTGGTTTTGAATGAATGTCATTTATGGATGGATATTCGGGGTACAACCAAATCAAAATGTTTCCAGACGACGAGAGACATACTTCCTTCAGAACGCCGATCGGTACATACTGTTACACAGTAATGCCGTTTGGTCTCAAAAATACAGGAGCAACGTATCAGAGAGCAATGAGCACTATATTCCGCGAACATCTTCGGAAAACAGTCGAATGCTACGTTGATGATATTGCAGTCAAGAGTCGACAAAAGGAGGATCATATCCAAGATTTGAAGACTATCTTTGATTTAATGCGTCAACATCAACTTAAGATGAACCCTACTAAGTCCTTTCTGGACATCTCTAGTGGTAAATTTCTCGGCTTCGTCATTACCACTAAAGGTATACACGTGGATCCCGAGAAGATCAAAGCCATCCAAGAGATGCGTCCTCCATGCACCTTAAAAGAGCTACAAGGATTTCAAGAAAGAATTGCTTATATCAGGAGATTCGTCTCTAACTTATCAGGACGCTGCAGACCGTTCAACAAACTTCTGAAGAAAGGTGTGTCCTTCGTCTGGAACAAAGAATGTCAAAAAGCATTTGACGACATCAAACAGTACCTCGTGAACCCTCCGGTTTTGGTACCTCCCATCTCGGGAATACCATTCCTTCTATATGTTCGAGCCATGGATCATTCTCTCGGTGCATTGCTCGCCCAGAAAAACAAAGATGGCCATGAACAGGCTATTTATTACCTCAGTCGCACAATGACAGGTGCTGAACCACTTTATTCTCCAATTGAGAATGAATGCCTAGCATTAATGTTTGCCGTTCAGAAGACGCGATATTACATCATCGGTCAAACGATTCATGTCATTTCCAGAGTGAATCCCATCAGGATTATGATGAAGAAAACCGATATTCTCAACTCCAGACTGGCTAATTGGGGAATCTTGTTAGCTCAATATGACATGCATTATATTCCTCAAAAGTCAGTTAAAGGACAGGCTCTTGCTGATTTTCTGGCAGCTCATGCAGTTCCAGAGGATTCTAAATTATACGATGAGATTCCAGATGAAGTTATGGATTCAAATCAGGTTTCTGAAGAAACTCCTACCTGGCGTCTATTGTTTGATGGAGCGTCTAGAATGGGTCCCAATGGCGATATTATCGCCGAAGTCGGGATTGTTCTTGTATCCCCGGAAGGGTTGACTATTCAGAGGGCTTATTCTCTGGATCAATCGTGTTCAAACAATGTAGCCGAATACAATGCGTTACTCATCGGTCTTCAACTTGCTAAACATCTGGATATTCAGTATTTAGAAGTTTATGGAGACTCCAAACTTATCGTCAATCAAATCAGAGGTACATACGAAGTCCGTCATCAGGATTTGATACCTTATCACCGAGCAGCACTCTCTATGGCCTCTTCCTTTGAAGGTTTCTTTATTGAACACGTTCGGCGAGCCTGTAATACAGAAGCCGATGCTTTGGCTAATCTTGTCGCTGTGCTAGCCATACCGGTCAGACGTCAACAATTGATAGTGGTTTATAACCGGGAGCTATTCTACGTCGAGAATAATTTGGCTTTGGGTTTTCCCCATGACCCCAACGAAAATTCTCTCAACCCTGATGAATTTAACCTTAACACTGGATTAGGGTTTGACAGAGCATCCTCGTCTTCTTCCGATTCTACTATGGAATACGTCTTTTCCAATAAAATAGAAGCCATGACCGAAGACTGGAGACGTCCATTTCTAGACTTTGTATTGTATGACATACTTCCCGATAATCCGAGCGAAACAGCGTCTATCCGGCGTCGATCTCTCAGATTCTATTATAATCATACGACAAAGACACTATATCGTCGGGCCTATGACGGTCTTCTCCTCTGATGCATCGCTGGTGAGGAAGCACAACGGATTATCCGTGAAGCACATGATGGTGTCTGCGGAGCCCATCAACCAGGTCCTAAACTTCAAGATCGCATCCAACGTATGGGTTATTATTGGCCCACGATGGTGGCTGACGCCATTCAATATGCCCGGAAATGTAAAGCCTGTCAAATCCATGCCCATCAACTGTCAGAATTCTTACACCCGACAGCGGCATCATGGCTCTTCGAGGCCTGGGGCATGGATATCATTGGTCCCATCAACCTACCGTCATCAAAAGGACACCGGTTTATTCTAGCAATAACCGACTACTTTTCCAAATGGGCTGAAGCAATCCCGCTATCCGAAGTCAAAACTTCCAACGTCATCAACTTCGTCAAGCATCATGTCATCTATCGATTTGGTGTTTCTCGGCGTATTATCCATGATAATGGACCACAGTTCATCAGTCAAAAATTTACTCGATTCTGCGACGACCATCGAATCAATAACCTAGCTTCTACAGCATATAATCCAGCAGCCAATGGATTGGCAGAAGCTTTCAATAAAACCATCATCAAACTCCTGAAAAAGTTTGTTTCTTCTAACAAACGCAACTGGAGCGAGAAGCTTGGTGAATGTTTATGGGCCTACCGCACCACAGTTCGCAATGCGACCGGGTGCACGCCTTTCTCTTTGGTATACGGGTGTGAAGCTGTCCTTCCCCTCGAGATCCAGATTCCTTCTCTGAGAATTGTAATCTCCAATGAACTTACAACGGAGAACAATGATCATCTTCGACTTCAAGAGCTAGAAGCTCTAGACGAAAAGCGATTGTACGCTCAACAAAATATCGAGCTGTATCAGGCCCGAATTTCAAAAGCTTTTAACAGGAAGGTGAAAGTCAGAGCATATCGGAAAGAAGAACTTGTTCTTACCGTCAAACGTCCGATGACTATGACACATATGAGCAAAGGCAAGTTCGACGCGAAATAGGAAGGCCTATTCGTCGTAAACAAAGTCTTCTCAAACGGAGCATATCAGCTTACCTCTATGGATGGTAAAGTCATGATGATGCCTATCAACGGCAAATTCTTAAAGAAATATTATGTATAAATCTCGTTAATATATGATATTTTCATCAGCTGCGATTATTCCCCAGCAAATATAAAATCAAAATTTATTCTTCCCCACAAAAGTCGTCTCGATATCGTTATCCCCAGCAGAAATTGTCACGACCCGCACCCTAGAGTAAGGGCACAAGACGCGAATACGTCCAGCCTTAGCCACAGTGTCGGCGGTAGAACGCTGTCCTAGGTCACAACATCTAGCAATGTAAATATCTAAACAGTTTATACTCCCCGAATGGGGATGACATAGCAATAGAAACTCAACCACAACTAAGGAAGATATAGCACGATATGAATAGAACTCAAGGAAAGGAAATAGATAAAACAGTAGTCTAAGATAATCCCAGCAGTACAAGGTCTCAGATAAAAGAATATATACAACTGATCTCCAAATAAGAGTCTAACTAGAACATGATCCAACTACAAAAAGATAATAGCCTAACTATCTAGTCTAGGCAGTCGGGGGAAAGTCCTCAGCTACTGCTAGATCCTCCTGGGAGTCCAGCTCACAGGTGTCATCTAAGGCTGCCCCGTAGTAGGTGTCCAGGCAGGCCTCCTCCTCGTCCTCTGTAATATTTCAACAGGTCCAGTCAGGACAGGAGCGAGCACAGTACATCTCAACAGATCATAGCAGGTTAGAAAGTAAAAACATGAGTAAAGTAAGATACGAGTACTGAAGAAATGCGGTATGTAAACAGGAAGAGAACTGTAATGTAAATATCTACTATACATAGAGAACTAGCAGTGACTAGTGAGTCAGAGTACAATATGGACATGTAAATGGCATAGGAGATTCTGATAAGACACTAAGGATGAGATTCTGATAAGAAACTACTGCTGTATTATTCACATGCCCAATTCTACTCCTCCGTACCCCAATCAATACACAAGGATCCATACAGGTTATGTTATTGTACAAGATATCACATGGGGGCCCATATAGGGTGCACGTGATAGTATACATGGGGGCTCCGTGAACCTGAGAGTACAAAGTTCACCGGAGTGCACATGTAAATAAAAGCACAGGAGTACACGATGTAAGTGAAACGCACAAGCACAATGTACCCGATGCTCCCGAGGGGGATAACATCACATGTAGAGATCCATATAGTACCAATCCGTGTGACCAACGTGACAGTACAAGTAAAGTAATCTACTGCAGGAAATAATTCTAAGCAGGATATAAAATGATCAGAGAATGTACTCGCCTGTATCTGAGTGTCCGATATGAATTGTACTGTCCAAGGAGTGGTGTCTAGCTCCTAATCAGAACAGCACAAGTCACAACAAGTCCAGAATAGTATAATGGAGTCCTACTATGCATTCTACATGATTCTAGGTCAATCTAGACCAAAGTCAACTCTTGGTCAACTCTGGTCAACCCTAGAAGTCAAACTAGGTCAACCAAGTCTAGTTGAGTCTAACTAGGCTAGTCCAATCCATACTAGCTAGCACCATTCCTATCAAAGCTAAGCAAGCCTATACTAGTCACATCATAAAATAGCCTAGCTAATTTCTAGACTCTTAACAAGTCACAATCTCACTAAACACCCATACATTAGCATCACAAATATACACAACTAGGCTAAGTGAAATCTACCACATTAGCTAACAAGGAAAGTATAGATATCAATATATATACACTCACACAAATTCACACATACCAATTGAATCCTAAACAACATAGCCTACAACAACACTTAACAATTAGAGAAAGAGAGAGAGCTAGTGGTGTGTGTGTTCATGGCAAAACAAGAGGGTGGCAATGTGTACAGACAGTGCAAGTGTTAGCAGTGAGTGTGTGTGATATGAAAACTGGAATTAACCAAATCAGTGAAAAAAAGGAAGGGAACCCAATACATGGTTCTTCCATTCTCAGGTTTAGATGGAACTAAACTAAATGTTAACAGTCATATGGCAATGCAAGAACAATCATGGCCTAATTTTACAAAACTAAAATCAGTCTCAATGGAAGGAAGGAAGGGAATCACATACTTTCTAATCTCAGATTTAAGCAACTGGAAATCAGTCCCAAAACCAAATAGTGTGCAAGTGTCTATGTGCAGGAATCAAAGTGACAATAGGCCCTGTTCTCAGGTAAATCAAACTGGAACTGAAGATCAGTTACAAAGGAAGGAAATCCATTCATTGGTCTCAGATTTAACAATGGCTTAACAGTTCACAATATTTCCAGATTTTAGTCCATGTTAACAGTGAACAACCACCAGGTTTTAATAAGAACTGAAATGAGTTTTGACAGTAATGTAAGCATGGCAAGGAAATTTCTCAGATAATTCAAACTGGAATCAGTCTCTAATGGAAAAAGGAATGCAAACCAATTCATGTCATCCTAATCTCAAGTCTAGCAATAACTTAACAGTGAACACATTCCAGTTTTAATGAATAGCATTGAGACCAATGTTGACAGTACATGAAACAATGTAAAAAACCAACATGGCAACCCCAAACTCAGAATTCATTTGCAGGACTTAATTAGAAATCAAAATCAATTGAAGGGTCATTAGACAGTAACCAATAATCCAGTTCATTGATGGACATTAATAGAAAGCTCAAAAATCAGATTATGATACCTTATGAACATCTACCCATTAACAGTCCACCCCTTATCAATTCAACCCAAATTTAACCATGGCAAGCTAATGCATATAGGAGAACATAATTAGAGTTTAAACTTAGCAGTTAACATCAGTATTAGGATTAAATTTATTGAACAATATCAATTAAAACTGAAGCTAACAGGAATGAACTTAAGTATCAGAACATTGATTTTTCAAAGGTAAATCGAATAGTAAACTAAGGAATCATGAATCTAATGATTGGAAAACTATAAACACCCTTCGTGCATAACCCCACATATCATCCCGTGTCACCCCAAAGCCGACACGGCGTGTCCATAGCAAGAAACACAGAGTGATACACAACAGTACACTGCCTAGGCAAATCCCCATGCGGGATTCATAACTCTCTCGACACGGCACGGGGACATGTGAGACTTGACACGCGGTGTGTCAGTCACTGCCCCTTGCCCCGTGTCAAGTTTCGTGTCCATAGGTGGCGTGTCGTGTCCGCTACAGGGCCCGAGTAGCAGGGGATCCCTGTAGCAGCGCGCGGCCGTGTGCACGCGCATGTCCAGGCTAGAAAAACGACACGAAAATGACACGACACTAATACACAAGCACAGGAATCAAAAGACAACATCAGATCTAACATTCATATTCAAAAATAATGAAATAAATCGATCGAAATGCCCTTTGAGGCATTTCGTCGAACACAATGCATGGTCACTGATACGTGTCCAGAACGGACACGAAAGCTCCGACACCAGGAATGAAACTTATCCAAACCCTAGGGGGACACTTAGGGCTTCCTATTCATGAAGACTAACTGGAATTTCATGGAAATTTGGAGAAGTTACCTCTATGTGAACTTTCAATAGAAGAGGGCTCTTTCTAGCTCTTTGCTTGATGTCCAAACCACTTCCAATCAATAGCAAACTGGACCAAAACCTCCATAACAGCAAGAATACCAGTGTTAGAAACTATTGCAACTAGTTTGGGGATTTTAGGACCTATTATGGAATTATAATGGATTAATGAAGACAAGAACTCACCTCCTTGAAAATAGGGCTCTTCCTAAGAAAGAGGCAACCCTAGTTTTGAGAGGGATTATATATGGGGGGAATCCCTAGGCATAGGGTGGCCGGCCACTTAGGGATTGGGTTAGGGTTTGTCAAGCTATTGGGCCTTGGGCCAAACTACAAAGCTAAATGTAGATTAGATATAAACAAGGTTCTAAAACCACAAGTCATGACTTATGACTTCTATTCCTATTTGCTAAAATAACTTAAACCAAGTGCTAGGCTAGGTTAGACTAGAGTCACTTGACCTAACCATGGCCCACTAACTAGGGTTAGTTTCTAGGTAGGTCTACAAAGTCAACACTAGCCAAAAGTCAACCTAGTCAAACAATTTCAAATAAATTCCTAAAATTCCCATAAATTCTAATTAATACTAATAAATTTTATTTACCCCAAAAATGACAAATTTACCCTCAAACTAGAAATATGGTAATGACAGTAATTGATATTATACCACATATCATCTTCCCAGAGAATTTGATATTCTGTCTTATTAGATCCCCAGTGGATTTAATAAAGATCTCATATAGAAAATCATGTCCATATTACCTCTGAATTTTCTATCTCAGTATCATATTTTTTATTCTATGAAAATGATATCTAGTCTTTTGATTTCTGAGTCCAAAGATCATGGAAAATTGAGTTCAAAGATATCTTTATATCTGAATTCTGTTTTCTCTAATCAGTATTAAACTAAAAATTTTGGTTTAATATCATCTGATGAAATTACAAAATTTATTTGTATATTTTATTCTATTGAAATATGTGTCAAGACCCGCACCCGCTTTTCGGATACGAGACGTGTCCAAGCCAGCCTACGCCGCAGAGTCGGCGGTAGAACGCTGTCAAGCCCGCAAGAAAATAAATGCTCAAAAATAAATATTTGCTGCTCATTCATATTTCTACATTTATTACAACATTTATAATTAAAGAAAATAAAAGATTTTACAGTAAATGAAATTGGTACATCTGTTATCTATTTCTAGGTTGTCTTCAGCATACCCAAGTCTTCCCCAGTGCTAAGAATGATCGCGGCTAAACCTGAAAAATGTTGGTTTTCAGTCAGGAATGGAACAAGTACACAAACCGACGGCAATGCAAAACACAATAGAATTAACAAGACATGAAAATAGCATATGGAATATGAAAGCAAGTAAGAAACTGATGACATAGCACGGTAGAGAAGTAAACAAGGAAAAACTAATAAAAGATATATATCTAGGTGGTGTGAAATATCCGTTTCAACATGTGGACGGCTAGGGGGGTAAATAAGGCATACTGCATGTGTCGTGCGCAGCGGCTAGCATTCAAGATTAGACATATTGGAATAGTTCTGGGTAGTCCACATGTGTACTAAGATATTTCCCCTCCCGACTACTCCGTGTGACGAGCGTGTCAACAAGCAGCAAGATATATGTATAGACATGAAATGAAAAGACTACTATGAATCGGAAAGCAATCAGAAAGTGCACTTGCCTGAGGTCCTTAGCTGGAGAAACCGATAATTCCGTTGAGTTCAGGATAGTCCAGATAGCCTAGTTTTGTATATAGAAGCCCAAAATCAGAGTTGGTACGATTATTGAATTACAAAACGACCATAATAGTCGCAACTTATTATTTCGGAGGAAAAATATAACTAATTAATTATAACTAATTTTGGAAATCGTTTATAATGCCTAAAAAAATTATATTTGTATTAATCAAAGTATTTTTAGATAATATTTTAAACCCAGAAAAGTTATATACTAAGTCTTCCATTTTGTCAAATAGGATTTGTGGTAAAAATAATAATAGTAATATCTTAGAAAATTACTATATATTTATAGGATTCTCAAATAAATAATAATACTAGTAATAACGAGATCAATACAATTATATGTACATTTATCTTCATATAGAACATTTGTACACAACACTCCAATATATGGTTTATAGAAAATACGTATTCAAAATACACACATATATAAATATACATCTATAAGGATATATCCCAAGAACTTAAGTAATTTAAACCCATTTATTTTAGTATCCCAAGATAATAATTTAAATAATTTAGAAATATATATATTTAACTCATACCCGTGTATATACATATTATGGCCCAACCCAAAATATTACTACTAGTTAACTAAATTTTGTAAAAAGATTTACTAATAGGCTTAAGCCCAGATTTGGACTCTCTCAGCCCAAAATAAATAATGAAATTTAAGTCCAGCATAGAGGCCATTAATTATGGTCCAGCCCACAATACTCACAGCCGAAAAATAATCTAAAACCAAAACCCTAATAATAATAACCATAGTCATTAACAAATAATTAATAATCTTATTTACTAATAGCCATTAGGAAAGAAAAGGGGAAAGTTCCTACTGTGAAGCAACTCAACACCCAAAAGTTTTCACCCTAATTAATAGGTCAGCAAAATCACTCTCTCTCCCGACAATAAAAGGGAAAAATCCCTACAAAATATCTACAGAGCATGAAGAAAGGGGGAAAAGAAGGCTCACTGGGGTGCTCGCCTGCGGCTTGGCGCGGAAGGCTCGCAGTCGCGGCTGGGAGCCGCGGATCGGAGTGGCAGAGGAAGCGTAGGGCGGCGCCGGCGTCGGGTCTCACCAGACCGGTCGGAAGGCATGGATCTGGCTCGACGTGGCACGGCGGCCAGAGCGGAGGTCGGCGCACAGTGGTCTGGTCGGGCGGGTCTGGCTGTACCGTTCGCCGACACTCGAGCTGTTGCTGTGGCCGGATTTCCACGGCGGGGGCAGTCGTGGCTCCCACCGGACGGTCGCCCACGCCGTAACGGTACGGCGGAGGCCCTATGCTGGGGCGCCCGGAGACGGAGAGATGGTCCGTGGAGCACGGCCCACGGAGCGGGTCGAGCGCTGCTCGCAGTGGTGGGGACGCCGGAGCGCACGAACAAGTCGTCGGCGGCAGCACAAACGTGCAGACGGCACGATCGTGGCGCTGGCCGCACGGATCCAGGTCCGCGACGGACAGTCTACTCTGGGGCGGACTCGACGGTGGAATCGGCCACCGGCGGTGCTCCGGAGGAGATGATGTGCGAGAGGCGCCGCGGAGGTGGGCGTTGATGCACGGACCTGGCCGACCGTTGGCGGCGCTGCGACGGTAGGTACGTGGTGAACTGGTGTTGGTTGGGTCGATGTGTCCGGAATTGTCGGACGCAGTATTGGTTTTGTACTCTGTAAACTTTATGGAATAAGATGGGGAAAGACACGGACGCACGGGTCCGGACACGTCTTACATGTTGGTGGTGGTGGGTAGGAGGATGTCTGGAGGCTAATGACAGTTGGTGGGTGGTTCATTTGTGATGAAGGTCGGGGACGGCTCCGATTTTGGCCGAGAATTTCACACAGGGGTCATGGCTTTCCTATATATATATATATATATATATATATATATATATATATATATATATATATTAAGGGAAGGGAAGAATGGTTTGGATAGGTCGGCTAAAAGATAGGATAAGTGTTGCATGATATAATTCTATCCGATAGGCTGTAGGCTTAATATATTGTATTTTAGGATGATTTCTATCAGGATTAGAATTCTTCGTAGATAATCATTTATCTTAAACCAAGTATAATTATTTGAAACAATAAACGCCGATCTAAATCTATTAGTAGTTAATTAAATCGATCTAAATTCAACGATTTAAACGATTGAACTTAATTAAATCAAATAAGTATCATAAACAAATCTAGTGTAATTTATAATACATTAGTCGATAGAAAATAGTTTAAATCATTATCGAAGATAATCGTATAATCTTAAATCATATAAATTAAATCTAAAATTGTGTAATTGATTATCCTAATAATTTGAAGTAGAAGGTAATGTAAATAATATTGATATTATCAAGTACAAAATCCTATAATTAAAATCTATAAATGGACAACTTAATGGTTTACAAATAATATTTAGTAGTATCAAATAATATATTCTTAAATCAAAACGATAATTGATTAAACTAATATTAGGTAAAATAACGCCAATAATAAGCTTAAGAGAAAACATTTTATTTAAATTGATTATTATTTTCGAATCATAAAAATAGTAGAGAAATAACGTGTAAATGTTTTCAAACGATTTGTTTCAAACCACAAATTAAAATAGAGTAACTAAATAAATAAATAAATAAATTTGAAAACCCGGGAAGAGGACTTACAAATCTATCCACCTTAAAAATAAATTCGTCCTCGAATTTCAAAGGGCACGATTAGGCACGACTAAGAGACATAATCAAGAAGCAAAATTTCAATCGATACAAATAAAAATGACAATGATATAACCAAGTGGATGATATGATTCTTGATCAAATTTGTCACGCGTAATCATGAATAAAGTCAAAAAAAAATGGACAAAAGAATAGCGTGATTTGGCGTGATCAATCTTTGGCCAAAATGGTCTAGTCGACTATCAAAGCGTTTTAAGAATGATCGCAATTTTGGATGTAATCTAAACATGGTCATCATCCTTTAGGTAAAATTTTACATGCGAGTCATCCAAGCATGATCAAAATTAAAATTTTGGCACGAGCATGAACATGATCAAAGTAGTCATGATCTCAATGGAAAAATTTTAGAAAATTAGCAATAATTGATTTGAAATATAGGCACGATTTCGACTAAAGTCAAAAGAGTTTTTAGTCCTGGTCAAAATTGTTCAAGGACGATAAAAAATCATTTTGGCATGATCGACTAGTTAAGCAAAATTGTTTAGGGACGATTATAGAATCAAAACCATATGAATTGGCATGACCGAATATTCTTAGTCATGATCAAAGGTCAATTAAGAATAATCCAATCAGAATCGTTGGCACGGTCCGTTACTAAAATCGTTTAGACACGATTAAAGATTCAAAAATCCAAACATGAAGATGAGTATAGTGAAATAGAATCAAAATATAATGGTCGGTTCTAAATGATCGCTAGGGAGAAATTAAATGATGGAATTTAAATAGGAAGGGTAAGAAGGAATGAACGACCGATTTATTGAAAATAAGAAATGGGATATCCAGTCTAGTAGACGATTTTTCAAATGATTGTTAGGATGAACGACGATTCTAGAAAAGAAACTTGGGTTACCGGGAAGATGTATAAAAATCAAATTTGTAGATTATGAAAATAGTAGTCATATGTTAATAAAGATATAGCCTCTATGGTATTCGAAAACCGTAGCACACTTGAAATCATTTACCGAGAATTCATACCTCGCCAGTGTACATCTGGCTGCAGTAAACTCTTGGTTTCATGACTCTAAGTAGGATACAGTATCGAATATTTTTTTTAACTCTTTCCAATGTTGGCATAATAATTCAAAGATTAAATAGGACCAATAAGACATAGTTTTGGTACTATACGATAACCTACGCTTACTTGGAATTACTTCAACTTAGGGATCATGCCTCGCCAGTGCGCTGCTGGCTGCAGTGAACCCGTAGTCTCGATAATTCAAATAAGTGGCGACAGTGCGCTGCTGTCTTGCCATCGCAAGTCAACAAACATTCTTTCAACTATACCTTATGAATTTTCAAAGGAGGTTTTAGAATTTCAAACAAGTTTAAAAAGGGTGTAAGTATCTGTCCTTCCAGTATGAATGTCAAGTCTTGAAAAGAAAATAATTAGTTAGGAAGGATAACTCTTGAATCCAAAAACTCAACTTAAGATTAAGGTATAGACAATCGAGTGAGAATTTAAAAGATATAATCCCTTGGGTCCAAGGAAAATATAAGTGATGTAAACCCATGATATGGCGATGTTTAGAGAAGGCATAAGATAAAGTTCGTACAAATGATCAAGATCAGGAAGAAAGGACCGAAAGCAAAAGAAATATAAATTTTTAATCTCTATTTCTCTAATATTCAAGATCGAGGGAAATATGTATAAAATACCACGTCTACTTATTATGAATATAAATATGCACAAGTATAGTCTAAATAAATTCCAAAATATCATTTTAAGGAAAGGTTATCCTATTCCCAAGTAAAATACAAATTTAAATACCAATAACACCTCTATTATATTCAATATACAATTTATAGAAATTATTCACCAGATACCAATATGTATACACATCCATATTTCTATATGGACGTCGTTGGTCACACTACATGACCACCAGGACTTGGGTTGGGTTCGGTCTAGTTTGGAACAACCGGGTCTTCTAAAAAGTCGTATTAAATAACTAATTAAATTATTTATAGAGATCAAGTCACAACTTCGTCTGGTTTTCCTATTTCGGACACACTTATGGCTCGGCCTTCCCTAACATAACTAATATACTAGTCAAAGCACGCCAATGTACTATCCGTGCTATCACTTCTAGTCATATGGCCCTCCAAGATTTAACCATGACTAAGGCATTCTATAATAATAGTTAATTAAATATTTATAAAATTCCAAAAATCATATCTTAATTCAAATAAAAGGAAAAATGCTACTTTCGAAATTTCGGAAAGATGTTACGAATCTATCCTCCTTAGAAATATCGTCGAATCCAAATGTGATAACGTATCCGTCTATGAAAGTCATCTAGTGAGACCTATGTAGCAACCTTAACTACCCAATTGTCAATTTAAATAGGGACTCCTAGTCCTAACCATTATCTTAAAATTGATTTACTCCTAGTTGTGAATGAGCATTTCCTAGTCACAGGCTTGTAGTAGTACGACTAACTTAAGTACTACCACAAGTTCGCACAATTTGCGAAAACGGACCTGCATGGGCCACCACAAAAACTTGTCACGACCCGCACCCGCTTTTCGGATACGAGACGTGTCCAAGCCAGCCTACGCCGCAGAGTCGGCGGTAGAACACTGTCAAGCCCGCAAGAAAATAAATGCTCAAAAATAAACATTTGCTGCTCATTCACATTTCTACATTTATTACAACATTTATAATTAAAAAAATAAAAGATTTTACAGTAAATGAAATTTGTACATCTGTTATCTATTTCTAGGTTATCTTCAGCATACCCAAGTCTTCCCCAGTGCTAAGAATGATCGCGGCTAAACCTAAAAAATGTTGGTTTCCAGTCAGGAATGGAACAAGTACACAAACCGACGGCAATACAAAACACAATAGAATTAACAAGACATGAAAATAGCATATGGAATATGAAATCTAGTAAGAAACTGATGACATAGCATGGTAGAGAAGTAAACAAGGAAAAACTAATAAAAGACATCTATCTAGGTGGTGTGAAATATCCGTTTCAACATGTGGACGGCTAGGGGGTAAATAAGGTACACTGCACGTGTCGTGCGCAGCGGCTAGCATTCAAGATTAGACATATTGGGATAGTTCTGGGTAATCCACATGTGTACTAAGATATTTCCCCTCCCGACTACTCCGTGTGACGAGCGTGTCAACAAGCAGCAAGATATATGTATAGACATGAAATGAAAAGACTACTATGAATCGGAAAGCAATCAGAAAGTGCACTTGCCTGAGATCCTTAGCTGGAGAAACCGATAATTTCATTGAGTTCAGGATAGTCCAGATAGCCTAGTTTTGTATATAGAAGCCCAAAATCAGAGTTGGTACGATTATCGAATTACAAAACGACTATAATAGTCGCAACTTATTATTTCGGAGGAAAAATATAACTAATTAATTATAACTAATTTTGGAAATCGTTTATAATGCCTAAAAAAACTATATTTGTATTAATCAAAGTATTTTTAGATAATATTTTAAACCCAAAAAAGTTATATACTAAGTCTTCCATTTTGTCAAATAGGATTTGTGGTAAAAATAATAATAGTAATATCTTAGAAAATTACTATATATTAATAGGATTCTCAAATAAATAATAATACTAGTAATAACGAGATCAATACAATTATATGTACATTTATCTTCATATAGAACATTTGTACACAACACTCCAATATATGGTTTATAGAAAATACGTATTCAAAATACACACATATATAAATATACATCTATAAGGATATATCCCAAGAACTTAAGTAATTTAAACCCATTTATTTTAGTATCCCAAGATAATAATTTAAATAATTTAGAAATATATATATTTAACTCATACTCGTGTATATACATATTATGGCCCAACCCAAAATATTACTACTAGTTAACTAAATTTTGTAGAAAGATTTACTAATAGGCTTAAGCCCAGATTTGGACTCTCTCAGCCCAAAATAAATAATGAAATTTAAGTCCAGCATAGAGGCCATTAATTATGGTCCAGCCCACAATACTCACAGCCGAAAAATAATCTAAAACCAAAACCCTAATAATAATAACCATAGTCATTAACAAATAATTAATAATCTTAATTACTAATAGCCATTAGGAAAGAAAAGGGGAAAGTTCCTACTGTGAAGCAACTCAACACCCAAAAGTTCTCACCCTAATTAATAGGTCAGCAAAATCACTCTCTCTCTCCCGACAATAAAAGGGAAAAATCCCTACAAAATATCTACAGAGCACGAAGAAAGGGGGAAAAGAAGGCTCACTGGGGTGCTCGCCCGCGGCTTGGCGCGGATGGCTCGCAGTCGCGGCTGGGAGCCGCGGATCGGAGTGGCAGAGGAAGCGTAGGGCGGCGCCGGCGTCGGGTCTCACCAGACCGGTCGGAAGGCACGGATCTGGCTCGACGTGGCTCGGCGGCCAGAGCGGAGGTCGGCGCACAGTGGTCTGGTCGGGCGGGTCTGGCTGTACCGTTCGCCGACACTCGAGCTGTTGCTGTGGCCGAATTTCCACGGCGGGGGCAGTCGTGGCTCCCACCGGACGGTCGCCCACGCCGTAACGGTACGACGGAGGCCCTATGCTGGGGCGGCCGGAGACGGAGAGATGGTCCGTGGAGCACGGCCCACGGAGCGGGTCGAGCGCTGCTCACGGTGGTGGGGACGCCAGAGCGCACGAACAAATCGTCGACGGTGGCGCAAACGTGCGGGCGGCACGATCGTGGCGCTGGCCGTACAGATCCAGGTCCGCGGCGGACAGTCTACTCTGGGGCGGACTCGACGGTGGAATCGGCCACCGGCGGCGATCCGGAGGAGATGATGTGCGAGAGGCGCCGCGGAGGTGGGCGTTGATGCACGGACCTGGCCGGCCGTTGGCGGCGCTGCGGCGGCAGGTACGTGGTGAACTGGTGTTGGTTGGGTCGATGTGTCCGGAATTGTCGGACGCAGTATTGGTTTTGTACTCTGTAAACTTTATGGAATAAGATGGAGAAAGACACGTACGTACGGGTCCGGACGCGTCTTACATGTTGGTGGTGGTGGGTAGGAGGATGTCTGGAGGCTAATGACAGTTGATGGGTGGTTCATTTGCGATGAAGGTCGGGGACGGCTCCGATTTTGGCCGAGAATTTCACACAGGGGTCATGGCTTTCCTATATATATATATATTAAGGGAAGGGAAGAATGGTTTGGATAGGTCGGCTAAAAGATAGGATAAGTGTTGCATGATATAATTCTATCCGATAGGCTGTAGGCTTAATATATTGTATTTTAGGATAATTTCTATCAAGATTAGAATTCTTCGTAGATAATCATTTATCTTAAACCAAGTATAATTATTTGAAACAATAAACGCCGATCTAAATCTATTAGTAGTTAATTAAATCGATCTAAATTCAACAATTTAAACGTATGAACTTAATTAAATCAAATAAGTATCATAAACAAATCTAGTGTAATTTATAATACATTAGTCGATAGAAAATAGTTTAAATCGATATCGAACATAATCGTATAATCTTAAATCATATAAATTAAATCTAAAATTGTGTAATTGATTATCCTAATAATTTGAAGTAGAAGGTAATGTAAATAATATTGATATTATCAAGTACAAAATCCTATAATTAAAATCTATAAATGGACAACTTAATGGTTTACAAATAATATTTAGTAGTATCAAATAATATATTCTTAAATCAAAACGATAATTGGTTAAACTAATATTAGGTAAAATAACGCTAATAATAAGCTTAAGAGAAAACATTTTATTTAAATTGATTATTATTTTCGAATCATAAAAATAGTAGAGAAATAACGTGTAAATGTTTTCAAAAGATTTGTTTCAAACCACAAATTAAAATAGAGTAACTAAATAAATAAATAAAAAAATTGAAAACCCGGGAAGAGGACTTACAATATGTCATGTATTATTTACCTCTGAACATATTTTCTACAAAAATATCATACACAAAATTGAAATCAGGTCAAAGTGCTCATTTCCTCAGTCAAAATCAAAATACTGATTACAAGTGAGTATTAAAAAGAAAAAATTTCAAGACATGAGAAGTGTGAAAAATCTATTGAATAGAAGGAGTAATTATCTCCTGAATACGAGCAAGTACACTATTCATCTTCTCTTCATGAGCTTTACGAATTCGCTCTGTTGCTTCAATTGCAACCATCTGCTGGTCAAAATTAATGATAACAGAACTACGACGATTAGTTTCTTCTATCTGCTCAGCTTGCATCTGTTCCCTCCATTACTGTAGAACTTGATAGCGGGTAGCTTCAGCTATACGAGCAGCAATAATATCAGATTGCTCTTTTTCTACGGATGCAATGCGCTCCTGGAGACGAGCTAATTCTTCCTTTAGTTTCTGGAGTTCTTCAGCTCTAGATATTTCCTCTATTTCCAGACGTTCTATCTTCTGACGAGTTGTTACTATTTCCTCATCCTTCACCATTAACTTCTCAGATGACAAAGCGAGGAATTCTTTCAAAGCAGCCTGCTGGGTTTGAGCTTCACGTTCCAGTTGAGCAATCTCAGCCACGGTCAAGGATTTAATATCTTCTTTCTTGATTTCCCAGTATTTGTGGATGGTTACTTCCAAATCGTCTAGGAGATGCTCAAAGAAAGTACACTGAGTCTCATAACCAGCCTGTCGCAGAGCTAAAAGCGGGAAATTAATCGCCGTTCGGAGATTGGAAAAAGGCATAGTCTCGTCCTTCATAAATCGCCTGGAGAATGTATCCAGATATGAATAGATAATATCTGAATACATCGCTATGGTCCTTGCTATTCCCATTTCAAAAGCGGGAGTTGCTGCCATTGTGAAGGAAGAAGCTGGAATGGGCTCTATTCTGGAAACAGAAGTATGTGCTTTTGGAGAACTTGGTAAATGTGAGCTTTCCTCACCAACATCAGTCCGAACAGGTGGAGCATGAGTCGAGCTCATCGCTGGTGTAGTTCCTACAACTTTTGTAATCAAAAAAGCTTGATCAAAATTAAAGACAATAAAGCAAGAAAAGACAAAACTTTACTGGATAAAATATTACCTGAAGTTGGCTCGTACTTTGTTTCTTTAGGATCGTTCAGCCCTGTTCGTAGTCTATTCAAAGTGTCTTCTGACACTGGTTTCATTTCACTACTTCCTGCCCCAGAGGTGCTCGGAACATGGGCTTCTATTTCTAGAAGGTTCTCTGGCTCTGGAGTCAACTCTGAATGTTGGCCGGCCGTCTTCAATTCATCGATATGGATTTCAGTTGGTGACTCATCTTCAATCTCCATATCCTCATCTTCAAAGGAATGAGACGAAGGTTCATAGTCAACCTGTTCTTCTTCACCCTTGTCGCTCTCCGAAACATCAATCAAAGCTAAATCAGCAGGTGGCTCGAGAGTGGTTGCTTCCTTCACTAATTCTCTCGAAACCAGTACGGATGGTTCAGCATGCTCATCCACTACCATGGAAGGATCCTCGGCAGCCGGTGTTGTTCGATCGGTAGATGGCTTAGCTGCCGATTCTTCTATCACATCCTCCGCAGCAGGTTCTGTATTAGCGTCCTACGTGGGCTGCGTTTCCGAGGGTGCAGGAGAGAAAACTTCAATAATCTTCTTGGCAGTAGAAGATTCCGCTTCAACTCTTTGCTGAGAAGCAAGGGCAGTTTGCTTCTCTCGAGCCAATCGTTCAGCACGATTGGTGGGGCTTTCTGCATCAAGACAAATTATAGATTTAGTCTTTGAAACTACCACTTTTCTTCTTTCTACCCTTTTCACTAGTGGAATGGTAGGATAATCGTCTTCGGAGTCACTACCTTCTTCGTCAGCATCTCTGATTTGTTGACTCGAAGCAGGAGAAGTCCCTGGGATAGTAATTCCTATACGACTACGAGCTTCTGCTCGAGTAACTCCTTTTGGAGCGGGCTCGGAAGCACCCTTGCCACGCTTTCTCTTCGGTGTACCCTCAGCAGATACACTCTTGTCGGCACTTCCAAGTGGTACATATAGTGGCTGATGAAGTTCATCAGAAAAGAGATTCTTCCTTAAGACTTCTTCATAAACCTCGTCAGTAACGAGAGGATCTTCTCGGTCGTGACAATCTTCCGGTAGAGTTGACTTGGCTGATTTCTTATTAACATGAATGAAGCTCTTACCCAAGATGCTGAACTTCTCATCAAATATATTCGCAGATACATAGAACTTGGCATAAGACGCCAACATCTTAGCTCCTTTCCGATGATTCACCGGATCTGGCATTGTAAAGGTAGCTCCGGTGCCTTTGGTAATATAATATATCCAGGCTCTCGTACCGTCGATCAATCCGCCTTGGTGGTTGAAGCATGTCGTTGCATTCCCTACATGCAACTGATCATAGCCGAATTGCCGAGCAAATCTACTCGGAAGATATAGCTCCAAATAAGTGATGTCGTTATGGCGACAGACCAGGTGGGATGGTCTGATCCTCTTCAGCCATTCGTGCTGAACATCATCCAGTTCATTGGCACCGGTGCCATCAATCATCTTCGCAGGCATAGTCTCATAACCGATAGGCGGAGGAACACAGGTGAAACTCCATAGTTCTCCCCTATTCAGTATGATCCTGCAGTCTGTCAGGGTGTCATAATTCTACTTTGGCGTATGACGGTATCTTTCCAAGAAAGTGTCATCTGGTCTGGCCAGTCCAGCACTCATAAGAGACTCAAAGTGGAGAAGCAGCCATCCGTACAAATATGTGAAGGGCATTTCTACCCGAGGAAAAGTTGTAAGTTTCTTCTTCGCCAGGTTAAACATTCTGTCTGCATATGCTCTTAAACCGGCGTTCAGACGGCATGTCATCGCCGTTAGCAAGTCCATCATGTACCCGAACGTCAGACGGACTGCTGCAAATACGATTCCTCGGTGCATCCTGTCTGCCGAACAGGTGCCAGGTACTACGAATCTTCTCAGCCAAAGGGATAGAAACCCGGCCAGATGACCTTCATCAGATAAAGCCCGGCCACCTTGCTTTATGTAGGTCTCTAACCTATCACCAGCTTTATAGGTGCCTTCATCTTCTTCGATTATGATGTCATCATGGGTGGTCTCCCGGATTAATTTGTCAATTTCGGCTTGACTCAGAGGTTTAAAACGACCAATATATTGTTCGGTCTTCTTCTTCTTCTGAGTTTCTTCGGTACGGCCTTGGAATAAGTAGACCATCCACTTCGAAGAGTAGCAGCCTGAATCTATATATTTTGTCTTATAAAAGGCCTTACAGATACTATAGTGGCACATTAATTCTTCGAATACATGAAGAATTAGCGGGTTGGCGTCAGAAATCTTGTTCATTTCATCAATAAACGGGATATATTTCTCATACGGCAGATCTCCTGTCGGCAGTTGAAAAATGTACGCCATTTTGTGGAGAGCGAATCCCATCTCGCCTCTCGGAGTCATAAAAGTTCTGGTGCGGTAGTTATACCTTTCTGCTAGTGCCAGGAACAAGTCTGGGTTCGGCCTAAAACCATAAGCAGTGCACTTGATGGCATCGTACAGGCCTATCACCTTCAACTGTTTTCCATAATCTCTCAGAATCCATCTCACGAGAGCAGTCCATCTGGTATTCTCTGGGTTCACGAGACCAGTGAGTCTCATGGACTGTTTCGGATAGACAGCATTTTTTATCTGTGCAAATTCATTCGCAAATATTGGGACTCTAACCGGCATCAGAAGTGCAGAGTCCTCAGGGGGAATTGTGGCTGGCAATAATCCTCGCAAGACTGAAACATGCGGTTCAGTACCACTGCGAAATCTTCCCTGGATGTACCCTATCCATCCAGCTTTTGCTTGACGGATTGGAGTAATATCCCATTTCATGTGCCTTTGGTGACTTGCATGGAATAAGCGAGCTATGTTGATACTCTTAGACAATCCAGTCAAGTACATCGGCTGAGTCTCATCACCATCCTGGTAATACGAGTATGACACTTTGTCGGAGGCTGGCTGGGAGCTTCTGTCAATAGCGTCCCCGAATAGAAATGCCGGTTTTGAGTGGGTAACACTGTCCACACTCTGTAGCTCCCCTTCTCAAATTTTTTAAATATTTTATTATTATTTATTTTATTGAGGCCATATAGTGTTAATATTATTATTGTGATTATTAAATATAAATTAGTTATTAATATTAGTTATTACCATTTTTATCAAAAGAAATGTGTGTATATATAAATATATTTTATAAATATGTGTATGGGTATACATATATAATATATTTTATATATATGTGGGTATGTGTATATGATATAAAATGGCACCAAATTTGGAGCATTTGTGCTTCCTAGGTTTTTGGGTTCACAAGCGACAAAGTGTTATTTTGATAGTGATGATTGTTGGCCCAACTGGGTCTAGCCCGCATTGGGCTTTCCTTATTGGGATTAGGATTTCCTTGTGTATTGTGGGTGCTCCTATCCTCTAATGAATAATGAGACTCTTGAGTTGAGTAATGACAAAATACGGATACTGACATGAATTTTTGTAACCTAGGTCTTGAGCCATTCACTATTTACAGTAATTTTACATGCAGCATGTGTGATGTATTTATTATACATAATAACTTTGCAAGTTTATAATTTTGTTTTGAATATCTCATTAGTCCAGGTAGATAGGTCTACTTTTTGTTATATGCATGTATACCCAAGACTTAAGTCAGTCTTAGAAATCGTCATCAACACATTGACATGAGTGTTAGGCAATGTTGCCTTTGAGAGTCAAGGTTTGGGGTGGCGAAGAAGAAAATACTGGTGTACTAGGATCCTTCCTGTGCTTAGATGAAGGTGCAATTGACTCCCCAAGCTGAACAGTCCAGTGGCCCACAAGCCCTTGAGTACCAACCAGTACCAAACCCAGCACTCGGCCTGAGCAATCCATAATTGCTCTATATAAAATATGCATAGAAAAGAAACAGAGAAGGAAAAAGGAATGGAATAGGGAGTAGCAGTCGGTCAGCCCTTCTCCCCTCAAACCCGATAGCAGTTGAACCCGGCCCACCCTGGCTGCAAAGCCTCAATATCAAACGAGATGCGTATACAAAGAACCGGCCTATATCGAATATATATAGAGAGAACAGAGAGCGTCAGGAAGAATCGATCAAAACCCTAACACCCCGTGCCTCCACCTAGCAACTGCCTCCCCAACCCTGACAACCGTCGCGCCTCACCACCATGAACCAGCCTAACCCCGTCTCCTCGCGCCTCTCGACTAACGCCGCCACCACCCTTGCGCGCCCATGGGGGCCTCGACCGTGCGCGCCACCGCCGCAGGCCACCGCCGGCGCGTGCGCGCGCTCAGGTGAACGTTGACAGCAGCATCTGCATCGTCTTCCACCGCCTCCCTTCGTTCACCACCCGACCGCCACCGCTGTTGTGCGGAGCCATCCCGCGTCGAACCTGGCGCTTGGAGTAGATCCAGCACCACTCTCCTCCGGCGCCGATCTAGTCGCTCGACCAGCGCGACCTCCCTCCGGAGAACTCGAGCCCCTCCGCTTCCTGGCGCCGACGAACCGAGCGCTGCGCTCCCGAGGTGAGCCGCCCCCTTTTCTCCATCCCCCTCATTTTGTGCATTAGAATAACAAACAAAAGCCCATCCTGTTATAGATTAGTTTTTAGGAGAGATATTTCTACTCATTTATGTGTTGAGCATTATATAGATCTGAGTTTGGGTCAGCAGCGTATATTATACGGATTGTATTATGAGTGTTGTGTACGACCCTTCTTCAAGTGAACCTTTCTCTTTAGTATTACCATTTAAGCTTTGTATTATGTTATGGGGGGAATAGTTTCCCGTGGTTATTATCGTTAATAAGGAGTTGGGATTTTGGAAAGATGAGGGCTCAGCAGAACGCCACCATTTTTACTGATACTTATATTAGTAATAGATTTTATTAGGAATCACAATTAGCCATTGTTATTATTATTATTATTATTATTATTATTTTATTATCATTAACTATAACGGGTGTTAGGGTTGCACATTGGGCTGCAAGCAGTGTATTGACCCCTGGGTTTGGGCCAGGTTAGATTTATATAGGTAAATATATGTATTGAATCTGCATATATAATTTTTGTGTAAAATTATTTAGCAGTATATGTATAGATATGTAAAAATGTTTTAAATAAAATGTTTGATTAATTTTGGGCTTGAGCCCTACAATATTAAGTTTAATATCTAAGATTTTGGACCTTTATATATAAATATAATTAATTTTATAAAACCCTAAAATGATTTATGGGCTTCAAAATATTGTCTAAAAATATCTGATTAATAAAATATAGTTTCTAAATCGTTATAAATGTATTTTCTAAGTATATATCTATTAGTGTATTTTTAATATGGGTTCTCATGTAAAAGATTTCTCTTAGTTTTAAAAATAATTTTATATATATTCCCTTCGAGTCTACCTTAACCATGACTAGTCATATGTCCCTGTTTTGCATGGTTTTGACTACTTCATGTAGGCCCTAGGCTAGCAGGCCATTCCCAACTCAACGGGTGATTTTGTGTACGGCCCGTCGGAATTCACCTTTGGACATACGGTTGGGTTCGTATCGAAAAACCGAATCCGTAGACATGTAGTTTGACGACTTTAGAGACCGTTGACTCTAGCACACTTTTCGGTGCAAAGCGGGTCCAACGGCGGGCATCGTTTTTGTCCGAAATTATCGTTTTGCCCCTGTGTCCAGAATTGGACTTAAGGACAGGCAATCCTAGCTAATTTGACTATTCTGAGAACGTTGGCACTGTTTATTTCAGCATCCGGATACTTCTGCATGTGTTGACTGATTGTGGCTCGTGAGTGGTATAGTGTTATTGGTTTCTCCAGCTAAGGACCTCAGGCAAGTGCACTTTCTGATTGCTTTCCGATTCATAGTAGTCTTTTTATTTCATGTCTATACATATATCTTGCTGCTTGTTGACACGCTCGTCACACAGAGTTGTCGGGAGGGGAAATATCTTAGTATACATGTGGACTACCCAGAATTATCCCAGTGTCTCTCGTGAATGCTAGCCGATGCGCACGACACGTGCAGTGTGCCTTATTTACCCCATAGCCGTCCACATGTCGAAACGGATATTTCACACCACCTAGATAGATGTCTTTTATTAGTTTTTCCTTGTTTACTTCTCTATCGTGCTATGTCATCAGTTTTCTTACAGCTTTCATATCTCATATGCTATTTTCATGTCTTGTTAATTCTATTGTGTTTTGCATTACCGTCGGTTTGTGTACTTGTTCCAATCCTGACTAGATAACCAATATTTTTAAGGTTTAGCCGCGATCACTCTTAGCACTGGGAGAACTTGGGTATGCTGAGGACAACCTAGAAATAGATAGCCATTGTATCATTTCATTAATTGTAAAACTTTGTATTTTTCTTTAAATATAAATGTTGTAACTATTGTAATAAATTTAGAAATGTGAATGAGCATCAAATATTATTTCTTGAGCATTATTTCTTGCGGGCTTGACAGCGTTCTACCGCCGACTCTGCGGCGTAGGCTGGCTTGGACACGCCTCGTATCCGAAAAAGCGGGTGCGGGTCGTGACACACTATGCAGTGGTTGACCACTTATCAGACTCAGCAGGGTTTCGCTCTCTTGATTTTTCAGAATGGCTATTCTCGTGGAAGGTTCATCAAACTGTGGAAAGTGGACATGGGATAGGTCACTCTTATAATTGCTCCCTGCACATCCTTCAAACTGCGCTTCTTGGGTCAGAATATCCACTACAAAAGAAAAATAAGAGGTTAAAAATCCTTAACTCTAAAAAAATACAAAGGGATGACAAGTTCAAAGATCAACTTACGCTCAGTCCATCCTAAGCGTATGTCAGATTCAAAAATCAACTTACGCTCAGTTTATCCTAAGCGAATGTCAGACTCAACGGTTAACCTACGCTCAGTCTATCCTAAGCGTATGATAGATTCTAAGTTCAACCTACTCTCAGCTACGTGTATGTCTAACCAAAGCAAGCAGTCGTATGGAATTTTTCAAAGAGCAGCGTATGGTTAGCAAGATGTTCATCAAAAATACGCTAACAAGAGAGTCAGCGTATCTCAACGAGACAACTTGACATAGCGTATTCCTTCAGATCAGCGTATTTTGACATTTCTATCAAAGATACGCGTATCTTACAGAAATACGCTCAAAACATATTTTTCGTATAGACGAAAAATATGGAATACGACTAAACCCTAAAGAGGGAAGTGTATTTTCTGACGTATTGACCCTAAAAAGGGGATACGTTTTCTGATTTTGTCCTAACCAGAGCCCTAAAAAGGGATGGTTACTGTTCATCGTCCCCATCCTCATCGTATAGGGGTTTCAACGGAAGTTCGCTCCGTGGAAGATGCTGCTCGGCGGTTCTCCTAGTGGTTGCGGCGGCAGCGGCGGGTCGAGACGGCTCTGCAGGAGCCTTGCCTTTTTCCTTCGCGGCAGCGTCGAGCTTGGATGCCATTGACGAAGATTAGGTTGGAGAAGAAGAAGGCTTGAGCTCTGGATTCTCTCTCTCGAAGACGAAGGCAAAAGTAAAGAAAGAAATTAAGTTCTTAAAAGCCTATTTATAGAAGAAAGAGAAGCCCAAACGGCAACCGTTTTCAAATGTAGAATCCCTAGAGATATACACTGATATCGAGGAAATAACAAACTCGTGTCAGCGTGTCAAGACTTATTCCCACTTTGAGTTCAAAGTAATTTCGAAATTTCAAAAATCATAAAGTTCGAAAACTTTGAAGGGGGTCTTGTAGGGTGTAAAAAATTCTGACACGCTGACATAAGACCAAGTCTGCCAAAGGCCATACGCTCAGTCAAAGGCCATACGCTCAGTGCAAAAGTCATACTCTCAGTGAATATTTATTATTTCTCGACTGACAGCACAGTATACGCTCAGTGGGGAATGAATCTGACACTTCGTCTTTCGTGCAAAAAAATAGCTGTCTTGGAAGAATTAACCGTCGTATGGATTTTCGAGAGTTGATTTTATCTTTTACGAGGATAGCTCATCAGCCATCATGAATGCACAGCCATCATTACTGTCATTTCTGACAGTCTATCAGCCGTCATATCCGCAACACGATGCTCGAGAGATATTTGTCAGTTATTGGGAGATATGGCGTATTCGAGAAGATTGAGGACAGCCACGTGTCTACTTCTCCAGTTATACGACTCCTCATCAAGACAGCGTATGTACTTCATACGACTCCTCATCAAGGCAGCGTATGGACTTCATACGACTCCTCATCAAGGCAGCGTATATACTCCATACGACTTCTTGTCACCCAAGTGAGCGTATAGACTCCAAATGACTCCTTGCTATCCAAGTCAGCGTATGCAAGACACAAACAAGACAGCGTATGCTAGTCATACTTCTCCAAAAGACAGCGTATCAAAGCAAATGCATTCAGAATGACTTCAAATGTACAGTCAACACACGTTCTCATGTGTCCTGTATTCGGTTACCCACTCATTCAGAAGTTATGCAACATGGCATTCATGCCATCAATCTCTCCTGGATATACTCCACTACTCTCAACCGTACTCCAACGTGTCTCCACCAAAATTCGCCGCGCGTCCCTGCAGTTATGCACACATCAAGTAACTGACTGAGCGTATGCCCAGAGCAGTTATCCAGAACTCTATAAAAGAGAGTTTCTCCACCTTCAACACACACCACATTCAATTCAGAGAGAACAGAGAGATTGCCCAGTTGCTGTCCAAGTTCTTCGAGGTCCGAGCCTTCTTCATCGCATCGTCCAAGGGATAAAGTGATCGTCTTCTAGATCAGATTCCTACAGTTGTAATTTTCTCAGAAACACAATAAATAAATAGAATTTATTTATGGAAAACACTTCTAATTATGGTTTAATTAAAAAGAATATTGTGTATGTAGGTATAGACCTATTCCTTCCAAGCTTGCCATGGGATGGGAGTGACCGTACCCTATATGGGTACCAGCAACACGTGAGGGAACTTTGGAAAGTACCAGACTGGTACGACATACCAGTCTATGAAGTATACTATAGAGTGATGAATCCTGTCATCCGAGATATTGAAAACGGTGCTGAAGTAGACCATGAAAGGCAGGTCTACTGCATATATGTTCGAGATCCCGGTCATCTGTACATAGACCCTATACTTGAAGGGTACAAAGGAACACTAGATGACTTCCAGGAGTTACATCCCGAAGTAACGATCCTTAGTTATGAACGAACCCTTATATGTAGGTAACTAGAAATTAGGGGTCCTATAAGGGTTGTTTTCTTCTATGTTATATAATATAGCAAATATGTATGTATGATAACCTGGAAGTAAGGGAAGTCTGTAAAAAAAAAATTATGTAAAAGTATGTAAAATAAGACCCAGCAGCATGTTTGTATAATATTTCGATAAGAGTAAATAAAATATGCTTGCTTTCTAAGTGTGATTTTTTTTTTATGAATCATATTCCTTTATTGATAAGCCATGCAAAAAAATTTCTGTGGACATTACAAAGGACAATTCCTGAGAAAATTTGTTTATTCAAAAATTTTTCAGGATAATGTCTGATCAGGGACAGTCCTACGCATCATCATATCAAGGCCAAGCCGAACCCTCTATCTCAGACATGTACCGACTATTTTAACAAGTTTTAGAATCAAATAGTCAACATGCAAATGCAGCCCAAGCCACTACCGCTCAAGTACTAGATCAAATGCGGCGACAAACTCCAAGGATAGGACAATAGCTGATTTTAGAGATCTTAGGCCACCTAAATTTTGCGGGACAGAGAACCCGATAGGAGCAGGACAATGGATCAAGACCATAGAAGGATTACTAAAGGCAGCAAAGGTTAGGCCTGAAGATATGGTTTCTACAGTCCGCATCCAGTTGGAAGATGTCGCTGAACATTGGTGGAGTGCGGAGCATCCTGAAGAGTCTGACAATACAGTACCTTGGAAAGAATTTAAGAAGAAATTCGAAGAAAGGTTCTTTCCAAAGTCAGCCAGAATGGAGCTGGAAAGACAATTTATTCATCTAAAGCAGGAAAGGCTCACCGTTGATGAATATACTGCCGAATTCTCCAGGCTTAGCCGTTTTGCTTCATACATGGTAGAAGATGAGGAAACAAAGGTGTCAAGGTTTTTGGAAGGATTGGAGGACATTTAAAAAGTAAGGTTGCAGCCTATCGGTGCCAAACATATTCTGAAATAACCGAAGTTGCCCGAAATCAGGAAAGGATGTTAAAGGAAGAACAACCGTTCCGGCCCCAAGCTCAGAAGAGGACTCTGGAGTCGGGAGCACCATCCTCCAGAAGTCAGTGGCAAGGACCATCTAAACGACTCCAAGTTGATAGTTCGGACGAACCGCTCATTTGCAACTATTGTCACAAGCCTGGACATTTAAAAAGAAACTGTAGAAAGCTGTTGGGATTATGCCTAAGATGTGGTTCAGCTAACCACCAAACTAGTCAACGTCTACCACAATCAACCACCGGGCCAGTAATCCAAAATCCGGGGCAAGGAGCACGACAAGAGTTCCGAAGGAATCAGGGCAAGTTAATGCTTCCAGGAAATAGTCCTCGACCCATGCTCCAAGCACCAGTACATCAGGCCATGATAACCTATGGGCAACAAAGATCACCACTCGCATCCCAAGCCCATCAATACCAACAAGTGCAGAAGGCTAGACAATCCCAGGCTGGAAAGAAGAAGAAGAAACATGGGCAAGCATTCATGCTGGATACTGAGGAAGCTAAGATTGCGGGCGAAGTGGTAACAGGTACTATATTAGTTTCATCATATCCAGCATCTGTTTTATTTGATTCAGGAGCCACACACTCCTTTATATCTGCTAGTTTTATATCCCAATGGGAAATTGAATCACAACCCCTGGCTAGGAATCTAAATATTCTTACAGGCAATGGCATGGTAAAGGTTAGCCATGTTTGCAGTGCCTGTCCACTAAAATTGGGTGGTGGAGCTTTTCGAGTAAGACTATTGGTCTTCCCAATGAACAATTATGATATAGTACTTGGGATAGATTGTTTAACCAGGACGTCAGCCAATATAGATTGTGGAAAAGGAAGAATTTTATTTCAACTTCCAAATAAGAAAATATATGAATTTAATCGAAACCAGAAAGAATTTGATACGGAAGAATTGAAGAAACTAGAACTGCCAATTCGAGGAAAATTCCAAGAACTGGAGGAAAAACAATTCCCAAGAGTTGTAGAAGATTTTAAGGATGTTTTTCCAGAAGATCTACCAGGACTGCCCCCGGATAGAGCAGTAGAATTCTCTATCAATTTAATACCTGGGGCAGGACCTATAGCTAAAAAGATATATCCCATGAACAAGGAAGAGTTAGCAGAGCTTAACAAACAAATAAAAGAATTATTATCAAAGGGATTCATACAACCAAGTGCCTCACCCTGGGGTGCGCCAGTATTATTCGTAAAGAAGAAGGATAGAACTTTACGACTGGTAATAGATTATAGAGCCTTGAATGAGGTAACAATCAAAAATAAATATCCTTTACCCCGTATTGATGAATTATTTGATCAACTAGGAGAGGCCAAGGTATTCTCAAAGATTGATTTAAGATCTGGATATCATCAAGTAAAAGTCAAGAAGGAAGATATTCAGAAGGCAGCATTTAGAACTCGTTATAGGCATTACGAATTCACAGTTATGCCATTCGGGTTAACAAATGCTCCTGCAATATTCATGGATTTAATGAATCGAATATTCTATCAATACTTGGATAAATTTGTGATTGTATTCATTGATGATATCCTTATATATTCAAAGAATGAAGAAGAACACGAAAAGCATCTGAGAATAGTACTACAAACTTTGAGAGAAGAACAGTTATACGCCAAATTGAGCAAATGTGAGTTTTGGCTGGACCATATATCCTTCCTAGGTCATATTATCAGTGGTAAAGGAATTTCAGTAGATCCAAAGAAGGTAGAAGCTGTTAAATCATGGCCAACACCAAAGTCTGTAACAGAAATTTGAAGCTTCTTAGGTTTAGCCGGGTACTATAGATGCTTCGTAGAAAATTTCTCAAAAATCGCGGAGCCTTTAACTCGGCTGACCCGGAAAGAAGAAAAATTCAATTGGACGGAGAAATGCCAAGCAGCTTTTGAAGAATTAAAGGAAAGGCTGATTTCAGCACTTGTATTGTCATTACCGTCAGGATCGGGTGGATATGAGATATACAGTGATGCCTCAGGCAAGGGGCTAGGTTGTGTGCTAATGCAGCACGGGAGAGTTATAGCCTATGCTTCTCGATAATTAAAACAACATGAGAGAAATTACCCGACTCATGATTTGGAACTTACAGCTGTCGTATTTGCACTTAAATTATGGAGACATTACTTGTATGGAGAAAGGATTAAGATTTATACAGATCATAAAAGTTTAAAGTATGTATTTACCCAAAAGGAGATCAATATGCGACAAAGAAGGTGGCTAGAGTTACTTAAAGACTTTGATATGACAATGGAATATCATCCTGGTAAAGCAAATAAGGTCGCAGATGCACTGAGCAGAAAGCCAACAACATTCTTTATGAACACCCCAAAAGAAATCCTAGAGGATTTGAGAAAAATGGGAATTGAAGTGATATGTCCTACAGCAGAAGGAATATGGAAAAATTTATAAATACAATCCTCCTTAGTAGATAGAATCAAGGAAGCCCAACATGGTGATGCAAAACTTCAGAAAATTTGGAAACAAACAGAAGAAGGGCTCCAGACCGGGATGAGAAAGCATCCAGACGGATCATTAAGATTCGGAGATAGATTGTGCGTACCCGGTGAAGAATTGCGGATAGAAGTTATGTCAGAAGCTCATAACTCGTAATATTCCATTCACCCGGGCAGTACTAAGATGTACCAGGATTTGAGACAAAATTTCTGGTGGCATGGCATGAAAAGAGAAATTGCTAAGTTTGTGTCTAAATGCCTTGTCTGTCAACAAGTGAAAGCGGAACACCAGAGGATAGCAGGACTTCTTCAGCCTTTGCCCATACCGAAATGGAAATGGAGCATCTCATAATGGATTTTGGGACAGGACTACCTAAGATCCAAAAGGGTAATAATGTTATCTGGGTTATCGTTGATAGACTTACTAAAATGGCTCGATTCCTACCTTTTTGAGTTGGACAGTCAACAGAAACACTGGCAGAAATGTATATGAAACAGATTGTCAGTCAACACGGAGTACCAGTAAGTATAGTGTTCGATAGAGACACCAGGTTTACCTCACATTTCTGGAAAAGTCTACAGGAAAATCTTGGTACTCGGCTAAAGTTCAGCTCTGCTTACCATCCTCAAACAGATGGTCAGTCCGAACGGACAATTCAAACTTTGGAAGACATGCTAAGGGCCTGCACATTAGATTTTGGAGGATCATGGGATGACCACCTACATTTGGTAGAATTCTCTTATAACAACAGTTACCATGATAGTATCAAAGTTGCACCTTTTGAAGCCTTGTACGGAAGAAAATGTAGACCTCCAGTATATTGGACAGATGTAGGAGAGAGACAATTGTGTAAAACCCCTAAAATTCTACTATTTTGTTTATTAAATTTGGTACTGATTTAAAATTATTTTTTTTGTATTATACGTCGCGTAGTCGTATTGTACGTCGTGTACGGAAATTTTATTTTTCGTTTTGCTCGACGAGTGCGAATATGTGCGAGCGTACATATTTTTAGAAAAATATTTTTTTCTATTTTTATGGTTTCAAAGTAATATAGATAATAATTATTTCTAGCTATCATTTTTAAGTTTATGATTTTAATTATGAAAAACCTTTCATTTATACAGTTATATTAATAAATAATTTTTAGTATAAAATGGTATATTAGAAAAATATATTTATGTAAATATTATTTTTACAAACATATTTTTGTAATTATTTATTAGTTTATTTTAAATAATAATGTAATTTTTGAAATTATTATTAACAGTATTTTTGGAAAATATATTTCTAAATTATTGTGACGATTTAAATCGTGATTTGAATTTTTGGATGGATTTAAATAGTAGATATTTGAAAATTGATTTATCCCACTTGTTTTTAAACTAAAAGAAATTAATTAGATTTAATTGGATTTGCATTTGGATTGGATTTGATTTATTTTAAATTATTTAAAAGGGGATTTAAACTACACGTAATTCTTATCCAATTGGGAATTCCCACATCCTATAAATAGGCAGGTACTCCTCCATAAATTCTATTCTCCACAAATTTCCACCACATGTACGTGCATCGTGTCTGTGTCCAATTTCTTCCGTGTCAGCCGTGACGGCCTCGGGTCCGACCTCGGTGACTCTCTTATTCCACATTTCTTACATTTACATTTATTATTATCCGTGTCGACAATTCCGACACGATATCCAAACCCTGATCTAACCCAGCCTCGACCCGACACCATCAACCCGACAACAAAACCTAATCTAAACCTAGTCTACAGGTGCCACCAGCCAACTCCGCCACCAACATCGGACCGCCACGCCTACACTGTCACCGTCACCTTCACCACGACCCCGACTTCGACCCCGGCTCAGGTGGTCGCCGCTCTCCCGGCAGCCCCGCCACCATCGACAACACCATCACCACCAGCCAACACCAACCCAAACCCGACCGAACCCTCCGCCACCGCAGCCTGCCAACACCACCGCCAGTAATCACCAACCACCACCTTCGCCGCTACCACAGTATCGGAAACCACCACCACCTCCACAAGAAAGGAAAACTAAACCCAAAAATATTAACCACACGCACCAATTCACTCACCTGGCCGCCTCGCCGGCGAACAGCCGCCGACCACCCCTGTTTCCACTCTACCGCGCGTCGACCTGACCCGCGAACAACCCCCGACCGCCGCTCTCCTTTCCACCAGCTCCGTCGCGCTTGCCTCCGCACGAGCGAGCTCTGAAAACCCCTCCGGCGACGATCGCCGCTCCACGCGTCCCCTCCGTCGAGCGCTGTGCCGGATCCGCCGAGCCCAGCTTCCCTTTCTCCTCCGCGCCGCCTCGCTCAGGATCTCCCCCCGCCGGATCGCCGCGCTTTGCGGAGCCCTGTCGACCAAATTGCCTCCGCCTCCACGACGAACTCCCTCCGCCGCGCCGCTTCCCGAACTTCGACCGCCGGCGCTAGCCCTAGCAGCCGCGCGCCACCGCATTAACCCTCTCCCAGCTCGTCTCCGCCCGCGCTCGTTAAACCCTCTCCGCCTCCGCTGACCTTCCCTCCGGCGACCCATCGCCGCCCCCGTCGTTCCCCACCTCGGCACCGCCGCCGCGTAGAGAAACCCCCGCCGACCCTTCGCCCCGCTCTCTCAGCCTCCTCTCTCTTTCTCTCCCTCTCTCGCTCTCTGCTCTCGCTCTCTTTTGATTTTTTTTTCTCCTTCTTCTTTTCGTCTTCCAAGAGAAGACAGCTGCCTTTTTGTTTATTTTTTTTCTTTCTGTTAATATTATCATTATTATTATCTTAATCATTATTATTATTATTATTATTATTATTATTATTATTATTAACATTGTTATGATTATTATTATAGTTGTTTTCTTAACTGTATATATGCATTAATAATTTCAAAGGTAAATATAGATATGGGATGGGGTTAGTTCTATACCCTGAAAAAAATAATTTTCCATGATCAGATAATTATCTATAAATATTTTTTGCTCATAAAATGAAGGTTTCAACTTATAAAATAATTTTTCCTAGTAATTTTTATCCGAGAAATATTTTTACTTACAAAAACATATTTTTACCCTGAAAATTCTAACCTTGACAAACTTCGAGTTTTTAGTTAAAGTGATCCTTTTATATATTTTTGGTATTATCTAAAAACATATTTTGACTAATAAAAATATAGTTTTCAATTATAATAAATATTTTTCCAAAATAGTTATTTAATTACTTTTCTTTAAATTCCAATTCTTGACCCTTGCTAGTCATAATTCCATCTTCTTGCAATTCTCGGACTTTTCTATATCATCCCTAACCAATTTGACTATTTCGGACTCAATGACACGATCCGTGCCACCATCAGAGGTCACCTTGTGTAGTTGTTACACCAAAGTCGCAGTTTATGCCGTCATGATTATCGCAGCACACCAGGCGTCCTACCAGGCAAGGCACCTTGTCATTTGCTGTTTAATTATTTTTAGCTCATATTTCATGCATTATTTATTTTCTTTATGCAAAATAAACTGTGATACATGGCATAACCGTTAGAACTTACTGTTCATTTATATTTTCTGCTATGTATTATTTTTCTCACATTAAACCTAGAATTAGGAGACCACCTTGTGTGTTGCATTCATTGGCCTTGACACGTTGTAACACGAAGTTGTGTGTCGCATGTAGGACACGGAAGTACGTGATTGGCTGGCCACCAGTACGTACAAGCCGTGCAATAGGAATAACCGCTAATAGAGGTTGCATTCAAGCTTGACTTAGCGGTTATAGTGGTTTGTGTTGTGGATACAACACAGTAGGCATTGGGCGGGGAGGACAATTCCTTTGCGTGTGGGCTTCGATGCACTTTTCTTTGTGACCCGAACTCTCCGCTGGAGATACGGGATTGATGACCCATTATTACTGACGGCCACTGACGATTCTACGGAACGTCATGCTCTTACTGATGGGGCCTCTGGTGCCTAAGGGGGACTACACCGATCCTATTTAGCCAGGGCCCATGCGTAGGAAGGATTGTTCTTAACTACATATCACTAAGAACGGTAGGCTACCTTTATCCGTTAGGTACGAGTACTTTTGGTTTGGGTACTTGTATCTGACCGTGGCTTGGAACAATAACTTGTCGCGGATTAGTTTGTCACATCTTGTCCTTGTTTGGTTGTAGGTGTGACTTACTACTCCGATGAGAAGGTATTGAACCTTGTTGGGGTCCGGATACCATATTGGATTCATAGCATGGAAAGGTACGTCACCGTAAATTAGTTTACCATCTCCTATCCTTGTTTGGTTGGGGGGATGGTACGCTCGTTCAGTAGGTGTGTATTGGAACATGTTATAATTCGATTTAGTTATTTATTTGAGAAATATTTATTCAGTTTATATGTCATGATATTATTTGTCTTGTTACGTCCCTCTGAGGACCTGGTTATCTCTCCAGGTGTGTGCTATTGTCTTTCGCAGGTGCTCTAGCTCTAGTCGTGACCATCTCTATTCTTCGAGGATGATTGCGCTTGGATCGTCTTCGCTTCGCTCGCCAAAATCATTTCTCTAATCATGTATTTTTTTTTCTTTCTTTACTTGTTCGTAGTGGATTTATCTCCGTCCAACATATTGTATCAAGACAATTCATTACCTTGATATGATGTCTTTTATTCATTTATTTGCGTGGATGAGATTAGTTATGGTTCTACTGTATTTTACAGCTTATGTATTTATACGAGGATTCCATATATTGGAGTATACTTCGTATGAATACAGCTGGCATGTCTACGTTCCTAGTCCTACGTATTTTGGGACTGGGACGTTACATGTTTTTGTGGTGGCCCATGCAGGTCAAGATAAATTGTTTGGCTATTTTACCGTACCAAGCAAGCCTGCGAATAGGATTAGAAGTCTAGGATCTCATCCACATACTTGACCCTTCTTCGATTCCATATTCGACCGACTCATCAATTGCATCTTGCTTGATTCCTTCTATCATTATCTTTCCTTCGTGCTTGCTAGAGATTGACCCTACTAAGTTAGATGTCCCAAACACCATTAGCTTAATTTTTTAAGTTGGGTAGAATACCCCACGACTTGACACACCCTTGATCATTAAGGGAATACAAATAGTATTAACTAGACCATAGAGACTAGAGGAATTTAACTCATTTGGTCAACCAGCCTTGGTAA